>CM028381.1:9470153-9695380 GCA_013146195.2 Codonopsis lanceolata | reverse complement strand
CGGCCTCCTCGTGAGTAGACGCTCGGAAAGGCGGCCCACTCGGCCATGGTCTTCATGTCGATTACCCCACGACCCGCCTAGGTGCCTAAGGACATGATTGACGCCATGTGCAAAAATAGGGCACTATAGCATCGCTCACGACCTCGTCAGCGGTCAACTTAAAGTCATCCTCGAAGGCTATGGATTTCTTATAGTCTTCATGGCCGTTTTGCTTTCGGCGTCCTTCAATCTTTGGAGATCCTCCATGCCTCCCATCTTTGTGACTTGCATCTTGGCAGCGTCTCTACCCTTGCAGGCGGTCCACTTTGCTTTCATTTGCGGCGGAATCGGTTGAGCTTTTTCGGGGCGGCTTGATTCTTCTTCACTGGCCGACCAAGTCTTTCAGCCAGATAGGTCACCGATTACAGGCGAATTAATTTCAGATTGCGCTCGAACAATTCGGCTTCCTTCTTCTTGGCCGCACGCGATGCTGACTCTCCAACTCGTCACCAGCGAGCCACTGCTCAACCTTCTCTTTTGTGCAAGGCCCTCATTGGCCGTGCCGCCGCCTGCTTTCTCTTAAGCCGCTTTCTCCTCGTTGTACCTATCATAGATATTGGTACGTAGAAGCGTTTATCATGCGGACAAGGGAAAGATAATCGACACACGGGATAAGCAAAAAAGGGACAAACCAATTCAAAGCCTTACCTCGCCAGATAAGCATAGTCCCACGCTCCCAACTAGGACGTGGCCTAGCCGTGTCTCTATCCCTGCAAGATCATCATGTAGCGCCCTTTCAATTATACCTTTCCTACCAAGCCTCCTGCTTCCACGAAAGATAAAGGTCGATGCCTCCCAATAACGGGGCATCGCAGAATTCTTTCACCGCCTGCAAAGACGGCTGGTAGTGGTGGGCATCTTGAACCCAGCCTGCCTCCAGGTCGCTGGCCCAACTGGAGCGGGAGTCGGACAGATAGCGGCGAGGTGAGCAGAAAGGCGTGGCCGGACTCCGGCCAGATACGAACATCCCGAGCGAGAAGGAGGAGGGAAAGGCCTCTTCCTTTTCCCTTTCCCCGGCATCTTTAGCAGAGGCACCACAGATGTTGGCACCTGCTTGCCCTAGATCCTCAACGACCGCGCGGTCTCGCCGCACCACCTCTTTCGCGGAGGATGATGACTTTGGGCACTGTTTTTTTACGGGCTTATGCCTTGCCCAAGCCCTGTTTTCTGGCCTGGGACCTGAAGGCACTTGGGGCGTGAGCCACGTGGTCGCTCACCTTCAAGTCACCGCTCACCGATTGGCCTCAGAGCTTCCTAGCCTTCAACAAGGCCACATTCTTCATCCCTGAAATAAGGAGAGCAGAAATGGGGTCAATACTTAACAATGCGAGCTAGTTACAAAGAAAAGCAAAAAAAAAGCTGAAAAATTGCGTTAAAAACCATCATGGTCTTCATAAGGCAATTCTCAGCCTCCGCCCGGCCCAAGCGCTGGCACTCAACACATTCCTCGCTAAACATGTTGCCGCGGGCGCCGCCGCCTAATAGCGGTGGGGTCTCTGCACATGGATCGAGAAGGGGCTCTCGTGATCGTGATCTCTCGCCTCATCACACCGGCCGTGCATAAGTCGCTTGACAAAACCACTCCTTCCAATCGAGAAGGAATTGCCGGCCAACGGCTTTCATTCTCTTCTATCACCCCACTGCGGCTGTGGTGGCCAATCTGGACAAGCTTTCTCCCGAGCTAAAGTCCTGCTTTTGAAGCTTGGGGATTTTGACTGGCAGCTGGCATAAACGGCCACCGACTGGGATTCTATGAATAAGACCCTCCTATCCCAAGAGTCCACCTTTCCTGAACTTCTGAAAACAGCCTCAAAAGTTAGAATTGGCTCTTACTCCGATCCTCCCACCACTGCTTTCGGCAAAACAAACACTTCCTGAGCAAATACATGTCCTGCTCAGATCCTAGCAACAGACGCCACCGTGAAAGCAAGAATGGCTCTGACGGTGTTCAACATCGATCACAGTGGAATTTCGCCTCGAGCAAAAAGTCAACCAAGAAAGGCTCTAGTGGGAGACGCAAATTCAACTCTGAAAAAGTCGGCAAAAATATAACTTCATTCCCTTGCTCACGGAAAGTTTCATATTCACGCGGCACGCCCATCTTATTCGCCCTAATAAGCCGAAGTCGATCCCGAGGGATGTGAGCCAAAGGCCACTTTATCCGCCGTGTCCAATGTAGCCCAAAGGCGCAAGATAACGGCTTTCATCCGCTGCTAACGTACTGGTTCCTCCTCTTCTTCGGCCTCTTCGATTCTCTTCAACGGAACCACTACTTGAGGGCCACCCCTTCTCGGTCAAGAAGCGGGCAACGGGGACTCTATCGTGGCCGATGCTTTTTCTTCGAGGCCGCCTCCACTTGAGAGCGATGCTTTTTTAAAACGCCGAGCAAGCGGCAGATTGTCCGCCTGCCGGCATCGAGGCCTCCCGCCAAATCTATTTGTTCAACCCTTGCCGCCTAACCGAATCCTCCGCACAAGCCGCTCGCTGAGGCCCCCGCCCGACAAAGAAAGCCACTCACCACACTCTCTCTCGCCTCGAATCCTCCTCGCTAGAAGAGTCAATCAGGTCTACCACGGGGTTCGCGACATGCCTTCGAACTGTCGGCCCGGCCACAGATCTGACACCCTCTTCAAGGCCAACGCTAATTGAGGGAGACTTCGCCGCTAGCGAGTCATTCCTCCCACCATAACCGAAGGCCTCGTCGTTATCGGACATGTCGACATCTACAAAGAGATCGAGGAAGATGGCCATTAGCATTCTCGCCCTGACAACTAATGAAGGAAAAAAAATAAAGAAACCCTAAGTCTAGGTCAACCCCAAAGGGGTCACACCCGCCTAGCGAGCAAGACCACGGGTTCTATTCCTCGATCTCTACCTAAGGGCGATCTTACCTATCTTAAACCCTAATGAAATCACAAAGGAAGGAAAGAAAGAAAACCAGAAAGACCAGAAAACACAAATGAAAGGGGTGAGAGCTTCATCGTTGTTTTCGGAGCGGTAGGCCTTCAAATAATCGAAGCTGACGTGAATACTGCAAGCACTGACCTGGGAATGGATACCAGAAGCAGGGAAGAGGCTCCGTCTAAGAAAGGCACGGCAACAATGGAGAAGAAAGTTCTGCAGGAAATTCTCTCTCTAGCAAACTGCAAATCTTCAAAGGCGGTAAAAGGGGAAGAAGGAGTCGAATGCGCCTTTTATAGGCGGGGCAGCGAACGGTTTTGGGGGGAAACTAGCACGGGGCCGGCGCGCTCGGTTTAAGCGCCCATCATGACAGGCATTAAATGCAACCCTTCGTGTTACGTGCCCCGTCCATCTCTCCAATTTACGGCGGCTCACGCTTTCTCAAACCACGCTGGCGCAGCCTCTGCAAGAGGCTTCACGGATACGCCTCAACCTTCCTCGGCAATTCTTGGCCTTTTTGAAAATTCATAAGGGTTAAAGCCCGGGCGAACGTTAAAGAGGAATACGCTCCCCGCTCCGAGTATAAATACTCGCCGAGAAGGGGCCAGCGATATACCCGGCCCAAACCGGGTCACGAGCAAGGCACGAGTTAGCACCACGTGCCAATCACGAGCACCATATCCACAGGGGCCCGGCTCAACGAGCAATACGAGAGACGGCGAACAGAAGCGGCATGACCTTCACGTAAACTTGAGCGGGCAAGGCCTTGCTGTCCGATCGAGGCCATGACCGGAATCATACTTGCGCAAGAGGAATCGGACTTGCCGTCCGGACACAGTCGAGCAGCCTTGCCTGGACCGGGGCCAATCTTCAAATTGACAAGTTCGGAGATCAATGCAAACAAAATAATCGAGCAGAGCCTTGCTCGCTCGAGCACACACCAAGCCGGGGACGCTGACAGCTTGCTTCCTAAGGCAAGTCAAAGGTTTCCATGTTTGGGCAGAGTCCTTACCTTATCAACTCCTATAATTACGCGGTCAACCGCCTATTTCGCCTAGAATCAAGGGATTTCCTCCTTGATTATCTCGTCAGCTATGGAAACTGAATCCTAGACGGATTCAATCACCTTGAGAGCCTATAAATACCTCTCCATAATCATCAACAAGGTACACACACTTTCTTGAGCCTCGTTACTCTGTCAATTTGCTTCTTGACAATCACTCGATACTTACTCTCACGCCGGAGGGGTTTCGCGAGGCCTTGCCTTGCACTTCAACTCAGGCGTTCTTGTGATCTTAACAGGCTTAGGGAAGGTGTTCACAAGCCCAGATATCCTACCCATTTCGAGGACGGCCCAAGCTGTGCACTTTTGCCACATCACTGTCATTTATCATTGTACTGTTTGTACCACTTCTATATGGATAAAAGTCAAATCAACCCTCTCTAAAAAGGACAGAGGAAGTATTACTGTTGAAAAGCATGATCATTAATTACTTGCTTTCAATTTAGGAGCAGAAGCTGATGCCACCATCAAAAAAATAATACCAAGTGAGAATTTCTAACAGTTAAAAAATCTGCGGCACAGAAGAACCAAAATTTGTATGACGACTTTTAAACCTCCCAAAACTTTATATTGCGCGTTGATGCCTCTGCCCTCCATCCCCCCATGGCACTAAACTCGTTAAGTTTCGATGATGATAGTGCGGGCACAAGAATTTAAACAACTGGGACTGCTACCGTACGTAATATATCGAATAGGGAGACATTGTTTTCTTTTCAGGGTATTATGCCCGAAATAAAACATGATACTTCTTCACAGAATGTTAGCAAAGTTATGCTATGGCTCTAACTCAAGATATCTCAAGCGAGAGGTGAGATAAGTGATTAGACCCTGAGTGCATGTAATCTCTTGATCAGCCATCACATGATCAAATGCAAAATGCTTCCCTTGGTAAATAGTGTGAAAGGTTCCAAGTGGCATGTTTTTATAGCTTGAAATAAAGTAGAGCTATATTCCTAGGGAAATAAAGTACCTATGGATTTTTGTTGTGAAAATTTTATGATCTTGGGAGAGAAATTTGGTTGAGAAAAAAAAAAGAAGAGCAAAATTGAAAATAAAATCACAATTTTGGCGAATGCATCTCCCAATGCAGCAACATTAGGAACTACATCTTTTGATCTGGTCTTTATCACTTGTGTGTGATTGCATTTTTTATTTCTTTTGCCTAGCTTTTAGTCATCATGTTTTTAGGTATAAAATTTTAGGACATGCATTGTTGGCAATGATATCAGCTTGGTGAAATTTTGTCCTAAACTCAAACTGTGCAAATCAATTTTCAAAAATCTCCATGTTGAAAAATATTTAGTGGTTGTCTAATTTTTGTGTGGAGCTAAGGGGTTTTGAATCTGGATATGAGATGCTCAGTTTTTGCTAGGGTTGTGATCAAATCTTGGTGAACACTTTATTGTGTTTTTCAAAATCTTGGATTGTTGAGAGTTCCAAAAATATTGTTTATCCCTCTTCCTTTTTCCGGTCAAATAGGGGGAGAGAGATCAAGTGTTTCTGGTGATGATGATGATTTTGTATGCATGAGAGTGCATGATTTGTGCTTAGTAATGGTTTCTGATTTTTTACCTTGCACAAATTCAGGGGGAGATGTGATTTTCTAACCAATGCAGGTTAGATGATTTGATTGGTGTTAAATAAACACTTGTCTTTTGATTTGACCAGAAAGGTTCAACAAAGGGGGAGATTGTAAGGGTAAAATAGGCATGACCTATTTTATCTTGTTTTTACCTTTCTTGGTCAAAGAAGGATTTTAAATTAGTCAATGTTTATTTAGGTGTTAGATTTTGTTTAGAATACTTTTGGTAGATTAGTTTTTTTTAAATAGGAAAATCTTTCAAATCTTTCAAAAGATTTGATCTTTCAAATCTTTCAAAAGATTTGATCTTTCAAATCTTTCAAAAGATTTGATCTTTCAAATCTTTCAAAAGATTTGATCAATATATTTTTGGTAACTAAATCTCTGCAAATAATTTAGTTATTCCATGTATCATAGTTCTGTTAGGAAAGATATCTTGCAATATATTTTTGGTAACTAAATCTCTGCAAATAATTTAGTTATTCCATGTATCATAGTTTTGTTAGGAAAGATATCTTGCAGTTTCAATAGCTAATCTCTTTCCTAGTAGGAAGGTTTCTCTCTTGCCCTGGCTTTGTAGGTTTGTGTATATATATTGAAGGCTGGATTTCGATGAGGTGTAGAGCTTTAGAGAACGCCTTAAGAGAGAAGATAAATTCGCTGAAGCGAGAGCTAGATCGCTGAAGTTCTCGGCAGCTTTCTTCAAGTTGCAAAGCGGTAGTTTGAAACTTCGATAATGCAACATTGACAGTGTCATTGAATCTCGAATCTTCGATCTTTTTGCTTCTGTTTTTCGTTTTTTAGGAAGCTGAATCTGTTCTTTCTTCCCACGTTTGCTTTAGTTGTTTATGTGGGATTTTTGATTCTCCAAGATACTATATCTTGTGAGAATTTTTGCTAAGTTATTCATTGTAAAACATTATTGATTTTAGTAAATTTTGTGTAGTCTTGAGGCTTGATCTACAAGTATTAAACTTGTAGATTGTTTTTGATTAAAATTTGTTTTCAAAAATCTGTTAGAAACTGAATTTCTATACAATCTTCCGCTGCTACTGTTTTTGCTATTAGTTGGTGTTTTCATTGTGACTGCCATTGTTGCAACAATCACTGCAACATTGGTACTCACATTGACTCATATCGAGAATCCGTGGTATCGCGTTCTTTCATGCTCTCCAACATAAACTGCAAAATATTCTTTCGAGAATTCATACATCTCCTTTGCATTAGGAAGACGAGGCATACAGATGGATGGCATCATGCTGAAAAAAGGTTTCTATTTATATATACTAGTAAGGTTCACGTGCGTTGCACGTGGTTAACGCACTTGGTGTTAATGATTTTTTAAAGTGATTTGTCAGTTTCTTAACTTTTTTGTTTACTTTTAATTATTGGATTCTTTTTGTGTTTTAATCTTTATAGTTTTGAGACTTATAAATTGTGATGTTGTATGTTTAGGTTTTTTGATACTTTGTTTTTCGGTAATTCATAATATAAGCTTTTAGTCATTATATTGCAACTTATCCTACACATTTGTCTTTTTTATTAGTTATTTTTAAATCTTTTTTTAATACCAAACATGAATTCATTCACTTTTATCGGCGTTGGAATTGAAAACAATTCAAACTTACTTTCTTAGATAAGCACATTGTTGTTGGAGACTTAGCTTATGTCGTTTATGAAATTTATGACTCTCTTTAGAAAATAATAAATTGTTTTATAGAAATCAAATTGACAATCCCAAAGTATATACTTACACTCTAAAATACAAAATTCACCCAGAGTATCTATAAAGTCTCACTTTACCACACAACCTAACTTTTGTGTCATTTTCATATGTCATTGTATAAGTTTTTTCTAGTTTGCCCCCTAAACACTACTAAGGTTACCAATATGACGTTAAGGTGCACATGGTATTTCACGTGAAGGACATTTTGGTTATTTTTAACAAAGTTTTCTGTGCTTTTATTACCCCAAAAAAACTTCATTTTCTTATTCTCCGACAACGCTTTCTCTGCTTCTTCTTCAACAATGACATCTTATTTAAATTTTAAGTGAGATAAAACTCAAGAGTGTATAAATTTTTTATTCAAATTTTTATATAGAAAAATAAATAAAAATAGTGCGGAATCATATCAGAGAGAGATAAAACACAAGAAGATGATCACATTCAGGTGTCAAGGCCGCCATGAAAAAGAACCCACAAAAAATTAAAGTTGTCAGAGTTGTCTATGTTAAATGACCAAGCCACAAACACAATGCATAAGCATACACGATGAATTTCAAAACTCATATTTGAATTCATCACAGATGCATACGACAATGATGAGGAACGTCATGATTCAATCCGTCTTCATCGTCCCTAGCTTAAACTCCAACAAATTTCTCCTTGGCACCATTGATATGGTTTATGGTTTGAATTGAGCAAATTCTCGATTTTAAACATTAATCACTACCATTTTTATCACTACGATCACCACACGTTACATCACGATCACCAAATTTGATATGGAATATGGAAATGCTACAAAATTACATTGAGGGTCAAAGTGGATTTGGTGGATATCTTAGGGGACAATGTGTATTTTGGACTAATTTTGATGGGGCAAACATATGATTAGCCCCCAAAATTACACACTAAATCTCACATTTGACCTCAACCTACGAAGTGTCCCACTTTCATACCTTATTTTTCTATTTGTCTCACTTTACTCCCCTCTATGGGTGTTAAAAATAATAACGTACGGAAAATGATATGTGCATGTCACATGAATATTATTTTGATCATTTTGCTGGGGGTGGAAAATAAGATTTAGCTATAACTTTATTATATAATTAACCATTTAGTATTTAAAATATGTTTTAAAATAAAAATAATAATAAATAATTGTTTCAATAATTCAAAAATAATTATATGACCAAATTACAATTTCCCCCAAGGTATCCACCAAATCGTATCATGTACCCCAACCTAAGGTTTGTTCTATAATGATATCTGACGTTACATTTTTTTTCCATTTTCCAACTTATCGTTGTTTAATTTCTTACTCATTTATGCAATGCCGTATTCCACATAAATCACCACTTTCATACTTAAAATCGCCCCCACTACTAACAGCATCCCTGTAAATGTCGCCACAGCTATCATCACCTCCAATAAACGTGTCCACCTTGCCTTGCTGAAATGAAAAAATAACATATCTTTAGCTTCCGTTAAGTGGAACTACTTTCTTCAAACGACTTTCCTATCGATTCTAACTTAATCTCTTCTCTAACAAAACACACAAATTTGTCAACTAAGTTCTCTATTTTTCTTTATCTTCTTGACATTATATCACATTTCCTTAACACGTTTCTCTTAGCTTATTCATACGTAATTACTAAGCACGCTATAGATTTGCTTAATATCTCGATTCTCACCAACCAATGTATTATTATAGTTACAATTTTTCATGTACCTCTAATAATGTCATTCCCAACATATGATGTCTCACTTTCTGACTTGTTTTTTCTATTTGTCCTCTTCCGTCTATGTGCATTTAAAATAGTGATGAAAAATCGTGTACATGAGGATTATTTTGGTCATTTTGCTTGTGGCTCAAAGTGGGATTTGTTATAATTTCATCATTTAGTTTGCCATTTAATATTTAAAATATTTTTTTAATTAAAAAATAATTATTTAAATAATCTAAAATTAGTTATACTTTGTCTGATATTTAAATCCAACATTAAAAAATGCATTACTCCAAAAATTGAAATTTAAAATTTATTTTTTAGCCCTCACTTTCTTTCGTCAACCCCATCATTTATAGACTCACCACCACCACCACTAACACCTCAAATTTTACCATTAGTCCAAATTTTAATTTTTTGATTTGATTTGATTTTATTTTCTAATTTCTTACTCTTTCCTTCAAAGTAACCAATTTGGAAAACCCATCAATGATAGACACGCCACCACCACAACCTTAAATTTCACTTTTTACAAACTCAAATTCAATTTTTTTGAATTTTCAAACTTTCAAATTGAATCTGAAACCCATATGGTTATTTGAAAATTTGATGATTAGGAAATCTCACAACGATGTATTTCATCTAATCCACTACTGTCATCCCTAAAATTACTATCACCTCAACCTCTAACACCATCATCCATGTGGTCCTAAGCACCGCCATCACCATCACCAAGAAACGCATTCACCTCGCCTTATTAAAATAGAAACATAGAATCTCTTTAGCTTCTGATTAGTCGGACTTCTTTCTCGAACGTCTCTTATTTCTTACCTCCTATACACTTTCGGTGTCAAATTACTAAGTAAGGAGAGAATCTAATTTAGGATGGAGCTACTTGAAAGGATGTTGATTGGTGACAATTTCTTTCAATTAAAGGAGAGTTGTGGTAGAAGAAAAGAAAGTTGATAGACATGGGAGGGGAATAGAGAGATTCTCACACGTAATTACTCCGGGTTCTATGAAGAGGAACAAGCAAGTTAAGATCAAAAGAGGTTAGAAGTTTGGAACCCTGTTATGGGAAGGAGTAAAATATTTTAAACCTAGTTATTTGTGGTTACTAACAGTGGTTTGTTTATAATATTTATAAGTTATAAGCAGTATGATAGTTTTTAAGGTTTCTTGTAGTAGCTAGTCTGAAAATTCAAAGAAGTAAACTGTAGATTTTGGCTTTCTTTTGTAACAAAACGCACAAATTCATCAATTGATTCATCATTTTCTTCATCTTATTGACATTATGACACATTTTCTTAACCCACTTCTCTTAGCTTATTCATGGATAATAGCTAAAGACGCTACATATTTTTGCTTAATATCTTGATACTCACTAACAAATCTATTATTATAGTAACATTTTTTCATTTACTTCTATAATGTCTTTACTGAGTAAAACCATATTATTTAAGAATGTAATATCATATTATTTTTTAGTTTCAAATAAATTTTTAGTCTCTCGGCTGAGTAGGGGTATTTTTGTTATTTTAGAAAATATTGGACGACATTTGTAACGATAATGGTAGGAGGGGGAAACTGATAAAAAAGTAAAAATACAAGACGAAATAAATAGAATTCAAAACTGTAGGACCTAACTTTAAAACATGTACAAGTCAAGGGATGAAATTATAATTTGATTATTAATGGAATTAATTAGTCCCTGATAAATTTACTTGTTTGACCTTAATTAATGGTAGATGATTTATTATATTTGAGGCTATTTTTGTCCAAACATTATTTGTTGTCATGGTAAATTTACTTGTTTTGTCCTTAATTAAATGGTGGGTGGTTTATTTGGTAAAAGATTATTTTTGTCCATCTATTAAATTGTAAGAAACAAGCTTGACTTTTATAGTAAGAGAGATAAGAGAGATTTACTCAAATAACACTATTAGCCATGAAATCAATTTTTAAAAAAAAATCTTATTTCGTTATTTAATTTCTTACTCATTTATTTAATGTCGTATTTCACATAAATCACCACTTTCATGCTTAAAATCGCCCCCACTACTACCAGCATCCCTGCAAATGCCGCCACAGCTATCACCACCACCAATAAACGTGTCTACATTGTCTTGCTGAAATGAAAAAATAACATATCTTTAGCTTCCGTTAAGTGGAACTACTTTCTTCAAACGACTTTCCTATCGATTCTAATTTAATCTCTTCTCTAACAAAACGCACAGATTTGTCAACTAAGTTCTCTATTTTTTTTTTATCTTCTTGACATTATATCACCTTTCCTTAACACGTTTCTCTTAGCTTATTCATACGTAATTACTAAGCACGCTATAGATTTGCTTAATATCTCGATTCTCACCAACCAATGTATTATTATAGTTACAATTTTTCATGTACCTCTAATAATGTCATTCCCAACATATGATGTCTCACTTTCCGACATGTTTTTTCTATTTGTCCTCTTCCGTCTATGGGCATTAAAAATAGTGATGAAAAATCGTGTACATGAAGATTATTTTGGTCATTTTGCTTGTGGCTCAAAGTGGGATTTGTTATAATTTCATCATTTAGTTTGTCATTTAATATTTAAAATATTTTTTAATTAAAAAATAATTATTTAAATAATCTAAAATTATTTATACTTTGTCTGATATTTAAATCCAACATTAAAAAATGCATTGCTCCAAAAATTGAAATTTAAAATTTATTTTTTAGCCCTCACTTTCTTTCGTCAACCCCATCATTTATAGACTCACCACCACCACCACTAACACCTCAAATTTTACCATTAGTCCAAAATTTAATTTTTTGATTTGATTTTATTTCCTTTTCTAATTTCTTACTCTTTCCTTCGAAGTAACCAATTTGGAAAACCCATCAATGATAGACACGCCACCACCACAACCTTAAATTTCACTTTTTACAAACTCAAATTCAATTTTTTTGAATTTTCAAACTTTCAAATTGAATCTGAAACCCATATGGTTATTTGAAAATTTGATGATTAGGAAATCTCACAACGATGTATTTCATCTAATCCACTACTGCCATCCCTAAAATTACAATCATCACAACATTTAACACCATCATCCATGCGGTCGTAAGCACCGTCATCACCATCACCAAGAAATGCATTCACCTCGCCTTATTAAAATAGAAACATAAAATCTCTTTAGCTTCTTATTAGTCGGACTTCTTTCTCGAACGTCTCTCATTTCTTACCTCCTATACACTTTCGGTGTCAAATTACTAAGTAAGGAGAGAATCTAATTTAGGATGGAGCTACTTGAAAGGATATTGATTGGTGACAATTTCTTTCAATTAAAGGAGAGTTGTGGTAGAAGAAAAGAAAGTTGATAGCCAGGGGAGGGGAATAGAGAGATTCTCACACGTAATTAATCCGGGTTCTATGAAGAGGAACAAGCAAGTTAAGATCAAAAGAGGTTAGAAGTTTGGAACCCTGTTATGGGAAGGAGTAAAATATTTTAAACCTAGTTATTTGTGGTTACTAACAGTGGTTTGTTTATAATATTTATAAGTTATAAGCAGTATGATAGTTTTTAAGGTTTCTTGTAGTAGCTAGTCTGAAAATTCAAAGAAGTAAACTGTAGATTTTGGCTTTCTTTTGTAACAAAACGCACAAATTCATCAATTGATTCATCATTTTCTTCATCTTATTGACATTATGACACATTTTCTTAACCCACTTCTCTTAGCTTATTCATGGATAATAGCTAAAGACGCTACATATTTTTGCTTAATATCTTGATACTCAATAACAAATCTATTATTATAGTAACATTTTTTCATTTACGTCTATAATGTCTTTACTGAGTAAAACCATATTATTTAAGAATGTAATATCATATTTTTTTTAGTTTCAAATAAATTTTTAGTCTCTCGACTGAGTAAGGGTATTTTTGTTATTTTAGAAAACATTGGACGACATTTGTAACGATAATGGTAGGAGGAAAGCGATAAGAAAGTAAAAATCTGAAGCGAAATAAATAGAATTCAAAACTGTAGGACCTAACTTTAAAACATGTACAAGTCAAAGGATGAAATTATTATTTGATTATTAATGAAAGGGTGATTTTAACCACACCCCAATATCCTCTTTTTACACCCCATGTACTACATTGTACAACATAGAGTACAACATCTCAATGCAGTGCATGAGGTGTAAAGAGAGGATATTGGGGTGTGGTTAAAATCACCCTTAATGAAATTAATTAGTCCCTGATAAATTTACTTGTTTGACCTTGATTTATGGTAGATGGTTTATTATATTTGAGGCTATTTTTGTCTAAACATTATTTGTTGTCATGGTAAATTTACTTGTTTTGTCCTTAATTAAATGGTGGGTGGTTTATTTGGTAAATGGTTATTTTTGTCTATCTATTAAATTGTAAGAAACAAGCTTGACTTTTATAGTAAGAGAGAAGAGAGATTGAACAAGAAGTGAAATCCAAACGGAGCTCTAGCCATTATGAGTGCGAGTGTGTGTGTTATCATTTATCAGTTTAGATTAAACTAAAAAGATGATATAAAAAGACAGGCGACAAGTAAAAAAAGCAGAAGGTAAAACAGAAAGAAGAAAATACACAAGAAAATTAGAAAATCAACGTGTTCCCATCACACTGAACCACCTCTGATTATGGAACCTCACAGGAAGCACCATCACCAAAGGCAAAAGACAAGCCAAGAACACAAATCTATCCCACAGAAGTAGCAATAAAGCCTGCTCCCAAGAACATCCAAGAGTTGCACACTCACTATGTCCAGATGCCCAAAGAACCACAAAGATGCCACATTGCCATACTAAAGATCAATCACCCCCTCGCCAAGAACCTCTAGGTTGCATCTCAAGAAATGAAATAGAAGCAGGACAAATCCAGGTCTCCCATGCCACACCAAAGAGATGTGCCAAAGGAAACAACCACTATAAATGTATGATTCTCCAAACTTAGATCAAGTAGAAGAGGCAACTGGTGAGATCCGGTGAAAGACAATAAGGCCGTTCTTCCACCTAATCATTGAAATGAGAATTTTCCAAAAATAACTAAAATATGAAATGGGCAGAATGTGGGAGAAACTGCAATAACTTCTTTAATATTTTTGTTGAATCAGGACTGCATTCCATTTCCCTTGCTCTTCTTAGGGGGGGAAAAAGAAGGAAATTTTTACATGTAATAGAGATCATATCTTTACAAAATTGGTTTTGCCTAAGCTATGTCACCAAGCTAATCACAATCCCCTCAATTGAGAAATGAGATCAATGAACACGTCCTCTCTACAGGAAATGGTGAGACCACCCATTGGATGGACAAATCCAAATTCTTGTTCAGCTCGACTTAGAAGGTCCTGGAAAGAAGGTTGATTCAAGATTGATACTGGAACTACAAATCTCCTCTTTTCCTGCTCTCCAACATAAACTGCAAAACAACCCTTTGGAACATCTGAGGTTATTGATGGTGAAAATTGACGAAGGATTCTATTAGCCTGGATGATGCGGGGCATACGAATAGCCATGATGATACGAGGAAACCTTTTTCTAGAAACAGAATGACAAAGAAAAGATCTCAAAGGAATCAAGATTGATGGACTGAACGTTGCTATGAGAATGTAAAGTATGGGATGTGTTGCTCTAAGGCCATATGAATGGTGGTTTATATAGATGTAGTGGGTAGCTGGAAAATCCTTCAAAATGTAAGTAGTGGTGAAGAGGCATAAAGATGGGGTCTAGTGAGAGACAATAGCATATGAATGCTCACATGGTCTTGTCTTCCAACTCTTACTCTTTGTCTATATAATAGCTGATAGAGTCGAAAGCATGCTGGAGACATCTATGTAGGTATTCATTATCGTAAACTGATGATATAGGTAATATGCTGAAATCTTCAAAGGAAAAAAAATTGTACCAACCATTATACTGCTTTCAAGAAACAAGCAGTAGTCACATTAAAAAAAAAAATTAGCTACCAACTCATCAAAGAGCTTAAACTATCAAATAAGAGTCCAACTATGTATATCAAGCTAACACTCCCCGCACACATGACACACCCACACATGGAAAGGTAGAAAAAAATGCCTCACTGGGTGCATCACAAACTAAACAAGGCACTTACATGTATCCTCACAATATTGTGGGTAACTAATGCAAGTGAGATAACATATATCCAAGACCTTGACGAACCAGATACCATGTTAAGTTACGAACTGGTTTTTGAGCTTAAGTTGTCATGTAGGGGCCTAACAATGAATCTCAACCTAACAAAATGAAATCAACATCGGTAGACATTCCAAGAGGCATAACTCAATGAAGCCATTGCCAAAAACAAAGTTATTCATTTTGAAAAATTGAAGATAAAGAGTCATCGAGTGTTGTTCATTATAAAAGTCAATTTGTCCTCTATCCAAATAGTTGTAATTTCAAGTCTCAACCACTGTTGGAGATAGAAAATACAGTCAGTTTTGTGTATGTGAGTTTACACAAGCATACCTCTTGTTTTTGCAGCAACTATTGTGACGGTAGTCATTAACAATGAGAACTAAACAGCATTAAAAAAGAAGAAAAAAGAAGTAAGTGATAACATCATTGCTCTCCCGAGACCCGGAATTGCTTGTTTATATATCTTTCAATCCGCAGAATGAAAAGTCATCAATTATGATGTGGTCTTGAGAAATTGAAATGACAGATAAATAAATACGGAGTAAACGAATTTATGCTAGTAGACGATTTCAATTACTCTGAAAGATTGTTAGTGAATCGCCAAAAGGACAAAAATTACCAAGGAAACCCCGAAACCCTAAAACGATATAGACAGAATATGGGGAAAACAACAATGATTTCCATTAACATCTTTGTTATATCAGGTAATATGTTTTGCATCCCCATGCTCTTCATGGGGTAAAAAGAGAAAGAAACTGTACATGGAAAATGTGATGATTGCTTCACAAAATTGTGTGCCTAACCTATATTAGTTGTCTAACTCACAATCCCTTCATATGAGAAATGAATTTGTCCTCACTACATGGAATGGTAAGACCGCCCATTGGATGATCAAACCCAAATTCTTGTTCAGCTTGACCTAGAAGTTCTTGGAATAAAGGTTGGTTCAAGACTGAAACTGGAATTACAAATCTCTTCTTTTCCAGCTCTCCTACGTAAACTGCAAGAAAGCCCTTTGGCACATCTGATGCAATTGATGGTGAAAATTGTCTAAGGATTCTTTTAGCTTGAATGATGCGAGGCATACGGATAGCCATAATGATATGCAGAAACCTTTTCCCAGAGGATGAATGAAAAAGGCAAAAGATCACAACAGAATGGTGGACTGAATGTGAGATTGTATCTTGTGGGATGGTTTGGTTCAAAGGCTAAACATATGGTAGTATATATAGGTATAATGGGAGATTGAACGAACCTACAAATTGTAGGATTGGGTGGTGAAGAGGCATGAAGAGGGGGTCTAGCTAGTAAGAGACAATAGCAGATGAAGGCTCACAGTCAGTCACATGGTATTGTCTTCGAAGTCTTTATCCTGCTTAGATGATAGAGCCAAACAATTTAAATGCCGAGAAACACAATGGTCTACCACATATGAAAGCACATGAAGAGGATCGATGGCAGCCTTCTCTATCAACTTAATATCTGACCCCATCAATCAAAACCATGACATCAAGATAGCTATCGTGCATCATAAATGAAGAGGGTTGATGGCTAGAGAGCCTTCTATCCAAGTAATATCTGACCCCAACAATAAAAAACATGTGGGAGACATCAAGATAGATGTCCTTTATCATAAAAGTTATGACATGGGGAATTCTTCAATTTTCAGGAGAAAAATTATATCAATCATTTTTCTCCTTTTAAAATACAATCAGCTGTTATGTTGAAAAACGAAAAAAAAAAAAAAAAAAGAACATTATCAACGTGGCTCGAAATAAAAGTCAAATTGATTGTCTTCGGATAGAAGGAATAGGTTGCTATTGTTGAAGAACAGTAATGCCTCCCATATCTGGTGCAGCAAAGTTTGATGACGATGGTAGAGACTCTTTTTAATTTAAGAAATAAGTCAACCTTTGATCCAGAATCTTTTCTATACTTATGATCAAGTTTTGTCATCTTAAGGAAGACAAAAACTTAGGTAAGATTATTTTACGAATATTTTTTGTAAGACGGGCCATCTTTACCCAATATATCGTGTTGGTGAGTTGAGCTGTGAGAGAGTGAAACTTTGTCTTACAAATTAAGATCCATAAGACCGTTTTATAGGAGACTTACTCTCTAAGGAAACATGTTGTCTATGTGAACTTGCACCAGCATATATCTTCGTATGTAAAGAAATGCATAAATCAACGAAAAATATCCATTAAGAGTACAACCTTTTGTTTGTCATAATTTAATTGGGTTTACTAATCAAGAAAATCGCAAAAAGTACTGAAAACAACAAACATGTCAAATAAGAGAATAAGATATCAGTGCTAGTAGTCTAGTAGACAACATTAGTCCCTAAACTGTAACTAACATTAAAACTAATGCAAACTCAGATTTTCAGCTGGAGGTAGGATTGATGTAAACTATTAATATGTACAGAAGAGGAATTGCAACAATAAGCTCAACAAACCCCATAAAGTTTGCTAGAGTAATAGTGTCGTTATCTCTTACTTAATTGAAACATGCTAGAGCCTAAAGCACGTTATTAAGGAAATCAGACGAATATGGATCAATACAATAAGAACATAGACTTCACGGAAGGTTTACTTTACTGTCTCACATTGTTACTTTGTTAACGGACTCCAGGACTTCGATGAATGAGTTCAACATCATTCTTCTGAATTGACCTAAGCAGAGGTGCAGAATTCAACAATGACACATGACAGCACTAAAAATATTGGAAAGTAAATAATGACTTTGACAGATAGATAAAAAAAAAGACTTTGACAGATAATCTGGAATGAACTGCAATAGACGCTGTTAAGAATTTTTCGGTATAAGAGACCTAATTTGTCTCCTCAATCTTTTTTTGTGTGGTAAAAGGATATGTAGATGCTGTTAAGAATTTTTATGTTTCTGTTCTGAAGTGACCGTGTGTCTATGATGCATTGGTTTAGAAAATGTAGCTTGCCAAACTGAATGATAAGTATTTGTCTGATATTTACCCAGATAGCACGATATGTCGCCTAGCTCCTGCTTTGAACAAAAAATGATAGACAGACAGCCAAGCTCTAAAAAGGAAAAAGAGAGAGAATAAAAACAACCTTAAAAAAGTGAAACGTTAATTGCTAAAAGAAAACTAACAATTTAAATTGACAGAAATTGGGAGAAACTGCAATAATCTGTAAACATCATTGTTGTCTTATAAATATGTTTCATATCCCCATGTTATTCATGGGGGAAAAAAGAGAAATTTTTTACATGGTAAATGTGATAATAATTTACAAAGATGTGTTTGCCTAAACTAAGTGAGGGTTCCACTCACAAGCCCCTCAACAGAGAAGTGAGATCAATGAAGATGTCCTCTCTACCGGGAATGGTGAGACCAGGCCCGGTTTTGGAGGGGTTCAACATGCCCGACGGAACAGGCCCCCAATTTAAAAAGGCCCAATTTTATAGGTGTGGACTAATTTTTATTATGTATAAAGTAAATAATGTGTTTGAGTACATAAAATTTTCTTTGGCTCAATGGATTGGTAGTGATAATGAAGTAGAGGTATTTGGTTCAATTCTCACTAGTGTTCATTTTGGTTTTTTAATTTTGGGTGTACGGTTAATTATTAAATTTTATTTAATGCATATTATATCATATATTTCCCTGTTTTGGGTAAATAATCTCATATACTATTTTGTTTACGTAAATAATCATTTAAAAAAATATGCTTATACTTTTTCATAATCTTTCATCTTTATCCTCCAATTGCATTGTAAGCATAATGGTTGTGGTTAAGTATTTTTATTTATTTATTACCAACTTCAATATTACTTATATCTTTTAATTTACTTCGGAAGCTAATAAATAAAAAGTTACTATATAAAGATAAATATTTTGTAATCGACTCCAGTAGAGTTATTCAATCTTAAGTTTATTTTGTGTTCGTCAAATTTACTTATCAAAAAAAGTTCGTTGACCATCAATTTTTTTATCTGGGTTATAAAAAATAACAATTATTTAAATTGAAATATATGTGCAATTATATTAATCATTGTGTATATAATATTAATATTTCAACCAAAAATCAAATTGTATTGTAATGTGACTATAATTTTTATTGCTTATGTACGTTTAATTCTTAGCTTTGTCACTTGATTTCTTTAACTTGAATTTATAGTACACATATGTTACCAAAAACATATCCATCCAGAAGTCAAAAAATAAATAAAAGAAAAAAAATTAATTGAGCATATTCTTTTTATTGCAAATTGTTTTAACAAATGAAGTATAACAGTTTTCAGTAATTATTTAATATTTATTTTTCTTATATGTTTGCAGGTAGTATACATTTTCAATACTTTAAATTATGAAAAGTCAAAAAATTGTTCGTCTAAGTAATCTCATATACTATTTTGTTTACGTAAATAATCATTTAAAAAATATGCTTATAATTTTTTCATAATCTTTCATCTTTATCCTCCAATTGCATTGTAAGTATAATGGTTGTGGTAAAATATTTTTATTTCTTTATTACCAACTTCAATACTACTTATATCTTTTAAATTATAAAAAGTCAAAAAATTATTCGTCTAAAAATCTTATTTTTATAATGTTTCAAGGGCCTTTTTTTTGATCCTGAGTTCAGATGGTGAGACCACCCATTGGATGAACAAACCCAAATTGTTCTTCAGCTTGACTTAGAGATCCTGGAATGAAGGTTGGTTCAAGATTGACACCGAAACTACAAATCTTTTCTTTTCCTGCTCTCCAACGTAAACTGCAAGATAGCCCTTTGGAACATCAACATCTGAGACTATTGATGATCTCAACTGGCGAATGATTCTCTTAGCATGGGTGATGTGAGGCATTCGAATAGCCATAGTTATTGCGGAAAGCTTTTCCCAAAAAAAGGAATGACAAAAAAAAAGATCTCAAAACGAATTGTAGACTGGCCTACTGAACTTAGCTGTGAGAATGTATGTTGTGGGGTGTGTTGGTTCTAAGGCCAAATGTATGGTGGTATAAAGAGAAAAGATCTCAAATTGAAATGTACGCTCATCAACTAATTTCAGCTGTGAGAATGTATGTTGTGGGGTGTGTTGGTTCTAAGGCCAAATGTATGGTGGTATAAAGAGAAGATCTCAAACTGAATTGTGCGCTCATCAACTAATTTCAGCTGTGAGAATGTATGTTGTGGGATGTGTTGGTTCTAAGGCCAAATGTATGGTGGTATATATAGACGTAATGGCTAAGTGGGTGAACTTCATATTGTACAATTGCGGGGCGAAGAGTCGGTAGTATGGGTTCCCAGGAGAGACGATTGCATATGAAGGCTCACATGGTTTTGTCCTCCAACTCTTGGTCCTGATTTAAATGATAGAGCCAGACCACTTAATTTCAGACAAACATAAGGAAGAGGATTGATGGCAAGAGAGACTCCTGTCAATTTCATATCTGGGCCATGTATCAAAAACATACTGGAGACATCTAGGTAGCTATTCATTATCATACAAATGATGAAATAGGGCAAATGCTTGCAAACTTAAGGAAAAAAATTGCACCAACTGTTGCTCTCCATTCATAAAACAACCAGCTGTCACATTGAATATAAAATCAGCAGCTTCAGTGAACAATTCAAGTCTCAATTTGTGCATGTGAGCTTACCCAAGTATACCTCGTGTTTAGGATTAGTTATGTGACACTTTAACACTGAGGAGCAAACATAAAAAAAAAAAAAACCATTAGAAGGTCTAGAAATGTAGAAATCAACTAACATGTTCATTCAGAACACAATTCTTGGCATATCCGTTATGGGAATTGGATAAGTTAGCTCATCAGCTAATGAGTGATAACGTTGCTCACCTGAGAACCAAAATTGCTTGTTGATGCATCTATCAAGCCACAACAGTAAACTAGTAAATTTCGTTGACATTGTTGAGAAAGGATTGTATACTTCAGCAGTCCTCAATTGATTACTCCAATGGCATTCTTTTTTATGAAACTCCAATGGCATTTTTATATTTAAAGTTCTAGAAAAGTATAGGTAACATAAGAAAAAAATATGGTTCAAAGTATTTGAAGCACTGCAAATATTTGACTTATTGTATTACCAGTATAGAAACAAAAAAGTCTCACCAAGGAACACGAGATGATGAATAATTCAGTACATAATTCTCAAGTTAAGGACTTTTTATTTTCAGAATAGACGATAATCTGATTGTATCAACGCTTTTGAGCTGATCTAGTTGTTTTTTACCACGCCAAAGCAGGTACTCAATTTAGAAGAAATTTTTGTGATCAATAGACTCAATCCTGCTTTGATCTTCTGGAGGATTAGAACGTGCTGCTCGCAAAAATCCTCTGTACAAAGGAAGGACCTGCTTCTGTATTCCAGATAAATTTGGTCTACAAGATACTCCCATATTGTTAAATAACAGTTCGTATCTTTATTGTTTCCCCCGCAGACCAACAAAGCAAACTTTGTTACAGTCCACTACACACAAAATATACAGCATTCATCCCTAAAGGAGAGCAGTTTTAAATTGTAACTTTTTCTTTAATGGTTGTTATTTTTAGGCTGAATTGGAAAGCACAACATACGGTTTAGGTTAAACTTAACATAATTAACTTCCATGATTTTTTTTCTTAATTTCAGTGCGCTACTCATTCATGCTCTATTTCGTTCTAGTAAAGTGCAAGGGAAGGCAAATGAAAGGATAAGTTCCAAAGCAAAGACCTCGAGGTCCTTGGTTCCAATTCCTATAAAAAAAATAAAAAAAAAAAAGTTCCAAAGCTACCAAAATAGTTGCATTGTTGTATTCATATTTACATAGGCTCCTGAAAATATAACTCCATTTATTCATCTAGTAGGCATTCATATCGTCATCGACGTTTAAGACTAGTTTAAGAAGAGTCTAGCAGTTTGTATAGATGTAAAGTATGTGTGTGTGTGTGTTTCATCATCTCATGTTACGGTCGTAAATAAACTTGGGTATTTAATGGGGTACACACAAAATATTTGAATCGATTTCGTAATATTCAGTGACTTGGTAGTAGGGGTGGCAAAATGAGTGTTGGTAGGTTGGGTGGCTTGGGCTATCTTATTAGAGATTTTTTTGATATATGGATTTACATTTTCAAGATAGGTAGTAACATATGTTTTTATTCTGAAGTCAAAGTTTGTGGGCTGTGTAAGCAGATGTGTGTGTTGCAAGGGCTGTGTAGGCTGCGGCATGGGCTGCTGTGTGGGCTGTGTGGTCTACCTTCGGCTGAAGTTAGCAATGCTTGGGCTCCAATTAGTCTACGTCCCAAGCATTGGTCCTATTTTGAATTGGTTCAGGTTCAACATAGAAGATCACCCAATACAAAATATTTCAACTTTCAATATTATTCTTCTTGACTTGACACACAGATTAAGAAAAAAAATCAGAATCAATTATTAATATTGGTTTAATAATTAATATACAACTCAATTATTTTTATTGGTTTAAAATGTACTTTTCGTTAAAGCCATGTGCACATGGGAGTAATGAAGTATGTAAAAAAAATAAAGATAAAATGACAAGAGTATTTTTTTTCTTTAAAAAAACAACATAAACACTTACATTTTATGAATATTCTATCATTAAACACTTACAGGGGGATTGCACACAAAGTTACAACTTTGATCGGTCCAATAATTATGCCAAATTCAACAAATAGCAGACTAATAATTTAACAAAAAATGCTCGACAACGAAACTCCAAGTATTGCAATTACTTGCTCCATTATAAAATTATTGTCCTGATTTGATTTTTTAAGCCAAACTAAATAGTTTTCAGATAAAATTTTGAAATATAATTTTTTTTTTCATTTTCAAAATCACAAAATACGAACGAATTACGACTTAAGTGTGTTTTGTGATTTTGTAAAGAAAAATAGTCTACGGCCAAATTTTCAGGTGTACAATAATTTTAGGAATAGAGGGAGTGTATAATTTAGCCTAAATTAACACCAGAGCTATAGAAATCGAACATAATAATTAAAAATGCTATAAGCAGCAAAACAAAATTAAGTAGCATAGAAAAAGAGAGGACATACGTTTGGTCATTCAGATCTAAATTTGACAAGATCCAAATCCATCAATTTAAACAGAGAAACACGGTTGAGCGAGAGAGAAAGAAAGAGAAACGACAAACTAGAATTCTTCTCTTCCGCCTCCGCCTTCGCCTGGGGTAGCTCGACCGAGATTTCTCTGTTTAAACAAATGACATGTGAATCACATTAGCCTCAGTGTAGACAACTGGGAATTTACCGCTCGCTGTTATGGGTTTAGGGTTTTACTGCCTATCATATTTATAGAATGGGGGTGCGATCCAACGGTTGAGGACCTTGAGGTGACGAAAGCCTTTTAGACAAATGTAATCTGGACCGTCCAACTGGGAGTCTAACATTGAGATTTGGGCTATTCTATTTCTCGTTTGACAATTGCTTTGCTGCAGCCTGCCGGTCGTCTGTACAAAATTTTCAACCTAAAAAATTGTGTTACATTTTGGCAAGCTCTTTTTTCAAAATTTATAAACCCTTTTATCTCGTTTTCTCTTTTTCAACAAATAAAATCCATTTTTGAAATAAATTTTCTTAAAATATCATTGTTTTCTTCAACAGATCCGGCCAATACTTTAAATTCAAAAATCACCATTATTGTGCAACGAAACGAATTATTAATTTTTATTCATTAAGTATGAAATTGTAATGAATCTGTGTTTAGTTGAATGATTTTTCAATAGGGACGAAAGTGGATGATGAGGAGGAGGAAGAAGAAGAAAAAGGCTTACGATGAAATAAATGGAAAAAGAAGATAGAGGACATGATCCGTTCATTATGATTTTGTATTGTGGTATAAAATTGGATTAAGTAATTAAAATTTATGTATCGCGGTTCAAAAATTAAATTTTGCAATTAAAATTTATTTCATTTAAATTGATGCATCGTGTTGCATTTCTGTAGTGCGCATCTGGCTCATTAAGGGTATCGTAGTCTTTTTGTCCTCAAATGTATCGTTTTTCGATTGAAAAAAAAAACTGAAAGGTTTATAAATTTTAGAAAATGGACCGACCTACAATTATTCCTAACCAATATCCCCCTTAATAAGGCTACTTTCATGCTCTCGTCGTTCTCAAATAATTGTTTTCCTTTTCTTTTGAAGAAATTACGGGCCGATCCCTTTCTCAAATTTATAACCCCTCAAATCTCATGTTTTTCAATTCAACCGAAAAAGCTATTTTTAGGACAAAATGACTACAATACCCTTAATGAACCGAAAGCGAGCTACGAAGATCACTTATCATTGCATCGCGTTACATCAATTTTTGCACCGCGATGCATCGATTTAAATTACATAATCAAATTTTGCATCACGTTGCACCAATTTTATACACCGGATACATCAATTTAAATTACCAAATCAAATTTTCATACTACGATGCATCGATTTAAATTACTTCAATTTTGCCTCGCGCTACACCAATTTTATGCAACCCGATGCATCAATTTAAATTACCAATTCCAATTTATGAATCGTGATGCATCAATTCAAGCAACCAATGAGGCATCACATTGCAAACTGGTTTCAAATACATCTCCTCCACCTTCTACCTCCTCCTCTTTGTTGTAAGTCATCTTCTTCATCCTCTGTTTATTGTCCTCACTAAAAACCCTCTAACTCAGCCCAGGTCGATCCTCGATTCGTTGCTCAACAGTGATGATTTTTGAATCCAAAAGTGTTTTCGGACCTGTTAAAGGAGACGATCTGAACATTTTAGAAACAATATTTTGAAAATGAACTTTAGCAGTTGAAAAAAAAAACCGGGTGAGTTGAGGGGTTACAAACTTGGTAAAATAGACTGGCCCGAAATTACCCTTTTTTTTTTGTTCCAAAATAAGTGTTATCTTTTAAAACTTTATTTTTTAGGAAAACACTTTTACTATTTTACACTTACTTTAATTATAATTACATGTAAATGAGCATTAAAAGAAACTATACGTTACACCAATATTTATAGGAATAATTGCGAGCCAGTCCACTTTCCAAAGTTTTCAGTCTATCTAGTCACATGTTTTTTTTTTCAAATCGGAAAATGACACTTTTGAGGGAAAAAAGACTACGATACCCTTAATGAGAATGATGCGCACTGCGAAAATGCATCGCGGTGCATTGACTACTGAACCATGATACATCAATTTTATTGCATTAATTTTTGCACTGTGATTCAATAGTTTACTTTTCAGTCTAATTACACTGCGATTCATCAATTTTATTGCATTAATTTTTGCACCGCGATTCAATAGTTTAATTGTCTAGTCTAATTGCACCGCGATACATCAATGTTTGCACCGCGATTCATCAATTATATTGTACTCCCCCCGTTTTCAAAATATTATCTGGGTTGACCCAGTATACCCTTTAAGAAAAACGAATTGACAAGATTATAAATATTGATGAAATGTGTGGTTTCCTTTAATGTACTAGAGAATGTGGTCTTAATTAAAATATGTAGAAAAAGTAAAGGTAAAGTGGTAAAAGTATTTTCTTAAAAATGAAAGTTTTGAGAGAGAACAATTATTTAACAACAGACGAAAAATGAAAGGTATATAATAATTTAAAAATTAAGGGAGTATTAATTTTTGCACCACGGTTTAATAATTTAATTGTTTAGTCTAATTGTATCACGATACATCAATGTTTGCACCACGATGCAAAATCGTAATGAATGAGACCATGTCCTCAGCCCTTTTATTCTTTCTCATTCGCCTTCGTCCATATTGTGAAATTTTTCCAACACAACACATTTTCATTAAAGTTTCATACTGAATGAATCAGAACGCTCGTTTACCGGAGCTGTTGAAGGAGACGATGATATTTTCGAAAACAATATTTCGAAAAATGGACTTTTGCGGTTGAAAAA
The DNA here is from genome assembly GCA_013146195.2 of Codonopsis lanceolata. Classification (NCBI taxonomy): domain Eukaryota; kingdom Viridiplantae; phylum Streptophyta; class Magnoliopsida; order Asterales; family Campanulaceae; genus Codonopsis; species Codonopsis lanceolata. Next base: position 9,669,232 of record CM028381.1, on the reverse strand, counting down.
AAGAACGGTGGACTAGAGAGGTTATAAATTTTGGAAAATGTATCGACCAGAATTTTACCCATATTTATAATTTTTAAACGGTGTACAGAGTGAAATAGGACGATTATTTGAAAACAGATGGAGAATTACTTTGGTAAAAATACCAAAAAGCCCCACTAAAAAATTATCATATCCAAAAAGTCTCAAAAATAATTATTCTATCTAAAAAGTCTCAAAGTTAAACTCTTAACATTAAAAAGTAGAAAACTTAACGCTTCTACTAACATCGTTAGAGTATGAGGTTTTATTTGAAATAAAACTTATTTTTAACTTCAATGATTTTAATAATTCAATATTTTCGATAAAATAATAATAATAAAATAATAAAAACAACAACAAATAACTTACTATTATTATTATTATTATTATTACTATCACTACTACCACTACTAATATTTCTACCACAATTTTATAAAAATGTAAAGGTTAACTTTTTGAATTTTTAGTATGAAAAGATTACTTTTAGATTATATGGATTGAACAATTGTTTTGGGATCATTGTGAAATGAATTTTTTAAATAGATTTTTAGTATTTAATACTAATAATGGTAATGCATATAATTAATAATATTACTATTAGAATAATAATATTATTGTTATAATAATAATTTTAAAAAATGTAATACAATTTTTATCATCATTGTCATAAATGGAAAAAAAATCGTCAAAACGAAAGTTTTTAACATAATGTCGTTTGTAGACACGTTAAGTTTTGGATTTTTTTATATGAAAATTATGATTTTGGGACTTTCGGTTTTGGATATGAGAATTTTTCTTGTGGGACTTTTTTGGTATTTTTGTAAAAATACCAACTTCCATATCTTTCCACATATCGGGCGTATTCTTCCCGACCCCATAGAGTTTAGCATTACATATGGGCTTAAATAAATGGAAAAAGGGTAGGAGTCTCTGAAAGAAGGAACAATGATAGTATTTAGTAGTACTCTTTAGTGGAAATCCCAGACTCCCCGTAGTAGGTTCCTGCATTTGCTCCCGCTCAAATGAAACCTTTGTTTTCAACCTACACCAATCCCATCTGTGATCTGTCTAAATCCATCCCAAGATAAAACAGTAGCTTTCTTGATCGGTCAAATCTTAGTCTGTGACAAGCTCTTCAAGGGGCCTCCAATGGTATGGTTTTAAAAATGTTAAATGTGTTTTAGGAGTATGATTCGGATCATAATTTTTTTTATCATTGTGGAAAGTTCATACGAAAAGAATGTTCATAGAGAATGAGTGATTCATAGAGGGAAAAGACAAAAACAAAACATTCAAATTCTTCATTAACAAATGAGTTTGTCATTGTGGAGAAAATTGATTACGAAGATATGAGCTTTTTGATTTTGATTTGACATAAAGAATCATAGATTACCCTTAGTAAACAAATGGTAGTTAAATATTTAACAAACATATAACTTCTGGAAATAGCCAAAGAAAAAGGACTCCATAGTTGGAAATGCTTAATTGAACTCACGTGCCTCGTTCAACTACCAATTGATGCAATGTACCTCCCCCAACTATCATAATTTCTTTAATCACATCTTCTTGTTTGGTACTGCCATTTGAGCTGACGAAAAATACTCATCTGAGACTCACGTGACCATCTTAATTTTTATTATAATAATGTCCTTTTGTTGTTGAGGGACCAATCAATAATTTACCCTTATATTTATATTAACTACTAATGATCAATGGTAAAGATGGTCAACTTAAGCACCAAAAGGACACTATAGTCACATAAAGATGATCACGAGAGTCTCACATAGACATTTTCTGTTAACTTAAATGACATTACCTAAATAAAATGTACAATTAATATTAAATTGATAATTAAGAGAGACGCTTTGTTGCAAAAGCGATAACCGGGCCAGTATCATGCGGTGGAATTATAACCGCAAAAGTCCATCATTATTTTTTAAACCGCTACAGTACACTTTTTAGGGAAAAACAACGAAAATACTCTTAATGAAGGAAAGACGTGCATACAAAGCTACTGTCCCAATTTGTGCGTCAATAAAAAAATTTGGGTGTTCCTCAAAATTTTTGGGGTGTTGGTAAAGAAAATTGGGCTTCGGCAAAAATTTTTAGCTGTCGGTCAAAAAATTTGGGGAGTCGATCAAAAATTTTGGGCATCGCTATGCAAAAGCTACTGCTCAAAATTTGAGTGTCGCAAAGAAAAAAATGGGCGTCATTCAAATTTTTTTGGGCGTCGTTCATCAATTTCGAGTATGATTTTAAGAAACAATGCATAATTAACTAATAGTGAGACATGATTTTTAAAAAAAGATGCCTAATTATTTATATACTGAGGCAGGATTTGAAGGAACGATGCCTAATCAAGTAACACTAAGGCAAGATTGGAAAAAATAAATTGAAGTTCGTCACCATATTAAAGAAACGACGTCTATTTAGTATGACCGATGCATGATTGTGAGGAACGATGCCGAATTAAGTAACACCGAGACAAAATTGGACACACGCATCATAGGCAACGATGCCCAAATTGGATTTGTCTGCAAGTGATTTCTTCGGCTTCTACCCACCTGTGATTCCATTCCATTCCTTGTGATTTAAGTACAAACATAACACTTTGATTACAAAATTACAACAAAGAGATAACACAAATATTTTGGGTCTGCTCCATATGTAATGAAAAAGCGTGGAATAAAATGGGCACTTTAATTACAAAATTACAACGAAGATAGAAACGATGCTTAGCCCAATCCTCTTCCCGATTGATAAATGAACATATATGATTTTAGGAAGAAAAAGCTTTCAAGGAAAATGAAATCGGGAATGACTATGCGATTTTGGAGAAGAAATGACGATAGGAGAAGGGACATTTAAGAAAGAAAATAACGAAAATAAACTTATGCGGTTAAAAAAAATAAAATATTTGAGCGGATATAATTTCAAAAAAGTATACTGATCCATAATAATTCCTTAATTCAATTGGTAGTTGAATGAAGCAATTTACTCGGGTATTTATTACCGTTCCTTTAATATGGTCTAATCAACTTTAGAATCGTAATATGAATAGATTGTTGCATCAACTTAGGAATTAACGCCAATGTTGCCCATAAAAGGGCTTGTGTGGTGCCCTTTTACACCACGAGTATCTTTTCACAATTTGCTAATGTTAATAGTCTCTTTGGCTACTAGCGCAATTCCCAAGAGTGGATGTTTTAGATGGCGTTTAATCACTCAATTTCAAAACGGAGGTATTTTCACCTTGATCCTCATCTTGTTAATCTATTTAATCACTTACTCATGTTCATTGTTTTCATGTTGTTATCTTGGAGTATCGATTTGCACCGCCAAACAAAGGTTTTGAATTGAACCAAACTGAAGTTTATTGCTTTAATTTTGTTAATTGTGTAGTTTGATTTTGGTTTAGATTTTTGATTGGTTAGATTTGGTTCAGGTTTTGCCTTATGAACCATGGATCAAGACGCCAAACCAAACCATCAAATCAAATCAGTGATCCACATGTTATATAATGATTTGATTTGATTTAATTAATATGGTAAGGTATCCAAAGTTGCGAGCTTTGAATAATTTGAGATTGTATGAAGGATTTATGTCTTGTGCTTTCGGTCATTAATGCTTGTATTTGTTTGTATATTATTATTTTTTTCCATTTATCCATTATTAATAGCTAGCCATCAAATTTTTTAAACTAGGGAATCAAACATAAACCGTTAGCAAAACCCACAAAACCAAACTACGATTCCAGATCGAATTGAAACAAGCCGAATCATTGCGGTTTGATTTTCTTTAGTTTGAACCTTAGATGGTTCACTTGGGTCTCAAATTTTGCAAACCGATCATTTGTGGTGCAACTTGTATTTTTCCTTGAACCGAATCAAATTGAACCAATACACCCCTAGTTACCAAATGATTCATCATTTGCTTATATAGATCCACATATAAATCTATTTGGGTGATGCCAAATACCGCACCCCTTTAAAAACGTAAATTACTATGTTGCCCTTCTCCCTATTTATAACGAAAGGTATGCTATCTCTAGACTTTTTTTAAGAGGCTGGTCAGGGTAGGTTGCCCGCAGACCCTAGGTAACAACCCTATGCTCAAAGGCCGGCCACCATGGGTGGCCTTCTTCCATTTAATATATATAATTAATTTAGCTATTTACTTTTTAAATTGAACAAGGGCACTCTAGTAATTGTACTTTTTGTGTTACTTTAAATCTATTTTTCATGGGGTTACATAATACACTCCAGGTCTTTATTTATTTTGTCGAATTTTAGTTGATCAACATGTCTTCATCTTATTTTCAATGAAAATCTATATGAAGAATCCGTATTATGTTTTTCAATAGGTTTTACTATATTAAGTTTTTTGAAACTTGAAATGTTACTTGAGTACATATTTTCTATTCATTAAGAAAGAGATTTTAATTTATTTTGCACGTTGCCATTGTTGTTTTCGCCAAATGTCTTTGCCTTTGTTAAGATTACTTTGGTATCCATGACCTAAATAGGTATGATCCATTCAAGCAACAAGATTTCTGGTGTGACTCAGATCACCGACCAATTTTAAAGGTACCTCTCTACTACTTTCGAAGTGAACTGACTATATGGAGGGGGGGGGACATATTTTTTGTGGCTAAACTTTTTGACTGTCCAAAAGAAAATAGTATCCAAAAATATTAAGGGAATGTAGTAAAATACATGTCTCAAGGTCGATTCATGCAATTTATGTTTGTGGCATATTTTTTATGGTTAAACTTTTTGACTGTCCAAAAGAAAAAAGCATCCAAAAATATTACGGGAATGTAGCAAAATACAATCCACGTGTCTCAAGGTCGATTCATGCAAATTATGTTTGCGTCTTTCCTTGAATCCATTTGCTCGCATTTAGTCCCCGTGGTGGTTTTTGTCTAATAGGTGGATCTAATGTGTCCCTGATGTGGTGACGTTTCTCCTCGATTAAATATAATATAAATTTGGTTTTCATGGAAAATACTTTCTCGAGAACTTGAGAATAAATTACGCAACCTCTCCCATGAAGATTTTATATGTCGAGCCTCGTGATCCTTTTCAACCTAGAACATGTTCTAGGGTGATCTTTAGAATCAAGGAAAGGAAGTGCAGAAACTTCTGGCTTGATAGTTGATCAGAAATAGTGATGGCAAGATGGGACAGGATGAGATAGGATTTGCCTCCCCCATTTCCGCCTGCTATAACTTTTCCAATCAACTCATTCCAGTTTCCTTTCCTATTTTTCCAGAGAAAGTTCAATAGGAATTTTGAGAATGGACTACAAAATATATTACCTCTTACTTTATTATAACTAGTCATTTGTGTCTGTCTTGGATGTAAGAAGTATGTAGTGGGATTGACAAATTATTAAACTTCTCAAATGCCTTAAATTGCAGGCACATCGAGCATGGAAACTGGCTTTTTTCCGCTTGTAGGTCCTTTAATTGCAGGCGCCTCAAACAAGGAAACTGGCTATTCGCAGCTGGAGGTATTGAGCAAAGCAGTGCCTTCCTTAATTTGCAAGCGCCTTGAAAACTGGGTTTTTGCAGCTGGAGGTTTGAGCAAACCATTATGAATGATTATCAGGAGCAAGGAAGATATGATGACTAGGTGAAATGGTACAATTTGGAGCAGTTCTTCCTATATTCGAGTCTGGTGCTAAACTCTCTCTTGACTAAGCCTATGTCATCTTGATCCATCCCCTTACGGCACATAGAACTTGGAGATTTGATTTTCAAATTTGGACTTTTCAACGAGAATATCCTAAAAAAAACTGGATTCTTTTCAGAGGAACCATTTGTAGTTTGTAACTCTATTTTGTGCTCATAAAGAGAGTTGTATTATTTTGATTACAAGTTATTATGGTTAAAGTCTAGTTAGTAAACAATATGCACCAAGGTAGATCATCGTTTGGATCCTCATTTAATCCATCATTAGTAATAGCAAAAAGATAAGGACTTAAAGACCGATCGTTGGTGTACTATATTGAAATTGGGAACTCACTAGTCTCCTTCATTGCATCCATAACTAGCATTGCAACTCCATTTGTACATATCCATAATCACATCAATATATCTGAGGCAGCTTGATCCTTTGTCGTGTGACACCGGCCAATTAACTATTTAGGAACTTTATATTATGCCTTATCTAAAACAAGAAACACCATCTATAAAGTTCTTTCCCCCTCTGTCTTGCAATGATTCTTAATGCAATTAATAAATACATACTTAAAGAATTATATAGATCATTTCAATTACTTTGAATTGAAAGATCGTTAGTGAATCACCAAAAGGAAATAAAATTGTTGAAGGAAAACCAAGAAAAGAAATTGACAGAATATGGGAGAAATTGCTATGATTTTGATTGACTTATTTGTTATATCAGCAATATGATTTGCATCCCCATGCTCTACAGGGGAAAAAAGAGGAAAACTGTACATGGAAATGTGATGATTGCTTCAAAATTGTGTCTGCCTAACCTATGTCAGTTGTCTAACTCACAAGTCACAATCCCTTTATCTGAGAAATGAATATTTCCGCACTACATGGAATGGTGAGACCACCCATTGGATGATCAAATCCAAATTCTTGTTCAGCTTGACCTAGAAGTTCTTGGAATAAAGGTTGGTTCAAGACTGAAACTGGAATTACAAATCTCTTCTTTTCCAGCTCTCCAACGTAAACTGCAAGATAGCCCTTTGGAACATCTGATGCAATTGATGGTGAAAATTGTCGAAGGATTCTTTTAGCCTTGATGATGCTAGGCATACGGATGGCCATAATGATATGCAGCAACCTTTTCCCACAGAATGAATGAGAAAGGCAAAAGATCTCAACAGAATGGTGGACTGATTGCGAGAATGTTACTAGTGGGGTGGTTTGGTTCGAAGGCTAAATGTATGGTGGTATATATAGATATAATGGGTAACTCGGTGATCCTTCAAAATATAGGATTGAGTGGTGAAGAGACATCAAGATAGGGTCTAGTTAGAGACAATAGCAGATGAAGGCTCACATGGTAGTCTTCAAAGTCTTTGTCCTGCTTAAATGATAGAGCCAAACAATTTAAATACCGAGAAACACAATGGTCTACCACATATGAAAGCACATGAAGAGGATCGATGGTAGGTCTTCTCTATCAACTTAATATCTGACCCCATCAATCAAAAACATGTCGGAGACATCAAGATAGCTATCCTGTATCATTGGTCTACCACATAAATGTCATGACATGGGGAAATACTTACAATTTCAGAGAAAAATTATATGAATCATCAATCATAGCAATCAGCTATTATGTTGAAAAATGAAGCTATTGCGAAAAACAAACTGTCATTTTGAAAAAGAAAAACAGAACACTGTCAACTGTCGCTCGGAATAAAAGTCAAATTAATCATTTCCAGATAGAAGGGAGGGGGTACTATCGTTGAAGAACGTCATTCCCTCCCACATCAGGTGCAGAAAAGTTTGATGATGATCAGATGATAGTAGAGATTCTTCTTAATTTAGTAAATAGCTAAACCTTTGATCCAGAATCAGAACCTTTTCTATACTTAAGATCAGGTTTTGTCACCTTTTTTTTAATTAAATAGTTTAATAAATGGCAAAACACACAAATGGGCCACCCAACTTTACCCTTTTTTGCAATTCGACCACCGAAACTTTGAAATATCTATTTTGGTCATCCAACTTTAATTCTGTTGCAAGCCACCCCATTTTTTACGGACGTTAAATTTAACCGTTAAGTTAAATTAAAAAGGGGTCAAACCGTAAATAATAGAACTTTGGGATTACATATTTGTGTCAACAATGTTCATCTTCACGGAAAAAAAAAAATCCTAGAACCCAGAAAAATTCCCTCAACCCCGAGATCACTCCCAAATTCGGACAGAGCTCCGCCTCCTCCATCTCTTTCCATTCCGACCAAGCAAACCCCTCCCTCAAATCTGACAGTCAGATTCTCCATCGCCGGTGAATCATTCTTCAACTTCAGTCCAGCCGCCCCTGTTGTAGCGTGACCTCTGCCCAGCCGTCATTCTCCATTGTTGACGCCAACAAAAGCACCGACCTTCTTTCTTTGCTTCCAGCAATATCTGGTCATGGAAATCTCTCCGCAAACTCCCTCTCCGATTCTCATTTTCTTCTATAGCGCCCCTCCCCCAAATCCGCCATAGTCGTCGTTTTCAGTCCTACTGTCTCCCTCTGATCTTGAATATCAAAACAGTTAGATGCTCCATCGCCGGCGAATCATTCTTCAATTTCAGTCCAGCCGCCCTTGTTCCAACGTGACCTCCGCCCAGCCGCCATTCACCATTGTTGACGCCAATAAAAGCACTGGCCTTCCTTCTTTGCTTCCGGCCAGATCTGGTCATGGAAATCTCCCTGCAAGCTCCATCTCCGGTCCTCTTTTTCTTCTATAGTGCCCCTCCCCCAAATCCGCCACAATCGCTGTCTTCAGTCCTGCTTTCTCCCTCCGATCTTAAATATCAGATATTATACTGGGGATGTTCAACATGATCAGGTGGGTTTTGTTTGGGACAAAGGGGAAGGAATATCTGGGTTTTGTTTGTATGAACATATATGTAACCACTTGAAAAAGAACTCTATCACTCTCTAATTTTTTTGATTTTATTTTTTAATCTATTTTTCCCCTTGATTAGAGAAGATGAAGATGAAGAAGATGAAAGATGAACATTGTTGACCCAAACATGTAACCCTAAATCTCTATTATTGTAGAGAAGGAGGAGAGAGAGAAAATGGAGGTGTGAGGTTGCTTCAAAAAAAAGTCCTGGTCTAACTGGTTGCTTCAAAAAATGGAGGTGGGAAGTTGCTTCAAAAACTGGAGGTCTCCATCTCTTTTTCCTTCTCAATTCCAGTCAAATTCATTCAATTGACTTGAGCAGATGGAGATGGGTTTAGCTTTTGGTTTTCATAATAAACTGGGTTGCTGGTTTTCTTCCCGAAGAAGATGAAGATCAACAATAAACATTGTTGACCCCAGATGTGTAACCCCTAAACATTGTTGGGTTATAATTGGACCCCTTTTTATAGGGGAAAAATAGAGAAATTACAAAAAGTTAACATCCTAGTCTAACGTTCGTTAAAAAATGAGGTCGCTTGCAACAAAACTAAAGTTGGATGGCCAAAATAGATATTTCAAAATTTCGGTGGCCTAATTGCAAAATGAGATAAAGTTGGTTGGCCCATTTGTGTGTTTTGCCTTTAATAAATAGATGAGAAAAAATAAACAAGGAGGGGGACAACCAACGGGTCAAATTAAGGACCAAGGAGCCTTACCTTTACCTCTAATAGAAAGACAAGAAATCAAAAACACCCTATAAAAGCCCAAAAGTAATTGTTGTAAAACGTAAAAGAGTGACCACTATTGATCCTAGTGGAGCGACCACCACTGTTTAGATTTAGCCTCCCTCGTATGCCTCTTATTGCCTAAATGAAAGGTTTTAACATTCGTTTTCTTGACAAGTTTGTGACACTGTTTTTGAAAAGCTTTAGTACTTGAACCTGAAGGAGGGAAGAACATTAAGTCATCGACGGAGGCTTACCGAGTTAATTTACCTACCTATTCCCTTGCCGCTCGAACCAACTAGCGAGTGTGCCTTGGGGCGAAATCTTGCTTTTAGATCTCATATATCTTCTAAATCAAACAAGTCATCACAATAATTACGAGGTCCAAGGCCCTCTACCAAACCAAAAGACTTTTGGTCCTCGTCTATATCTTCTACTGTTGAGAATGGGATGGCTCATCGGGTTTTGGACAAGGCGGTCGCTTAGTGTTAGGACTAGGCGACCACCTTCTCTTATTGTTACAGACCAAGCTACTAGATTTTGCTATTGTCGAGGACTAGGAAACCGCTTAGTCCTATTTTGCTGCTTTGTCTGATTTCCTTATTTTAAGGGTTTTAGGGTTTCTATTGTATCCATATATATAGTTTTATCCCTAGAACATTTTTAAGGTTGACTCTAATAAAATTTTGACAGTCAGTTGGCCCCAATCTCTCTCTCTTCTTTGTGATTGATCTTGTTATACTATGTTAATTTGTTTGTAAAGTCTTCCGTTGTGCACAACAAGGTAGGATATGATGTAAAATATTAATATGAACATAACAGGAGTTGCAGCAGTATGCTAGGAAAACCAAACAAGGCGCTTACATGTATACTCACAATATTGTGGGTAACAGATGCAAGTGAGATAACATATATCAAGACCTTACCAAACCAGAGCTTTGATGTTAAGTTACGAATTCATTTGACAACTTAAGTTGTCATATAAGTGCCTAACAATGTGTCTCAAGCTAACAAAATGAAATCAGCATCGATAGCCATTCCAAGAGGAAGAGGCATAACTTGATGAAGCCATTGCCAAAAACAAAGTTATTCATTTGAAAAAATCCGAAGATAAAGAGTTATCAAGTATTGTTCAGATAGTGCAATTTCAAGTCTCAACCTATGTCGGGGATAGAAAATATTTGTGTATGTAAGCTTACACAAACATACCTCTTGTCTTTGCAACAACTGTTGTGACAGTAGTTATAAACACCCACCCACTGAGAGCCAAAAAAACATTTTAATAAAAGAAGAAAAAAAATGAACTTAGAATGTCAAGAAATGTAGAAATCAACTATAGTATTCACGAACAACACAACCTTTTGTCTCTCCTAATATAAATATATTTCGATTTTCTATCTAAATAATACAAAGCACAAAAAATATGCATACACCAAGAAGCATCCAACATGGGAAAACAATGGGTTAGATCCACATGAGATAAGTGATAACATTATTCCTCACCTAAGACTCGATATTGCTTGTTTATAAATCTTTCTAGCCGCAGCATGAAAATCCATCCATTATGATGTGGTCTTGAGAAGTTGAAATGACAGATAAATAATTACAGTAAAATAATTTATGGTAATAGATGATTTCAGTTACTCTGAAAGATCATTAGTGAATCGCCTAAAAGACAAAAATTACTGAAGGAAACCCAAGAAATGATATGGACAGAATATGGGAAAAACAGCAATGATTTCCATTAACATCTTTGTTATATCAGCAATATGTTTTGCATCCCCATGCTCTTCATGAGGGAAAAAAGATAAAGAAACTGTACATGGAAAATGTGATGATTGCTTCACAAAATTGTGTCTGCCTAACCTATATCAGTTGTCTAACTCACAATCCCTTTATCTGGGAAATGAATCTGTCCTCACTACATGGAATGGTGAGACCACCCATTGGATGATCAAACCCAAATTCTTGTTCAGCTTGACCTAGAAGTTTATGGAATGAAGGGTGGTTCAATATTGAAACTGGAATTACAAATCTCTTCTTTTCCAGCTCTCCAACGTAAACAGCAAGATAGCCCTTTGGAACATCTGATGCAATTGATGGCAAAAATTGTCGAAGGGTTCTTTTAGCCTGGATGATGCGAGGCATACGGATAGCCATAATGAAATGCAGCAACCTCTTACCCCTTGCACAGAAGAAATGAGAAAGGCAAAAGATCTCAACAGAAAGGTGGCCGACTGATTGTGAGGATGTAACTTGTGGGGTGGTTTGGTTCGAAGGCTAAATGTATGGTGGTATATATAGATATAATGGGTAACTGAATTATCCTTTAAAATGTAGGATTGAGTGGTGAGAGGCATAACAATAGGGTCTAGTTAGGACAATAGCAGATGAAGGCTCACATGGTATTGTCTTCAAAGTCTTTGTCATGTTTAGATGATGGAGCTAAACAGCCTTTATCAACTTAATATCTGACCCCATCAATCAAAAACATGCCTGAGACATAAAGATAGCTATCCTGTATCATAAATGTCATGACATTGGGGAAATACTTAAAATTTGAGAGAAAAATTAAATCAATCATCAGGAGTTATGTTGATAAATGAAGCTATTGCGAAAAACAAACTGCCATTTTGAAAATCAAAAACAAAACATTATCAACCATCACTTTGAATAAAAGTCAGATTGATCGTCTTCAGATAGAAGGGAGAGGGTACTACTGTTGAAGAACATCAGTCCCTCCCATATCTGGTGCAGCAAAGTTTGATGATGATGATGGTAGAGATTCTTCTTAATTTCATAAATAGCTAAAGCTTTGATTCAGAACCTTTTATATACTTATGATCAAGTTTTGTCATCTTACATTACATCAAATATCATGGCATTGAAGTCTAAAGGTGATACAAGTAGCTGGTTGAAATCACAACAGCTCTTTAAGATAGAATTTACTGTCATCTTACCCATGTATTCATAGTTGCTAAACTTTGCGATTGTGTAGTGAACATAAAAAACATCTTAGTATGTAATGAAATGCATAAATCAACGAAAAATATCCATTTCAAATACAGCCTTTTGTCTTTCCTGTCATAACTTAATTGGGATTACTAATCAAAACAACAGAAATCGCAAAAAGTACTGAAAACAACAAACTGAGGTGTTAAATAAGAGATTAGTGCTAGCAGACAACATTAGTCCCTAAACTGTAGTAAACATAAAAACTAATGCAAACTCATTTTTCAGCTAGAGGCAGGATATGATGTAAAATAGTTATATGAACAGAACAGGATTGGCAATAGTATGCTAGACAAACCCCATAAACTTTGAGCGAGTGATAGTGCAATTATCTAACTTAATTGAAACATCCACGAGGAATATGGATCATTACGATATGAACATAGATTTCAGGGAAGGTTTACTGTCTCACACTGGTACTTTGATAGCTGACTCCAAGACTTTGATGTACAACAGTACGAGTACGACATCATTTTTCTGAATTGATCTTAACAGAGGTGCAGAATTCAACAATGACACATGATAGCAATAAAAATCTTAGAAAGTAAATAATGACTTTGACAGATAATCTGGAATGAACTGCAATATATGCTGTGACTGTATATCAGAATGGTCTGAATTGGCTTATTTCATTTTGTTCCCTCAAGATTTTTTTGTGGTTAACGGGAATGTACATGGAAATAGCAATCTTTGTTTTAGAAAGTGATGGTGTGCCTATGATGGATTGGTTTAGGAAGCGCAGCTTGCCAAACTGAATGATAAGTATTTGTCAGATTTTACCCAGATTGACCTATAAGTAGCATAGCTCCTACTTTGAACCAAACAAGATAGACAGACAGCCAAACTCAAAAAAGGAAAAAGAGTAAAAGAATAATAACAACCTTAAAAAAGTGAATTGTTAATTGCTAAATAAAGCTAAGAATTGAAAAGATTGGGAGAAACTGCAATAAATTGTTAACATCATTGTTCTATTAGGAATATGTTTCCCATCACCATTCTCCTCTTGGGGGAAAAGAAAGAGAATAAATATACATGGTAAATGTGAGAACAATTCACAAAATTGTGTTTACCTAAACTAAAATGTGTTTGCCTAAACTAAGTGAGGGTTACAGTCACAAGTCCCTCAACAGAGAGGTGAGACCAATGAAGATGTCCTCTCTACAGGGAATGGTGAGACCACCCATTGGATGGTCAAACCCAAATTGTTCTTCCGCTTGACTTAAAAGATCCTGGAATGAAGGTTGGTTCAAGATTGACACTGGAACTACAAATCTCTTCTTTTCCTGCTCTCCAACGTAAACTGCAAGATAGCCCTTTGGAACATCTGAGGCCATTGATGGTCTAAACTGGCGAATGATTTTCATAGCATGGGTGATGCGAGGCATACGAATAGCCATAATTATATGCTGAAGCCTTTTCCCAAAAAATGAATGACAAAGAGAAAATATATCGAAGGAATTGTAGACTGATCGACTGAATTCAGCTGTGAGAATGTATGTTGAGGGATGAGTTGGTTTTAAGGCTAAATGTATGGTGGTATATATAGATGTAATGGCTAAGCGGGTGAACCTTCATAAGAGTCATTATGATGGGTTCCCGTGAGCGACAATCGCATATGAAGGCTCACATGGTTTTGTCTTCCAACTCTTTGTCCTGATTGAGATGATAAAGCCAATTTCAAAGAAACATAAGGGAGAGGATTGATGGTCAGAGAGCCCTCCTGTCAATGTCATATTTGGCCCATGTATCGGAAACATGCTGGAGACATCTCGGTAGCTATTCATTATCATAAAAATGATGACATAGGGAAAATGCTTGAAAAATAAAGAATTTTTTTTGCCCCAACCATTTCTCTCCTTTCATAAAACAACCAGCTGTCACATTGAATACGAAATCAGCTTCAGTAGATAGTCCAAGAACCATAACTCGATGAAGCTATTACCAAAAACAAGGTTTTCCATTTTGAAAAATCAAAGACAGAGCATTCTCAAATATTGCCCACAATAATAGTCAAATGACTCAAATCGGTCCTCTAAAGATAGAATGGAGGGAGTACTATTGTTGATGAACATCAATCCCTACCATATCTGGTGCAGGCAGAGAGGGACCTTTTTTAAATAGAAGAGATGATGATGGTCAATAAACTGTTCTTAGTTTGACTACTAGCTAAACCCTTGGATCGGGAACATTTAAGATGTTTTTAATGAAGCTTTGTGATCTAAATGTAGTGCAAGTATTGCGGTATCAATAGTTCACATATATAAACCTGCCAACTATAAGAACCAAAGGTTTATGTAGATATGCACGTAGTAGCTATTGCAAGTCTCAATTTGTGCATGTGAGCTTACACAAGCATACCTCTTGTCTTTGTGATTAATTTTTGTGGCACTAGTCTTTAACACTGAGGAACAAACATATATAAAACCCTTAGAATGTCAAAAAAAATGCAGAAATTGTTGAAGATTGAAAAATCTGGAAAAGAGAAGTTGTTGTTGAGGGAATTGTTTTCTTGATTAATGAATGATGAACTAATCGTGTATTTATACAAAGTTCTGTCTGCCTCTAACTAACTGCTTCTAACTAACTGGGAAGAAGAATGAAAGAATTACAGAAGTATCCCTCATCTAACTGTTCATCTAACTGTCATAACTAAGTAGATTAACATACTAACAGATTTCTAACTAACATAAAACCCTTAGAATGTAAAAAAAAAATGCAGAAATTGTTGAAGATTGAAAAATATGGAAAAGAGAAGTTGTTGTTGAGGGAATTGTTTTCTTGATTAATGAATGATGAACTAATCGTGTATTTATACAAAGTTCTGTCTGCCTCTAACTAACTGCTTCTAACTAACTGGGAAGAAGAATGAAAGAATTACAGAAGTATCCCTCATCTAACTGTTCATCTAACTGTCATAACTAAGTAGATTAACATACTAACAGATTTCTAACTAACAGAAGCGAACAGAATCATTTATTTCCATACATCAACAAACGGGACTTTGGTTGCCATGTGGAGTCTCAGTATATCCTTCTTCATGTACTGTGAGTGAACATTATTTGCTTGGTGATGAGTATTACTAATGTCAATACCCCTCCCACAAGCTAAAAGTGGAGGCAAAGCAAACACTTGCAGCTTGGACAAAAGGGAACTATGAGGAACTTTACCAAGAGATTTGGTAAATATGTCTGCCACCTGAAGTTTGGAAGGAATATACTGAGGTTTAAGCAAACCTTTTTGAACTTTCTCCCTAACAAAATAGCAGTCTAGTTCAATGTGCTTTGTCCTGGCATGATATACTGGATTTGATGCAATGGCAATAGCAGCAGAACTGTCACAGTACACAGGAACAGGTAATGAAATAGAAACTTGTAGATCCTTGAGAAGGGCATGAAGCCAAAGGATCTCACAGCTAACAGTTGCCAGTGCTCTATACTCAGCTTCTGCAGATGATCTGGCTGTGACAGATTGTTTCTTGGACAGCCAAGATAACAAAGAATCACCCAACATGAGGCAATATCCAGAAACAGATTTCCTATCATTTGGGTTACCAGCCCAATCACTATCACAATAAGCCTTAAGTTGGAAATCATTTGATGAAGATAGGAATATGCCTAGACTAGGGGAGGCCTTGATATATCTCAGGACTCTGAACAAAGCTTTAAGATGAACTGTTGTAGGAGTGTGAACAAATTGGCTGAGTACATGGGCAGCAAAAGCAATATCAGGCCTTGTAATAGTGAGGTAAAGCAGCTTGCCAACCAATTGTCTGTAGAAACTAGGATCAGTCAATGGAGTCCCTGCATTGGACAACAGCTTCTCATTGGGGTCTAGTGGAATGGCTAGTGGCTTAGCATCCTGAAGTCCAGCAATAGCAATCAAATCCAGTGCATACTTTCTCTGACATAGGTGAAATCCTTGAGATGATCTGGAAATTTCAATTCCCAAGTAATACTTTATGGGACCTAGGTTTTTAGTGCTGAATCTATCATCCAAAAACTGCTTGAGAGAAGCAATAGCAGAGGGATCATTGCCTGTGACAATGATGTCATCAACATACACTAACATGGCAGTAAATGAGGATCCCTTTGTTAAAGTAAACATGGAGTAGTCAGCATGAGACTGAACAAAACCAAGGTGAAGAAGGGCTTCTGTAAGTTTGGCAAACCATTGCCTGGATGCCTGTTTAAGGCCATACAATGATTTTTGGAGCTTGCAGACCATACCAGATGACTGATTGATAGAATATCCTGATGGAATAGTCATGTACACCTCTTCTTCCAAATCCCCATGCAAAAATGCATTGTTTACATCCAATTGATGGACCTCCCAGTTTTTAGCAGCTGCAATGGAAAGGAGGGTTCTAACAGAAACAATCTTAGCTACAGGTGAGAAGGTTTCCTGGTAATCAATACCTTCTGATTGTGTGTAACCTTTAGCCACTAATCTGGCCTTGTATCTTTCAATGCTACCATCTACTAGATACTTGACCTTATAGACCCATTTACACCCCACAGGTTTCTTTCCAGGTGGTAGAGGAACTACTTGCCAAGTATGATTTGCCTCTAATGCTGTTAATTCCTTATTCATTGCATCAATCCAATGCTGATGTTTCACTGCTTGACTATAAGAAGTAGGTTCTACATGACATGCATTTATGAATGATGTATTAGAACAAGGTTTGGTTTTATGAAGTGGAGGCACAATAAAATCCTTGAAAAGGACAGAAGGGGTTCTAGTTCTAGTTGATTTCCTAAGAGGAGGGATGGGAGGAGAAGGAGGTATTAGAGGAGAGGGATGAATTGGAGAAGGAGAAGGAGTTTGGGAAGAAGTGGGAAGTGGTGAGGATTGGGAAGGAACTGGAGATGACTGATGAGAATCAAGGGAATGAGGATTTTTGGGAAAGGTTGGGTCATCAACAGGCCATGGTAGTGGATTGGTAGGTTGAACAGACATAGGGACTGTGGATGTGGAAGAAATGAAAGGGAAAGTGTGTTCATGAAAGATAACATGTCTGCTAATGAAGGTTGTTTTGGTCTGAAGATTGTATAAGAGATATCCTTTGTGTCCAGGTGGATAGCCAAGGAAGACTGACTTAATGGCTCTAGGTTCTAGTTTATCAGGATGATGAATTAAAGCATAGCATAGACAACCAAAAGCCTTTAAATGAGAGTAATCAAGTGTGGTGTGGTGTAACATTTCAAAGGGAATTTGAAAGCCAGTGGCACTAGTAGGTAATCTATTTATCAGATATGTTGCAGTGAGTAAACAGTAGCCCCTAGAAATGCTTAGGAAGGCCTGCCTGGAATCTTAAGGCTCTAGTCATCTCAAGTAGATGTTTGTGCTTCCTCTCTACAACACCATTTTGTTGAGGAGTGATAGGACAAGAGGACTGGTGTGTAATGCCTAGGCTTACCAAGAAGGGAACCACTTCTTGGTTGAAGAATTCAGTACCATGGTCAGATCTGAAAGCCTTAATACTGGTCTGAAACTGAGTGTGAACATAAGCATTGAAGTTTTGTAACAGTTTGAATACATGGAATTTAGTGGAAAGTAAGAAGGTCCAAACACATCTTGAATGATCATCCACAATTGTAAGAAAGTATTTACAACCATTCATAGTGGAAATTTTATATGGACCCCATAGGTCACAATGAATCAGATCAAAACAGTGATTACTAGAAGAGTTGCTAGTTGGAAAGGAAAGTTTATGTTGCTTAGCAATGGGACATTCAGGGCAAAATGAAATACAATCAGAATTCAATGTCTTAGAATGAAAAACAGAAGACAACTGAGGGATTTTCTTCAGAGTTTGCAGGGAAGAGTGTCCTAATCTTCTGTGCCATAGTTCGAGTTCGAAGGTTGAATAGCGAAGTGGCGAACATGACCGAGTTACAGAGATCTTATGACCGAGTGTTGTCCTTGCAATAAAAACAACCCTCCTTGGTCACCGGTGGCTATAATCCTCTGCAACTGGTCCTGAAAAGTGCATTTGTATCTATCAAATTCAACAGTATATGGAGTTTGTGTAAGAATTTTGGAAACAGAAAGTAGATTGAACCTAAAAGTGGGGACTAAAAGAACATCATGAATGGTTAAGGTGGGGTTTAAAAACATAGAACCTTTATGGGTAACAGTAGCATGATTTCCATCAGGGAGAGATAGAATGATAGGATTAGACAATTGTACAATAGAGTGCATGTACTGAATGGAAATGCGAGATGTGATGCAGCACTTTGTATCTATTACCCAAGCAGTGGCATCATAATTGTTAATGGATGCAGCAAATTTATCATAACAATCAATTGGAGTATTCATACCTGCAAAGTGAGAACCAGTGGTGGAGGCAAATGCTGCAAGATGTCCTTCTGGATGCTCTTGGCCCTTTAACATTGTCATAACTTCATTGAGCTTTGAGCTTTGGTTGCTCAATTTCGTATCTTGAGTTTAACTTCTTCTGGCTTGACTTGAACCTGCATAGCCTTTGAATTATATTGCCCATTGCCATTATTTGTGAACTTTTGCCCATCAGTGTTCTTGTGATGTTTATGAGTATCATTGGAGTATCCAGGATGGCCAACTGGAAATCCATGAAGTTTGTAACATTCAGCCTTGGTGTGCCCTTCTTTGTTGCAGTAATTACAGAAAATACCCTTCTTAAATGGGGTCTTGACATAGCCAATTTTATTGTTACTGCCTTTATGATTTCCTACTGCTTTGTTATCTCCTTTGATATGATCACTATAGACATGTGCTGCTATGACATTTAGTTCAGAGACATGACCAATTCTCAAGGATTCCTCTTGTCTAACCATATAGTAGGCTTCACCTATGCTTGGAAGGGGTTTCATCCTTAAAATCTGGCCCCTTAAATTGGCATAACTATCATGCAGTCCCATTAGGAACTGCATTAACCTTTTCCTTTGTTCCCTAGTGTTTTGTGCAGCAACATCTCCACAGTTGCAATCATGACAGGAACATGCAATAACCGTATCCAATGTAGTGCTCTCATCCCACAATCCTTTCATCTTATGATAATAAGACTCTACAGAACCATCTCCCTGCTCTAGTTTATGTAGATCTTTCTCTAGTTGAAAAATCCTATGGCCATCTATATTAGCATATCTTTCCTTCTCGGTCAAACTACATGTGCGAGATGAGATGTATCTTAAACTGACTTATTTCTTCTGACACAACATTGAAAATCCATGAAATAACCATATCATTTGCCCTAGCCCATATAGGGAATAACAAAGAGTTTGTATCAGGTATTGGAAAGGTACCATTGATAAGAGATGATTTATTCTTAGCAGAGAGAGAAATTTGCATTGACCTGGACCACGCGCTGTAATTGTCACTTCTAGTGAGCTTTGTGGAGATTAACACCAGCCCTGGATGGTCATTGTTGTGGAGAAATAAGGGGTGCATGTTGGAGTCTATCGGGATCTCCATTGAAGCAGAAGTAGAAATCATTCCAGTTTCATTGATTGGAATGGTCGGTTGAGTCCTTCCAGCATTGTTGATGGGATTGGCCTGTTGATTCTCACCACTGGCGTGTTCGCCATCATTGCTCTCCATGATTCCACCAGAATTACAGAGATATCGAATTGAATTGATCGTAATTACCAATTCGAACTGTAGGGTTCCAACTCAGGATGAATCGGGATGATTGATCGAATTGGAATTCAAGGGCTGATCGTAGGCTCTGATACCATGTTGAAGATTGACAAATCTGGAAAAGAGAAGTTGTTGTTGAGGGAATTGTTTTCTTGATTAATGAATGATGAACTAATCGTGTATTTAT
Organism: Codonopsis lanceolata; assembly: GCA_013146195.2. NCBI lineage: Eukaryota > Viridiplantae > Streptophyta > Magnoliopsida > Asterales > Campanulaceae > Codonopsis > Codonopsis lanceolata. The sequence goes on along the minus strand of CM028381.1, from coordinate 9,649,067 downwards.
ACAAAGTTACATGCGCCTCTGCGCCTCTAACTAACGCTTCTAACTAACTGGGAAGAAGAATGAAAGAATTACAGAAGTATCCCTCATCTAACTGTCATAACTAAGTAGATTAACATACTAACAGATTTCTAACTAACAGAAGCTAACAGAATCATTTATTTCCATACATCAACAAATGAGACTTTGGTTGCCATGTTGAGTCTCAGTATATCCATCTTCATGTACTGTGAGTGAACATTATTTGCTTGGTGATGAGTATTACTAATGTTCAATAGAAATCAACTAACATGTTCATTCAAAACACTATCTTTTCTCTTTCATGTTATAAATTTATTAGACTTTCTAGTCAAAAAAGTAGGGCAAAAAAGGAACTGTATGCCCCATTACATATCAATTCTGGGAATTCGATGGGTTAGACTTTAGAGCTTGTTAGAAAGGAAAAACCCTTTTTGTATTGAATTGCGTTGTATATGTTTTCTGCCCCAAACCTGTGGCTCCGTCACTGTTTTTATATTACAAAACCTAGCAGCTAATAGCAGCTTGTTGACCAAGCAAGCCAACCTAAGAGTCCTAAAAGGAAACTACCAAAAATACATAAGGAAATAGAAACATAATAGGAATGTCGCTACTCGCCCACGCCCGTGTTGTTTCATATCGTAATACCCCTCAAGTTGCCCGAACACCCAACTTGCGATAATTAAATCGTGCCTTGCCCAAGGCTTTCGTAAAAATGTCAGCCAACTGCCCTGTCGTTGGAACAAAAAATGTGCCAGTAGCCTATCCGTAATGGCATCATGAACAAAATGGCAATCCATCTCGATATGTTTCATCCGTTCATGAAAGACTGGATTTTGTGCAATGTACAATGCGGACTGACTGTCACAGTACAGTTGCATTGTGGTTCTCTTTCTTACACCCAATTCTTCGAGAAAACATTTTAACCATTTCAATTCACACGTCACTGCAGCCATCGACCTATATTCTGCTTTGCGGAAAAACGCGATACTGTAAGACGAACCACCCTGTCAAAGAGCGATGTGTAAGAGGACAAGAGGCCCAATCAGAATCACACCAACCTGATAAATCCAACTGCTATCTAATCTAAGGAGAATTCCTTGCTCGGGGTTCCCTTTCAAGAACCGCACAACACGTAGAGCCGAGTCCCAATGTTCTTACCGAGGATGTTGCATAAATTGAGAGAGACTATGTGTACTGAGTATGCAAGGACGGGTCGAGTGACCGAAAGGTAAATCAAACGACCAACCAGTCTTCTATATTTTTCCGGGTCAGAGAGAAACGGTCCAACAGCAAAAGCTAATTTATGATTTTGCTCCATGGGAAAATCAGTCGGTTTTGCTCCCAATAAGCCTGCTTCGGAAACGATATCAAGAGCGTACTTTCTCTGACAGAGAAAAATCCCTGGGGACTCCGAGCTACCTCTAACCCCAAAAAATACTTTAGAACACCCAGATCTTTCATATGAAAGCATTTGCTCATATAATCCTTAAATGTATCTAATGCCACGCTGTCATTCCCTGCAATGATCAAATCGTCAAATACGAGAACATTGATCTGAACCTTTCCGCGAAACATAGTGAATAATGAATAATTAGAATATGATTGACGAAAACCATAACTTTTCAAAGCGGTGGTCAACTTTGCGAACCAACACCGCGGTGCCTGACGAAGACCATACAAAGATTTACGAAGACGACAAACCTGATGTGGCATAGACACAGAGAAACCTGGAGGAACTTTCATGTACACTTCCTCCTCAAATTCCCCATGAAAGAAGGCATTATGAACATCCATCTGATGCACGACCCAATTTTTGATCGCAGCAACAACAAGAAATGCCCAAAATGTAACCATTTTAGCTATCGGAGCAAAATTTTCTGTATAATCAATCCCTTCTACCTGATGATGACCAAAAATGACAAGTCTGGCCTTGAATATCTCAATACTACCATCCGAGTTATATTTGACTCGGTACACCCATTTGCTCCCAAGAGCCTTCTTTCCTGAGGGGAGAGTAACCATGGACCATGTGTCGTTATCTTCAAGGGCCTGAATTTCCTTTGCCATAGCTTCCCTCCATTCTCGGGTCTTAACTGCTTCTTTAAAAGACTTGGGCTCATGTGCGGTTGTGAGGGCTGCAAGAAAGTTTATATGTTTCGCAGAAAACCGTGCACAGTTAACATAATGTGTTATATGATAAGGAGTACCTGAGGATTGCTGCGAAGCTGGTGAAGATTGTGAAGGAGGACTCATTTTTCATATGGTGTGTGTCACAAAGTCACGTAGAAGAACTGAAGGAAGCTTAGACCTCATCCCTCTACCAAGTTCGCCATTGTTTCCGTCATTCCCACTTGTTGGACCACCTCCTTCCTCCATTATTGTGTCACCCCTAACCACCCCAATAGGCACACCATTACTTGCTTCTTCACTTATGGAATCTGAGGTATGAGTTGCAACGGGTATGTCATCATCGCCAAGGATAGGATTATCAAAAGGGATTTGTGTACTACCCGAAGCCTGTTTCTTATTTGCAAAAGGAAATTCATCTTAAAAAAAAATCACGTCCCGAGAGATGAAATATTCTCCCGTATCCAAATCATATATCTTTCATCCTTTATTCCCAAAGGGATAGCCCACAAATATACATTTTCGACTACGACTAGTAAATTTGTCACTTTATGATGTTGATTATGAGCATAACCAAGATAAGCCAAAAACGCGCAACTGGTTATAAGATGGAACTTTATCAAACAACATTTCATAAGGTGTTTTATTGCCAAGAACACTAGAAGGTGTTCGATTTATCAAATGAGAAGCTCCTAAAACACATTCTCCCCAAAAAGATACAGGTAAATGTGCTTGAAATCTGATAGCCCTAGCAACATTCAAAATATGCCTATGTTTACGTTCTACCCTTCCATTTTGTTGAGGAGTTCCAACACACGATGTCTCAAATATAATTCCATTGTCGTCAAAATAATCAAACAAACAACGAAATTCGGTCCCATTATCACTGCGGACAAACTTAATCTTTTTGCTAAATTGACGATCAATCATAGCAGCAAAATTTAAAAACATCTTTTTGACTTCCGTCTTGTCATTCAATAAGTAAACCCAAGTTGCACGAGAGTAATCATCCACGATAGTCAAAAAATAAGATGCACCACAAGAAGAAGGAGTCCGATACGCACCCCATAAATCACAATGTATCAAATGAAATTTGTCATCCGCTTTATGAGCACTATTAGGAAAACTGTCTCTAATTTGCTTCGCACGTTGACATACATCGCAAGCTTTATTATTCTTTTTATTGGAAAAACTAACGTTTGGTACTAATTTTTCCACTTTCTCCGACGGATGTCCCAACCATTTATGCCATAACTCTGTTGAAGACTGCCTAGCCACATTTGTGACACGCACGTGAGGAACACCACGGAAAAAGTAGAGCCCATCTTTTCTTTCACCCGCTCCAATCAACATCCTCGTCATACGGTCCTGCATAACACATAAGTTACTAGTGAACTGTACAATGCAATCTGATTCATCTATTAACTGAGATATAGAAATTAAATTGCATGTGAGATCAGGAACGTAAAGAATACGACAAAGTTTTAATCCTCCTTCCAGTATAACATTCCCTTCTTGACTTGCATCTGCTTTCTTTCCATCTGGCAATCCCACCATGCAATTTGTGATGTTGCGTACTTCTTGCATACATGCGAAATTTCCGGTTACATGATTGGAGGCTCCTGTATCAATTATCCAAGAAGGCATATTTTTCTTACCATTCAACCGATCAGAGGATCTTTTAGAGACATTCATCAGTTCAAAAAGTTGTTACCATTGTGTTGAAGACAACCCTGCCAATCCAAATGACTCGATGTTGTTCCCTTGCAAATTGCCCTTTTGCTGTGTATTACCCACTTGAGCACACGGAGTGCTGCTTGCAGCATGATGTGCACGGACATTAGCAGGTGTATTTTTCCTGCGTCCTGAATTTGTTGCGCCCCTACCAGTCCCACGTCCACCGATATTGTTGCCACCTCCCTGCCCTTTTCCACCACGAGGACGGTCCCCCCACCATTCAGGAAACCCAATAAGCTGAAAACATCCAATCTCGTCATGTCCTTCACGGTTACAATGCTGACAGAACTTTGCGGAGGAATCAAGCTTTCCTTTCCCTCTAAAATATGGCTGTATCTTGAATGCCATAACGTCATCACGATGTTCTTTAGGCTTTGACGACGCTGCTCCTCGCAAGCGTTCCTCTTGAATCATGCTATGATATGCACGATTCAAGATGGGAAGAGGATCTAGCGAGAGAAGATTTGATCGGATTGCTCCATAATCATCATCAAGGCCCATGAGAAAATAGTGCAACCGATCGGCTTCCTGAATTTTTGCAAACTTGACACCAAGATCGCATGTATATCTCCCACACTCACAGCCTAGAATTAGTTTGTAATTTGCAAGTTCGTCCCATAATTGCTTGAGACGACCATAGTAGCTAACCACAGTCTCGGTCTTAGATTGCTTACAGTACGTAAGAGATGACTTGAGTTGTTGTATTCTTGGTCCGTTTACAACGCAAAATCGTTCCTTTAAGTCCTTCCATAACAAGTTGGCATCTTCATGATATGAAACTGTAGAACGAAGGTTTGATTCAATTGTGTTCATAATCCATGACACAATTATCGATTGTACCGTCTGTCAATCTTCAAATCTTTCTTCTTCTTCTGGCTTGGCAACCGTTCCATCAACAAAGCCAAAATTTCTTCTTGTCTGTAACGACAAGCGGATGGAACTTGCCCATTCATCATAGTTTTCTCCATGCAATTGGATGTGCGTGATGATGTTTCCTGGGTTGTCTTGAGACCCAAGATAAAACAGAGATGAAGGATCAATTTTCTTCGTCTGATCTTCACCTCCCACGCCCTTGTTTCGATGACCTCCATCACCGCTTGTACTGTCTCTCGGCCATATAGCAGATTCAGGTTTTTAGAGTTAAAAGAGGCAGGGTGGCTCTGATACCATGTTAGAAAGGAAAAACCATTTTTGTATTGAATTGCGTTGTATATGTTTTCTGCCCCAAACCTGTGGCTCTGTCACTGTTTTAATATTACAAAACCTAGTAGCTAATAGCAGTGGAAAGTTTCAGAATACTTCTCCTCGCTCCGAGCATAAATACTCGCCGGACAAGGAGCAGGGGGCTACTGAACTGCCGGCCCAACAGGCCCAAATATAAGACACGTGCATGGCACACTTTCTTCAGTCATGAGCAAAACATGTGCACTCCAAAGTCCAAGTCAAAATTGTGAAGCGGGCAGCGGCCATACTTTGGTAATTATGATGTGAAAGCTGAGCATTTATCTCTCAGAACCTGGGGGTTAAATACCAAATGAGCAAGGGCACCGCGAGCTGGGGGCTCAACACCCAGCAAGTGTTCAGCGGGCAGGCTTACTATGCTCGGTTGTGTAAGTAACGGTCATCCCAGACGTGGACAGTTATCTTAGAGAAACTCGCTTCCACATTCATGATTAGACCATTGTGCAGGACGTGGCAATTAATGTGCCCGCCATGCACGCAACAACATATAATGGGAAGTTATTCAGCTTCCCCCAAAGGCTATAAAAACCTCCCTCGTCAAAGGAGGAAGGTATGTGATTTTTTGGACTAAGGCTAAACTCTGCCAAAATTTGTACGCACTTACTGATTTTTTGATTATCACACCAGAGTGCATTTGCAGGGAAAGCCCCTGCCCAATTTACGTTTGTTTTGGAAGCTTTTTGACAGGTTTGGGCCTCAAGACAGGGATAGATTAAAAGTCAGATATCCAGTTACTCAAAGCCCAGTGTATCCGAACATTTTTGGATACATCAATTACTATATGAGAAAAAAAATTAAAATGAAAACTAGCAATTGGTCGAGGAAAATTATTTGAAAATTACTAATTTCATTCATGTATATATAATGTGACATCTCGAGCCCGAATGTCTAGATTCTACGCATGACCTATTGGCTGGGTCACTAAGCTCCTAGGTCAATTTAGATTTTAGATCTATTAACTATAATCATGCATTAAAGTCTATAAACGATATTAGTGTCTAATGGTAGTGAGGTGGTTACTTATAAGCACACACAAAAATATATCTTTATTTTCCCTTTTGTTACGTTTAAATTAATGTTTTTGTAATTTTTGAGTTTTTTTCGTTAAAGATTTTTTTTTTGTAATTATTTTATTTATTTGATAATTTTGTATTATGAGTAGATGGGCACCTATGGGTGCTCATGCCTATTTATTGTCAGTCCATATATGCCCATAGTATTAAATGTTCACTTACTTGCTCGCCCATTTTTTAACGAAAAAAATATATCTGTCATATTAACATCACCCAGATATTCGAAACACCTTGATTCATTAGGAACAAGAACTATACATTCATATTTTATGACTGTGTTTGTTAGCAGCACTTACAAACTATATAAACTAAGTCTCTTTTTGTAAATCTACCGATGTGGGAACTGGGAAGAAAGGAAGGCTTACTTTTTGGGTGCTAATTTTCTCCACCCGTACCCTATCTCATCGGTCTCCAGTCTCCTAAAATCCCTTACCCATTTGACAAACTCTCTCCCATCAACTCATGTCTCCTACCCTATCTCCACAAATCCCTCAACCTCATGGACTTCATCCCGTATATTTAAAAAAATATTGTACAAGATTCTATACAACAAAAGTGTTTTTATACGCCACTTTTCAACTCAACACTGTGTCCTTCATAGCTTAACCATTATCATTCATTAACAAGTTGATTATTGTTTAGATTTATGGTTCGATAGGAATTTTTGGTGTATTATGTGTTTGAATGCAATTTATTATAGAAGTGAACCAAGCATATTGGAATGTTAGTTCTGATGAAGCATCTTAAGAACATATGTCCTTTGCAGGCTTCGTTTTCTAGATCAATACACAAATGATTTTATATGATCTACATGACCTTGAAGAAAATTTGATTTATTCTAATGGAGATTCAAACTGGTAATGGTTATAGATTATGAATATACACAATTTTTTTTATAAAAAACTAAATTTAAGCCGGACAAAAATTAAATTGAGATTTCATCCAATTTTTTACGAAAAAAATATATCTATCAAATTAACTTCACCCAGATATCTGAAATGCCTTGATTCATTAGGAACAAGAACTATACAATCATATTTTTTGACCGTGTCTATTAGCATCACTTACAAGCTATATAAACTAAGTCTCTTATTGTACATTTACCGATGTGGGAACTGGTAAGAGTTGCTTGCTTTCATTGATATTTCTGGAGGAAATTGGATCACCAATTCCTTATCTCAGTGCTAAAATAGATGTAGTTGCTCAAGAATCAAATATGTTATCTCATATATGCTTAATGAAAACTATATCTTGTTCAGGAGTACTTGGTACCTCAAGAGTATATCAAGACAATGAGGGAATCCATGTTGAATAGATGTCCATTTTCTTTGTATTAAGAAGTATGTGAAGTTGTCAAGAGAGAGCTTGGTGGGGCTCCATATAAAATATGTAAAATGTAGGTTCCTTTGATAAATAAATCATGTAATATTCATTTGAATTATTCCTGAATGATCCCAAGATTAATTACTACATGAAGGTCACACTTAACTTTGCTGTCGTTTTTTCTTTTTCTTTTTGATAGGTAAGTGTGACCTCTTGTTGGTATGGTTTTTCTTCTTGGGGTTTATTGTCTTAGTGTAGCTATATCTTCCCAACATTTGTTTGAGTCAGTTTGTGCCAAGCAACTGATTCAAGCCTTTTCATGTGCAGATCTTTGAAGAGTTTGATCATGTACCAATAGCAAGTGCTTCCCTCGCATAGGTTCATGTTGCCCGCACCCATGATGGACAAAAAGTTGCTGTGAAGGTTTTATGTTCGTCTTCACTGTTACTATTTATGGAACATCAAAGTAGCAATGTAAAATCTTATAGATATGTGAAGTATTAATATTTCTCATTAAGAATTATGTTCTTCTGCAATTATCTCCTCAACTTTAGGTCCAACATGCTCACATGACAGATATTGCAACTTCAGACTATGCCCCGGTGGAGTTAATTGTGAACACTTTGCACCGGTTTTTTCCTTCGTTTGATTACAGGTTTAACCATTAATTTTCTTCCTATTCGCATTCATAGATTTCATATATGTTTTGGTCATTAAAAAAAGTGCACTGGTGACTGTTCTATTAGCTAGTAAACTGGACACATCATTTGAAGTTCTTAAAGCTAATACGTACTTCTCTTTAAATATTTGTGTAGGTGGTTAGTTGATGAAGTACGTGATAGTTTACGTAAGGTTAGTTGCTGAAACTCGCCACGTCTTACTATCTAGTTCTATTTCTTGGTCGCGACGTCGCGTTATATGCTACTGCATCCTGAATATGCACAGAATAGTTGTTTGAATGATATATATGTAATCATGTGTTCTGTAGTATAAACTCTCTCCTTTGATTAGCTCACTAAAATATCCATATTTATGACTATGCATGCAAGCTGTCCTAGGAATGGTAAACCACTATTTGAATGTGCAATCATTCTGGTCATTGTTTAGATTTATGGATATTTTACTACTAAGTTATATTATCATTCATTAACAAGTTGATTATTGTTTATATTTATGGTTCGATAGGAATTTTTGGTGTATTATGTGTTTGAATGTAATTTATTATAGAAGTGAACCAAGCATATTGGAATGTTAGTTTTGATGAAGCATCTTAAGAATATATGTCCCTTGCAGGCTTCGTTTTCTAGATTGATACATGATCGATGTATTTTATACGTCGATTTCGGATACTTTTATGACTTAAATTTAGCAATTCCACGAGGCTTTTGGCTACTAATATGTGTTTTTCAGTTGTTTTATGAGTTTAAGGGTTTTAGGAGAAATTATATGAATTATGAGGCTTTTTGGTGAAAATCTCAAAAGGGAGTCAAAGTGTAAATTGAAGATTAAACGGCAGAGGTGAAGGCTAGACACCTTGCGGCCGCAAGGTAGGCAGAGACTCAGAAGTTCAAGCCCGTATAATATAGGCCCTTGCGGACGTAAGGGTGTAATGACCTTGTGGCCGCAAGGTGGTCAGAATGCGTTTTTGACGGTTTTCAAGCCAGACTGAAATTCCTAAACCCCCTACAACTCCATGGTATAAATAAAAGACGGTAGCCAAAGCTCTAGGACGTCCAAGAAATAGTTTTTCATAGTTCTAGCTTAGGATTTAGTGTGTATAACATAATTAGTTGTTGTAATTACAAGTATTGAAGATCGATTCATGTATTCAATCATCTCCATGTGCTATTCATCTTCAAGGATGAACTAAACTTCCAATAATCTAGGAGTTAGGAGGTAACTTGTATCGAATCTATGCTTTAATTATATTTTTATTCATATAATTCTTGTTGATTGTGGTGATTATCAATCCCTCTATTATTTTACTTTGAACAAATGAATGTAATCATGAATAATAAAGGCCTAGAGGTGCGGATAACTGCATGATCAATGTGCATATGTCGTACACTGGCTCACCACCATAATAAATTGAACCTATTGATGCACGAGAGTGATAAGTTAGGGCCAGGTTCTATATATGACCTAAGTGACAGTTAGATCATATGTTATTGTGCTTAGGATATAGAATGGATGAATTATTTGAAGATGGAGACTGAACGGTAATTCCACAGACTATATCTATATTTTGTGAACGAACCCAAGAAATTGAATGATACTTTATCAAAATAAGCCATAGAGGAGATACAAGTGAAACCCTAATCTTAGATTTCCCTCCATCATAAGATCTTCATAGTCTATAATTGCTGCTAAATTAGTTAACCCTAGAATAATAATTAGTTTAGATTAAAATCAATATAAAAACCCCCTTAGTAATAATTTGCTATCGATAATCGTGCTATTTGTCATCTTCTTGTCTCTGTGGTTTGACCCTTGCTTCCCAAAACTATTCTACAATAGTCTTGTCCACTTTCAATGAAATAATTAAAATAAGACATCGATCAATACACAAATGATTTTATATGATCTACATGACCTTGAAGAAAATTTGATTTGTTCTAATGGAGATTCAAACTGGTAATGGTTATAGATTATGAATATTCACTATTGGGACTGTCGCAGGATAGCATTGAGAGGGCAAAAGTGAAACCTGAAGTTCACACTAGGAGTGCACATAGGCTTGAAGAACTTTGTTTCAAAAATGGTGGAATATATATCAAGCTTGGTCAACATATTAGTCAGCTATTATGAGTTGTTTGCTTTCATTGGTATTTCTAGAGGAAATTGGATCACCAATTCCTTATAAATCATACCAACTGACTAATATGTTGACTAAACTTGATAGTAAACATCAGTATTGGGTACCAATTCGGAATCAAAGATTAGCGAGTTGGTCAAATTGGTAGGAGACAAGAGATAGGGATAGGTCCCACATCGGTAGGTTTAGAAACAAAGATATAGTTTAAACACCTTTTAAGTTCAGCTTCCTAGCATGGTCATAAGATCGTATTTAATAGGGTGTGTGATTACTTTCAAAGCGCCTTGTTACGATATGATTCCATGCGATATAAAATACGAAATGATTTTGTGCGATATAAAATACGATATAATTCCGTACGATAATAAATACGATATGATTCCGTACGATAATAAAATACGATATGATTCCGTGCGATTATAAAATACGATATGATTCCGTACGATTATAAAATACGATATGATTCCGTGCGATAATAAAATACGATATGATTACGTGCGCTTATAAAATACGATATGATTCCTTGCGATTATAAAATTCGATACGATTCAGAGCGATTATAAAATTCGAATTATGATTCCGTGCAATTATAAAATTCAAATTATGATGCCCTATCTGGATGATACTAAACTGACAGATATATTTTTTTCGGTAAAAAAAAAAATGGATAAGCAACCTAAATTTACTGGTTTACAAATATTTAGTTTCTAGTATCTTAATTGTTTGTTATCGTAATCAACTGAAATCTCATGCGATATAAAATACGATATGATTCCGTGTGATATAAAATACGATATGATCCCGTGCGATAATAAAATATGATATGATTCTGTACGATTATAAAATACGATATGATTCCGTACGATAATAAAATACGATATGATTCCGTGCGATGATAAAATACGATATGATTCCGTACGATAATAAAATACGATATGATTCCATGCGATAATAAAATACGATATGATTCCGTGCGATTATAAAATACGATAAGATTCCGTGCGATCATAAAATTCAATATGATTCAGGGATAGGTCCCACATCGGTAGGTTTATAAACAAAGATAGAGTTTAAACAACTCTTAAGTGCAGCTTCCTAGCACGGTCATAAGATCGTATTTAATAGGGTGTGTGATTATAAAATACGATATGATTCCGTACGATAATAAAATACGATATGATTCCGTGCGATGATAAAATACGATATGATTCCGTACGATAATAAAATACGATATGATTCCATGCGATAATAAAATACGATAGGATTCCGTGCGATTATAAAATACGATATGATTCCGTGCGATCATAAAATTCAATATGATTCAGGGATAGGTCCCACATCGGTAGGTTTAGAAACAAAGATAGAGTTTAAACACCTCTTAAGTGCAGCTTCCTAGCACGGTCATAAGATCGTATTTAATAGGGTGTGTGATTAGTTTCGAAGCGCCTTGTTACGATATGATTCCGTGCGATATAAAATGCGATATGATTCCGTGCGATAGTAAAATACGGCATGATTCCGTGCGATTATAAAATACGATATCATTTCGTGCGATTATAAAATACGATATGATTCCGTGCGATTATAAAATACGATATGATTCCGTGCGATTATAAAATACGATATGATTCCGTGTGATTATAAAATTCGATATGATTTCGTGCGATTATAACATTCGAATTATGATTCCGTGCGATTATAAAATTTGAATTATGATGCCCTATATGGATGATGCTAAACTGACAGATATATTCTTTTCGTAAAAAAATAAATAAATTGGATAAGCAACCTATATTTACTGTTTTACAAATATTTAGTTTCTAGTATCTTAATTGTTTGTTATCGTAATCAATAGAAATCTCATGCGATATAAAATACGATATGATTCCATGCGATAATAAATTACGATATGATTCCGTGCGATTATAAAATATGATATGATTCCGTGCGATTATAAAATACGATATGAATCCGTGCGATTATAAAATTCGATATGATTCAGGGATAGGTCCACATTGGTAGGTTTAGAAACAAAGATAGAGTTTAAATACCTCTTAAGTGCAGCTACCTAGCACGGTCATAAGATCGTATTTAATATGGCGTGTGATTAGTTTCGAAGCGCCTTGTTACGATATGATTCCGTGTGATATAAAATACGATATGATTCCGTGCGATAAAAAAATACGATATGATTCCGTGTGATAATAAAATACGTTATGATTCCATACGATTATAAAATACGATATGATTCCGTGCGATTATAAAATAAGATAAGATTCCGTGCGATTATAAAATACGATATGATTCCGTGCGATAATAAAATACTATATGATTTCGTGCGATTATAAAAAACGATATGATTACGTTGCGATTATAAAATACGATATGATTCCGTGTGATTATAAAATTCGATATGAATCCGTGCGATTATAAAATTCGAATTATGATTCCGTGCGATTATAAAATTTGAATTATGATGCCCTATCTGGATGATGCTAAACTGACAGATATATTTTTTTCGTAAAAAATAAATAAATTATATAAGCAACCTATATCTACTGTTTTACAAATATTTAGTTTCTAGTATCTTAATTGTTTGTTATCATAATCAACTGAAATCTCATACGATATAAAATACGATATGATTCCGTGCGATATGAAATACGATATGATTCAGTGCAATAATAAAATACGATATGATTCCGTGCGATAATAAAATTCGTTATGATTCCGTGCGATAATAAAATACGATAGGATTCCGATGCGATTATAAAATACGATATGATTCCGTGCGATTATAAAATACGATATGATTCCGTGTGATTATAAAATTCAATATGATTCCGTGTGATTATAAAATTCAATATGATTCATGGATAGGTCCCACATCGGTAGGTTTAGAAACAAAGATAGAGTTTAAACACCTCTTAAGTGAAGCTTCCTAGCACGGTCATAAGATCGTATTTAATAGGGTGTGTGATTAGTTTCGGAGCGCCTTGTTACGATATGATTCCGTGCGATATAAAATACGATATGATTCCGTGCGATAATAAAATACGATATGATTTCGTGCGATAATAAAATACGGCATGATTCCGCGTGATAATAAAATACGTTATGATTCCATTCGATTATAAAATACGATATGATTCGGTGCGATTATAAAATGCGATATGATTCCGTGCGATAATAAAATACGATATGATTCCGTGCGATTATAAAAATACGATATGATTACGTGCGATTATAAAACTAAAGAAAACATGACATCCCAAAAACTAAAGAAAAACACATTTTATTAACTGTAAAATTTTGTACATACTAAAAAAATATATATGGCGTCATATCTGTCAGATTAACATCACTCACCGTTTTAAAGAACGGATAGGATCATATGATCGTGGAAGGAAGCTTCACTTGAGAGCAATTTAAGCTATATATTTTTTTGTAAACCTACCCATGTGGGACCAACCCAAACTCCTTTCCTTGGTAGCCTTGATTTAAACTGACGACATGAATAATATATTATTACATAGTCTAACTCAACAAAAAAAAAAATACATAACTAGCAAATATCATTAGAGGTTCGTTTACTTATGTTTTCGCATACGAATCTTTTGCCTCCGGCTATTGGGGATCCCATTTCTATACCAACTCAAGATATGCTTATTGGACTCTATGTATTAATGAGTGGGAATCACCGAGGTATTTTTGTAAATAGGTATAATTGATGTAATCACAGAAAAATATAATATATAAATAAAAGAATTGGCGATAATAACGATAAATATACAAAAAAAACTTTTTTTGTAATTCCTATGATGCAATTGGGACTTATCGGCAGAAAAGAATCCATTTAGATAGTCCTTTGTGGCTGCGGGGCAACTATATCAATGCGTTATTACTTCAAGAGATGTTCCCTCGAAGTTCAATATGAATCTTTGGGTACCTATCATGAGATTTATGGACACTTAATAATAGTAAGAAGTATAAAAAAAGAAATTCTTTGTCTATACGTTCGAACAACTGTTGGTCATATTTATCTTTATCGAGAAATCGAAGAAGCTATACAAGGGTTTTGTTGGGCCTCCTCATATGGTATCCAAGCAAAGTGGTTCTATTAAATCAGTGTGAATTCGAGTTCAGTCCCCCGGGTTCAACTAGGACCCTATTTCTTGAATTTCTACACGAATGAAGATCGAGAAAAGGAAGTTTTCCAATCATTGACTCAACCCCATTGTAAAACCCCACTCATCGGAATATGCGGTACTTATGGCAGAACAGTCTTTCACAAGAAAGCGATAGATGGAAATGCCATTAAACAACTTATTAGTAGATTAATAGATCACTTCGGAATGGCATATACATCACATACCCTGGATCAAGTAAAGACTCTGGGGTTCCGGCAAGCCACTGCGGCATCCATTTCATTAGCAATTGGTGATCTTTTAACAATACCTTCTAAGGGATCGCTAGTCCAAGATGCTTAACAACAAAGTTTGTTTTTGGAAAAGCATCATCGGAAATGTACACGCGGTAGAAAAATGACGACAATCTATTGAGATATGGTATGCTACAAGTGAATATTTGCGACAAGCAATGAATCTGAATTTTCGGATGACTGATCCTTTTAATCCAGTCCATATGATGTCCTTTTCGGGTGCTAGGGGAAATGCATATCAAGTGCACCAATTAGTAGGTATGAGAGGATTAATGTCGGATCCAGAAGGACAAATGATTGATTTACCCATTCAAAACAATTTAGGCAAAGGGATGTCAATGCTACAGAGTTAGAAGGACTATGTTATTTGTAGCTTAATAATGTTTTTCTTGATCTCTAATTTAGTCTGCTTTCGAATATTGCTTAAATGTTTAACATAAAAAATTGTTACAGAATAATGACACTTGTTTTACCTTTCTTAGGTAGATGGGAATGGTAAAGTGGGGGGCGGGAATTAATGGGAAAACACTTATTCAACTGTTCGATTAACAAGCATTAGAAAACTGAAAACTTTGGGAGGGAAAAGAATTGGACAGAGAATTCGTTTATTTCATTGTAACTAACTTGAATCCAGTTAGTGGAAAAAGAGCCTCTAAATACAAAGGATTTCACTCCCACCTGTTCACTCCTACTAACAGTCTGTTACATATTACAACTCTGCCCCTTGTATAAACAAAAACTACATTAACAACCCTTTAACAAACAGCCGTGTGTGTTATCTCCAAACATCGATGAAAGGAACCTTGATCACTTTCAATAACCTCTGCAGATATCTCTTTATGGGATGAATTCTGCTGCTAACATTATGAACTTGTGCTTCAGCATCAACACTGTCAATACCCCTCCCACAAGTTGAAAGTGGAGGTAGAACAAACACTTTCAACTTGGACAAAAGGAAACAATGAGGAACTTTGCCAAGTGATTTTGTGAATATATTAGCAACCTGTAATTTTGAAGGAATGTAGAGAGGCTTCAGAAGACCCTGTTGAACCTTCTCCCTCACAAAATAGCAGTCCAATTCAATATGTTTAGTCCTAGCATGGTATACTGGGTTGGAGGCTATGACTATAGCAGCTGAGCTATCACATTATACAGGTACAGGAAGAAGAATATGAATTTGCAGATCCTTGAGAAGGGCATGAAGCCATAGGATCTCACTGCTAACAGTAGCTAAGGCTCTGTATTCTGCCTCAGCAGATGACCTAGTAGTCACAGATTGCTTATTAGACAGCCAGGACAACAAAGAATCACCAAGCATAAGACAGTACCCTGTAACTGATTTTCTGTCATTTGGATTGCCACCCGAGTCACTATCAAATAGGCCCTGAGTCTGAAATCATTGATGGAAGAAAGGAAGAGACCAAGTCCTGGTGAGGATTTAACATATCTCAACACTCTCAATAAGGATTTGAGATGAACTGTAGTTGGAGCATGAACAAACTGACTGAGGACATGGGCTGCATAGGCAACATCAGGTCTTGTGATGGTAAGATATAACAGTTTCTCAACTAATTGCCTGTAGAAGCTAGGATCAGACAATGGTTGTCCCACAGAAAAGAGGAGTTTTTCATTAGGGTCTAGAGGAATAGACAAAGGCTTGGCATCCTTGAGGCCTGCAGTGGCAATCAGATCTAGGGCATATTTTCTTTGACATAGATGAAACCCTTGTGAGGATCTAGAGACCTCAATCCCCAAATAATATTTAATAGGGCCTAAGTTCTTGGTACTGAACTTGGCATCCAGAAAATTCTTGAGGGAAGCAACAGCATCAGGGTCATTTCCTGTGACAATTATGTCATCCACATACACAAGCATGGCAGTGAAAGATTTGTCCTTGACCTGTGTGAACATAGAATAATCAGCATGTGATTGGACAAACCCAATCTGCAGAAGAGCTTCAGTAAGCTTGGCAAACCATTGCCTTGAAGCTTGTTTTAGACCATAAATGGACTTTTGCAACTTGCAAACCATGCCCTTAGACTGACCAACTGCATAACCTGGTGGTAGGGACATATAAACCTCCTCATTGAGATCCCCATGTAGAAAAGCATTATTTACATCCAATTGGTGCACCTCCCAATCTTTTGCTGCTGCAAGAGCAAGAAGAGTTCTGACTGACACCATTTTAGCAACAGGTGAAAAAGTCTCCTGATAGTCAATTCCCTCTGATTGAGTATATCCCTTTGCTACCAACCTGGCTTTATACCTTTCCACACTTCCATCTGCATGGTATTTAACCTTGTATACCCATTTATAACCCACAGATTTCTTGTCAGATGGTAATGGTACAACCTGCCAGGTATTATTAGCTTCTAGAGCTGCTAATTCCTTCTTCATTGCATCAATCCATTCCTGGCTCTTAACTGCTTGTGTATAAGAAACAGGTTCTACATGACTGTCTAATGCATTGATGAAAGAAGTATGAGGTGGAAGTTTAGGCTTATGAACTGAAGGCATGACAAAATCTTTTAACAAGACAGATGGTGTCTTGGTCCTGCTAGATTTTCTGAGAGGAATGGGAGAAGGAACAGGTCTAGGTGATGTAGAAGGTGAAAAAGGATTATGCATGGGAGAAACATGAATGGGTTCATTGAGATCACATGGTGGAGGTGAAGGTGGAACAGAAGTAGTGGAAGGAGAGTCAACTACTGGAGGTGGAGGTGAAATATGAATGGATTCATGTGGAACAGATGGTGGAGGTGTAGGTGGATCAGAAGTAGTGGAAGGAGGGTCATCTACAGGCCAAGGAACAGAAGTTTCAGTAGGAATGGGAAATGGTGTAGCTGCTGATTGTGTAGATGTTGATTGAGATTCAAAAGGGAACATATGTTCATGAAAAATAACATGCCTACTAATGAAAACAGATTTTGTGGCCAGATTATAAAGGAGATATCCCTTGTGACCAGGAGGATAGCCAAGGAATATAGATTTGATGGCTTTAGGTTCTAGTTTGTCTGACTGATGAACTGAAGCATAACATAAACATCCAAAAGACCTCAAATGGGAATAGTCAACTTTGGTATGATGTAGGATTCATATGGAATTCTAAATTGTGTGGCACTAGTAGGAAGTCTATTTATCAAATATGTGGCAGTAAGAAGGCAATAACCCCAGAAATGTTTGGGAAGTCCTGCTTGGAATCTTAAAGCCCTAGTCATTTCAAGTAATTGTTTGTGCTTTCTTTCTACAACACCATTTTGTTGTGGTGTGATAGGACAAGAAGATTGGTGCATGATACCAAGGTTTGTGAGAAAAGGAACTACTTCTTGATTGAAGAATTCTGTTCCATGATCTCTCCTAAAGGCCTTGATTCTGGTTTGAAATTGAGTATGCACATAGGCATCAAAATTCTGTAAAAGTCTGAATACATGATATTTGGTAGCAAGCAAGAAAGTCCAAACACACCTTGAATGATCATCTACAATAGTAAGAAAGTATCTACAACCTTTCATAGTTGGGATTCTATATGGTCCCCAAAGATCACAATGAATGAGATCAAAACAAGATTCACTATAAGAAGTACTAATAGGAAAAGATAGTTTGTGTTGTTTAGCAATAGGACATATAGAACAAAAAGAAATACAATCAGTATTTATTGTCTTGGAATGAAAAACATGAGACAATTGATCAATCTTCTTCAAAGAATGAAGAGATGAATGCCCTAATCTTATGTGCCAAAGTTCAGATGTCAAATTGCTAGGAACTTTAGCAACATTGCCAATCAGATTAGGACTAG
Source organism: Codonopsis lanceolata (assembly GCA_013146195.2). Lineage (NCBI taxonomy): Eukaryota > Viridiplantae > Streptophyta > Magnoliopsida > Asterales > Campanulaceae > Codonopsis > Codonopsis lanceolata. The sequence continues at coordinate 9,630,495 of CM028381.1, read as the reverse complement.
GTTGATGTCTTTTCAACAAGAACAACCCCTTTTGAAGATCACCAACAACCATGATCTTCTGCATCTAGTCCTGGAAAGTGCAGGTGGACTCAGTAAACTCAACAATGTAATGAGTTTGAGCAAGAAGCTTAGATATGGACAGCAGATTGAATCTAAAGGAAGGGACATATAGTACATCCTGAATTGTGAGGGTAGGGGTTAAATGGATTGAGCCTTTATGTGTGACCTTGGCATGGTTACCATTTGGAAGAGACAAAATTATAGGTGTAGATAATTCAGTAACAGAATGCATGAACTGAATGGAAATGCATATATGGTTAGTAGCTCCTGAATCTATGACCCAAGCATTTACATTAACATCATGGACTGAAGCAACCAATCTGTCATAGCAGTAAGTGGAATTAGGTATACCTGCAAATTGTACATTAGAGGGAGATGCATAAGCTGCCAGGTGCTCCTCTGGATGCTCATTTCCCTTCAACATGGACATGACTTCACTAAGTTGAGCTTTCAACTGCTCAATTTCTATTTGTGCATTCTTTGCCTCTGAAAGAGTACTCTATTACCCTAGGTCCATAGTTTTGATTTCCTCCATTGTGAAACTTTTGACCTTCTGTGGTAGAACCCCCTTTTATGCCCTTTTGATTACTGTTATTAGTTGAGTATGCAGGATGACCCACTGGAAACCCATGCAACTTAAAACATTCAGCCTTTGTATGCCCTTCCTTATTGCAATAGTTGCAGTAAATTCCCTTTTTAAAGGGGGCTCTAGTGTATCCTGTTTTATTTCCAGTGTTTCTGTGATTAACAACCATTGATTTGTTATCTCCTCCACTATTTCCTCTTGTTAAATTTGCTGCTATAACATTGTGTTCAAAGATGTATCCTACCCTAAGAGACTCTTCCTGCCTAACCATATAATAAGCCTCTCCAACAGTGGGAAGTGGTTTCATCCTCAAGATTTGGCCTCTTATGTTAGCAAAACTATCATGCAGGCCCATAAGGAACTGCATGAGCCTTTTTCTCTGCTCTCTAGTACTTTGTGTCATTACAGCCCCACAAACACAATTATTGCAAGAACAGGCTGTAACAGTGTCTAAAGTTGTACTCTCATCCCATAAGCCTTTCATCTTATGATAATATGCCTCCACAGACCCATCCCCTTGTTCTAATCTATGTAAATCCTTCTCCAATTGAAAAACCCTATGACCATCAATGGTCGAGTATCTTTCTTTTAGTTCATTCCAGACAACATGAGCAGATGAAATGAATCGTAAACTATTACTTATGTCTTCAGAAACAACATTAAACAACCATGATATAACCATATCATTTGCCCTAGCCCACAGAGGATACAAAATTGAATTAATATCAGGAACATAAAAACTTCCATTGATCAACGAAGATTTATTCTTAGCAGATAATGAGATTTGCATTGACCTAGACCAACCACTATAATTTTCGCTACCAGTCAATTTTGTGGAGATCAGAATTAAACCTGGATGATCATTATTGTGAAGGAAGAGGGGATGCATGTTGGATTCGATCGGAATCTCCATAGATGTTGATGTTGAAGTCTTTCCTGTATCAGTCTGAGATGTTGCTGGTTGATTTTCACCACTGGTAGGTCGTTCTCCATTGCCGTTGTCCATGTCAAAATCGCGTTGAACAATAACCAAGATTGATCTGACAATAGAGTGTTTGCAACACCGAACGAAGGCAAAAATTATAACAAATCGAATGATTTCAACGGTGAGAAGGTTGAAAAAAAAATGCGATCAAGAACTCAGATCATTGGCTCTGATACCATGAAAACTTTGGGAGGGAAAAGAATTGGACAGAGAATTCGTTTATTTCATTGTAACTAACTTGAATCCAGTTAGTGGAAAAAGAGCCTCTAAATACAAAGGATTTCACTCCCACGCACTAACAGTCTGTTCACTCCCACTAACAGTATGTTACATATTACAACTCTGCCCCTTGTATAAACAAAAATTACATTAACAACCCTTTAACAAACAGCCGTGTGTGTTATCTCCAAACATCGATGAAAGGAACCTTGATCACTCTCAATAACCTATGCAGATCTCTCTTTATGGGATGAATTCTGCTGCTAACATTATGAACTTGTGCTTCAGCATCAGCACTGTCAATAAAAACACTTCGTGTATCATGATCTATGAGTAAGTATTTCTTGTTGGCGACAATGTTTTTTATCCTACTATATGAACGCATACTTCTTAAACTCAAGTCTGGAACATCAAATCATTTAAAACTTATATATGCTCCAACTCTTAAAACTTTTGGTGGGACCAAGCGAGTTAGACCTTAAATTCATGTTTCATTCTTTATATATTCTCATTCCTCAAGTAGAACCTCTTCTGTTATACCAAAATGTAAAAAAAAAAAAATCTGTTTTAGAATGCTTAAGCAAAGACATACAGGGCCAGTGGTAGGTTTTGCATGATTTGCATGTGTGACCAGCGTTTCCAAAATTTTCCCAATGGGAGTACTACTTGCTAAACAATATCAGAAGCTTTCATTTTGTTGGAAGGTATAGCCATGTGCTACTTATGATAATGTAACAATTTATTTCCTATTTCGCCCGCCTCCGTTGAGGAGCTATCCATTACTCCAAATCAGAAGTTGGGGATTTGTTTTTGGAAGGATAGCCTTGTCCATCTGCTACCTAAGGATGTATGTCCTTCAAATCAATACAAAGTGGACCACAGTGCTGAAGTCTCTCTCCACCACTTACTCTGTTGAGATTGTTGGCCATAATGTTTCACAAATAAATGGTTAAGCCAAATACAGATCTCTGATGCTTTATTGGACGACAAAACCATGTGGCATTCACTTGACCCCATTCAACAATTGCCTTTTCACTTAACATCTATATATATGCACGTACAATTAAGTTCATTACCAAAACAAATCCTCCAAACACTACTGAACAGCTTCTCTCTAAATCCCTTTTAGATTCCTCTTTTTCCTTGTTCACTTTTTCAAAACACTCGTCTTTTATCGCATAATGGCTATTCGTATGCCTTGGATTATTAATGCCAAACAAACTCTTTGACGTTCATTATCTACTAAAACCCACGCAGCACACACAGATCTTGATGTGCAGAAAGGTTATCTTGCAGTTTATGTTTATGTTGGGGAGCAAGAGAAGAAGAGATTTATGATTCCTGTTTCATTCTTAAGACAATCTTCATTTCCAGATTTGCTGAGTCAAGCTGAGGAAGATTTGGGTTTGATCATCCAATGGGTGGTCTTACAATTCCCTGCACAGAAGATACATTCGTTGATGTCACTTCTCGATTGAGCAGATTATGATTTAGAACTATAACAAGTCATACCTAACACAATTTTGTAAAGCAGTATTGTAATTGTTCTTGCATAGGGGGAAAATTCTCCTTGTACATAGAGTATCTGAAATTCTTCTCATATTCTGTTTACATTTTTCTAATAGCAAATTCAAGTTCGGATTCAATTTATGGTTTTAGTCTCCATTCATTTGGCACCTATACATTCCGAATTAACTATGTTCTCAAGAATGCAAAATTTCCATTCGTTGCTTTATTTTTATAGATCATTGGTTGATTGAAGATACATCTCTCAATGTAACTTTCCTTGTGGACTAGTAGATAAAATGAAAAGGATTAAACAAAACTTAAATGCTAGCATGACGTCGATCACAAAATCTTCCATAGGTACTTCCTCATCAATTAGTCCTGCATTCTTATTTGTTTCTTTTATTTCTTCGTTATTGAATATGGACATATAGGTACTTCCTCTTTGAGGTGTATACTTCTATTCTAGGATGAATCATTGCCTCAATGCCATATTGATTTTGTGTGGTATTAACAGCTCACAAGGATTGTAATCCTGTTCAATTTCTGGAGATTTGAAAAGAGTATTAGTTTCAAAATAGATCCTCCATCAAAGTCATCGGATTTCAGATGATCGTATAAGACCAAACTGTCAGTTCCCAAACGTGATGTCGTGACAATGCCAAACTTTAGGCCTTTGTCTAATGCTTACCAGAAATTTCTTTAAATGTTGTACAGGGTTACAAATATAATTTAAGATAGTGTGCATATCTCTGCAAAACTCTTTTGAGATCTTCTCTTCCTAACTCGATCTTTAAAGGATCCAAAATTGGCCCTTATAAACAGGAGATATGATTTGCCTTTTGAGTTGAAAGCAAAATCAAAATTGCTGCTTTATGGTGGATCCGCTAGACTCAAAGTTTATACAACTCCGTATTCCTAACTACAAACTATGTGGGGTTATGTATATGATCATTTTGGCCAATGGAACAATTTTAGAACTGTGTAATTTGTAAAATTTGTAAGTGTACAAAAAGATAAATATGATTGTATAGTTCTTGTGCCTTTTGATGATCAGCTTATCGTGACCTTCAGAGCATTCACTCTTTCCTGCCAGTTCCCACATCGGTAAATGTACAAAAAGATACTTAGTTTATAAAATTTGTAAGTGCAGCTAGTAACCATGGTCATTAAATATGATTGTATAGTTCCATGTTCCTAATGAATTAAGGTAGAGTAGATATCTGGGTGATGTTTATGTTTTTTCGTAAAAAATTGGATGAAATCTCAATTTAGTTTTAAAAAAAAAAATTTGTTCGTAAGGCTTGTAATTTTAAATATTTGTATTTTTAATTTCTTTCTTTTTAAAAAAAAATTTGTCAACTTTCCTTATTGGTTTGAAATATTTGTGATTTCGATTTCGAATAGTCTTTTGTCAGTTCACTCCGTCTCATTTAATTTACTCTATGGTTTTTGTCTGAAATTTTCATTTTTAAGTTTATTTCAATTAACATGTGTTGGGTTGGTGTGTGTGAAAGAAAATGCTTTTGGATGTTTAGTTATACTCTTTTTGGATGAGTTACAAAATTTTACAGTTAATAAAAATTTGTTCGTAAGTCTTGTAATAAGTTTTTTCGTAAAAAATTGGATGAAATCTCAATTTAATTTTTGTTCCGCCAAAATTTAGTTTAAAAAAAAATTTGTTCGTAAGTCTTGTAATTTTAAATATTTGTATTTTTAATTTCTTTCTTTTTAAAAAAATTTGTCAACTTTCCTTATTGGTTTATCTGACAGGTAAGTTTTTTCGTAAAAAATTGGATGAAATCTCAATTTAATTTTTGTTCCGCCAAAATTTAGTTTAAAAAAAAAAATTTGTTCGTAAGTCTTGTAATTTTAAATATTTGTATTTTTAATTTCTTTCTTTTTAAAAAAATTTGTCAAACTTTCCTTATTGGTTTGAAATATTTGTGATTTCGATTTGAATAGTCTTTTGTCGGTTCACTCGTCTCATTTAATTTACTCTATGGTTTTTGTCTGAAATTTTCATTTTTAAGTTTATTTCAATTAACATGTGTTGGGTTGGTGTGTGTGAAAGAAAATGCTTTTGGATGTTTAGTTATACTCTTTTTGGATGAGTTACAAAATTTTACAGTTAATAAAAATTTGTTCGTAAGTCTTGTAATAAGTTTTTTCGTAAAAAATTGGATGAAATCTCAATTTAATTTTTGTTCCGCCAAAATTTAGTTTAAAAAAAAAATTTGTTCGTAAGTCTTGTAATTTTAAATATTTGTATTTTTAATTTCTTTCTTTTTAAAAAAAATTTGTCAACTTTCCTTATTGGTTTATCTGACAGGTAAGTTTTTTCGTAAAAAATTGGATGAAATCTCAATTTAATTTTTGTTCCGCCAAAATTTAGTTTAAAAAAAAAAAATTTGTTCGTAAGTCTTGTAATTTTAAATATTTGTATTTTTAATTTCTTTCTTTTTAAAAAAAATTTGTCAACTTTCCTTATTGGTTTGAAATATTTGTGATTTCGATTTCGAATAGTCTTTTGTCAGTTCACTCCGTCTCATTTAATTTACTCTATGGTTTTTGTCTGAAATTTTCATTTTTAAGTTTATTTCAATTAACATGTGTTAGGTTGGTGTGTGTGAAAGAAAATGCTTTTGGATGTTTAGTTATACTCTTTTTGGATGAGTTACAAAATTTTACAGTTAATAAAAATTTGTTCGTAAGTCTTGTAATAAGTTTTTTCGTAAAAAAATGGATGAAATCTCAATTTAATTTTTGTTCCGCCAAAATTTAGTTTTAAAAAAAAATTTGTTCGTAAGTCTTGTAATTTTAAATATTTGTATTTTTAATTTCTTTCTTTTTAAAAAAAAATTGTCAAACTTTCCTTATTGGTTTATCTGACAGGTAAGTTTTTTCGTAAAAAATTGGATGAAATCTCAATTTAATTTTTGTTCCGCCAAAATTTAGTTTTAAAAAAAAATTTGTTCGTAAGTCTTGTAATTTTAAATATTTGTATTTTTAATTTCTTTCTTTTTAAAAAAAATTTGTCAAATTTCCTTATTGGTTTGAAATATTTGTGATTTCGATTTCGAATAGTCTTTTGTCACTCCGTCTCATTTAATTTACTCTATGGTTTTTGTCTGAAATTTTCATTTTTAAGTTTATTTCAATTAACATGTGTTGGGTTGGTGTGTGTGAAAGAAAATGCTTTTGGATGTTTAGTTATACTCTTTTTGGATGAGTTACAAAATTTTACAGTTAATAAAAATTTGTTCGTAAGTCTTGTAATAAGTTTTTTCGTAAAAAATTGGATGAAATCTCAATTTAATTTTTGTTCCGCCAAAATTTAGTTTTAAAAAAAAAATTTGTTCGTAAGTCTTGTAATTTTAAATATTTGTATTTTTAATTTCTTTCTTTTTAAAATTTTTTTGTCAACTTTCCTTATTGGTTTGAAATATTTGTGATTTCGATTTCGAATAGTCTTTTGTCAGTTCACTCCGTCTCATTTAATTTACTCTATGGTTTTTGTTTGAAATTTTCATTTTTAAGTTTATTTCAATTAACATGTGTTGGGTTGGTGTGTGTGAAAGAAAATGCTTTTGGATGTTTAGTTATACTCTTTTTGGATGAGTTACAAAATTTCACAGTTAATAAAAATTTGTTCGTAAGTCTTGTAATTTAATTTTTGTTCGGCCAAAATTTAGTTTAAAAAAAAATTTGTTCGTAAGTCTTGTAATTTTAAATATTTGTATTTTTAATTTCTTTCTTTTTAAAAAAATTTGTCAACTTTCCTTATTGGTTTGAAATATTTGTGATTTCGATTTCGAATAGTCTTTCGTCAGTTTTTAAATAATTGTCTTTTTTTCAAAACATTCCTTTTTAAGAAACACTTTTACAATTTTACCCTTATTTTTTCTACCTACTTTAATTATGACCACATATGCAAGAGTATTAAAAAAAACCACACATTTCATCAATATTTATAATGCAGTCAATTACTTTTTTTTAAACGGTGTACCGGGTCAAAGTAGACAATATTTTGAAAACGGAAGGAGTAATATTTATGAACAATATCTTCTGATACTAAAATATTTTTAAAATGTCTCCATCATGATTAAGATTTCAGACTGTATATTTACAAGTATACTTGAATATTTACTTAATGGTGAGTATTGATTAATCTGTCATTTGAACAAAATGCACCTCTCACTCGTAGGAGAAGAGATGTACTAATTGCAGAAACGTGATTAAAAAAAAAACCCCACAATATTGTGAAAATAAATTTAACAAACACTATTAATTAATTTTCTCTTGACTTGGCAAATCATATCCACCAACAATCCTCCGGAGTTGTGAAATTTTCACTTGATTCACTTGAAGACTCTCAACACTCAACAACAGTACACACTCACAATATTTAAAATAATTAAATAAATAAATTTAATCGGGTCTCATTCGTACTCCCATTTATAATGGCTAGGTTGGTTGTCCAAATTAAGTTTGTTCTTTTTCTTCGTTTTTAATAATATATATCTCGCAAAGTGTCGTCTCTATTTCCTTAAAAAATAATAGACGGGCTGGATCGGAAATCCCGATGGGATTGATAATTATCCCGAATATTGTCTCGAAATTAGTCGGGATGGGAAAATCACGTCAACGTCGGAATCGGGAATATGTCGGGTCGGGAAATATCGGGACCAGGTCGGGAAAAATGGGACTTTTTCCAGCCCTACCCGTGCGTTCTTGCTCTTGGATCCGGGTCAGCGGCTCCAACTTCTCTCCATCCAACCACTTTCCAACCCACTTCACCTCACACACTCTCACCCATTTAACTGGATTGACCCGTGGTCCTTGCTGTCGGTTCAACCCAGTCCCAGCCGTACCCATTCCCTTAATTTCTTCCTAATTTACCTTTAAATCTTCCTTGTTCTTCCTATTCTACCCCTAGGTGGAGAAGCCACTAAAACCTCCATTATCTCTAAATCCCCACATCCACCAATAATCTCCTTTGGAATTTTGCTAATCCATCGACTATTTAAACCCTTCAGCCTTCATTCTCTAAACACACCACAACAATCCATTCCTCTCTTCCTCACACACACAGAAGTGATTATTCCCGTAATCACACACTCAATCTGCCATCTTCTATTTCTTTCTATATATATATTTCTTAATCATGCGTGGCTAATAAGGGTCAATAATATTTCAATTAGTTGTTAGATAAATTAATCCAAAATCCCTCTTTTTAATTTTCTTGTCACTCATTCAAAAGAAATCAATCTAGTTCCTTGTGGATTCGACCCTGTTTGCTCTATAGTAATATTTGAAAGTAGGAAAATTATATTTGGAGGTTTAACAACACACCACATTCATTAACTAATAAGCAAAAAGTTAGGAAACATCGTTTTACGAGTATTTTTTGTAAGACTGATCTATTTGATTCGACACACCAGGTGTTGGTACGCTGTGGTGTGAGAAATAAGACATATTATTAACATATTATAAAGTAAAACTACAAATAATCTTTTTGGAACAATATTAATGCTCGTTTGTTTAACGGAAAATGACTTCCGGAAAACGTTTTCTTCAATTTTCGGGGTTTGGTAATCTTTATAAAATGTTGTTTACGTAAAAGCTTTTCTGAGTCTACGGAAAATGAAGCCTTCTTTTTAAAAAAAATGATTTACTGATTCATTTTTTGTAAGTCATTTTCAAAATGTTCAAGCACCCCTCCGCCTCTTTCCACAATTACACACATTTATATACATGCACATTATTACACTCAACAGAAACATTTTTTTAGAAATATAAATTGAGTTTGTGTACACTATTTATAAATTATAATTTCTGAACTGCCCGGCCCAACAGGCCCGAGCCATGAATCACGTGCCAAGCATTTGGACTTTATCCGAGCAAAGCGAGCAAAGCCCTAATCTGAGCAAGCGAGCAAAGTTTAGGCCTTTAGCAAGTGAGTTGCCTGCGAGCTGGGGGCTTAACCAATGAGCGAGATTTACAATGATCGCTAGTTCCGGATGCCATCAGTTGAGGACAGTTATGTCCGGGCAAGATTGAGTTACAGTTCTGGACAGTTATGTTCGGGAAATTCTCCATTTAAATCGTTATCATTAATGGGCTAATTAATGCACCCGCCATTGAAGGCCACGATCATTCATGGGTAGTTATTAACCATTATGGGCAGTTATTAACAGTTGCTAGCAGTTATGTCCTCCGGCATGTATAAAAACCTAGGGAAATGAAGGAGAAAGGTACGCGCAATCTTGTTCTCTAGCTAAACTCTGTCAAATTGGCTACTCATTTACTGAATCTTGTATTGATTCTTACGCTGGAGGGCCTTTGCATGGAGTGTCACTGCCTAGTTTATGATTGTTCATTCTTATTGCAGAGTTGGGCTTTGAGGATTAAAGGACACGTTGAAAGCCAGGTGTTCAGATTGGGCTTATACATTGCATCCTAATTTCTTGGACGCATCAGTTGGTTTCGTTGCCGGGAAACGAGTTTTTGCGGCAGTAAGTTTGTGAGTTTGGATATTTGTTACTTTTGAGCTTTAACAATGGCGGAAAATGGAGTTAATGGTGGCAGTGGTAGTCGTCGGGAAGAGGTGCACCCGAATCCTAGCCTTAATCACGTGGCTGGGAAGAATGTTCCACCGCCTCATGATGCACGCCATCAGCTTAATGAGAGGCGTGGAGTTGATTCATTGGCTCGGAGTGCTGAAGCAGCAGTCGGTTTAGCCCATGAATTTCGAGAGGAGGCTTTGCGCCAACGAGCCATCTATTTGGGTCAGATGCACCAGCTCAACCTACAGTTGATCGCAATGGGTAAGCCACCATTGCCCATTGAGTTGGATCAATTACCAGCCTTGTCAGCTCCGAGCCAGGCGGCCGGTGTTTCACGCACTGGTGGTAATCAGATGAATCCCTTGCTCGCTCATTCTCAGCCACGAGCAGGGGATCCAGCATGGGCGAATTTTAGGAGGGGTGGGGGTTGGAAGGGTGGGTGTACAATATAGATATATTAATTATGTTAAACGTCATTATTAATCTTAAGTATTTTATAATTATGTATGTAATTGATAAAACAAAATTAGCAGAGTAAGAGAATGAGTTTTAATATGGGTGCCCACCCATCATAATTAATGTGCCAAAGTGGGCATGCTCATTTATGCCCACTTAAAATTTTGGGTGTGCTCGTACCTATTTTTTATTGGGCGGTCTGGACGGACAAATAGACGTGGACAAAAATTGCCACCTCTAGTGTATGACCCTCCAAAACGTCGAATGAGTGTCTACCGAGGGAAAATATTTGTATCAAAGTTGTTTATATTCTTGGAAGTAGAGTGCAAATTAGTTCTTATAGTAGCAGTAGCAGCAGCTTAATTTTTTGTGGGTTTTTATTCGTCTTGACACTTGATTGTGATTATTTGATCTTCAGTTATATCTCTCTGATATCTGATATGATTCCGCTCTATTTTTATTTATTTAAAATAAAATTTTGAATAAAAGATTCATACACTCTTGAGTTTTATCTCAATTAAAATTTACATAAGAGGTCATTGATGAAGAAGAAACATAGAAAGAGTTGTTGGAGAAAAAAAAAGTTTCTCTTTGAGTAATAAAATCAAATAAAGCGTTGCCAGAAAATGACCAAAATGCCCTACACGTGAAATATCATGTACACTTTAATGTCAGATTGGTAACATTCGTCGTGGCTGGGGGTAAACTAGAAAAAAAAAATTATAAAATGATATGAAAATGACACGAAACTTAAGTTGTGTGTGGCAAAGTGGGACTTCGTATATAATTTGGTGGAATTTTGTATTTTTTAGTATAACTATATACTTTGGGGTTGGGGGTTTAATTCTCTAACACAATTTTTTTTTAAGTCATAAATTCCAAAAATGACATAAGTCTCGAACAACAATGTGCTTATCTAAGATAGTAAGTTTGAATTGTTTTCAATTTACACACTGATAAAAATAATTGAATTCATGTTTGGTATTAAAAAAGATATTTAAAAATAACTAACAAAAAAGACAAATGTGTAGGATAAGTTACTGTACAATAACTAAAATCATACATTATAAATGACCGAAAAACAAAATATCAGAAATGTTAAATACACAACAACATAATTTATAAGTCTCAAAAACTGTAAAGATTAAAAACACACAAAAATCTAATAATTAAAAATCAACAAAAAAATGAAGGAACTAACAAATCACTTTTAAAAAATCATTAACACCACGTAAACCTTACTAGTTAGTTAAAATGGGCAATTAACAAAAAAATTTGAGCTCAGGGATGCCAACATATCATCTGAATTTCAGACTTGCAACAGACCCAACCGTCGCCATGGCTATTTCTTCACAGCTCATTATAATTGTGAAATCGCTATCACTAGCCAGGAATCGAACCCAGGATTGGATAGATCGAAGCAAGTAAATGCCACTAGACCAACAGTGCTTTCTGGCTGTTTGGTTGTCGTTTTATAAATAAACTAACTTTTTAAGAACAAATATTTCTAAACTAAAAGACAGAAAGTACCATGCTCCTAAATAAGAGATTCAAGTAGCAAATAGAAAATTGTTTCCCAAATTTGTGGAAGTCAGCTAAACGTTTTATCACTTGAAATTCAAGTACCATGTTCCTAAATGAGGGATTCGAATAGCCCAAGGTATTGGTCCATCTGCCCTAAAGTTGAGGAAAACTCGTACTATTTCTATCAATTTGTTTCAATTCATTGCTAAGCACCATTTCCACACTTGGGCTTTGATATCAATTGATGTTAACTTGAAAATTAGTTCTACTAGTTATTGAGCTCGTGCTCCGTATGGCGGCACGGGTGCACTATATAAATTAAAGATCAATAAATACATACTTCTATTGATTCAAATGTTTGATCATACATTGATGAATTATATATATAAAGTATAAATTATACTTCAAAAAGTAATAGATATAAACAAATAAAGCAAACAAATTCACATATAAAGTAGAAATCATATTTTCGTTGTGAGCGGTAGCGGCCGAAGCTCTATCTTTGGGGTTATGTCTCAGTTTTGATTATATTGGAGTGTTGTCCATGGAAAAAATATTGAAATAAATTTACGATAGTATTTCATATAAGTTACGATATTATTTATAAACGAATATTGGTTATAAATGTCTTTAGATAAAATAATTTTTATATTAATAACCAAAAGTCATTTATCTAAATATTTTTGAAACAAATATCAATTTTCAAACAATGTTTGTTACATCACTTTTATTGGTAACTATAGTATAGATGCATCTTGGTGAAAAATTAGTGTTGCTAGTGAAAAAAATTATGCAACTTAATGCACGAATTTCTTTACGTGTCATTTGATAGAAAATAATGTTAGTTTCAAAAGTTTTACGATAAAAAACTTATACTATTATTATTAATATAATAAATATATCTTTCAAAAGTATTAAAATAAACGACTTACTATTATTATTATGTATATGATATTGGTTAGAAGACTTCCACTATTATTACCAATAATATATATATATATATATATATATATATATATATATATATATATATATATATATATATATATATATATATATTAGAAAATAATGTTGGTTTTATATTCCAATATTTAAATCATAATACCTAAAAAAATTAAAAATTATACTACTGCGAAATACGGGCTCTGTAACTAGTTCTTATTGATTCTCTATAATTTATTCAGTTGCTAGCCAATGAGTGAGTTTGTGGGAGCTCTAAGCAAAAAGTAAAAGTTAAAGAGCTCATAAATGCCACCTTATTACCCAAGTTCAGATAACAAGCAACAGACCCAACCGTTGCCAAAGGCATCTTCACAGTTGACAGCTCCAATACATATAGTGAAAGCTTTGGTGAAGAATCGAGAATGAACGAGATGAACAGATCAGAAAATGAATTTCATAAACTGAAAGAGTTTGATTGATTTTTGTCTATCTCAAAATTACACGATCAGAATCACAGATCACACTTATATATCTGAGAGATACCACTCCAGTCGGGACCACAAGTGGATCTCTCCATTTTACAGCCTGGACCACTAACAGGACCACTAACAAAAGTTGCAGAACAACAACAACAACCTGCAACCGTTTCTTCCTCATCTTTTGTATTGTTACACTCGACACCCTTGCCTTTTACACCAGTGTTAGTACTCATATCAGCCCCCCTCAAGCTGGACTGTGGGAAGAGAGTGAACACATTCAGCTTGGAAAGAAGATAGCGCAGATGCGGAAAAGGCAAAGCCTTTGTCAGAAAATCTGCAAGTTGGTGAGATGAGGAAACATAGGTAGGACGAAGAAGACCAGATTTGATGTGATCCCGAACCAAATGGCAATCGATCTCGATATGCTTGGTTCGCTCGTGAAACACAGGATTGGCAGCTAAGTGCAAGGCTGCCTTGTTGTCACAGAAGAACTGAACTGGAGTAATATTAAGCACACCAAAATCCTTAAGAAGATTGACCAGCGAAACAACTTCACAAGATGCATTAGCCATGCTCCGATACTCTGCTTCACAGGAGGATTTAGAAACAACAGATTGTTTCTTAGCCTTCCAAGAAATAAGAGAATGACCCAGAAGAGCACAATAACCTGAAACTGATCTCCTTGTGGATGGGCAGGAGGCCCAATCAGCATCACAGTAGATAGTGAGAGTAAGAGGACTAATAGCTGGATATAAAAGACCTTGACCAAGACTCCCTTTTAGATACCTGACAAGCTTAAGAGCTACAAGCCAATGAGGTTCCCTAGGAAAGGCAAGAAACTGACTCAAAATGTGGACAACATAAGAGATGTCAGGCCTAGTAATGGTCAGATAAACAAGTCTGCCTACAAGTCTTCTATATTGCATAGGATCAGAAATGAGAGGACCAGTCTCGGCAGCCAAAGTGTGATGCTGTTGAATAGGGATTTTGGAAGGCTTAGCTGCAAGAAGGCCAGTGTCTGAAACAATGTCCATAGTGTACTTGCGTTGATGAATACAAATGCCAGAAGAAGATCTAGCAATCTCAACCCCAAGAAAGAACTTTAATGGACCCAAATCCTTAATATTAAAATGAGCATGCAGATGGTCTTTGACAACAGTGATGACTGAATCATGAGATCCTGCTATTAATATATCATCTACATAGACAAGAATGACAGTGAAAGATCCAGATTTTTGAAGGGTAAAGAGAGTGTGATCATGCTTAGACTCCTCAAAACCATAGGCCAAAAGAGCAGCAGCAAACTTACTGTACCACTGCCTAGGGGCCTATTTTAAACCATATAGGGATTTGAGTAATTTACAGACTATAGGCTAAGAACCCTGCTAAGAAACACCTGAAGGAAGAACATAACCAGGAGTCAAGGCCATATACACATCTTCCTCAAGATCCCCATGAAGAAAGGCATTTGCTACATCCATTTGAGAAACCTTCCATCCTTTAATGGCTGCTATAGCCAAGAAAACCCTCATGGTTGTCATTTTAGCCACATGAGCAAACGTCTCAAAGAAATCCTCACCCTCAATATGTGTAAAGCCTTTGGCCACCAACCTAGCCTTATACTTATTAAGAGAGCCATCAGCATTATATTTCAGCCTATAAATCCATTTGCACTCAACAGCCTTCTTGTCACTGGGCAATTCCCTCAGTTCCCAAGTATGATTTTGCTCAAGAGTAGATAGCTCTGCAGCCATGGCATCACACCAGTTTGGATCTTTTAAGGCTTGTGCATAAGTGTGAGGTTCAGTAAGAGACGAAATCTTGCAAATGAAATAGTAATAGGTGGGAGAGATGGCTGAATAAGATACAGTGTTAGCAAAGATAGAAGAGACCTGACCTGCAGAGCAAGTGGAGGCAGTAAATGTAGGAGGTAATCCTGTATAATCTTTGTACTTGTCTGGAATGTGTCTGTGCCTAACAGGTCTGGAATGAGGTTGTATAGGAGGACAGGAGTCAGATGTTGAGGCTGGAAAAGGGACAGAATCAGTAGGAGATGCAGTGACAGATTCTGTAGAAGATGCAGATTCTGTAGAAGATGCAGATTCTGTGAAAGGTACAGAATCTGGAGATACAGAATCAGAATCGAAATGATGAGATACTTCCTCAGTTGAGGACTGAGAGTTAGATGTAGGAAGCACATGGGAAGATGGATATACAGAAGATGAGGAAGAAGAATGGAATGGAAAGATTGTCTCATAGAAAACAACATCCCTAGAGTAGAATATACTATGTGTGAGTAAATCATAAACCTTGTAGGCCTTTTTTCCATGAGGATATCCTAGAAAGACGCACTTGATTGCCCTAGGAGAGAACTTGTCTCTTTTAGTCTTGGGAGTAGTAGCATAGCACAAACAACCAAGAACTCTAAGATGATGATAGGAGGGAGGTGAGTGAAGAAGAATTTCATAAGGAGTTTTATGATTTAACAAGGGTGTAGGTGTTCTGTTAATAAGATATGTGGCTGTTAGCACACATTCACCCCAAAACTTGAGAGGTAAAGAACTATGAAATCTGAGAGCTCTAGCTACATTGAGGATGTGTCTATGTTTCCTCTCTACCCTACCACTTTGTTGGGGGGTCTCTACACATGAACTTTGTTGTTCTATACCAAGAGAAAGTAAAAAAGGAGAGATAGTAATATTAAAAAAATTCGAGCCATTATCAGATCTTATGGCTTTAACAGTGGTATGAAACTGATTCTCAACAAATTTGAGAAAAAGAGTGAGGTAATGATAAACCTGAGACTTAGAAGTTAACAAATATGTCCAGGTAGTCCTAGAGAAATCATCTACAATAGTAAGAAAAGAATGAAAACCATTATATGTATGAGGAGTGTAGGGACCCCATATATCACAATGAATTAGAGCAAATGCAGCAGAAGCATGTGAAGCACTCAAAGGAAAAGGAATTCTATTTTGCTTGGCTAAATGACATGCATCACAAGGAAGTTCAGATTGTTTATTACAGATAATAGGAAAGTGTTTAAAACTACTATGTGGTACTTGACCCAATCAACAATGCCAGAGATCTGCACAATTAGAGACATTGTGAGATGTGGAACAAGATGCAAAGAATCGTAGGAACTTACAAGACAATACAAGCTTATACCTTCATGCCACCTTCCAATTTACCAGTCCCCAGCAAGATCTTCCATGTCAAGTCCTGTAAAAGACAATAAGTGGAAAAGAATTGAAAGCTAATTTTACTGTCTGTTGTGAGTTTATTAACAGACAAGAGATTAAATGTGAAGTGAGGGGCAAACAAGACATTATGTAGGGTAATACAGTTAGTAAGGTGAATGGTGCCTCTGTGAGTGATTTTAGATGTGTGACCATTAGGAAGAGTTATGAAGGAATCAAAAGGAACATAATCAGTGAGTAAGCCAAAGACTGAAGTAATATGATGTGAGGCACCAGAATCAATGATCCAATCTGTAGAAGTCACATCATTCAAAGCTAATATGGCTGAACTTATCATACCTGACACTGGAGAGAATTTACCTGCAGTAGTTTGAGAAGAGAAGACTGTAGAATCTGTAGTTTCATGAGCAGTAGTAGTGGCATGTTCAGCAGAATCTGTGAAGGTTGCAGAATTCACTTGAAATGATGAAGGTTTTTGCTTCAAATTCTTTGGCATCCTAGCTGGATCAGGCTTTACTCCATACAATTTATGCCACTGAGGAAATCCATTAATAAAGAAACAAGCATCCTTGCTATGTCCTAATCCTCCACAATGAGCACAAGAGAAATTAGCTTTAGGATTCACCTTCCTGCTATTATTTTTGGTATTGTACTGTTGAGTATTGGTCTTAGCATACAAGGCTGAGGAATTAGCTTCAGGCTTATAAACATAAGCAGTAGCACATTCCTTAAGTTTTTCATCTTGCATCAACAAAGCCAAGGTATTGCTTATATTTGGAAGAGGATGTTTGGTTAAAATAGAACTTCTAATTCCTCCATACGTATCATTCAAGCCAATTAAAAATTGTGTAACCTTTGCAAATGCTCATATTCCTCCAATTTCTGATTTGCACCACATGAACACATACATGTGCACTTAGGTATGCCACTAACCTCATCAAACTCATCCCACAGAGTTCTGAATTTTGTGTAATAGGTTGAAACATCCATATTTCCTTGTTGCAAGCTCATTAACTCCTTTTTAATGGTGAAAACTTGTGGAGCATTACCTTGTGTAAATCGAAACTCCAAATCATTCCAGATTTGATGAGCAGATTTTAGGTAGACAAGACTAGAAGAAATTTCAAGTGACACAACATTTAATAACCATGAGGTGATCATATCATTACACCTTTCCCAATGTAACAAGTATTTGGACTGAGCATTAGGTCGTTTATTCTTTCCAGTAACAATTCCTAGCTTTAATTTGGATGAGAGAGCTATACTCATAGCTCTTTTCCATTGATTATAGTTGGTGTTTGTAAGAACTTGAGTCACTAATGTCATTCCAGGATGATCATTAGGATGAATGTACAAAGGATGTGAGGCAGGTAAAGTGAAATTTACCTCAGAAGAATCATATTCATCGATTTCAATTGGTTCTTCATTTGTCGTTGGATTTACTTTCGTTGGATTTGCTTCACTGCTTCCTGTGTTTGATTCAGTTTCATTTGCCATGGCTCTGATACCATGAAAGCTTTGGTGAAGAATCGAGAATGAACAAGATGAACAGATCAGAAAATGAATTTCATAAACTGAAAGAGTTTGATTGATTTTTGTCTATCTCAAAATTACACGATCAGGATCACGGATCACACTTATATATATGAGAGATACCACTCCAGTCAGGACCACAGGTGGATCTCTCCATTTTACAGCCTGGACCACTAACAGGACCACTAACAAAAGTTGCAGAACAACAACAACAACCTGCAACCGTTTCTTCCTCATCTTTTGTATTGTTACACTCGACACCTTTGCCTTTTACACCAGTGTTAGTACTCATATCGTATAGCTCGATGAGAATCGAACCAGGGTCAACACATTGACATAATGCTATTCTACCACCAGACCACTAACGCATTTTGGTTCTACCCCTGTTGTTTTACTTAATACCTTGACTCAATTGAAAAATAAATATTTGTAAATAAGAGCTCAACATTCGCCATTCAACAATGCCAACTTATCAACTGAGTTCGAGACAACATGCAACAGACCCAACCGTTGTCATATATAGGCTACTTATCTTCACAGCTCATTATTGTCAAATGCACCAGTCGAAAATCGAATACGGCTCTATATTGTGCTTTTATTGCTATCCTCGTCATTTTATAAAAGAGGCCAGTGTTTTTAAAACACAAATATTTCTAAATTTATACTCCAAAAGGTACCATGTTCCTAAATAAGAGATTCAATTAACAAAGTCAGCAAGTGTTTTATCTCTTACAATGTTTGACAGAGTGAGGATGAGCAACTGTTAAAGTTTGACTTCAACTAGCTATAAGTCTATAATATGAATCAGTATATTGAAGAGTTCATGATTAGACCTCATATAACTCTAAGCATTCATTATCCATTAATCATGACGTGGTAAAACTTCAGTCGTGGGCCGTTCGAATCGGTTGTAAGGATAACTAGGTTTAGTATATGGATTGGACCTTCCTACAAACCTATCAAGAACACGAGACAAACATTAATGGAAGTGCAAGGCTTGGCCTCGCGAAACTACTCTGGTGTGAAAGTATCGTATGTATAGTTAAAGTAATTTGACAGAGTTTTGGGGACGTAGAAAGTGTGTACATTGTTTAGGATTTATGGACGCGTGGGTATATATAGGCCCCAATGTCATAGAATTCGTCTAGGATATGCAGGGCCAGCCCTGAGGGTGGTCTGGAAGGGCAACCGCCCTAGGCCCCTAATTTTAAGGGGCCCAAACTTATAAGTTATAATACAATCATATATAGATATAAATATTATATTATCACTTGAGTTTCATATGTGATTTAGTGGCCCATTGGATGAGTTGTTTTGATTTGGTTGAGAGGTTATGGGTTCAACTCTTTGAAAGTTACTTAAAAATTATTTTATTTTTGAGTTGTGAATTATCAAATATTATATACTCCCTCCGTCCCTCGCTCCGTTCCGAGTAAAGAGTTCTCATTTGAAAGTCAATCTTTTTTAAAAAATGACATTTTTAGTAGCTCATTAATAATAAAATGGCACGCCTAATCAACAAAAAAACTTAATTATCATAGAATATGGATTAATAGATTACAATAATCGAATAATCAACCAAAAAAAATTAAATGAATATGTAACGAATGAGCCAAAAAATGAGAGAATGTGATATAATTTGATGATATAGTTGAAAAAGATCTTAGAAGAGTGAAAAAATCTGAAATTTCTTATAGATATGCTTTATAGACATTTTGTATATTTTAATATATAAGAAAATTACCAAATCAAGATAGAAAATAACTAGTGTACCGGAAAATACAAACGAAGTAATTTTAAATAATTACTACTTATATATTAGTATGTTCGTAGATGTTATACCAATTGAATACTTTGAACGATGAAAAATTGAAAATTTATTTATTTCAAAATTTTATTTTTTATATCTATAGGGGCCCATTTTATCATTTTCACCCTTGGCCCCTAAAAGTTCAGGAACGGCCCTGAGGATATGCGGCTGGCCGCAGAATAAACGTAACAAATAAGGTAAGTATTCCTTTCATATAAGGAAGCATTTGACCTGTCGTGGAGAAGAAGTCTCTATTGGTCGTGGTCGGATGTATGCCTGGGCAGGCATGACCCTGCCTGGCTATGATGCATGTTTATGATGACAAGTATAACTCCCAAGCATGGCCCCTTGATTGGACAAGCGTGGCTTATGTCCGGTCAGGTTTAGACAAGATATGTTGTAAGTCCCTGCATGGGGATGTTGCTACCTTTACCCGATCTTCATGTGGACCCTTATAACTGGCACGTGATGCTCGCATGTATTTTGCTCGTGACCAGCTTTGGGACATGCATATCAGTGTCCCCTTGTTTCTTGTCTGACGATTATTTATGCTTGGAGCGAGAAGCGCTTGTGTCCGGGTGGATAGCCTTTGTGACCGCATCGAGCTTTAATACTTGTGCTAATATTGAATTGGATGTAGCTAGGTTAGCATGTAGAATGGATGAAAGGTTCTAGAACGTTGGAGAGCAGATAGCTAGAGGTGCTTTCGAAAAGATGCCGTTGGGAAGGTATTAGGGCGAGTAGGCGAGAAAGCACGTGAGCCGTCGTTCCAGCGAAAACCATAAGGGGGCGTGTTTTTCGAAGCGTCGCATTAAATGCGAACGTGATGGTTGTGATGTCAACCTTTCAAAGAAACCGTTTGGTGCTTGTTTTCTTGGAAGTTAGGCCCGAGTCTTTGCCTATAAAAAGAGAGGTTCCTCCCCCATATACTCTTTTACCATTTTCGAGTTTTCAAGAGAGAGAGCGAGAGAGAGAGAGCTTCCAAGTTTTAGAGACTTAGAGATCCCAGATTCTGATGATCGCGTCATTTGTTTCTGATTGTCGTTGCATTTCCAAACTCCGCTCTTTCTTGCTCCCTTAATCACGGAGTCCTCCATTACAAGTAAAGTTTGAAAAGCCCAAGTCAATATTTGACAATAAGTGATTGGTTTGATTCTCTTTTGCCTTTTTTCTTGTAGTTTCTGCAACTTTCCCTTTTTTCTTTGCATGTCTAGGTAGGATTGTAGACCAGAAACATACTTTAGATAGAGATCGAAGAAGGGGTAAAACCGTCTTACTTGCTAGGTGGACATGGTCCCTTGGTTTACCTAGACTTAGGGTTTGTCCCTTTTAAGAATTTGTGTTCGCCCCACGGGCAAAGCTTGACTTTCTTTTCCTTGGTCTCTTTGTAGAAAATGACTTCCCCCATGAGACTGCGTGATGAATCAACGGGCAGTGAGGAAGAAACATATAGCTCTCTAAATCTTCGTCTTTACTTTTCAAAAGGTATACATAGCGATATCTAGTGCAATCATTAATAAAAGTAATGAAATACTTTTTTCCACCTCGAGTTTACACAAATTTTAAGTCCCACATATCAGTGTGAATTAGCTCGAGAGTTTCGTGTTTCTTATTACTGAACGAAACAACGACTTAGTCATTTTCGCTTCAACGCAAATTTCACATTTGTAAAGTGAATCAATTTTAGATATAGGTATTAATTTTTGATTCACTAACTTTTTAATCGAGTTGAAATTTACATGTCCTAATCTATCGTGCCATAAATTAGATGATGGCAGCCACTTGAAATGATTCACTAAGCACCATTCCTTCAGCTTCCACGTCGCGCAGAATAATTTGAATCTCAAAAACTTAGCTAGCCACTGTTTTGGTGTCCACCATTTTAAAGTCAAGGAATTTTTCGACGACGATTTTCTTCGACCCGACATATTCTATCTTGTACTTTTTCACCAAAGAGTTCCACAACTCCTTGGTCGTCTTCACTTTACAATACACATTGTAAAGTGAGTCCTCCAATCCATTTAGGACATAATTCATGCACAGAGAGTCGTTATGGTTCCATGCTTCCAAGGCATTAAGCCTTCGAGCATCGACTTCACCATCCGCAACAGTAGAAGGGTCCTCTTTCAAGAACCTGGATAGACTTAGAGTAGTCAAGTAGAACAACATTTTCTGTTGCCAACTCTTGAAATGTTGGTTTATGCCCTAGAAACAAATCTATTTCTCTATATATCATTATTTCTTGAGGCATTTATTTATTAATTATTGTTTGCTTATTCATAGTAATGCATAATAAAGCTCTTAGAATAAACATGTAATTCTTAAATATCTCTGGTCGAGTATTATTATTAATAATGACAATAATAATATACGGGGACTAGTATGTGTTGAAACTCATATAATTGATACCAGTGTACACATGAGTGCGTGTTAGGTGTAACGACGTACTGGATTGATCCGCATGAGAATGTTACGTGGATTGTTACGTGAGTGTCATAAGCGATTTTATAGTGACAAATGCGTTCGTTGTCCTTTGACTTGAAGTCATTATATACCTTAGATGAGGAGTTATATATTTTGATACTGATAAACGTCATTATGTAACAAGCTGATTATAAAGTCGAATATTAGATATGCTACGAATCATGCTGAGCGATATGAACGATGTAGATAGAATTTGTCTCTCCTACTTAACAGGAGTATAATATTTATGGGTTCTTTGATGAGTGAGACTTAAGTAAATGTATGACCGTGCTCAAATAAATTAATATAAGATATTAAGTTTATTTGTTTATTATATAATTTTACTCGGAGATCAAGAAACCAAGATTAAACTATAACAAAGATGACACGTTTCATACCTTGTGGTTAATTAAATATTAGACAAAGGGACAAGAGCTATTTTGATCACAATCAGTTATTTGTAATCACCAATAATTCATATTACTAGGGTAATAATGATGTATTGCTATATGTCGCTCATTATTTATAATTAATTATATATTTGATATAGTAGTTAATTATTACCAACGTAATTTAAGAACCTATTGGGTCACACACTTAGAATGAATTAGACTTGAATTAATTTTGGTCATTAATTGGATTAATGAACTTAAATGAAATAATATAAATGGACCAAAACATAGCCCTAGTTTGACTAAGACTATGTTTGGTCGTTTACTTATCATATATAAATATATATGGGGGATCCTTTAGTTGGAAAAGGAAAGAATTATTATTAACTTCCTAACAAACAAATTTAGGATTTGGTGAAACACTAAATTTGTAGGGAGAAAAATTATGGATTAGTTCTTCGTTAGACGAAAGGTTTCCTACTTTAATTCAACAATTGTCTAGTACAGAATTGTTTGATTAATCATGTCAAATTCATTCGTGTAGATACCATAGAGAAGCCGTGCAAATCATTTGTTGCGGTGATCGTGATTCAAACGCGATTCTATTGAAGATTGATCGTTCCAATATTCGGATATGTATTATAAATCTAATTTATATAATTCACATGGATCTTGGGATGGTTTTGAAATTAAATTTTTGTTATTCCGTCTTATTAATTTCAATTAAAATCCAACATGAAATCCATACCCGTGAACTTGGCCGATTTCTTGCCATGAGCAGGATGAGGGAGAGCTGGTACAGTGACGGGAGCAGAGCAGATGTAGTAGGAGTAATAACATTTGAAGTAGTAGATTCCTTTTATGCCATTTTTTCTTCTAAGAAAACAAATTTCGTCTTGCGTTTGTTGTGTATTTGTTGCGGTTTCCTCGTAATAGTAAAAGGCAGTAATTTAAATAGAAGAACGATAAGAAGAGAAATTTAATTATAACAATTAATTACAACTTGAATTTGAGGCTCGTGTTGGACACGATCTCTGCAAGACGAAATTGCCTCGTAGTGTGCTTCACGGTTCTCGACAATCGTCTCCAAGATGCAACGAGTTTTCAATCCTTTTAAGCAATACTTCAATACTCGAATTCCGACGAACTTTCTCGGTGTTTAGAATTTCCAAGACTCGGGAATTAATATATGCAGCAATATGATATTCTCTCAAACAGCTATTATGATTTTCATATTCCAATGTAATGGAATTGTCAGACAAGGGGGCTATTTATAAATACTGATGAGTTGTGGTGGCCTTTGGTCAATGGTTGCAACTCTGTATCTGGTGGGCTGCGAACTAGTTCAATGAACCAGTCCACTCTTGTACCCTTTGGAGTCCAACCGCCCCATATCTGCCGCCCGCCAGCACCGATTCGGTCCTCAAGGTTGCGTCACATCCATTGGACCATGTGATGGTTCAGCGAACCTTCTAGGTGCCCATTCAAACGGACGCAAGTATAACTACCCTCCTGCCATTCGAATCACTGCCCCAACCGCCCAATCAATCGAGTCACAAGTGAACGGAGCTAACCAACTGAGCTGGACCTAAGCTGAACCCACCAACCTTCGTGAGTTTGACAAAACGAAAGGCTCCTCAACTTATACCCAATGCAACTTGCACATGCGCAAATGGTGCAAGCGAGAGTTTGTGCGTATGACACCACTTGGTTTCTTCTTGGAGAAAACTTAATGCTCCTTCCTAAGGTTAGGCCAATTAATAAAGTGCCTTAAAGCTCGTTATTATGCCAAAGTGGGAAATGACTTTCCATACCTCCATTATTCTTCAATTAACAAGTTTAAGTTGCCTACTTTGATCGTTTATATTTATTCACCTAAAATTGGTTTTGAGATAATAAATATATCAACTTAATCTTTGAAAAGTAGATTTCATATTTTACAACTTATTTCCATTTTTAATAAATAAATCTCAATTAAAAACTTGGTCAAACATTGGTCAAACACCAATTTAATGAAAACCAATTACCAACATAATTTGACTTTAGACTATAGCAATCATGCTCACTCTCACAACGAAGTTCAATTTGTTTTCAGCACAAGTCATCTCGTCCATCACTTAGGGTTTCCTCTATTTCAGACCAAACAACCCAAATATTCGAATTCCGAAGTGTTGCTTAGCAATTGACAAGATCTACACTTTTTTGTAGGATAAGTCCCAAAAATAAATGTTAATGCATGGGTAACAAAATGTGAGACCAAAATTTTGAAACAAATTAATTTGGCAATTGTCGTTGTGAGGTTAAGAAAACGGTAGTAAGGTATATAATTTTTTGCTTACATGTATATCTATGTGTGTATATGTATATGAAAAAAACTTAAGAAAGACAGTATTACGAATATTTTATATAAGACGAATCCTCTTGACCAACTCACCATGTACAGATGGGTTGAATTGTGAGAGAAAAGCTCCGTCTTACGAATTAATATCTATAAGACCATCTTACAAATTAAAATACCTTATATATATATATATATATATATATATATATATATATATATATATATATATATATATATATAGTATTTGTTGATCGTATATGATGAATCCTTTGATAATGGTTCATGTGGGAAACAAGCATTGCCTTACTTTTTTTTGTAGGCAAAGACTTGTGTAGGATGGTCTTACGGATCCTAAATCCGTAAGACGGAGTCCTATTTAGAAATTTGTGGGTTAATAACTAAACATGTTAATAAAAGTCACAATAACAAGTTGGCGGAGATGATCAGAGTCGACACCTTAAGGTTTGACACACTGATGTTTTCGGTTTGACACCCCATTCACATTATTAAGTTTTAATGCTCATTAACGAGAAGTTCTTCTATTTGCTCCGGTGCTCATGTACTTTCAATGTTTGTTGCCGAAATTCTTATGTTTCCCACGTCTTGCAGTTTAATCTTTTGTCAGCTCAGGTAGCCATTCGTTAGCATCAATTGCTTTGGGATACTTGACGGAGCCTAACGGACTTTAACGAAATGCTAAATGACACATTTAAAGTCAAACGTGACACATTGAAAAGACAAAAGTAACACATTTTAATGTTAAAAGTGACACTATAAAGGGAAATTTATTATAATTATCATTAAAATACAAAGTAACACTCTTAATACTAAAAAATGATACATTTAATACTAAAAAGTGTCATTCAAAAACTAACGGTGACTGTCAAGAGTGACACATTAAATACTAAAATGCGACAATTTCATTGCTAAAAAGTGACACTTTTAATATCAATAACGACGATTTTTAGTTATAAGGCAAAATAACACATATATGGTCAAAAGTAACACATTTAACGCTAAAAAATGACAATGTTAATGTTATAAAGTAACACTTTAATGTCAAACGTAATAGTTTTCATTTATAAAAAATTGAAATACTTTTCAAAATGAAAGTAACACATTTAAAACTAAAAGTAACACATTTAAGGCCAAAAGGTAACACTTCTTTACGGAAAAAAAATTATAATTTTCATTAAAAATGCAAAGTGACACTTCTAAGGCCAAAAGTGACACATTTTATATTACAAAGTGATACTGTTAATAGTAAAAAGTGACACTCTGCATATATAAACATGAGGGGTGATACTATAAATTTCAAAAACTAAGGGATTACATTAAGATTTCTGAATTTTGCTCTATTTAACCTGGATAGATCCGTCATACAGATCTTTAAGGAGACCACCTCTTTTTTGTGCCCCTCCCCGATCATTCATCATTTGCGGGTCAATTTTTTACCTTTTATTTTAATTAAATCTATTAGTCCCACCCAACACAACCCTATTTAGCACAGCGTTACACAAGTCAAGAGAGCCTCAAGTACGACTTGCTATGTGTACCCATCTCCTGGCCCAACAAGCACCCGTGTCAACTAAACTTATGACAAGGTATTAAAAAATCCATGGAAATGTTGGTGCTCGTTGTTTGTAGGAAGCCCATCAAGTCCATTTCTATTTGATGTGAATTATCGGGGTATTACAATAGAATACTACAAAAATTAAAAATGCATTGCATGCTTCCATGAGATAAATTTACACAATTATTTCAACGCTACTTCATTTCTTGAAACAACCTCATAATCAATTTCTAAATTGTTTGGTGTATCGTCTTTGTCAGTGTACCACGTCAAACCCATACAATTATGAAGTTCCGACTTCAACTATTGCAGTTGCGACTAGCAAAACTATTAACATATGAATAGAAACATTAAATCTCTAAATTTAGAAATTTCCGATTTTTTTTTTGGAAACCACTTAAGTATAATTTACAATTTTAGGAAAGATTACAAAAATTGAAACTTGTATAACACATTGAGATGGTAATATAGCAAATCAGTAACTTGAAACTTTTATGCTGAATTTTAAAAGTTCAAAATTATATGGGTACAACGCAACACCACCCCAGTGGTTCCATTATTCATCTCCCTTTTCTCTTCCAAGACGTATAAACAGCGGATCCACATTACACCCAACTATACTAGTATTATATAGTATTTTCAGAATTATAAACAAAAGTTGACATGGCCGAGTTGGTCTAAGGCGCAGGATTAAGGTTCCTGTCCGAAAGGGCGTGGGTTCAAATCCCACTGTCAACATTTATTATTTTTATCAACTTCGTGTCTCTCTCTCTCTCTCTCTCGTGTACACACATGCACTCTCCTCTCGCTAATCAAGGCAACCCATCGATCAAGAGCACAATCCATCCAATCCAAATTCAAAAGTTTTAGGATCTATATTGGAAAAGCTAATTACCGGCCATGATTGATTTTTACTAAACACAATTACGGGCTAGGATTTAATCTGATCTTAACCGTCTTTCTTCCTTCCCCGTCTCACTCTCAACCTCCTCTTCAATGTTTCTGCTACTAATCCTAGGTGGGACAGTATCCAATCTCTTGGGCCAATTTGCCAATTCCCTACAAGCGACCTCTTGATTGTCCAAAACCTCAGTGGCGTGAACCTGGTAACGAACATGTATTGTGTTAGAACTGAAACATTAATATACTATGAAGTTGAAACATGTTTATTAGAATCGAGGATCACAAACCAGCTGGGATCAGGATTTTGGGCAGGGCAGAAAGGCGGATTCTGGGTCATTTTGCGATTAGTTTTGCACTGCAAATGATTTGTGGGTTTCTGCAAATAATTGACAAACACTGGTTTCTTCATGAGTTTGCTTGATTTCTTGAGAGAAATGAGTCTTGGGGTGATAGGTTTTCTCAATTTGGGGTGACGGAGAAGATGGCGACTTTGATGGGCTTGCTGCTGGCTTCAGTGCGTTAGAGAGATGGAGTAGGTGGACTCAGGTTTGGGGAAAATCGGGGATGAAGTCGGGATGGAGATGTTTGACTGGTGCTGGAGGAAAAAGGCCAAATTCAGAGAGGGAGGTCAGGGATTCGCCGAAGACGAAGACCGCTGGTATGCTTGGGCAGAGCAGGAGAGAGAAAAGTTGGGGATGGGAGTGAAGATAGGTCCATGCCATGGGGTTGGCGTGGCTGGATTGCTTGGGGTCGGTGTGGAGGTTTTGGTGAACGGAGGAACAGGACAGAGGATGAGTGCTGGTAGCGGCTGGAAAAGATGGCGATGGAGGATTAGGATGGGCGAGACTTTCTACAAAATGTGGGATTTTTTTTCTGGCCATTTTCTTTCTTGGTATTTTCGAAAGCAAGGGAATTGTCGAACATCCTTTACTAAATAGCTTTTAATTTGTATTTGTATTTTTTTCTTTTTAATTGTTATCATAATTAACTTAATCAATATAATTTTTTTCCGACCCGTAATATCGTATACAAATTTTAAAAAAAATAAAAAAATCGTCAGTTTTGTAATTTGAAATATTTGTTTTTTTTTTCTTTTTAACTGTTATCATAATTAACTTAATCAATTTAATTTTTGTCTGGCCCGTTTTTCCCGTCCGTAATTTTGTATACAAATTATTAATTAATCCCTCCGTTCCGGGCAAAGAGGCTCCGTTTGAAAGTTAATTTTTTTAAGAAAATAATATTTTTAGTAGTTCATTTCCACAGTATCTGCTTTATTTATTGATAAATTTCCAAACTGCCGTCGTGCCATCGGCACGAGCAAGAATACTAGTTTCTTTTAACCCAAATATTGGGATGGTCTTTTGAGCCATACCTTGAATAAATAGGTTCTAAATCAAAAAAACTGCTTTATAGTGCCAAGGATGTTCTTTTGTATAGATTAGATAAGGATTAATATAATGTTTGGTCCCTGGACATATCAAAAATCAATGTTTTGATCCCCGGACAAAAAAATAATAGAATTTGGTCCCTGGATATGTATTTTTGGACCAATTTGCCCCCTCCCACCGTTAGAATTTGGTCCCTGAGAGGGGGCAAATTGGTCCGAAAATAGATGTTCAGGGACCAAATTCTATTGTTTTTTTGTCCGGGGACCAAAACATTGATTTTCGACATGTTCAGGGACCAAATTATTATTTAATTCATTAGATAATACTGATAATACTATAAATTAATTAGTATTATACTTGACGAACCCGGCTGTTAGATGACGAAGAACACCGAATACAGTTAAATTAAAGGACTTGGTGAAGAATTGTTTGTGAACAACAATTCCTCCATACACATTTGCATATGAACCGAAGAATTGTTTGGGGCTGCTGTTTGAAGAACTAGAATAGAAGAAGAGAAGCTGGAGAGAAAGGAGGCGGCACACACTATTAATTTTTAGGGAAGAAAATTATATCTCTCTTTTATTAGAAAATCTCAATGACACTTATTTATAGTACATAAATAGATCCTTTATCTAATTGGATTTGGGCTAGGTGAAAAATTAATACATAAATAAATCATTTATCTAATTGGACTTGGTTTAGGATCCAACATTGCCTCCCTTAAACCAAGTCTTCTAACTTGATCATGCCCAACATAGTCTTCGACTTCCAAAATAGCTCGGTCTTCAATGTCTTCGTAAAAATATCTGCAACTTGATCTTCAGTCGGACAATACTCAACCACGATCTCTTTATCTTGAACCAAATCACAAATGAAGTGAAACTTGATGTCGATATGCTTGCTTCGACCATAAAAAACTGGATTCTTCGATAATGCAATCGCCGACTTGTTATCACATAAAATCTTCGTTTGACCATCTTGCTTAAATTGTAGAACATTGAGCAATCTACGCAACCACACTGCTTGAGTAGCACTAGCTGTTGCTGCATTGTATTCTGCTTCAGCTGTAGAGAGAGCGACAACCTGTTGTTTCTTTGAAGACCACGAAAGCAAGCCCGAATCAAGATAAAATGCATAACCTGGAGTACTTTTCATATTCTCATTATCAACAACCCAATCGCTATCTGTATAACCAATTAGCTTCCCATCACTAAAACTCGAATAAAAAATGTCATCACTACACGTACCTCGAATATAGCGCAAAATCGTTTTGCAGCTTGCAAATGAGATTGACGTGGAGATTCCATAAACCTGCTAATCAATTCAACACCATAAACAATATATGGCCTTGTTGAAGTTAAATATCTCAAACTCCCAACCAATCTTCTAAAATAAGTAGGATCAACGAAACCACCATTACCATCACTCACTAACTTCAACTTCGCCTCAAGTGGAGTCAAAATTGGTTTAGCCTTATCCATCTTAAACTTCTTCAAAATATCACTAACATACTTTTTTCTGTGAAATAAAAATTCCCCCATCTACTTGAGCAACTTCAATTCCAAGAAAGTAAGACATAAGCCCCAAATCTATCATCTCAAATTGATTTATCATAGCCTCCCTAAATTGTACCACCAACTTCGAATTATTGCTAGTGAAAATCAAATCATCAACGTACAAGCAAACAATAAGAATATCACCATGCATGCAACGATTTAACATATAAAGTATGCTCATACAGACATCTTTGAAAGCCATTCTCCACAAAATAAGAATCAATGCAAGTATATCAAGCTCTAGGAGCTTGCTTCAAGCCATACAAAGCCCTTTTCAACCTGTAAACTTTATCTTTATTGCCTTTTTTAACATACCCCGCGGGTTGTTCAACATATACCTCCTCTTCAAGGACGCCATTCAAGAAAGCCGACTTAACATCAATTTAATAAATTTTCCAACTATTTTTGTGCAGTTAGAGAAATAATCATATGGACAGTATCAAGTCTAGCAACCAGTGCAAATACTTCAAAATAATCAATACATGGCTTTTGCTTGTAACCTTTTGCAACTAACCTTCCCTTATAACGATCAACTTCACCACTTGGTTTGTACTTAGTCTTGTAAACCCACTTCACACCAATCGCCTTCTTACTACTTGGCAAAGTAGTAAGCTCCCATGTATTATTCTTCTCAATCTCACGAATCTCATCATCCATTGCTTGAATCCAATGATCTTCACAAGATGCCTCATCAAAATTAATAGGATCACAATCTGCAAATATAGCGAAATTCACCATATCTTCATCGGATATCTCATTATCATTACCCACAACATAATCTTGCAACCTAGCTGGTAAGTTACGCTGTCTATGCGGACGCCCAAAACTTTCTCCTTGTGCAGCTGTAGGAGTTGGAACATCATTTTGAACATTAACATCTTCATCTTGAGCAAAAACATTTGGAGAATCAAAACTTGAACTTTCCTTTTCTTTAGAAGACCAATCCCAAACAACAACCTCATCGAAAGTCACATCTCTACTAACAATAACCTTATTTGTCACTAGATTGAACAATTTATAAGCTCTTGACACATCACTATATCCAATAAAAATATACTTTTCACTTTTATAATCAAGTTTCTTTCTCAAATGATCAGACATATGAGAATAAGCAATACAATCAAACACCCTAAGATGTCCAATAAAAGGTTTTCGACCACCCCAGGCCTTCTCTGGAGTTCTATCACGCACACTTCTTGTTGAGCACCTGTTCAAAACATAAATTGCACACGTAACTGCTTCGGCCCAATTAAAAACTCTTGGGCAATTTCTTGAAACTCAATATGCACCTAACCATATCCTAATTGTTATATTTTTTCATTCTGCTACACCATTTTGTTGCGAAGTATATCTAGCAGTCAACTGATGTTCAATACCATGCTTCTCAAGAAAGTCATCACAAACAAGATACTCGGTGCCCCTATCGGTTCTCAAAGTTTTAATTTTATTCCCACTTTGTTTCTCTATAAAATACTTAAACTTCTTAAACATATCACAAACATCAGATTTTTCTTTCAAAAAACACACTCATGCTTTTCTACTAAAATCACCAATAAACGTGACAAAATACCTGCAACCTCCATTAGAAGCAACTTTAACCGAGCATAAATCTGAATGAATCAACTCCAACATTCTCTTTGCCCTCCAAGATTTGCCCGTAGGAAAAGCATCTCTATGTTTCTTGCCCAAAACACAAGTTTCACAAACTCCATTAGGAACATCAATCGCAGGCAATCCATTAACCATTCGTTTACGAGCAAGATAATTAAGACTTCCAAAATTTAACGTGCCCAAAACGCATGTACCACAACCAATTATCATCTTGAATCACAAAACTAAAGCAGGATAAATTTCCATAATCTAACGTCAAACAGAATAAGCGATTCAGAGACATATTTACCTTTGCTATTAGTCATCTCTGCCCATCACCAATACTACAAACTCCATTAAAAATTCTCATATCATAGCCCTTTCTAAAAGTTGCCCCATACTCAATAAATTTTTCTGAAGACTTGGAACATAGTAAACATCGGAGATAAATTTTTTAGAATCATCTCTCAATGAAATTGAGATCCTTCCTTTTCCTATCACCGGTACTTTCACATTATTACCACATTTTACATCAAATCTAACAGACTCATCTAAATGTGAAAATAATTCTTTGTTCCCACACATATGATTGCTACACCTTGAATCCAAATACCATGTATTTTTATCGCTTAAGTTCGCACTACTATTAACCAAAAACAAAGTTTCCGAATTTTCAAGATTATTTTCAGCATAATTATTAACATGATAATTTCCATTATTTTCCCTTCTATATCTGCAATCAGTGATTTTATGACCTGATTTTCCACAATTATAACAACAATTAGTATTGTTACCTCCGTAATCATTACCTCCACCTAATCTGTCATGCCAATAATTATTTCCTCCTTGTCCGCCACCAGAATTGTAGTTGCCTCTACCTCGATTGTTGTAACCACAACCACCACCATTGTTGTAACCACGATTACCATTATTGTTGTAACTTCGTCCACCGCCATTATTGTAGCCACGACCACCACTGTTGTTGTAGCCACGACCAACTCCATTATTGTTACCGTGACCACATCTATTGTTGTAACCACGACCTTGGTTGTTGTACCCATGACCTCTACCACCATGGTTTTGGCTTCCCTGAGTTGATCCATTATTATCCTTTGATCCATCATTCACGTTTTTCAAATTCACTTGACTTTGCAATGCA
This sequence comes from Codonopsis lanceolata, assembly GCA_013146195.2. Taxonomy (NCBI): domain Eukaryota; kingdom Viridiplantae; phylum Streptophyta; class Magnoliopsida; order Asterales; family Campanulaceae; genus Codonopsis; species Codonopsis lanceolata. The sequence continues at coordinate 9,597,255 of CM028381.1, read as the reverse complement.
GCTTCTTCTGTTTTCTCTGATCTTTTACCAAATAGTAACTCGTGACTAACAAGGGCGGATTCTAATTCTACTACCGTCAACGTCTTCAAATCTTTAGTCGCCATATTTATTTTTGCATCACCTTGAAAAGCTTTCGTCATCGAACGAAGAATTTTCGAACAAATTCTTTCATCCGAAACATCATCTCTGTTTGCCTTCATATCTGAAACCAGATCGCTCAAGGTGACGAAACATCATCACCTCCATACGTCAAGACTTGTAAATAATTTCTCTTAACTTTATCATCACCTCCATACGTCTTTGTCAAAACATTGAACGCTTCATGTGCTGATTTAGAACCAATAATCTTCTTCCGAACACCATCTTCAACTCCATTAAAAATATAATCAAGTGCTTCAGCAGACTTGATTTTATCCCCTTTAGCCGCATTCTCCGCAAGTTTTTCATGAACGTATTCTTCTAAATCACAGACCACTAAAAAATTGTACATCTGACATCTCCAATCAGAAAAATTAATTTTTCTATCAAACTTGGGATCCATATAAACCTTGCTACAAACCATCTAGACCACGAACTAGCTCTGATACCAAATGTAGAATAGATAATAATGATAATACTAATAAATTAATTAGTATTATACTTGACGAACCCGACTACTAGATGACAAAGAACACATAACATAGTTGAAGGACTCGATGAAGAATTGTTTGTGAACAACAATTCCTCCGTACACATATGCACATTAACCGAGGAATTGTTTGGGGCTGCTGTTTGAAGAACTAGAATATAAGAAGATAAGCTGAAGAGAAAGGAGGCGGCACACACTTAATTTTTAGGGCAGAAAATTATATCTCTCTCTTATTAGAAAATCTCAATGACACACTTATTTATAGTACATAAATAAATCTTTTATCTAATCAGATTTGGGTTAGATTAAAAACTAATGCATAAATAAATCCTTTATCTAATTGGACTTGATTTAGGATCCAACACCTTGAATTTGAGTTTACTGTTATTCTTGTTATAAGTCAAATGGTTTGTTGAGAGCAATGGTAGCAACAATTACATGGGATTGTGGATTAATTGGAAACAAATGATGTATTCCTTCCGTTCCGGACACATAATTTATCATACTATTTTGGATGTTTCACTTTAAAAGTCCACTTTCAATTTATTATATTTTTCATGTCTATAATATTTCAACTTTACCATCCACATTTGATATTAACATATTAGTTAAGCTCAAACATTTTTATAATTATAACCAACTATAATACTAGTTATATACTCTCTCCGTTCTTGGAAAAGAGTCAATTATTATATTTTGAGATGTTTTACATAAATATTGTACTTTCAAAAATTAAACCATACATTATTTTGAATTTCCAAATATACCCTTCATATTAAATTTATTCATATTAAAATTAAAAATGACAAAATATTGTTTTCCTTTTCAATTTCATTCATATTAAAATTAAAATTGAAAAACTATTTTGACAAAATATTATTCACTGGCAATTGCCTTTGGTTGCCGGAATTTGTCCCGACGACCGGCAATTCAACGAAATTTTTATTGCCTAAATTTTTAGAGGAATTTCGTCGGAATATTGAGGGGAACTTTAAAATATTGGGAAGGGACACTCAAAATCAATAGCAACACCTCACAAGGAAGGTAATATTTACTCATAATATTGGGAAGGTATTCCTCACCATCGCCGGATATGAAGAACGCCGATTGTATGTGATGGGAGAATGGAGAGAGACACGAGCCTCTTGTCTGAATCACAATTGAGTTTTCACAAGATCAGAATATCGCTTTGTTACTTGGAATCCAATTGTGTATTGGATTTGGGAATCCCTCTTTCAGTCGACTTGGACTTGGATATATACTCCCCAGTCTAACTTTTAAAAGACGACTATTTGATCAGAACAGAAAGAGTATCCCTTAATTATCAGACCTTTCAAACGTAAATTCTTTGGGTAGAACGGAGGGAGTAACTCATAAGATACTTAGAATGTACAATATGTGTATAATAATGGTAATGCATGCATGCCATTCGCTTACACCGTCAGTTATGTAAGCTTGATTGGCAGTTGAAAGGAGGAAAATATGATAAGTAATAGTTAAGGTAGGGAATTTAGATTTTTGGTTTAGTTAAAGGGATAAAAAGATAACTTACCCATAATCAAATCATCCTCCTTTATTTGAAGTTTTGAACCATGTAAAGGGTAGAGTTGTACATGACAATCAGTGGTAGACACACGCTTGCCAAACTGGTAACAAGTAAACCCATTTTAATTAAAAAAATATATTTTTTCACCATGTAAAAGGACATTGTTTTACAAGGTTACCCACATATCACTGCCACGAGCCTAACTTTGTCAAAACAAAAAAAAGGAGACGGACGGGAGACCTCAGCCATGCATGCGATGTTTTGGGAGATATATAGAGAGAGAGAGACTGAGAGTTAGTGATCTCCCAGATCTGGTGCCGTTGCCGACTTGTCGTGCTTGTTGCCTTCGGTTGCTGTTGGAGTCGAAGTGTGGGACTGAGTCTGAGGGAGGAGTTGGCTGATCGGGGGAGGAAAAACTAGGAATTGGGGATTTGGGAAAAGGAAAGAGTCAAACAGAGAGAGTGAGAGGAAGAGCTACTGAGCTCGAGCGGAGACTGCCTCATAGCCTCAGATGGGAGAGGTCTTCCAACTTTTCCAAGTTATCTTCAATCTTTCACAATTCCAAATTCGCAAAAGTACAAAATACTTTTAGACTTTAGTTTTGACCATGGCTTCACAGTTCACTTAATCAAATAGCAAGGTATGTTTCTAATCTATTTAATTTTCTATTTTTATTTATCTTTTATTTTAATAATATTCATAAAAAATTATTGGTTTGAAACTTTAAATCATTGAATATTCGAATGTTTGATGTCTAAAATTAAGGGTTTTTTTTTTTTTTTTTTTGGTTTAGTTGAAAACTTGGAATTATGGCTTGATGTTATATTCAAAAATCAAAATTAGATTTTTTTATTTACATATTTACTTGGGTGCAAATTGTAAATTTGTTGTTTGGGCCTTGGTGATTTGTTTGGTTTAATGATTTTATTTAGGGCAAATTTCAAGTGGGTACAATTTTAGAAACATGTTTTCATCTATGACCATCAATTTTTTGGGCATTTCATATATCAACATGTTAGATTGGTTGTGGATTAGGAGTAGAACTTACACCACAGATTGTAGGGGGTGGGGGTGGTTGCTCAAAGGTTGGTTGTGGATCTATCGAAATGTATACAAGGAAAATTTTCGCATTTTTTGTTTTATAGTTGGTCAGTTTCTTATGGAAATGTGGTAGAATGATTTGATTGAAAATTTGAAGTTGTATTTTAGGAAGTTTTCCTGTTTGTTTCATTGGTTTTTTGTGATTTATTGAGATTTGAGTTCTACGGAAGCAGTTGAAAAACTTGAAAGAAGAAGCAAAAATAATTGTAAATATTTTTTGCGGGCTTAGCCTGTTTTGCCCGCGGCCCTACACGGGGCGGATTGGGCCAAGAGTTTCAAGGACCGTCAAGATTGCGGGCTTTCCCGCACCGACCCGTTCAGTGTCGGGCTTTTCAGTCCCGCGGGCAAACCTGCCATGTTTGCCCGTTTTGACAACTCTACATACCACCGAGATATGTAACGCACGCCCACACACTTTTCCCCCATTGTCATCATTGGCGAATCCTTTCGTCAGAAAAATTCGGAAGTTGATTCACAATTATAAATTTATAATTATTACAAAAAGTTTTTAAAAATTATAATTATCCTTATCCTTTACGTGTTTTTATACTATGAAAACATTTAATCATATCATCATTTATAACACTATTAAACAACTCTTTTTCAATATAACATATAAAAGAGTCACTTCAAAATTAATCATACTTTGCACCAAGGTAAATATATAAATAAATAAAAGAAATAATTACAAGCCGGTACATTTTTCAAAACATGTTTTCAAATCAATCCAGCCATTTTTTAAACATATCTTTTAGGTACATTTTTGGAGTGAAAATACATCACTGCCCCTTTGTTTCTGTTTCGAACAAATATTCTTAAGGAGGGGAGGGGAATTACCATGAAGACAGACTCGTCAAGGAGGTGTTTGATGGTTGGGAAGTATTTTGCAGTGGTTGTTTGTAATTTTGGTAAAACATGTTTAATCAAATTGGATAAAATCTATTTTAAATTAACCAAGTTTTGGTAAAATAATAAAAATTAAAAAACTTCTGCCAACCGAAACTTGTCTAAATCAATTGTGATAAAAACATATCCGGTAGAAACTGATTTCGACAACAAAAAATGGTAAAAAAAAACAAATTACCATGAGAATTGAAGTGTTTAATTTAATCAATTGAAATACGTCTAAATCAAATGTGAAAAAATCTATCTGCAAAAAAATTTTTACCATAAAAATTTGGAGTCATAATCAAGTGAACCGCTTTAAAATCAAATGTGATAAAACATATATGGTATTAACCGATTTTAAATAAAAACTTTTATTATGTATAAAGGAGACACCGGTTTTAAAATCTATCTAGTTTTGATTTTTGGTAGCAAAAAAAGAATTTACTATATATATATATATATATATATATATATATATATATATAGTACCGTATGAACAGTTTTAATAGTTTTTTTTTTGCCAAAGTTGTTTATAATAAGATGATTTTATAAACTTGTAAGAAATAATTACATTTTTTTATTAGAATAATTTGAAAAAAATGAAAAAAAGGTAAATATTCATAATTGATCATATGAATATGTAATTGAAAGATTAAAACCTAAAATATTGATAAAATCTACCCACAATTTTTTTTACCATTAAAATTTATAGTACTAATCAGGTTAAACTCGTTTAAATCAAATGTGATAAAATATATCTTGTATTAACCGATTTTGACAGCAAAGATTGGTAAAAAAAAAAAAACTTTTGCAATGTATAAAGGAGGTACCACTTTTAAAATCTATCCGGTTTTAATTTTTGGCAGGAAAAAAAAATATAGTACCGTATGCATGGTTTTAATAGTTTTTTTGTGTACAAAAGTTGTTTATAATGAGATAATTTTCTAAACTTGTAATAATTAATTAATTTTTTTAATTAGAATAATTTGAAAGAAACGAAAAAAATAAGGTAAATATTCAAAATTGATCATATGAATATGTAATTGAAATATTAAAATCTATCCGCAAAAAAAAAAAGAAAAAACACTTTTACTATGAAAATTTGGAGTCCTAATCAAATGAAACGCGCTAAATCAAATGTGATAAAATCTATTTCGTACTAACCGCTTTTAGCAGCAAAAAATAGTAATAATAAACATTTACCATATATAAAGGAGGTACCAATTTTAAAATATATCCGGTTTTAATTTTCGGCACAAAAGAAAAGATTTTTTTTTTCAACTTCACAAGAATGTATCACGTCTAAGCACATAAATCCTTTAAAACTTTAAACAATCAAGAGAAAGTCGTCATGTAGCAACGGTGACTTCTGGTTTAATAATAGTTAATAGATAAATGATAGATTATTAATTGATGATTAATAAATATAGATTAGTAGTAAACAAATAACATAAAATTATCATGTGGATAATTTGTATAAATTAAATAGTAGGAAAATGAAAAGAGATAGAAATTGAAGAGTTTCAGTCAAATTAAACTTGTATAAATTGCATATGATAAAATCTAGTTTAATTAAACGATATTTGAAAAAAAATATATATAAAAAAATCCTAAATTTCTATCATAAATGTACTCGTTAAACCATATCCTAAATCTATCTTATCAAATGAATTTTAGGATTTTTATCTTATCTAATTAGATTTATGATTTTTAACTTAAACTAATTAATTTTGATTTTTTTTACCATTTCGAAGGTGACACGTGGCAACACCAAATTCTTTTAAAACTTTTAGCTTTAAATAGAAAGCCGCCACGTGACAGTAGCGACTTCTATTTTAGTACTCCCCCCGTCTTTAAATTATCGTCCTCCTTTCCTTTTTCGTCCGTCCTAAAATAATTGTCCAGTTTGAAACTTACCTTTTTAGAATATCACTTTTACCACTTTATCCTTACCTTTTCACCATACTTTAATTACGGGTCACATACACATGGACTTTAAAGGAAACTACACATTAAATCAATATAAATAATCAAGTAAATTGTTTTTTTCTTAAACTGTGCATCGGGTCAACTAGGACGATTATTTAGGGACGGAAGGAGTAATAGTTATAGATATGTTTAATTAATTATTTGGTCCCTCGACTTGTCACAAGTTTTTTTGTTTGGTCATAATATTTTGAAAAGAATTAGTTTGGTCCTACATGTTATGTTTTTTTGTTAGATTCCCCCTTCCTCCGTTAACATTTAAATTTCCGTCTAATGCATCAACGAAAAGTCCGAAGTACCCCTAACTTTTGGTTGGCAAAGTCCAAACTATACTTATCGGTTTTATTGATATAGCAAGGAAAGGGGGACCAAACACAACTAATTAAGTGAAATCCAAATACAACTCTTACCTGCTTCGAAGAATACGAACTCCTCTGTACAAAGTTACTGTGAAACAATGAGTTCATTCGAAGAGATTGAAGTGAAATCCAAAGAAATTGGTGATATCACTGGGGATAGGTATGACAATATCTTAAATTTTGATCAATTTTATAAGAAATTAGAGTTCTTGTATTTTCGTTAAAATTAGGGCTTTCAAATAAGGGTTTCACATAAATATTTGGTCGAATGAAGTGGATTTTAGTCCTTATAGTTTGTTTTATGGATTATCTTCTAAAGTAAACTTAATTTTCTGTTTGAGCATGCATGGTTTAGTGTGCAATTGTACAAAAGCCCCCATATACAATGTCTGAATGAAAGAGTTTTTTGATATTTTTTGTTGTATATGAATGGTGACAAATTTTATGTTGCTTCTCCTTATCTGCTTACAAAAGTTACGGCCCCAAGTGCAAGTGGTTGAAAAAGATAGTTTTTATGGTCATAGTGGGGGACAAAAAGTAGACCCCAACTGTATATAATATTGTTAATTTTGTCTTGTCCCAATTGAATGTGAATTTTTTTGTCTTGTCTACATATAATGTATGTAGTTAATTAATTATTTAATATCTATGCATTTGCTTTGCAGAATGGGTTTGTTTACTATAGTTGTATATCATGGGGCTAACTTTATGAATGATGGGCAACTTAAGTACAGTGGGGGGACATATGATGTAATTGACTATAATGACCCTGACACCACTTCATTTGTTCGTTTAAAGGCTACCATTGAAAGTATGTTGAATTATCAGAGTATAAAATGTTTATGGTACTTAATTCCAGGAATGGATTTAGATAAGGATTCAATTAGGAGGATGTTAAGTATGATGATGTGTGATGCATAAGCCAACTTTGAGTTCATTCATATATATGTTGAACATAATATTGATACATATTTTGAATGTGCTAGTCATATTGCTGATACATATTTTGAATGTGCCGGTAATATTGATACCATTGAAAGTATTTTGAAAGTATGATTGGTACTAATGTGAATATGTCAAAAATGGAAGAATGTTGGAATATGCCTTCTGAAACAATTCTTATTCATTTGCATATTCCGGAACACCTTGATTTTCTTGTTCTCATTACTGTATGTTCTATCAAGTGACTAAAAGGGTTGAGTACCGGTTAGTGTGACAACTTATTGAACAATGCATATGTCTTAGACTAAGTGAGTCTGAGTCTTAGTCCTACTCTTACATGATGACCTCAGCACACCAGTTATTCAGTACACCAATACCAGCAGACTTGCTATAGGATGATAGCTTATACAAAGATATCATACCAGTAGACTTGCTACGGGTTGATAGTTCCATCCTCAACTATGTCGACTAGCAAACTTATCTACTGGGAGATAAAATATTTAAAGGAACATCAAACGAGTAGACCTTCGATCCGCCTTGGGTTGTAAGTGCAAACTACAGTGGAATTATTGCAGACGTTCAAAAACGACAAAATGATCAAGCTTCTCCTAAAAAGTCAACTTACGGAAGCGGCTTGACAGCTCTCAGACCTGCAAGATCTAGTTGGATTTTAATCAACAGATATTCCTCTCTACAGTTGGTTTCAAGTTCAAATGTATCTAATTTATTCGAAAACCAAAAATCAGTGTACTATTCCGTCAGACTTGCTCAACAGTGACACATCTACTCAGTCTAACTTTTGGACAACCTTTCTTAGATGAGATATCTTCCAGAATATCTTTATCCTACAGTCTATAATATTCAATCTTATCAGGCGAACCACTCCAATGGATAAAAGATCATTCGAAGATAGTCTCAACGGATCTATCGATCTCCATCTATAAAAGAAACATCTTCATCCTTCTTCAATAGATAGAGAACGAGACAACGCGAGAACAAGAGATTTCAATATCTTCAATCAAGCTATCTCAAAGATCACCGTAGAAAACTCAGACCTTTGCAAAACACATTATGTGGATTGCAAGGAAGAAAAGTAAGAAGGAATGAAGAGTGATCTAAAATAGCTACAAAGAGAAAGATCGATGACTTGATCAAGAAACCTCTTTCTTGATTTGAGCTCTTTGATTCTCTTCAAAGAACTCGGTCTCTACAACACCTTAGAAATCCAATCCTTTGGTAGAGATCAAACAGTACTCCAGATTCTATTGAAGACATATCTCCAAAGATGTTCAAGGAAGAGGAAGAATTATTTGTATGCATTGCATTCTTATTATCAGACTTGTATTCCATTGCAAAGGCTATTGGTTGTGCAATTATAGGCTATCATAGGGAGTCGAGTGCTCAGCATTCAGTTGCTCAAATATTAATTATTTGAGCAAGCCATAAAATTGTCTTCTCATGTCGAATCTACTTGACTCCACCTGTTCCTGACTTGTTCTAGAATCTCTGAATGACGAGTTCTTGATTGGGCCGGGGAAGGAATCCAATGGAAGAAAGTAGATTATTAGGTTAGAGAGTCTTAGTTGATGTAATAAGCATGTTTGCATTTGAGTAAACTTCTTTTGTATTTACAATTATTACATATTCTTCAAACTCAGCTCTGATCTCTATTTCCTATTCTTAAAAGATTTTGATTTTCTAAAGCTATCTATTATGTAACCTATATGCCATGCATCAGAAGAAGAGTTAAGTATGTTGTTATTCTGAACATATATTCGTGTACAACAACAATCTGCCAGCAGAGTTCATTACTCATTTTTGAACATCTCTATTGATCAGTACTACCAGCAGACATGTCTCTCTTTCAGATTGTGTTGTCACTAAAAGGCATTTCACACATATTCTTGAATGAATGGTGAGATAAATTTTAAAGTGGTAACATAGGTTATTCACCCCCCCCTCTAGCCTATTTGAGCATATCCATGAGACCAACAATTGGTCTCATAGCTTGTCTCTGTGAGCTTCTTGTTAGGTTTATCAGTTTGATCTTCATTGCTCAACTCATATGCATATAAAAAAAATGTTTTATAACTAAGTTAATTTTTTAAAAATTCTTTTGATATGGGATTACAGAAGATAATTTTTTTAAAATATATTCAAAAATTGAAAATACATTTTTGTTTTTCAAAACATGCTCAAAAAATTGAAAATACATTTTACTTTCAAAACATGTTCAAAAAATTGAAAATACAATGTTGTTTTTCAAAACATGTTCAAAAATTGAAAATACATTTTTGTTTTTCAAAACATGTTCAAAAATTGAAAATACATTTTTGCTTTCTAAACATTTTAAAAACTCTTTTTGATTCCAAAACCCTCTATGATGACTTTTGCTTGACTATGAGAAATTCCTTCATATGACAGAAGTTAATTCTTCAATTGACACTATGAAGTGAAATATCTCAGATGTACATAACTACGATGGATGCATCACTTCAAATGTTTTCTAAATTCTTTATCTCCTGACATAAGGCTAAAGGTTGTTATCAATCCAACACCTCCTCTAGAGAAATTGCATATGGATAAACAACATAAAAAGTTGTTGCATATGATATATATCTTTAGAACACATCTATCAAGCATGCAGATTGTTCAACTCGGATTCCAAGGACATTCTTCGTAGAACATTGAATTCTTCTTCAACTTTGAATCCTCTGTCGATTAGGATACACCCAAGAACTCTAAGCTCAACTTCCTTCCATTTTCGAGTAAATGAGATCAATGGAAGATAAGAATGATAGTCTCAGTTTCGTATGGTTTATTTCTTTGAGATTTATCTAGAATTCTTACTATGTATATATGCTTTTCTGGAGCCTCTTTAAGCTCATAAGTGTTGCTAATGATTTGTTGAAAGTTCTCTAGGCAGGAATACAGATGCATACCGATCGTAAAGCATCGCTTATCACTCTCTGCAAGTAGATTCTATGTATCCACTCGCTCGTAAAGACTGCTGATTGGATGTTTGACTAATTCCTTCCACTCTTCACTCCTCTCTTCTTCAGCCAACGATATACCCAATCTTCTGTGTTCAGTTGTTCTAACTAAACAATATTATAAGTATATCTCCACCGTGATCAGCATACACTCTAAGGTGATAGCCTTGGTTGATATGTTCGCATTTATATCTACTGTCTCTTCTATTGACAAATCCTTTACAGACATAATGCTTAAGTAATGCTTTATCATACTATGTGTTTCATACTCAATTCTTCTACTAGTATGATATACTTTACTTATTAGTTTTGATACTTAAGCGTCATATTAATAGCCTATTTCTCTGACCCATTATCCTTTTCCATATCAAAACTATGCCCTCAGAGTCTCTCTCCCCTCCCTAATTGACAGCACTTCATAAGCTCAGTTATATGTGCTGACTTATAGAAGTTCTTACCTTCGTAGAACAAATAGCCAATACTTTGAGTATCTTAGTGCTATTTCTACAAAGGTTGAGGTTCAACTTATCGAAACTGACTTATTTCGAAAAAGTTAAAGACTATTCCCCAGATTCTTGATAAGGTCCAAATCTTCTGAAAAATTTGTATTGTCAAATCAAAAACCTTTTGTCTTTTCAAAACAATGACTTACCGAATCTCGAGGAATAAGCCTACTCCCTAGTCACCCTGCTTGACTTTATTAGAATGGTTGAAAAGACGTTCCTATTAACTGATTTATTTAATAAATCATCCTTTCGTCTTGCATTAGTAAGTATAAATAGAGACCTTCATTCTTCGTCTCCATCACACTCACAAACTACTTCGAAACACTATGATAAACCTTGATACAATCATTTTCTCAAAAATGTTACTTAGCACAAATCCTAGATTCCAATCAAGTTTTTTCTCTCAACAACTTGGTACAATTCTCTCTACCATTCGAAAATTGTTTGATTCGTTTTGAGAAATCCTCTAACCAGAAGATTTACCTCAACAACCTTTTAGCATACCCCTTCCAGTCTGTTGTGATCGAGCTTGCATTTGGTTGTGCTTCCCTCTTAGTACACCCTCTTCCAGACTCTCGGTACGATGCCTCTTGCAAGTTCTGAGGAGAAATGACTTCACCACAACCGACTTTCGAAAGGAAAGTGCATATGGTGAAAGTCATCTCGATGGAGAGGTAGCTATAGGGAGGAAGAAGAGCGACCGATAGGATCATGAATCTTCACCCAATTCAGAGTAGTGATCATGTTTAACTGTCTCTTTCGGCTTAGCCATCTTGATCCAGTCCAGAATGCATAGCTACCATTCTTGTCAACGGTGCTTTCTAGACGTTGAACTTCATAGATAAAAGCTTTGTAACAATTTACCTTCAAAATTGTATCAATGTTTAGAATAGGAGTTTCTGTAGTAGCTAAGTCTTTGGAAGTTGTTTTGTTCTTGTAAATAGTAGATCTCTATTATATTCTCTCTCTTATACTTTTGGATCAACCTGAATACTAGTTCAATCAACTTTACTTCATGTCTATCTGCTTTTTATTTCTTACTCCTTGATAGCATGAACTTCTATGTTGTAAATTATGGGTTTTTATACATGTGCTTTAAATCACAATCCATTTGTTCTAAATCCATAGTTTCAACATAACTCTGCTGATATAACTCATAAGCAAAACAAATCCTTTAAAGGTTAAGTGCTACTTTTTGACAAATATAGTGTTCCTAAAAAATGATATCAGCATCTCCACATAAGATAATAGTCTTAATGAATCTGACCTACTCACGTTGGTTAAAGATCATCAACAACATAACTAAGCATGAAAAAGATGACCTTTTTTGTCATGTTGAAGACTAAATTGATTTATATCTTAAAGATAGTTCAAATCAAATATCTACTTTCAGTGATATTGAGAATAAATTAACAACTGGTATACACTATATTGTTTAACAATTGGTATCTCTATCAATTAAGACAACAACTAATGTACATTAGTTAATATCTCTATGACTAAATCAATTGGTATCAAGGTTGAATTCAACTCAGTCTGATAAACCTTATCCAACAGATCTCACAAGGAGCTCTGGTAAAGTCTCATTGGAAGAAATCTTAAAATCATGTTAAGAAGTACTGATATTCTTTTTGGATTTCTTAAGAAAGGTTGATGCTCTCAACACAACTCATTTCTCATGAATGTAAGATAGCTTTAAACCCCTCCTGTTTTAGTCATTCTTCATTCTCTCCAAGATCTACTGAAAACCAAGTCCTGTCGCAGATTGTTATATCAGCAGACTTCAAACTTTGCTGGTGACATAATGACCTGATAAAGACAAGCAGTGCCGACACCTCTATTCCAGGTTAATACCTCCTTCTGTCTGCTTCTCTTTTCATCAAGACAATGCCGATCTAAAACCATTCATTCATATATTGTCTTGATAGATGATTGTCATTCCCCGATATTAAGTCATCACTCTAATTGTTGATTAGAAGCAACGATTTTCAAAAACTTGTTTAAGAATGAGTAACTCGTGTCTATGATACTTAAAGCTTTGACTAAATAAGTATTTGACCTAATTACTGCTTCTATTGCTTACCTCTACTAATCGTGCCTCGGCGACTGGACAAAGGTTGCTTCATTGACAATGATTAACTAATGATGGCTGCCATTCCTTTATCTCATCGGCAGATCTCCATAATCTGCTACCTTTTTTCCCAATTGGAATAATCATATCTTTAATCCTAAGATCTACATATTGGTATCAACAATCGACCACATTTGTTATTTCCTCATTCCTCTTATTAACTTGTTTTTACAATAATTGGTATCTACAACAAGTGGTCTCACCAGCAGATGACTTTTCGCCTAGATCAACAAGCTTTCACATCTGCTGATCTTACCTTCTTGACCACCCCTCTCTTTTTCATATTCACCCCTTCTTCATCTTCATAGTATTAGCACACTTTCACCTCTACTGATCAACACATGTCGTTGAGAGGCTCTGTAGATGCCTCAATTTCGTACTCTTATTTAAACCATCCTAGAAAATGCTATTTCAAGTCAAAAAGGACTAACAGACGTTATGTTTCAGGGGGTCAAAGTTTCAAGGAAACTTGAAAAGGCTTTAAGGGACAAACAAAAAGCAAAAGGGGGGAAGTGGAACATTTTTTATGAATAAAACAAATCGGGACGTAGCACAAGCAATTTTGGGCACAGTGCCCCGACTTGTCTTTTTGGCCGGTACAAATATCTCAACTTTCTTTCTTCGTCATTAAGGATGATCAGATTTTTTGACTATAAATAGAGGCCTCCTCACAGACACATAAATTTTTACGTAGAAACTCTCTCTTGCTGAAGCTCAGTTAGGCCGTAGAAATTCTTCTCCCTGTTAGGTTGAAGAAATCTTCCCTAAACTAATCTAAACCTTTGTCCAAATAGAAACCTAGTTAACCCAATTAGGTTCTTCCCCAAACCCGATCACAAAAAGCCACAAATACAACAGTTACGCCGCCGAAATTCAGACACGACATACAACATTATCAGCAAATACAGCAGTATGCCGCTCAAATCCAGAAGTGAAAACCAGCAAATACAAGCAGTTACCGCCCAAATCCAGAGGTGAAAAGCAACAAATACAAGCAGTCACGCTGCCCAAATTTCAACAAACAAATAAGACTCTCCGAGCCCATGTGAGCGGATACATTGAACCGGGCCACGTGCCCGATTGCTAACATGTCTCATAGTTATGCACCATATTACAATTTGTCCACATTTCCCCTTGCTGTGATGCGTGTTAGAAAATTAAACGGAAAATTAGAAAGGGCATCTCATAAGTCCCCCCTATAATTTTAGACATTTGCATTAAATCAATTTGAGAAAACTTTTGCCTCTTGTCCACCCAGGTAGAATCATTCATTACCTTACCAGCGAATTGGTTGGAGGAAAACTCTGACAATTGATGTTCAAATAGGTTCGAGCTTACAACAATAAATCAAAAAACAACATGAAGCTCCAGCAGTGTTAAGGGCAAGAGTTCATATTTTTCTTTTGGGCTACTCATATTGGACGTCTGAATCTCTTTGCTCTAGACCATAAATATTAGAGGCCATAAATCAAGCAAGCAAAGTAGAAAACAAAAAAGAAATTGACAAATAATGTTGTAGAAATCGCAATAACTTCTTTTAAATTTTTGTTATATCAGGAACATATATTCACTCCCAAGTTCTTTTGGGGGGAACACTTGCTATACATTGTCTTTGTAAACTTTGTCAGTTTTCTAACTCAAAACCCCCTCAACTCAATCGAGAAGCGAGATCAATGAATAACTCCTCTCTACAGGGAATGGTGACCACCCATTGGATAGTCAAACCCAAATTCTTCTTCAGCTTGACCGAGAAGTTCTTCGAATGAAGGTTGGTTTAAGATTGATACTGGAACTAGAAATCTCCTTTTTTCCTGCTCTCCAACATACACCGCAAGATATCCCTTTGGGTACATTTGAGGCCGTTGAAGCTCCATGTTTTCCTGGGATGATGATGTGAGGCATACGAATGGCCATTCTTATACAATGAAATCTTTTTCTAACAATTGAATGTAAATGAGAAAAGATCCCAGAAGGAAGTCTAGGCCGTGTTATTGTAAGCTATAGATGTGTTGACTCCAAGGTACGATCTCAAAGGAAATGTAGAATCTTTAGCAGTGGTATTGTAAATTGTGGAATTTGTTGGTTGAAGACAAAATGTTTAGTGGTATATATAGATGTAATGGGTGCATTGCCTGATAAAGAAACTGCAACAGATAGACAATGAGGTAACACATGGCTATGCCACCCAATAAAATCACAAACTTCTGATATTGTTCCCTTGGGCAAAATGGGCATTTTAATCTGTGACTAGAAATGAACATAACCCCACAAAGTTGGTAGTTAGGGGCACTAAGTTGACAAACATTGATTCTAGCCTGATCAGGTGACACCATTAATTAGGCTACAATTAATATTACGATGATATCAAGTTATCAGCCCAAAAAGCATATCACATGGTAATGCCTCACAACCGTACACGGGGTCTGTTTCCTTTGGAAAACCCTTAAACAATTAAACCATGCCATAAGTTTCTAAACTTGAAAGATATTTGTCAATCAAAATGGCAGCAAGAAGATGACTGACTACAAAAGATATGCAAAAAAAAAAAAAGACTACAAAAGATATGCAACTGATAGAGGAAGTGTCTATATTGCAAAAAGACGCCCTCCATCACAACAGGCTTATCTTCACAGCTCTATCATCATCATGTAGAAATGTAGAATGCACTAGCTGGGAATCGAACACTGTGACAGACCCTCCATCACACAACAGACTTATCTTCACAGCTCTATCATCATGTAGAAATGTAGAATAAATAGCCAGGAATTGGACCCGGGCATAAACAATGGCACTGGCAGGGTACAGTTCTACCACTAGACCACTGCTACTTGTTTATTTATTCATGATGTTTAATCACCTTCATTCTAAAAATTATCCATCTTAGCCTAGCTGATGGTTTAAGAACATGCATGACAAACCTTGTACTGTCTAAACATGAATTCTGCAAGAAAATTTTCATAATCAGCTACTCTGGAAAATTCAGCCTCTAAAAGTATTAACCTATTGCATGTCTAGTAGTGCGTTCTTTTTGTCAAAAAGTCTAATTGCATGACTTGGTTTCATTTAAGTGCTGCAAAGGAATCTGGATTTTGCAAAGAGGAGCATACGCAGGATTAGAGGGTAGTGTACTAGTGTCAAGTATCTTAAGCCAAAACATTTTCCGAAAGAATGAATTGAGTAACATATGTAGATTAGTACAAGACTCGTGTTTTCCTTCCTGTTCTATTTCATGTCATATTATTTGATGATGGGTGCATAGGAAATAACAATTAAAGAGGGGACGTACCAGATCACTAGAAGGTTAACTAGACCATCACAACTGTTCCCTGTGTAATTTCCAAATAAAAGCTTGGTTTTCTGTAATTTAAATGACATGCAGAAGATAATCGCATGCGAATATCAGTAAAAGCTTGATAATTGCATCTGAAAAGCAGAACAAGGCACAGTGGATCATTAGCCTCGGTGTGCATACATTTCAAGTTCTTGATCGGTACTGAATCATCAAAAGGGAAAACTACATAGGAAACAAAAATAAGAAAAGGAAAGGAAAAGGCAATGGTAACTGGTAAGGAACTGATGGTCCGAGTTTACAAGAAACGAGATGAATCTCCAATGGAGTTAGAGGAAAAGAGAGTATGTTCTTTGTTCAACCCATAAAAAATATTAGGAGCCTTAAATCAAGTGAGTGGAGAAGAAACCAAAAAAGAAAATGACAGAGAATGTTGTAGAATCACAATAAATTCTATTAATAATTTTGTATAACAGAAAGATATATTCACTCCCAGAGTTTTTCTTGGGGGAACAATTGCTATACAGAATTGTCTCTACCTAAACTATGTCAGTTTTCTAATTCACAAGTTACAACCCCCTCAATCGAGAAGCAAGTTCAATGAATAAGTCCTCTCTACATGGAATAGTTAGACCACCCATTGGATAGTCAAACCCAAATTCTTCTTCAGCTTGACCTAGAAGTTCTTCAAATGAAGGGTGGTTCAAGATCGACACTGGAACTACAAATCTCCTCTTTTCCAGCTGCTCTCCAACATACACTGCAAGATAGCCCTTGGGTACATCTAAGGTTGTTGATGCTGCAAGATTTGATTTTATTGAAAACTGTCGAAGGATTTTTTTTGCTGGGATGATGCGAGGCATACGAATGGCCATACTTCTACGAGGGAATCTCCTTCTTATTGATGATTGAATGGGGAAGAGAAAAGATCTCAGAAGGAAGCTTAGAAAAATTGGCTATGATAATGTAAGCTATGGATGAGTTGGCTCTAAGACTAAATGTATGGTGGTATATATAAAAGTAATGGGTAAGCAGATGATCCTTCGAAATGTAAGATTGACCGATGATAGACTGATGAGGCAATGATGGTCAAGTGACAGACAATAGCACATGGTCTTGTGTTATTGGCTAAAAGCATATAATTGTGATTAACATTGATCAAAACCCCACAGGATGGTGGTTAGGAGCAGTGAGTTGACAAATATTGAATCTAGCGGAGCCACCATCATATGGTAATGTCTCAAAAACTCATACGACACATAAGGGCCAACTTCAGGTCCTTATAGGAGTAGGGTAGAGATATGCAGATTAGCTTCGGAATGATCTTTGGGAACAATAATATTTATTTTGCTGTTATAGGTTTGTAATATCCCTAGTTCATATTTACACTAAGGCTAATCTGCCATGGTCATGTCATATATTCAGACTCAAAAGCGGGATTGAGTGGCCAATTCTGCAGTGTTTGAAATTCAGACTGAAAAGTGGTAACATCTTTGTAAATGGTAAATCCAAGCAACAAAATCCAAGACTTTGTGGATGCAGGCAAGTGCTTGTCTTTTGTAAACATGGAAAACAGAATGCCTGATAGACTGCCGATGGGCACTAGTTTAAGTTTGACTTGAACTTAAACATGAGTTAGTATATGTTAAAGAAGAATTCAGGAGATAAACTGTACTCAAATCAGAATTAATCAAAGATTTTATAATGAAGCAGCACAAAGGAAAGGCATGATCGAGAACATGTCTGGTTAGGAAAGTATTGATGCCAAATGAAAGGAGACAGATACAAGTAATATTGTTTTCTCACTAAAGCCCCTACCCCTAGATCCATCAAAGTCATAATTTCAATTAAAGAAATTTCTATGGAACGTGACATAAATCGCAATACTTCTACTGATAATTCTGTATACAAGGAGAATATTCCCGATGCAACTGCTTCACAAAATTCTGTTAGTTATGAAAAAAGCAGTAGTTTTAAGTCAAGATCTACTCAAGCGAAAAGTTAGGTAGATGAATGTATCCTCTGTACAGGGAATTTTAACACCACCCATTGGCAAAGCCAAATTTTTCCTCGGCTTGACTTAGCAAGTCTTGGACTGAAGAATGTCTTGAAAATAATTATGAAACCACAAACATCTTTTTTTCCTTCCCCCCAACATAAACTCCAAAATAGCCTTTTCGAGACATCTAGAGCTGTGGAAGCTTTGTGGTTTGCTGCAAATGACGATAGACGAAGAATATATTGCAAGAAACAATGTGAATCTTGTTGGGTTAGTCATACTGGGAACCTTAGTCTCTTTGTTCAAACCCATACAATTAGAAACCTTAAATCACGCAAGTGGTGAAAGCAAAGAAACCAAAAAAGCAAGTGACAGAGTGTTGTATAAATTGTAAAAAAAAAAAGAAAAAATAAGGAAGAATGTTGTAGAAATTGCATTAACTTCAATGAATAATTTTTTATATAAGGAACATATATTCACTCCCAGAGTTCTTGGGGGAATAATTGCTATACAAAATTGTCTTTGCCTAGACTATGTCAACTTTCTAACTAGCTCACAACCCCCTCAATCGAGAAGTGAGATCAATGAATAAGTCTTCTCTACATGGAATGGTTAGACCACCCATTGGATGGTCGAACCCATATTCCTCTTCAGATTGACTTAAAAGTTCTTGAAATGAAGGTTGGTTCAAGATTGATATTGGGACTATAAATCTCCTTTTTTCCTGCTCTCCAACATACACTGCTAGATAGCCCTTTGGTACATCTGAGGCTGTTGAAGTTGCATGATGTGCTGCCATTGAAAACTGTCTAAGGATTTTTTTTGCTGGGATGATGCGAGGCATACGAAAGGCCATACTTCTACAAGAGAATCTCCTCTTAAAGATCGAATGTCGAAGACAAGATTTCAGAAGGAAGTCTAGAAATTTTGGGTGTGATATCCTAAGCTGTGGATGTGTTGACTCTAAGACTAAATGTAAGGTGGTTTATATAGAAGTAATGAGTATGTGAAATGTAAGATTGAGTGAGGAAGAGGGCTGTAGGATGATAGTCAAGGGAAAGACAATGGCACATGGTCTTGTTTGACGACTAGTCAGAAAGTAATATGTTATCAATCCTCACCACTTAAGGCCGACATAGCGTAGTTAAACTAGAAGAGATGACGACACTGCAGCACAGACGCACAAGTATGTAGATATCACGCAACGAAATCAAAAACTTGTTGATAGTTATGGGAGCCAAGTTGTTGTAGAAATATTAAGTGTAGCGGAGCCACCATTAGGCTACAACTGTAAAATGATATCAACCCCAAAAAAATATCACATGGTTATGTCTCACAAATGGACACAGAAGTTGCCTTAGCTGAACCCACCCTTTAAATGATCATATCATAAATCTCTACATGTCCTTGTAGGAGTAGGGTAGATATACAAAGACTATCTTTAGCATATTCTTTGGGAACAAGATAGTAGTTTTGCGGTTATATACAGGTTTGTCATATCTCTGCTCAACTTTACATTAAAGCCAATCTGAGGAAGAATTTTGTGTAAAAATCTCAAGCAAATCAAAAGTAAGAGCTCAACAATGCCAACTTTTCATCCAAAATTCGGACCACATGTGACAGACCCTCCACCACCACCACAGGCTTATCGTCACAGCTCTATCATGTAGAAGTGCAGAATGCACCAGAAATTCGGACCACATGTGACAGACCCTCCACCTCCACAGGGTACTATTCTACCACTAGACCACTGGTGATTGTCTATTAATTTATGTTGTTTAAATAATATTCTCAAACTATTTGCCTAGGCAGCATTTCTCATTCTTGTTGCAGTCTGGCTAGAGTTTTAAGATATTTTCTTTTTCTACTCCGAACACCAATTTGAAATCCATTTGCTGGTGGCTTATTAACATGATGTAAGATAGACCAAGTACTTTGAAATCCATTTGCTGGTGGCTTATTAACATGATGTAAGATAGACCAAGTACGGTCGAAACTTGAGTTCTACAAGAAAATTTTCTTAATTAGCTACTTTGAATTATTCAGCCTCTAAAAGTATTAGCCTGTTGCGTGTCTCGTAGTCTATTAAAATTGATGTCAAAAAGTCGAATTGAATGATTTGGTTTCATTTAAGTGCTGCAAAGAGGAGCGTACTTTAGAGGGAAGTGTACTAGTGTCAAGTAGCTTAGGTCAAAACGTTCCTCAAAGAATGATCTGTATAACATTTGTAGATTAGTACAAGACTCGCGTTTTCCTTGATCCTGTTCTATTCTTGTCATATTATTTGTTTGATGGGGGCATTGGGAATAACAGTTACAGTGGGGATGTACCAGACTAGAAGATTAACTAGACCATCATAACCAATATATTCCAATTTAAAAGATTTAATATTTAAGAGTAATTGATATGTTTGGCCGACCATTTCCAAGCCATGGTTTGGAATTGGAAGAACATTTTGAGTAATATGGAAATCAAACTTCTTTCCAGCTCAATGCTTGAAACTGAGGAGCATATGGAAATTTTATGTGTTATTGAATGGTTGCATTATAGGATTAGAGGGAAGTGAACTAGTGTCAAGAACGTTAGGCGAAAACATAGATGAAATAAAGATCTGATTAAGATATGTAGATCAGTACTAGACTAATGTTACCATTCCAGTTCTCTTATGTGATGTCAAATAGTCTAATTGCGTGACGTGGTAATATACTGATGAACCAATGGTCTGCGTTTACATCAATTTTGGCATCTTAAATCAAGGAACAACATGAATCTCCTATGGTGTTAGAGGGAAATATCAGTACACGTTCTTTTCGGACAGTCTAAATCTTTGTTCGAACCAATAAACTTAGAAGCCTTAAATCAAGCAAGCAATGAAGAAACCAAAACTGAAATGGACAGAAAATGTTGTCAAAATTGTAATTACTTCTATCAATAATTTTGTTATATCGGGAACATATATATTCACTACCAGAATTCTCGAGGGAATAATTGCTATACAAAATTGCCTTTGCCTAAACTAAAGTCAGTTTTCTAACTCACAATCCCCTTAATCGAGAAGTGAGTTCAATGAATAAGTCCTCTCTACAGGGGATGGTTAGACCACCCATTGGATGGTCAAACCCAAATTCCTCTTCAGCTTGACCAAGAAGTTCTTGGAATGAAGGTTGGTTCAAGATTGATACCGGAACCACAAATCTCCTCTTTTCCTGCTCTCCAACATACACCGCAAGATAGCCCTTTGGTACATCTGAGGCCGTTGAAGCTGCGTGATTTGCTGTCATTGAAAACTGCTGGAGGATTTTTTTTGCTGGGATGATACGAGGCATACGAATGGCCATACTTCTACGAGGGAATCTCCTTGTAATGATCAAATGTGGAAGAGAAAAGATCTCAGAAGGAAGTCTAGAAAACTTGGCTGTGATATTCTAAGCTGTGGATGTGTTGGCTATAAGGCTAAACATATGGTTGTATATATAGAAGTAAAATGGGTAAGAACATTATCCTTCAAACCGAAAAATTGACTAGTGAAGACTTGAAGAGGCAGTTGGGTGATGGTCAAGTGAAAGACAATAGCACATGGTCGGGTGTGATAACTAATCAGCAATATAAAATCAATTATTCGTGATCAATATTGACCATAACCCCACAAAGTTGGTAGTTAGGATCACAGTGATGTACAAACATTGAATGTAGCAAATCCACCATTAGGCGACAATATTAACATGATTTCAACCCAAAAGGCATGATCATATGGTAATGTCTCACAAAAAAACAGAGGTGAATCCAAACCCTAAAAAGATCATATTCCAAATGTGTACAGAAGATTATAGAGTATTTATGTTGATGAAATTTATAATTACAAACAATGGCCAATTTGGGGCCCTTAACAAGTAGGGTAGAGATATGCAAACTATCTATAGCATAATCTTTGGGAACAATATATTTGTTTTGTTGTCATAGGTTTGTAACATCTCTGGTCTAATTTACACCAATGCCAATCTTCCATTGTCTGGACATATCAGCCTTGGGAATAGGATGTCTATATTTTCTATACTAATGAAAGCTAAGGAAACAAGGAAGACAAAATGCCGGGAAGAATTGTGTACAATGAACCAGCCGGGAACAAAACTGGGTGTGTACCATGGCATGGTACTCTTCTACTACTAGATAACTGGGGCTTCTTGTTCTATTTTTGTGATTTAGTCTATACTTTTCATACCCTTTCAGGCTTTCACTCTACTGAAGAATCTTCAACGATATCGTGGCCACTTAGACCCGTCATAGACCTGTACTCCACTTGGCTTCTTCCAATATCCCAATTTAGAAGATTTAATAATCAAGATATGTAGATCAGTACTAGACTCACGTTTCCATTCCAGTCTCCTATGTGATGTCAAACAGTATAACTGCGTGACGTGGTAATATACTGATGGTCTGAGTTTACATCAATACTGGGCATCTGAATCAAGGAACAACATGAATCTCCTATGGTTTTAAGGGGATAGATCAGTACACGTTCTTTTCGGATAGTCATATTGGGAACCTTAAATCTTTGTTCGAACCAATAAACTTAGAAGCCTTAAATCAAGCAAGCAATGAAGAAACCAAAACTGAAAGTGACAAAAAAAATTGTCAAAATTGTTTGTACTTCTATTGATAATTTTTTGTATATACCAGGAACATATATATTCATTACCAGAATTCTTGAGAGAATAATTGCTATACAAAATTGTCTTTGCCTAAACTAAAGTCAGTTTTCTAACTCACAACCCCCTTAATCGAGAAGTGAGATCAATGAATAAGTCCTCTCTACAGGGTATGGTCAGACCACCCATTGGATGGTCAAACCCAAATTCCTCTTCAGCTTGACCTAAAAGTTCCTGAAATGAAGGTTGGTTTAAGATTGATACTGGAACCACAAATCTCTTCTTTTCCTGCTCTCCAACATACACCGCAAGATAGCCCTTTGGTACATCTAAGGCTGTTGAAACTGCATGATTTGCTGTCATTGAAAACTGTCGAAGAATTTTCTTTGCTGGGATGATGCGAGGCATACGAATGGCCATACTTCTACAAGGGAATCTCCTTCTGATGATCGAATGTAGAAGAGGAAAGATTTCAAAAGGAAGCTTAGAAAAATTGGCTGTGATAATGTAAGCTATGGATGGGTTGGCTTGAAGACTAAATGTATATATAGAAGTAATGGGTAAGCAGATGTTCGAAATGTAAGATTGTCCGGTGAAAGACAGATGAGGCATTGATGGTCAAGTGAAAGACAAAAGCACATGGTCTTGTGTGCTCAATTAATCAGCAAACAATATGTCATCGGCTAAAAGCATATAATTGTGATTAACATGGTTCATAACCCTACATAGCTGGTAGTTGGGAGCACTGACCTGACAAACATTGCGGAGCCACCATCAAGATACAATATTAACATGAGCTCAACCCAAAAAACATATCACATGGTGCGTCACAATTTGTTTGTTGTTATAGGTTTATAATGTCCCTGGTCAAATTTACACCAAGGCCTATCTGCCATTGTCATGACACATGTTCCTTGGGGATAGGATGTCTATATATATTTGATATTTCGTATGAAAATGAAAGCTACGGAAACATGAAAGAACGAATGCCGTGAAGAATTTTGTACAATTAACCAACTGAGAATTGAGACTGAGCTTGTAGGTGGCAGGATACTATTATATGACTAGATGACTGGTGCTTCTTGTTCTGTTTTTCCGAGCCTTGGATTTGAAATTGGAAAACCAAGTCAAGTAATATGGAATTCAGAATTGAGTGGCCAAATTCTGTAGTGTATGAAATTCAGACTCCAAAATGATATCATCTTCGTATATAGTGGATTCAGGCAAGTGTTTGCCTTTTGAAACTTGGAAAGCAGAATGCCTGATAGACTGCCAATGGGCGCTAGTTTAAGTTTGATTTGAGTAAACATGATTTAGCATATGTTGAAGAACTCCGGATTAACTGTACTCAAATCAAAATCAATCAAAGATCTTATAATGAAGCAACACAAAGAAAAGCCCTGATCGAGAACAGAGTTTGGCTATGAATGTGTTGGTGGCAAATAAATGGAGACAGAAACAAGTAAGACTCTTTTTAATATAGGAAATTTCGATGGAATGTGACATATACAGCAGTATTTCTTCTGATAATTCTGTATACAAGGAGAATATTCCCCATGCAACAGCATTACAAAATTATGTGTTATGAAGAAGCAGTAGTTTTAACTCATGATCTACTCAAGAGAGAAGTTAGACAGATGAATGTATCCTCTGTACTGGGAGTTGTGAGGCCACCCAATGGATGATCAAACACAAATAGCCTTTTGAGACGTCTAGAGCTGTGTGGAAGCTTTCTGGTTTGCTGCAAAGGATGATCGACGAGGCATACAGATAGCCGTTATGCCATGAAGGGTAACGTTTTCAAAAATTTGGGAAACGAAGGAAATAAATCTCTACGGGCTTTAGACAGGAACTGCTGAGCTCTACAATTTACACGGAATTGTTTCTGTAGTGAGGCTGATTGTTAGTTTACATCAATATTGCAAGAAACAACGTGTATCTCGTTGGGTTCGTCAATGGGCACCTAAGTCTCTTTGTTCAAACTCATATATTAGAAACCAAGAAACAAATTGACAGAGAATGTTGTAGAAATTGTAGTAACTTGGATTAATAATTTTGTTATACAAGGAACATATATTCACTCCCAGAATTCTTCTTGGGGGAATAATTGCTATACAAAATTGTTTTTGCCTAGACTATATCAGCTTTCTAACTAGCTCACAACCCCCTCAATCGAGAAGTGAGATCAATGAATAAGTCCTCTCTACATGGAATGGTTAGACCACCCATTGGATGGTCAAACCCAAATTCTTCTTCAGATTGACTTAGAAGTTCTTGAAATGAAGGTTGGTTCAAGATTGATACTGGGACTATAAATCTCCTTTTTTCCTGCTCTCCGACATACACTGTTAGATAGCCCTTTGGTACACCTGAGGCTGTTGAAGCAGCATGATGTGCTGCCATCGAAAACTGTCGAAGGATTTTTTTCGCTGGGATGATGCGAGGCATACGAATGGCCATACTTTTACAAGTGAATCTCCTCTTAAAGATCGAATGTGGAAGAGAAAAAATTTCAGAAGGAAATCTAGAAATTTTGGCTGTGATATCCTAAGCTGCTGATGTGTTGACTCTAAAACTAAATGTATGGTGGTATATATAGAAGTAATGAGTATGTGAAATACTTAAATGTAAGATTGAGTGAGGAAGAGGTCCGTAGGATGATAGTCAAGTGAAAGACAATAGCACATGATCTTGTTTAATTTGGTAACTAATATGTTATCGGCTAAAATCATACATTCATTGATGTGAAGGACCATATATCAAGCCCCACCACTTAAGGCCGATGTAGTGTAGGGAGGGTAAAACTAGAAGAGATGAAGATACAACTGTAAAATGATATCAACCCAAAAAGCATATCACATGGTTATACCTCACAAACGGACACAGGTGTGCCCTAAGCCAAACCCACCCTTTAAATGATCATATCATAAATCCCTAGGAGTAGGGTAAGAGATACAAAGGCAAAAGCTAATCTGCCAATTGTCATAACATATCGCATCCTTGGAAATATTAGAAGAGCTTAGTAATGCCAACTTTTCGTCAAAGTCTTCAGATGACACAACCGACTTAGCTACCATTGGAACAAATTATTCTTCACAGCACAATTTTATGATGATATCAACCCAAAAGGCTTAAACTAATTATATTCATACAGAACCACTTTTTTTCTGTAATAAGATTAACTTGTAGATATTTCTTACAAGACATTTAGGACTGGCTATTGGGTCGAAGCCCATTAGAATCCAATTATCAAACGGGTCAAAATTGGTCCGTTTAAATCGGGTCGGATCATGATGGACGGGCCGATCCGTTTTACCCGGATTCGTTCTCAACAATCCAAACATTCATAGGCTGAAAACTATCGGGTCAAAGCGGGAAATGGGTGCGACCCGCTTTAACTCGACCCAACATAACCCGTTAATATTTTTTGGCCAAAATATTACTGGGTTGTGTGGGTTAAAGGGCTCCGGGTATTGATTGTTGGCCTAATGACATTGTTTTTTGACATAAATCAAAATGTCATCCAGAAGATGACTGAGCTACAAAAGATATGTATTTCAAAGAGAAGTGTCTATATTGCAACAAGAACCAAGTATTCTTAATCAGGCTCAGGATTCTGGAGAGATAGAGGAAGACATTTGTGTAAAAATCTCAAACAAATCAAAAGTAAGAGCTCAACAATGCCAACTTTCCATCCGAAATTTGGACGATTTGTGACTGACCCTCCGCTAACACAGGCTTATCTTCACAACTCTATCATGTAGAAATGTAGAATGCACCAGCAGGGAATCGAACCCGAGTATGTACTGTCGAAACATGAGTTGTACAAGAAAATTTTCTTAATTTTCTACTCCAAATGATTCAGCTTCTGAGAGTATTAACCTATCACTTGTCTCGTAGTCTGCTCTAAGTGATGTCAAAAAGTCAAACTGAATGACTTGGTTTCATTTAAGTGCTGCAAAGGAACCTGAATTTTGTGAAGAAGAGCATATGGAGGATTAGAGGGAAGTGTACTAGTTTCAAGTAGCTTAGGCGGTCAAAACTTTCCCGAAAGAATGATCTGTGTAACTTTTGTAGATTAGTACAAGACTCGCGTTTTCCTTGATCCTGTTCTATTCTTCTCATATTAATTAATGATGGGTCCGCATTGGGACTAAAAATTACAGAGGAGAGACACCAGACTAGAAGGTTAACTAGACCATCATAACTGTTCCTCAGGTAATTGCCCAAATCAATAAAAACTTGATAATTGCATCTGAAAAGCAGAACAAGGCACGGTAGATCTATAGCCTCAGGGTGCATAGGTTCCAAGTTCATGATCAGAATCATCAAAGAGACAATTACATGGGAAACAAAAGTAAGGGAATGAAAAGGAAAAGGCAGTGGTAAGGAACTAATGGGTCCGAGTTTACATCAATATTACAAGAAACGAGATGAATCTCCGATGGAGTTACAGGGCAAGAGTTAATGTTCTTTTTATGTTCATTGTTCAAACCCTTAAAAAACTCTGAAGCCCAAAATTAAGCGGAAAGAAAGCAAACACAAAAATGACAGAATGTAGTAGAATTGCAGTTATTTGCAGTAACTTCTATTACTAATTGTGCTATATCAGGAAGATATATTCACTCCCAGAGTTCTTCTTGGGGGAATAATTGCTATAAAGAATTGTCTTGGCCTAAACTATGTAAGTTTTCTAATTCACAAGTCACAACCTTCTAAATCGAGAAGCGAGTTCAATGAATAAGTCCTCACTACAGGGAATGGTCAGACCACCCATTGGATAGTCAAACCCAAATTCTTCTTCAGCTTGACCTAGAAGTTCTTGAAATGAAGGGTGGTTCAAGATCGATACTTGAACTACAAATCTCCTCTTTTCCAGCTGCTCTCCAACATACACAGCAAGATAGCCCTTTGGTATGTCTGAGGCCGTTGCAGCAGCAAGATTTGCTGTCGTTGAAAACTGTCGTATGATTTTCTTTGCTGGGATGATACGAGGCATGCGAATGGCCATACTTCTACAATGGAATCTCCTTGTAACAATCAAATGTGAGCGAGAAAAGATCTCAGAAGGAAGTCTAGAAAACTTGGCTGTGATATTGTAAGCTGTGGATGTGTTGGATATAAGGCTAAACATATGATGGTATATATAGAAGTAATGGGTAAGAACATTATCCTTCAAAACGAAAAATTGACTGGTGAAGACTGAAGAGGCAGTTGGGCGATGGTCAAGTGAAAGACAATAGCACATGGTCTTGTGTGCTAACTAATCAGCAATATAAAATCAATTATTCGTGATCAATATTGACCATAACCCCACAAAGTTGGTGGTTAGGAGCACAGTGATGTACAAACATTGAATGTAGCAAAACCACCATTAGGCGACAATATTAACATGATTTCAACCCAAAAGGCATGATCATATGGTAATGTCTCACAGAAAAACAGGGGTGAAGCCAAACCCTAAAAAGAACATATCCCAAATGCGTACAGAAGATTATAGAGTATTTATGTTGATGAAATTTATAACTTACAAACAATGGCCAATTTGGGGCCCTTAACAAGTAGGGTAGAGATATGCAAACTATCTATAGCATATTCTTTGGGAACAATATATTTGTTTTGTTGTCATAGGTTTGTAACATCTCTGGTCTAATTTACACCAATGCCAAGATTCCATTGTCTGGAGATATCAGCCTTGGGAATAGGATGTCTATATTTTCTATACTAATGAAAGCTAAGGAAACAAGGAAGAAAGAATGCCGGGAAGAATTTTGTACAATGAACCAGCCGGGAACAAAACTGGGTGTGTACCATGGCATGGTACTCTTCTACTACTAGATAACTGGGGCTTCTTGTTCTATTTTTGTGATTTAGTCTATACTTTTCATACCCTTTCAGGCTTTCATTCTACTGAAGAATCTTCAACGATGTCGTGGCCACTTAGACCCGTCATAGGCCTGTACTCTACTTGGCTTCTTCCAATATCCCAATTTAGAAGATTTAATAATCAAGATATGTAGAACAGTACTAGACTCACGTTTCCATTCCAGTCTCCTATGTGATGTCAAACAGTATAACTGCGTGACGTGGGAATATACTGATGGTCTGAGTTTACATCAATACTGGGCATCTGAATCAAGGAACAACATGAATTTCCTATGGTTTTAAGGGGATAGATCAGTACACGTTCTTTTCGGATAGTCATATTGGGAACCTTAAATCTTTGTTCGAACCAATAAACTTAGAAGCCTTAAATCAAGCAAGCAATGAAGAAACCAAAACTGAAAGTGACAAAAAAATTTGTCAAAATTGTATAAACTTCTATTGATAATTTTTTGTATATATCAGGAACATATATATTCACTACCAGAATTCTTGAGAGAATAATTGCTATACAAAATTGTCTTTGCCTAAACTAAAGTCAGTTTTCTAACTCACAACCCCCTTAATCGAGAAGTGAGATCAATGAATAAGTCCTCTCTACAGGGTATGGTTAGACCACCCATTGGATGGTCAAACCCAAATTCCTCTTCAGCTTGACCTAAAAGTTCCTGAAATGAAGGTTGGTTTAAGATTGATACTGGAACCACAAATCTCCTCTTTTCCTGCTCTCCAACATACACCGCAAGATAGCCCTTTGGTACATCTAAGGCTGTTGAAACTGCATGATTTGCTGTCATTGAAAACTGTCGAAGGATTTTCTTTGCTGGGATGATGCGAGGCATACGAATGGCCATACTTCTACAAGGGAATCTCCTTCTGATGATCGAATGTAGAAGAGGAAAGATTTCAAAAGGAAGCTTAGAAAATTGGGCTGTGATAATGTAAGTTATGGATGGGTTGGCTCCAAGACTAAATGTATATATAGAAGCAATGGGTAAGTAGATGTTCGAAATGTAAGATTGTCCGGTGAAAGACAGATGAGGCATTGATGGTCAAGTGAAAGACAAAAGCACATGGTCTTGTGCTCAATTAATCAGCAAGCAATATGTCATCAGCTAAAAGCATATAATTGTGATTAACATTGTTCATAACCCTACAAAGCTGGTAGTTGGGAGCACTGACCTGACAAACATTGCGGAGCCACCATCAAGATACAATAATAACATGAGCTCAACCCAAAAAACATATGACATGGTGATGCATCACAATTTGTTTGTTGTTTTAGGTTTATAATGTCCCTGGTCAAATTTACACCAAGGCCTATCTGCCATTGCCATGACACATGTTCCTTGGGGATAGGATGTCTATATATATTTCGTATGAAAATGAAAGCTACAGAAACATGAAAGAACGAATGCCGTGAAGAATTTTGTACAATTAACCCCAAAAGAATATCACATGCTTATGTCTCACAAACGGACACAGAAGTTGCCTAAGCTGAACACACCCTTTAAATGATCATATCATAAACCTCTACATGTCCTTGTAGGAGAAGGGTAGATATACAAGGACTATCTTTAGCATATTCTTTGGGAACAAGATAGTAGTTTTGCGGTTATATAAAGGTTTGTCATATCTCTGCTCAACTTTACATTAAAGCCAATCTGAGGAAGAATTTTGTGTAAAAATCTCAAGCAAATCAAAACTAAGAGCTCAACAATGCCAACTTTTCATCCGAAATTCGGACCACATGTGACGGACCCTCCACCACCACCACAGGCTTATCGTCACAGCTCTATCATGTACAAGTGCAGAATGCACCAGAAATTCGGACCACATGTGACAGACCCTTCACCTCCACAGGCTTATCTTCCCAGCTCTATCATGTAGAAGTATAGAATGCACCAGCTGGTAATCGAACCCGGGGTCTGTACCGTGGCAGGTACTATTCTACCACTAGACCACTGGTGATTGTCTATTTATTTATGTTGTTCAAATAATATTCTCAAACTAATTGCCTAGGCAGCATTTCTCATTCTTGTTGCAGTCTGGCTAGAGTTTTAAGATATTTTCTTCTTCTACTCCGAACACCAATTTGAAGTCCATTTTCTGGTGGCTTATTAACATGATGTAAGATAGACCAAGTACGGTCGAAACTTGAGTTCTACAAGAAAATTTTCTTAATTAGCTACTTTGAAATATTCAGCCTCTAAAAGTATTAACCTGTCGCGTGTCTCGTAGTCTATTAAAATTGATGTCAAAAAGTCGAATTGAATGATTTGGTTTCATTTAAGTGCTGCAAAGAGGAGCTTACTTTAGAGGGAAGTGTACTAGTGTCAAGTAGCTTAGGTCAAAACTTTCCTCAAAGAATGATTTAGTCTATACTTTTCATACCCTTTCGGGCTTTCATTCTACTGAAGAATCTTCAACAATGTCGTGGCCACTTAGACCCGTCATAGACCTATACTCCACTTGGTTTCTTCCAATATCCCAATTTAGAAAAGATGTTGATCAGTACTAGACTCATGTTTCCATTCCAGTCTCCTATGTGATGTCAAACAGTTATAACTGCGTGACGTGGTAATATACTGATGGTCTGAGTTTACATCAATACTAGGCATCTGAATCAAGGAACAACATGAATCTCCTATGGTTTTAAGGGGATAGATCAGTACACGTTCTTTTCAGATAGTCATATTGGGCACCTTAAATCTTTGTTCGAACCAATAAACTTAGAAGCCTTAAATCAAGCAAGCAATGAAGAAACCAGAACTGAAAGTGACAAAAATATTTGTCAAAATTGTATATACTTCTATTGATAATTTTTTGTATATATCAGGAACATATATATTCACTACCAGAATTCTTGAGAGAATAATTGTTATACAAAATTGTCTTTGCCTAAAGTCAGTAACCCCTTAATTCGAGAAGTGAGATCAATGAATAAGTCCTCTCTACAGGGTATGGTTAGAGCACCCATTGGATGGTCAAACCCAAATTCCTCTTCAGCTTGACCTAAAAGTTCCTGAAATGAAGGTTGGTTTAAGATTGATACTGGAACCACAAATCTCTTCTTTTCCTGCTCTCCAACATACACCGAAAGATAGCCCTTTGGTACATCTAAGGCTGTTGAAACTGCATGATTTGATGTCATTGAAAACTGTCGAAGGATTTTCTTTGCTGGGATGATGCGAGGCATACGAATGGCCATACTTCTACAGGGGAATCTTCTTCTGATGATCAAATGTAGAAGAGGAAAGATTTCAAAAGGAAGCTTAGAAAAATTGGCTGTGATAATGTATGCTATGGATGGGTTGGCTCTAAGACTAAATGTATATATAGAAGTAATGGGTAAGCAGATGTTCGAAATGTAAGATTGTCCGGTGAAAGACAGATGAGGCATTGATGATCAAGTGAAAGACAAAAGCACATGGTCTTGTGTGCTCAATTAATCAGCAAACAATATGTCATCGGCTAAAAGCATATAATTGTGATTAACATGGTTCATAACCCTACATAGCTGGTAGTTGGGAGCACTGACCTGACAAATATTGCGGAGCCACCATCAAGATACAATATTAACATGAGCTCAACCCAAAAAACATATCACATGGTGCGTCACAATTTGTTTGTTGTTATAGGTTTATAATGTCCCTGGTCAAATTTACACCAAGGCCTATCTGCCATTGTCATGACACATGTTCCTTGGGGATAGGATGTCTATATATATTTGATATTTCGTATGAAAATGAAAGCTACGGAAACATGAAAGAACGAATGCCGTGAAGAATTTTGTACAATTAACCAACTGAGAATTGAGACCGAGCTTGTAGGTGGTAGGATACTATTATAAGACTAGATGACTGGTGCTTCTTGTTCTGTTTTTCCGAGCCTTGGATTTGAAATTGGAAAATCAAGTCAAGTAATATGGAATTCAGAATTGAGTGGCCAAATTCTGAAGTGTATGAAATTCAGACTCCAAAATGATATCATCTTCGTATATAGTGGATTCAGGCACGTGTTTGCCTTTCGAAACTTGGAAAGCAGAATGCCTGATAGACTGCCAATGGGCGCTAGTTTAAGTTTGATTTGAGTAAACATGATTTAGCATATGTTGAAGAACTCCGGATTAACTGTACTCAAATCAAAATCAATCAAAGATCTTATAATGAAGCAACACAAAGAAAAGCCCTGATCGAGAACAGAGTTTGGCTATGAATGTGTTGGTGGCAAATAAATGGAGACAGAAACAAGTAAGACTCTTTTTAATATAGGAAATTTCGATGGAATGTGACATATACAGCAGTATTTCTTCTGATAATTCTGTATACAAGGAGAATATTCCCCATGCAACATCTTTACAAAATTATGTGTTATGAAGAAGCAGTAGTTTTAACTCATGATCTACTCAAGAGAGAAGTTAGATAGATGAGTGTATCCTCTGTACTGGGAGTTGTGAGGCCACCCAATGGATGATCAAACACAAATAGCCTTTTGAGACATCTAGAGCTGTGTGGAAGCTTTCTGGTTTGCTGCAAAGGATGATCGACGAGGCATACAGATAGCCATTATGCCATGAAGGGTAACGTTTTAAAAAATTTGGGAAACGAAGGAAATAAATCTCTACGGTCTTTAGACAGGAACTGCTGAGCACTACAATTTACACGGAATTGTTTCTGTAGTGAGGCTGATTGTTAGTTTACATCAATATTGCGAGAAACAACGTCTATCTCGTTGGGTTCGTCACTGGGCACCTAAGTCTCTTTGTTCAAACTCATATATTAGAAACCAAGAAACAAATTGACAGAGAATGTTGTAGAAATTGTAGTAACTTGGATTAATAATTTTTTTATACAAGGAACATATATTCACTCCCAGAGTTCTTCTTGGGGGAATAATTGCTATACAAAATTGTTTTTGCCTAGACTATATCAGCTTTCTAACTAGCTCACAACCCGCTCAATCGAGAAGTGAGATCAATGAATAAGTCCTCTCTACATGGAATGGTTAGACCACCCATTGGATGGTCAAACCCAAATTCTTCTTCAGATTGACTTAGAAGTTCTTGAAATGAAGGTTGGTTCAAGATTGATACTGGGACTATAAATCTCCTTTTTTCCTGCTCTCCGACATACACTGCTAGATAGCCCTTTGGTACACCTGAGGCTGTTGAAGCAGCATGATGTGCTGCCATCGAAAACTGTCGAAGGATTTTTTTCGCTGGGATGATGCGAGGCATACGAATGGCCATACTTTTACAAGTGAATCTCCTCTTAAAGATCGAATGTGGAAGAGAAAAAATTTCAGGAGGAAATCTAGAAATTTTGGCTGTGATATCCTAAGCTGCTGATGTGTTGACTCTAAAACTAAATGTATGGTGGTATATATAGAAGTAATGAGTATGTGAAATACTTAAATGTAAGATTGAGTGAGGAAGAGGGCCGTAGGATGATAGTCAAGTGAAAGACAATAGCACATGGTCTTGTGTGCTCAATTAATCAGCAAACAATATGTCATCGGCTAAAAGCATATAATTGTGATTAACATGGTTCATAACCCTACATAGCTGGTAGTTGGGAGCACTGACCTGACAAATATTGCGGAGCCACCATCAAGATACAATATTAACATGAGCTCAACCCAAAAAACATATCACATGGTGCGTCACAATTTGTTTGTTGTTATAGGTTTATAATGTCCCTGGTCAAATTTACACCAAGGCCTATCTGCCATTGTCATGACACATGTTCCTTGGGGATAGGATGTCTATATATATTTCGTATGAAAATGAAAGCTACGGAAACATGAAAGAACGAATGCCGTGAAGAATTTTGTACAATTAACCAACTGAGAATTGAGACCGAGCTTGTAGGTGGCAGGATACTATTATAAGACTAGATGACTGGTGCTTCTTGTTCTGTTTTTCCGAGCCTTGGATTTGAAATTGGAAAATCAAGTCAAGTAATATGGAATTCAGAATTGAGTGGCCAAATTCTGTAGTGTATGAAATTCAGACTCCAAAATGATATCATCTTCGTATATAGTGGATTCAGGCAAGTGTTTGCCTTTTGAAACTTGGAAAGCAGAATGCCTGATAGACTGCCAATGGGCGCTAGTTTAAGTTTGATTTGAGTAAACATGATTTAGCATATGTTGAAGAACTCCGGATTAACTGTACTCAAATCAAAATCAATCAAAGATCTTATAATGAAGCAACACAAAGAAAAGCCAAGATCGAGAACAGAGTTTGGCTATGAATGTGTTGGTGGCAAATAAATGGAGACAGAAACAAGTAAGACTCTTTTTAATATAGGAAATTTCGATGGAATGTGACATATACAGCAGTATTTCTTCTGATAATTCTGTATACAAGGAGAATATTCCCCATGCAACAGCTTTACAAAATTATGTGTTATGAAGAAGCAGTAGTTTTAACTCATGATCTACTCAAGAGAGAAGTTAGATAGATGAGTGTATCCTCTGTACTGGGAGTTGTGAGGCCACCCAATGGATGATCAAACACAAATAGCCTTTTGAGACGTCTAGAGCTGTGTGGAAGCTTTCTGGTTTGCTGCAAAGGATGATCGACGAGGCATACAGATAGCCATTATGCCATGAAGGGTAACGTTTTCCAAAATTTGGGAAAGGAAGGAAATAAATCTCTACAAGCTTTAGACAGGAACTGTTGAGCATTATAATTTGCACGGAATTGTTTCTGAAGTGAGAGGCTGATTGTTAGTTTACATCAATATTGCGAGAAACAACGTGTATCTCGTTGGGTTAGTCACTGGGCACCTAAGTCTCTTTGTTCAAACTCATATATTATAAACTAAGAAACAAATTGACAGAGAATGTTGTAGAAATTGTAGTAACTTGGATTAATAATTTTTTTATACAAGGAACATATATTCACTCCCAGAGTTCTTCTTGGGGGAATAATTGCTATACAAAATTTTTTTTGCCTAGACTATATCAGCCTTCTAACTAGCTCACGACCCCCTCAATCGAGAAGTGAGATCAATGAATAAGTCCTCTCTACATGGAATGGTTAGACCACCCATTGGATGGTCAAACCCAAATTGTTCTTCAGATTGACTTAGAAGTTCTTGAAATGAAGGTTGGTTCAAGATTGATACTGGGACTATAAATCTCCTTTTTTCCTGCTCTCCGACATGCACTGCTAGATAACCCTTTGGTACATCTGAGGCTGTTGAAGCAGCATGATGTGCTACCATCGAAAACTGTCGGATTTTTTTCGCTGAGATGATGCGAGGCATACAAATGGCCATACTTTTACAAATGAATCTCCTCTTAAAGATCGAATGTGGAAGAGAAAAGATTTCAAAAGGAAGTCTAGAAATTTTGGCTGTGATATCCTAAGCTGCTGATGTGTTAGAAGTATTAAGGGTTTAGTTGGTATAAGGTGTATGTTTGGGGGGTCTTGGTGTAATATTTGTTATCACAAACATATATATACTTCGGCCTAACCGTGATTTAGGTTACGGCTTCTCCAAAACTCTTCTCTTCTTCTTCTTCTTCAATATAATCAACATGGTATCAGAGCAGGAATCCTTCTAATCTCCTGTGCTGATTGTTCTTCATTAATTCTTCTTTCTTTTCTTTTCTTTTTTTTTTCTTTTCTGTTCGGCGCCCTTACGCCGAGTCGCCGGAGGAGATGCGGCGTGATTTGAAGGATTGTGTATAGGAGGATAGTGTCGCCCCTAGCGAGCGTGCATTCGCCGCCACTGGAGGTCGCCGGAAACCAGCTCACGCGCCCCACGCGCCGGCGCGTCACCGGAGAGGTTCGCCGGAATTCGTTCGGACCAGCCCAGATCAGGTCTCCTGAGCCTGTAGGTTCCTGTTTCAAGGTTGGTTTTTTGATTCAACACGTTTTTCGGGGTTTTTAGGTGCGATCGGTCGTTCTTTGTTTCGTGGTTGTTTGCTTTTGGTTGGGTTTTCGATGGCGACATCGGGGAATACGGGGACTACTGAGTCTAAAACCTTGGTTTCTGAGGTTTTCTCCGCTAGTACAAAAATTACGGATAAGAAATTAACCGGCAAGAATTATTTAATGTGGCGGCGGGTTGTTGAAATGAATTTAAAAGGGCAAAATAAGGAAGATCATCTCACTACGCTTAACTCTACCGATCGCTTGGGTCCGCGCGATCTTGATTTGTATTGGAAGCTCATGAATTCCATGGATGATGAGGCAATTTGAATTGGTAGCTCATACTACCAATGTTCGTGATTTGTGGGAGTATTTAGGCGTGTTGTATGGGGCAAGGATAACATGAACCGGATGTATGACTTGTCGTGTGCTATGTTTCGCCAGATCAACAAGGTCGTAGTGTTACCCAAGATTTTGCGGACTATAAGAAATTGGCGATCGAATGGAGTTCTTTGCTTCCTTTGAGTACCGATGTTAGTACTATGACACAACGGAACATCGATTATTCTTGGATTTTTAGCCGGTTTGAGATCCGAGTTCAAAGATGCCGCTCTCAAATTTTATCGGCACAAGTGTTGGATCTCTTCGTGATGTGTTCTCTGCGGCCTCTCTCGAGTCCTCTTCGCTTGGCCCCACTAGCAGATTGGTGATTCCTCCGCTTCTTGTGAGTCGACATCTCACCCTAATCGGGTCCTGAGACTAGTGGTCGCGTGGTCGATCTTCCGGTAGAGGAGGTCGCGATGGTGGTCGTGGTGGCCGTGGTGGAGGTAGGGAAGGTAGAGGTTCGTACTTGTTATCCGGAGATACGAATCATGTGGTTCGTAATTGTTGGAAGTTGCATGGTAAACCGCTCGGTGATCGAGCATGCGCATGTCGCCTCTCACACTGAAGCCCCCCCCCCTCTCCACCTAGTGAGGGTAAGGTAATACGGATGACCGATGATGAGTTTGCGAGATATACCCAAGACGCTTCTTCCTCTCGCTTCTTCCACTACTACTTTTGTCCGCATGTATGCCCACGCATGTGTTTCTTCCTCTCCTTGTAAACGGGTTATTGATTCCGGTTCTTCCGACCATCCGAGTGGCAACAGAGGTATTTTTACTTCATTCCGTCCATCTTCGACATTACCGAGTGTTACCGTAGCCAACGGGTCTCCGCTTCAGGCGGGGTGATATTTGTCTCACATCCTCTCTTTCATTATCCTCTCTGCCTTGTACATTCTGGTTTTCCGCTCAATTTATCGCCTATTAGTAAGTTTACCCGTGATCATAAGCGTGATGTCTCATTTTTTCCCACTCATTGCATCTTTCAGATCGCGTGACGAAAAGGATTATTGGTAGGGCGTGAGTCCGCGGACTTTATTTCTTTGAGGCTTCATCTACTCGGTTGCGTGTTCGAGTGCCTCTTTGTCTCCGCTTTCAAATCCATTGTCGTTTGGGTCATCCGTCATGTCGAGTCTCAAGAAATTATGTCCGATCTTTCCTCTTTACCGCTTTGATGTGATGCTTGTCGGTTTAAGCATCATCGCATTTCTTATATTTCTAGGGTTAATAAACCAAGCGTGCCCCATTTGATGTAGTTCATTCAGATATTTGGGGACCTAGTCCTATTGTCTCGAAGTTAGGTTATAGGTATTTTGTTACTTTTGTGGATGATCATTCTCGTGTTACTTGGATTTATTTAATGAGACATCGCTACGAGTTATTTGATATTTTTCTCGCATCTTGAAATTAAAACTCAATTTGGTGTGCTGTTAAACATCTTCGCAGCTGATAATGCTCAAGAATATTTCTCCATTGCTTACTCCAAATTTATGTTGGCTCGTGGCATGCTCCACCAATCCTCTTCAGTCGATACTCCTCGGCAAAAAATGGTGTTCTTTGAGAGAAAAAATCGTCACCACCTCCTCGAGGTTTGCTCGTGCGCTTTCATTTCGGATGCATGTTCCTAAACCGTTTTGGGCGGATGCGGTGTTAATCGCTTGTCATCTTATCAACCGTATGCCTTCTCGTTCTTTACGGAGCGATCCCTCATCAAGTCTTGTTTCCTTCTGAGTCTCTATTC
This sequence comes from Codonopsis lanceolata, assembly GCA_013146195.2. Classification (NCBI taxonomy): domain Eukaryota; kingdom Viridiplantae; phylum Streptophyta; class Magnoliopsida; order Asterales; family Campanulaceae; genus Codonopsis; species Codonopsis lanceolata. The sequence goes on along the minus strand of CM028381.1, from coordinate 9,558,346 downwards.
GGTGTCTCTAGGATATTCGGTGCGTCGCCTTTGTTCGTGATCATCGCCCTAATGTCACCAAGTTAGATCCTAAGGCACTCAAGTGTATCTTTTGGGTTATTCTCGTACTCGAAAAGGATATCGATGCTTCTCTCGACTTGAATCGATATTTGGTTTCTCGCCGATGTTTCTTTTCATGAGTCGGTGTCCTTCTACCCTACATCGGATATTCCACTGTTGAGTTTGTTCCCCGATGATGATTTTCTACTCTATCGGGTTGTCAGGAGTCCACTTCTTTCCCTTCCCACGATCTACCTCGTCCTCCTATTCAACAAGTTTACACCCGACGCACATGCTCTCAAGGAATATGCCTCCTGCCTCGCCTCTGCCGAGTCAGTCCTACCATCGTCGCCGCCCGATCCGGCTTAGTAGAGGTACCTTCGATCTTGATATTCTGTTGCTCTTAGAAAAGGTAAGCGTGGTTATGCGTTACATCCTATTTCTAACTTTGTTAGTTACGATGGTTTGTCTCTCGATCTTTGTGCCTTTGTTAATGTCCTTGAGTCTCATTCTCTTCCTAAGTGCGTAATGTCAAGGCGGTGGGTCATCACATTTGGAAGGCTGGCGAGCGAGGAAATGACCGCTCTACGCACAATCAAACTTGGGATTTGGTTCCATTGCCATCGTAAACATACTATTGGGTGCAAATGGGTCTATCTTTGTTAAGGTTAACCGGATGGTTCTTTGGCTCGTCTTAAGGCTCGCCTTGTTGCAAAGGGGTATGCTCGACATATGGGGTTGATTATACGGACACTTTTCTCCGGTTGCTAAGCTTGCCTCTCGCTCGCTTACTTATCTCTCTTGCTGCCTCTTCTCATTGGCCTCTTTATCAATTGGATGTCAAAAATGCATTCCTTCATGGTGACTTACACGAGGAGGTCTACATGGAGCAACCTCAGGGGTTTGTTGCTCGTGGGGAGTCTGGTTAGTTTCGGCGGTCATTATACGGGTTAAAACAATCTCCACGTGCGTGGTTTGGGAGGTTTAGTGAGGTAGTGCTTGAGTTCGGGCTTATGAGATGTCGAGTGATCACTCAAGATTCTATCGGCGAGGGGTGAAGGAATCATTTTCTTGGTTGTTTATGTGGATGATATTGTCATCACGGGAAGTGATAGTGCAGGTATTAGTGCACTAAAAGCGGTTCCTTCAGAAAAGTTTCAAAGCGAAGGATCTCGGTAATTTGAGATACTTTCTAGGGATTGAGGTTGCTCGGTGCAAGCAAGGCATCTTCTTGTCCCGCAGAAAGTATGTGTGTGATTTGTCGAGTGAGGCGGTATGTTGGGAGCGAAGCCTTCGAGACTCCTATGGATCCGAATACTGAAACTTACAGTGAAGGGGTGAAAGCTTTCTTGATCGATCCGAGAGATATCGACGGCTTGTTGGGAAATTGAACTATCTTCTTTGTGTGAGACCGAGATATTGCATTTGCGATTAGTGTAGTAAGTCGGTTTATGTCCTCTCCGGACTACACATTGGGAGGCTGTTAAGATTCTTCGGTATCTTAAGAGAGCTGTGGCTAGGCATATTGTATCGAGATCATGGACGTATGAGAGTAGAAGGGTTTCTTTGATGCGGATTAGGCGGGATCCCCGGATAAGAGATCTACTTACGGATATTGCGTGTTTGTTGGGGGTAACTTGGTTTCTTGGAAGAGTAAGAAACAATCGGTTGTGTCAAGATCAAGTCTTGAATCGGAATACGGGGCTATGGCACATGCTACATGCGAGTTAGTGTGGATTAAATCGGCCATTGGGAGATCGGTATCGGGAATCCAATGCCTATGCAGTTGTGGTGTGACAACCAAGCAGCTATTCATATTGCATCTAATCCAGTGTTTCATGAACGAACAAAGCATATTGAGCTTGATTGTCACTTTGTTCGTGAGAAACTTCAAGAGAAAATAATTTCCACTAGTTTTGTTCCGACTGGCGATCAACTAGCAGATGTTTTCACGAAGTCTTTAAATGGCACAAGAATAGGATATATTTGTAACAAGCTGGGCATGCATAACATTTATGCTCCAGCTTGAGGGGGAGTGTTAGAAGTATTAAGGGTTTAGTTGGTATAAGGTGTATGTTTGGGGGGTCTTGGTGTAATATTTATTATCACAAACATATATACTTCGGCCTAACCGTGATTTAGGTTACGGCTTCTCCAAAACTCTTCTCTTCTTCTTCTTCAATATAATCAACAGTATGGTGGTATATATAGAAGTAATGAGTATGTAAAATACTTAAATGTAAGGTTGAGTGAGGAAGAGGGCCGTAGGATGATAGTCAAGTGAAAAACAATAGCACATGATCTTGTTTAATTTGGCAACTAATCAGAAAATAATATGTTATCTACTAAAATCATACGATCATTGATGTGAAGGACCATATATCAAGCCCCACCACTTAAGGCCGACGTAGCGTAAAAGGGGTAAAACTAGAAGAGATGAAGATACTTGTTGATAGTTATGGGAGGCTAGTTGTTGTAGAAATATTAAGCGTAGCGGAGCCACCATTAGGCTACAACTGCAAAATGATATCAACCCAAAAAGCGTATCACATGGTTATGCCTCACAAACGGACACAGGTGTGGCCTAAGCCAAACCCACCCTTTAAATGATCGTATCATAAATCCCTACATGTCCATGTAGGAGTAGGGTAAGAGATACACAGACAAAAGCCAATCTGCCAATTGTCATAACATATTGCATCCTTGGAGATATTAGAAGAGCTTAGGAATGCCAACTTTTGGTCAAAGTCTTCAGACGACAAAACCGACCTAGCTACCGTTGGAACAAATTATTCTATACAGCACAATTTTATGATGATATCAACCCAAAAGGCTTAAACTAATTATATTGAGCATATTCATACAGAACCACTTTTTATCTGTAATAAGATTAACTTGTAGATATTTCTTACATGACATTTAGGACTGGCTATTGGGTGAAATCCCATTAGAATGCAATTATCAAACGGGTCAAAATTGGTCCGGTACTCCGGTTAAATCGGGTCGAATTATGATGGGTGAGGGCCGGCCCGTCTTAACCAGATTCTTTCTCAACAATCCAAACATTCATAGAGTAAAAACTATCAGGTCAAAACGGGTAATAGGTTCAACCCGTTTTAACCCAATCTAACATAACCCGTTAATATTTTTGGGCCAAAATATTAACGGGTTGTGTTTGGTAATTTTCATATTGGGTCGGGCGGGTTAACGGGCTCCGGGTTGTGCTTGTTGGCCTAATGACATAGTTTTTTGACATAAATCAAAATGTCATCCAGAAGATGACTGAGCTACAAAAGATAAATAGACAGATAAACAAATTAAACTTAAGAACAAAAGAGAAGACGGGAGAGATAATAGAACACTTAGGAATTTAGAAGATATATATTTCTTTCTTCACTTCCTCTGCCCACAAATGAAGGATCAATGTCCTTTATATAGGGCTCTAGATATAAGCAATAATTATACAATGACGTCTTAGAGCAATAATTATACAATGACGTAAGCGATGACGTTTAGAAAGCAATAATTATACAATGACGTAAGCAATGACGTCTTAGAGCAATAATTTATACAATGACGTAAGCGATGAGGTCTACCAACGGGAATCCGAATGAGATGGGTCATCTTCGTATGGATCTGGGTAAGACCCGTCACTGTTATTATCAAAACTCGGGTTCTCATTATCCACTGATTCAGATGTTTCAAAAGTTGGAATAATGTGAGACATGCCCCATTGGTCGAGCGCGTCAATCCGCTTGGATGATACGGGGTGGTCATCTGTCCAGGTCAGCACTCCTAACATGATATGAGAGGGGACAGTCTGGGGATTGATCATGTTGGCTCGAGCGAGAGCTCTCTTTGTATTCATGAAAAGCTCAAAGTCGCGCATTGCGCAAGTGGACCCTGCTGGATTAATATCAGACCAATCAAAGATGAATGCCATGGGAGCATGATAGACAAATGAATGTCCTTGGTTTCTGATGGTTGGGGGAGGGAGGTATGAGCATGGTCTCCGGAACATTATGGTCACATATGGTTTTCGACAGGGAGAGAGCTGTTGTGTCCATTGATGAGCTGGAAGGAACCACTGGAAAAGTTTGAACAAGTTGTGGGAGTGGGGTGGGACATTGTCAAGTTGGCACTAGAAGAGGTAAGAGAGGAGTTTAACAGAAGCTGTCAAGTCAATCAAACAGCTGGCAAGCACGATGCCCCCTTTAAAGATTCCTGCTGCGTCAGAAAAAAGAATCCTTCAGACAGACGCAAGTGATGAATATTGGGCAGCGGTCCTTCTAGTCCAAAGTGAAAATAATCAGAGAACAATATGTGGATACAAAAGTGGTACATTTAAGCCATCAGAGCAGCACTACCATTCCACGTTCAAATAAATCCTTGCAGTCAAAAGGGGAATAGAAAATTTTCAATTCCATCTAATCGGGCACGACTTTCAAGTCGAGATGGACATGTCCTCTTTCCCCCGCATGCTCCAATTCAAGCGAAATATTCTTCCCCAGGCACAGCTTTTAAGATGGTCAAATTGGTTCTCTCAGTGGAAATTCACTGTCAAACATATCAAAGGAACAGCAAATGTCCTTGCAGACTTTCTCTCAAGGCCAAAAGATTATAAAAAGGTATGCAGAATTTCCAAAGAAACCAATCTTGTAAACAACTCCAACATCATTCCAATGGTGTTCCCCATCAATGAAGCCCCTTCCTCCTCCTCCAACCCTGAAACACCAGAACTGATCCCCGTCCTTTCTCTCCCGGGTGAAATAACAAAAGTCATTGCAGACATAACACTCAAGCAGAGGGCCACACCAAATTACCAAAATTTCCTCACCATCCTTCTCCACCACCATGGTCTCTTCATGAAAGGACTCAATTTCCATCCAGACTATCTTTTCCTTAGTTTGTTCCATATCCATGACCTGCTCAGATTCCCTAAAGAAGCTCTCTATTTCTTTTGGTATTTGTTTGAAACATCTACCATAGGAATCTCATTTAATTCTGTTAAACTCCTCTCTTACCTCTTCCAGTGCCAGCGTGACAATGTCCCACCCCTCTCCCACAACTTGTTCAAACTTTTCCAGTGGTTCCTTCCAGCTCATCAATGGACACAGCAGCTCTCTCCCTATCGAAAACCATATGTGACCATAATGTTTCGGAGACCATGCTCATACCTCCCTCCCCCAACCATCAGAAACCAAGGACATTCATTTGTCTATCATGCTCCCATGGGCCATGGCATTCATCTTTGATTGGTCTGATATTAATCCAGCAGGGTCCACTTGCGCAATGCGCGACTTTGAGCTTTTCATGAATACAAAGAGAGCTCTCGCTCGAGCCAACATGATCAATCCCCAGACCGTCACCTCTCATATCATGTTAGGAGTGCAGGCCTGAACAGATGACCACCCCGTATCATCCAAGTGGATTGACGCGCTCGACCAATGGGGCATGTCTCACATTATCCCAACTTTTGAAACATCTGAATCAGTGGATAATGAGAACCCGAGATTTGATGATAACAGTGACGGGTCTTACCCAGATTCATACGAAAATGACCCATCTCATCCGGATTCCCGTTGGTAGACCTCATCGCTTACATCACTGTATAAATTATTGCTCTAAGACGTCATTGCTTACGTCATTGTATAATTATTGCTTTCTAGAAGTCATCGCTTACGTCATTGTATAATTATTGCTTGTATCCAGAGCCCTATATAAAGGACTTTGATCCTTCATTTATGGGCAGAGGAAGTGAAGAAAGACATATATATCTTCTAAATTCCTAAGTGTTCTATTATCTCTCCCGTCTTCTCTTTTATTCTTAAGTCTTTTCTTTTGTTCTTAAGTTTAATTTGTTTATCTGTCTATTTATCTGTCTTACCAGTCTTATTTGTTTATTGTAACAAGAACCAAGTATTCTTAATGAGGCTCAGGATTCTGGAGAGATAGAGGGAGACATTTGTGCAAAAATCTCAAACAAATCAAAATTAAGAGCTCAACAATGCCAACTTTTCATCCGAAATTTAGACGATTTGTGACAGACCCTCCGCCACCACAGGCTTATCTTCACAGCTCTATCATGTAGAAATGTAGAATGCACCAGCAGGGAATCGAACCCGAGTCTGTACCGTCGAAACATGAGTTGTACAAGAAATTTTTCTTAAATTGTTACTCCGAAAGATTGAGCTTCTAAGAGTATAAACCTGTCACGTGTCTCGTAGTCTGTTCTAAGTGATGTCAAAAAGTCGAACTGAATGGCTTGGTTTCATTGAAGTGCTGCAAAGGAACCTGAATTTTGTGAAGAAGAGCATATGGAGGATTAGAGGGAAGTGTACTAGTGTCAAGTAGCTTAGGCGGTCAAAACTTTCCTGAAAGAATGATCAGTGTAACTTTTGTAGATTAGTAGAAGACTCATGTTTTCCTTGGTCCTGTTCTATTCTTGTCATATTAATTAATGATGCGCATTGGGACTAACAATTACAGAGGAGAGACACCAGACTAGAAGGTTAACTAGACCATCATAACTGTTCCTCATGTAATTGCCTATGTTCCGTAACATAAATGACAAAAGATAATTGCATACCAATATCAATAAAAACTTGATAATTGCATCTGAAAAGCAGAACAAGGCACGGTAGATCTATAGCCTCAGGGTGCATAGGTTCCAAGTTCATGATCAGAATCATCAAAGAGACAATTACATGGGAAACAAAAGTAAGGGAATGAAAAGGAAAAGGCAATGGTAAGGAACTAATGGGTCCGAGTTTACATCAATATTACAAGAAACGAGATGAATCTCCGGTGGAGTTAGAGAGCAAGAGTTATTGTTCTTTTTATGTTCTTTGTTCAAACCCATAAAAAACTCAGAAGCCCTAAATTAAGTGGAAAGAAAGCAAAAACAAAAATGTCAGAATGTAGTAGAATTGCAGTTATTTGCAGTAACTTCTATTACTAATTGTGCTATATCAGGAAGATATATTCACTCCCAGAGTTCTTCTTGGGGGAATAATTGCTATAAAGAATTGTCTTGGCCTAAACTATGTAAGTTTTCTAATTCACAAGTCACAACCTTCTAAATCGAGAAGCGAGTTCAATGAATAAGTCCTCACTACAGGGAATGGTCAGACCACCCATTGGATGGTCAAACCCAAATTCTTCTTCAGCTTGACCTAGAAGTTCTTGAAATGAAGGGTGGTTCAAGATCGATACTTGAACTACAAATCTCCTCTTTTCCAGCTGCTCTCCAACATACACGGCAAGATAGCCCTTTGGTATGTCTGAGGCCGTTGCAGCAGCAAGATTTGCTGTCGTTGAAAACTGTCGTATGATTTTCTTTGCTGGGATGATACGAGGCATGCGAATGGCCATACTTCTACAATGGAATCTCCTTGTAACAATCAAATGTGAACGAGAAAAGATCTCAGAAGGAAGTCTAGAAAACTTGGCTGTGATATTGTAAGCTGTGGGTGTGTTGGATATAAGGCTAAACATATGATGGTATATATAGAAGTAATGGGTAAGAACATTATCCTTCAAAACGAAAAATTGACTGGTGAAGACTGAAGAGGCAGTTGGGTGATGGTCAAGTGAAAGACAATAGCACATGGTCTTGTGTGCTAACTAATCAGCAATATAAAATCAATTATTCGTGATCAATATTGACCATAACCCCACAAAGTTGGTAGTTAGGAGCATAGTGATGTACAAACATTGAATGTAGCAAAACTACCATTAGGCGACAATATTAGCATGATTTCAACCCAAAAGGCATGATCATATGGTAATGCCTCACAAAAAGCCGGGTGAAGCCAAACCCTAAAAAGATCATATCCCAAATGTGTACAGAAGATTATAGAGTATTTATGTTGATGAAATTTATAACTTACAAACAATGGCCAATTTGGGGCCCTTAACAAGTAGGGTAGAGATATGCAAACTATCTTTAGCATAATCTTTGAGAACAATATATTTGTTTAGTTGTCATAGGTTTGTAACATCTCTGGTCTAATTCACACCAATGCCAATCTTCCATTGTCTGGACATATCAGCCTTGAGAATAGGATGTCTATATTTTCTATACTAATGAAAGCTAAGGAAACAAGGAAGAAAGAATGCCGGGAAGAATTTTGTACAATGAACCAGCCGGGAACAAAACTGGGTGTGTACCATGGCAGGGTACTCTTCTACTACTAGATAACTGGGGCTTCTTGTTCTATTTTTACGATTTAGTCTATATTTTCCATACCCTTTCAGGCTTTCATTCTACTGAAGAATCTTCAACGATGTCGTGGCCACTTAGACCTGTCATAGACCTGTACACCACTTGGCTTCTTCCAATATCTCAATTTAGAAGATTTAATAATCAATATATGTAGATCAGTACTAGTCTCACGTTTCCATTCCAGTCTCGTATGTGATGTCAAACAGTATAACTGCGTGACGAGGTAATATACTGATGGTCTGAGTTTACATCAATACTGATCTGAATCAAGGAACAACATGAATCTCCTATGGTGTTAAGGGGATAGATCAATACATGTTCTTTTCGGATAGTCATATTGGGCACCTTAAATCTTTGTTCGAACTAATAAACTAAGAAGCCTTAAATCAAGCAAGCAATGAAGAAACCAAAACAAAAAGTGACAAAAAAATTTGTCAAAATTGTAGTTACTTCTATTGATAATTTTTTGTATATATCAGGAACATAATCACTACCAGAATTCTTGAGGGAATAATTGCTATACAAAATTGTCTTTGCCTAAACTAAAGTCAGTTTTCTAACTCACAACCCCCTTTATCGAGAAGTGAGATCAATGAATAAGTCCTCTCTACAGGGGATGGTTAGACCACCCATTGGATGGTTAAACCCAAACTCCTCTTCAGCTTGACCAAGAAGTTCTTGGAATGAAGGTTGGTTCAAGATTGATACTGGAACCACAAATCTCCTCTTTTCCTGCTCTCCAACATACACCGCAAGATAGCCCTTTGGTACATCTGAGGCCGTTGAAGCTGCATGATTTGCTGTCATTGAAAACTGTCGGAGAATTTTTTTTGCTGGGATTATGCGAGGCATGCGAATGGCCATATTTCTACAAGGGAATTTACTGATGATCAAATGTGGAAGAGAAAAGATCTCTGAAGGAAGCTTAGAAAAATTGGCTATGATATTGTAAGCTATGGATGCGTTTTCTCTAAAACTAAATGTATGGTGGTATATATAGAAGTAATGGGAAAGCAGATGATCCTTCAAAATGTAAGATTGACTGGTGAAAGAATGATGAGGCATTGATGGTAAGAGAAAGACAATGGCACATGGTCTTGTGGGCCAATTAATCAGAAAACAATATGTTATCGGCTAAAAGCATATAAAATTGTGATTAACATTGTCCATAGCCCTACAAAGCTGGTAGTTAGGAGCACTGAGCTGACAAACATTGAATCTAGCGGAGCCACCATCAAGATACAATATTAACATGAGCTCAACCTAAAAAACATATCACATGGTGATGCCTCATAATTTGTTTTGCTGTTATAGGTTTGTAATGTCCCTGGTCAAATTTACACCAAGGCCTATCTGCCATTGTCATGACACATCTTCCTTGGGGAGAGGATGTCTAAATATATTTCGTATGAAAATAAAATCTACGGAAACATGAAAAAACGAATGCCGTGAAGAATTTTGTACAATGAACCAACTGAGAATTGAGACCGAGCTTGTAGGTGGCAGGATACTATTATAAGACTAGATGACTGGTGCTTCTTGTTCTGTTTTTCCAAGCCTTGGATTTGAAATTGGAAAACCAAGTTAAGTAATATGGAATTAAGAATTGTTTTTTCAATTCCAATTTCAAAGCTGGAATTGAGTGGCCAATTCTATAGTGTTTGAAATTCAGACTCCAAAATGATACCATTTTCGTATATTGTGGATGCAGGCAAGTGTTTGCCTTTTGAAACTCGGAAAGCAGAATGCCTGATAGACTGCCAATAGGCGCTAGTTTAAGTTTGATTTGAGTAAACATGAGTTAGTATATGTTGAAGAAGAACTCAGGATTAACTGTACTCAAATCAGAATCAATCAAAGATCTTATAATGAAGCAACACAAAGAAAAGGCCTTATCGAGAACAGAGTCTGGCTAGGACTGTGTTGGTGCCAAACGAATGGAGACAGAAACAAGACTCTTTTTCATGACATATACAGCAGTACTTCTACTGATAATTTTAACTCATGATCTACTCAAGAGAAAAGTTAGATTGATGAATGTATCCTCTGTACTGGGAGTTGTGAGGCCACCCAATGGATGATCAAAGCCAACTAGCCTTTTGAGACGTCTAGAGCTGTGGATGCTTTGTGGTTTGCTGCAAATGATGATCGACGAAGAATATTTCTTGCATTAATAATCCTAGGCATACAGATAGCCATTGTGCCATGAAGGATAACGTTTTCCAAAAATTGGGAACGAAATAAATCTGTAAGGGCTTTAGAGCACTAACTGTTTGGTACTATAATTTGCACGGAATTGTTTTTGTAGTGAGGCTGATTGTCAGTTTACATCAATATTGCGAGAAACAACGTGGATCTCGTTGGGTTAGTCATACTGGGCACCTAAGTCTCCTTGTTCAAACTCATAAATTAGAAACCAAGTAAGAAATTGACAGTGAATGTTGCAGAAATTGTAGTAACTTGAATTAATAATTTTGTTATACAAGGAACATATATTCACTCCCAGAGTTCTTCTTGGGGGAATAATTGCTATACAAAATTTTTTTTGCCTAGATTATATCAGCTTTCTAACTAGCTCACAACCCCCTCAATCGAGAGGTGAGATCAATGAATAAGTCCTCTCTACATGGAATGGTTAGACCACCCATTGGATGTTCAAACCCAAATTCTTCTTCAGATTGACTTAGAAGTTCTTGAAATGAAGGTTGGTTCAAAATTGATACTGGGACTATAAATCTCCTTTTCTCCTGCTCTCCGACATACACTGCTAGATAGCCCTTTGGTACATCTGAGGCTGTTGAAGCAGCATGATTTGCTGCCATTGAAAACTGTCGAAGGATTTTTTTCGCTGGGATGATGCGAGGCATACGAATGGCCATACTTCTACGAGTGAATCTCCTCTTAAAGAGCGAATGTGGAAGAGAAAAGATTTCAGAAGGAAGTCTAGAAATTTTGGCTGCGATGTCCTAAGCTGCGGATGTGTTGACTCTAAAACTAAATATATGGTGCTATATATAGAAGTATCGAGTAAGTGAAATGTAAGATTGAGTGAGGAAGAGGGCCGTAGGATGATAGTCAAGTGAAAGACAATAGCACATGGTCTTGTTTAATTTGGCAACTAATCAGAAAATAATATGTTATCGGCTAAAATCATACGATCATTGATGTGAAGGACTATATATCAAGCCCACCACTTAAGGTCGACGTAGCATAGAAGGGGTAAAACTAGAAGAGATTAAGACACTGCAGCAGATGCACAAGTAGGTAGATATCACACAACGAAATCAATAACTTGTTGATAGGTTTTTTTTTTTTTTGATAAGTAAGAGTAATTATAAAATTAATACGCGCCAAAACAGGTGGCGCAGCCTATATATACAATCAAAGAACACCTACACAAAAGCTATACAATAGTGAATCTATCTAAGAACTCAACAAAAGAACCGTCTACTCTTTGAGCTCCGTCTGTAGACCAGAACCTGATTGTTTCTACCATGCTTTCCTTCCATCTGTCTACATTCGATTCACTGTTTTCAAAAGCTCTGCGATTGCGTTCAGTCCATATGCCCCAGCAAACCGCTAAAGGAGCAACTTCCCAAGCATCTCTCTTCCTTTTCTTTTTCTTATAAAAGGACCATTTGCAGAACATTTCTTTCACTGTAAGACCACAAGACCCTAGCCACAGAGCAGTGTAACAGCAAATGATTCACTGTTTCTTCATCTTTCTTGCACATATAGCACCAATTTACATAAACCTTCTTTCTTTTTCTCAAATTATCTCCCGTCAAAAGAGCTTCTAACGCTGCCTCCCACGCAAAAAACGCCACCCTCCTAGGCACCTTTGACTTCCAAATGATCTCCCACGGAAAATCACGGATATCTCTCTTCGATAAGGCTTCATAGTAGGATTTCACTGTGAATTTTCTGCATACTGTTCTCTCCCACAAGACCCTATCCTCCCTGTCAAGATCAACATGTATACCATACAAAATTTCGAAAAGCCGCTCTATTTCTCCAAGCTCCCAGTCATGCACATGCCTCCTAAATAAAGGGTTCCAGCTGATTTTATCTCTTGAAACTTGGACCATCGAACTATCCAGCCCATCCACATCCTCGGCAAAGGAAAACAGGTTCGGAAATTTTTTACTCAATTCCCTACCCTCACACCACTTATCTTTCCAGAACCTAATCGAATTTCCTTTACCAACCTCAAAAGAAATGAATTTTCGTAAGTTCCTCCCCCATTAGGCTACAACTGTGAAATGATATCAACCCAAAAAGCATATCACATGGTTATGCTTCACAAACGGACACAGGTGTGGCCTAGACCCATCATAGACCTGTACTCTACTTGGCTTCTTCCAATATCCCAATTTAGAAGATTTAATATTTAAGAGTAATTGATTTGTTTGGCCAACCATTTCCAAGCCTTGGATTTGGAATTGGAAGAACATTTCGAGTAATTTGAAAATCAAACTTCTTTCCAGTTCAATGCTTGGAACTGATGAACATATGGAAAATTTATGTTTGCTATTGAATAGTTGCATTATAGGATCAGAGGGAAGGGTACTAGTGTCAAGAACGTTAGGCGAAAACATAGCCAAAAGAATGATCTGATTAAGATATGTAGATCAGTACTAGACTCACGTTTCCAATCCAGTTCTCCTATGTGATGTCAAACAGTATAATTGTGTGACATAGTAATATTCTGAATTTACATCAAGGAACAACATGAATCTCCAATGGTGTTAAGGGGAAAGATCAGTACACGTTCTTTTTGGATAGTCATATTGGGCACCTTAAATCTTTGTTCGAACCAATAAACTTAGAAGCCTTAAATCAAGCAAGCAATGAAGAAACCAAAACTGAAAGTGACGACAAAATGTTGTCAAAATTGTATATTCTTCTATTCATAATTTTTTGTATATATCAGGAACATATATATTCACTACCAGAATTCTTGAGGGAATAATTGCTATACAAAATTGTCTTTGCCTAAACTAAAGTCAGTTTTCTAACTCATTACCCCCTTAATCGAGAAGTGGGATCAATGAATAAGTCCTCTCTACAGGTGATGGTTAGACCACCCATTGGATGGTCAAACCCAAATTCCTCTTCGGCTTGACCAAGAAGTTCTTGGAATGAAGGTTGGTTCAAGATTGATACTAGAACCACAAATCTCCTCTTTTCTTGCTCTCCAACATACACCACAAGATAGCCCTTTGGTATATCTGAGGCCGTTGAAGCTGCATGATGTGCTGTCATTGAAAACTGTGGGAGGATTTTTTTTGCTGGGATGATGCGAGGCATACGAATGGCCATACTTCTACGAGGGAATTTCCTGATGATCAAATGTGGAAGAGAAAGATCTCAGAAGGAAGCTTAGAAAAATTGGCTATGATATTGTAAGCTATGGATGTATTTGTTCTAGAACTAAATGTATGGTGGTATATATAGAAGTAATGGGAAAGCAGATGATCCTTCGAAATGTAAGATTGACTGGTGAGAGACTGATGAGGCATTGATGGTAATTGAAAGACAATAGCACAGGTCTTGAGTGCCAATTAATAAATAAATAATATGTTATCGGCTAAAAGCATATAAATGTGATTAACATTGTTCATAACCCTACAAAGCTGGTAGTTAGGAGCACTGAGCTGACAAAATTGAATTTAGCGGAGCCACCTTCAAGATACAATATTAACATGAGCTCAACCTAAAAAACATTTCACATGGTGATGCCTCACAAACGGACACAGGTGTCATCTAAGCCAAATCCTTCAATAGATTATTGTGTATCTATGTTGACGATTATAATTTACATATTAGGGCCAATTTCAGGGCCTTATAGGAGTAGGGTAGAGATGTGCAGGCCAGTTAGCATATTCTTTGGGAACAATAGTGTTTGTTTTGCAGTTATAGGTTTGTTATGTCCCTGGTCAAATTGACACCCAAGCCAATCTGCCATTGTCATGACACATCTTCCTTGGGGATAGGATGTCCATATATATTTTGTATTTTAATGAAAGCTACGGAAACATGAAAGAATGAATGCCGGGAAGAATTTTGCACAATGAACCAGCTGAGAATCGAAACGAAATGACTGCTGCATCTTGTTCTGTTTTTCCGAGCCTTGGATTTGGAATTGGAAGACCAAATTAAGTAATCTGGAATTCAGAATTTTTTTTCAATTCCAATTTCAAAGCTGGAATTGAGTGGCCAATTCTATAGTATTTGAAATTCAGACTCCAAAATGGTACCATCTTTGTAAAGGGCATATTCAAGCAACAAAAGTCAAGACTAGAGGATGCAGGCAAGAGTTTGCCTTTTGAAAACTTGGAAAACAGAATTCCTGATAGACTTCTCTCAAACATACTCTTTTTCGATATAGAATTTTTTATGGAATGTGACATATACCGCAATACTTCTACTGATAATTCAATATACAAGGAGAATATTCCCCATGCAACTGCTTTACAAAAATGTGTTAGTTATGAAAGAAGCAGTAGTTATAACTCAAGATCTACTCAAGTGAGAAGTTAGATAGATAAATGTATCCTCTGTATGGGGAATTGTGAGGTCACCCAATGGAATATCAAACCCAAATAGCCTTTTGAGGCGTCTAGAGCGGTGGAAGCTTTGTGGTTTGCTGCAAATGATGATCGACGAAGAGTGCGTCTTGCATTAATAATCCTAGGCATACAGATAGCCATTATGCCATGAAGGGTAACTTTTTCAAAAAATTGGGAAAGGAAGGAAATAAATGTCAAAGCGCTTTAGAGCGGGAACTGTTGAGTACTATAATTTGCACGGAATTGTTTTTGTAGTGAGGCTGATTGTCTGAGTTTACATCAATATTGCAAGAAACAACGTGAAGACGTGAAGTTCGTTGGGTTAGTCATACTGGGCACCTTAGTGTCTTTGTTCATACCCATAAAATTAGAAACCTTGTATCAAGCAAGCTGTGACGGCAAAGAAGCCAAAAAAGAAAGCAACAGAGAATGTTGTAGAAATTGCAGTAACTTCTGTTAATAAATTTGTTATATAAGGAACATATATTCACTCCCAGAGTTCGTTTTGGGGGAATAATTGCTATACAAAATTGTCTTTGCCTGAACTATGTCAACTTTCTAACTAGCTCACAACCCCCCCAATCGAGAAGTGAGATCAATGAACAAGTCCTCCCTACATGGAATGGTTAGACCACCCATTGGATGGTCAAACCCAAATTCTTCTTCAGACTGACCCAGAAGTTCTTGGAATGAAGGTTGGTTCAAGATTGATACTGGGACTATAAATCTCCTTTTTTCCTGCTCTCCGACATACACCGCTAGATAGCCCTTTGGTACATCTGAGGCAGTTGAAACTGCCATTGAAAACTGTCGAAGGATTTTCTTCGCTGGGATGATGCGTGGCATACGAATGGCCATACTTGTTTTAATGATGGAACGTGGAAGAGAAAAGATTTCAGAAGGAAGTCTAGAGAATTTGGCTATGATATCCTAAGCTGTGGTTGTGTTGGCTCTAAAACTAAATGTATGGTGGTATATAAAGAAGTAATGTGTATGTGAAATGTAAGATTGAGTGAGGAAGGGAGCTGTTGGATGATGATTGATGGTCAAGTAGCAGACAATAGCACATGGTTTTGTTTGTCAACTAATCATAGGATCATTGATGTGAAGGACTATATATCAAGCCCCATAAATTAAGGCGGAGAAGGGGTAAAAATAGAAGAGATGAAGACACGACCCACAAGTAGGTAGATGTCACGCAATGAAATAAAAAACTTCATGATATCGTTCCTTTGGGCTTAATGTGATTACCATTAATCATAACCCCCACAAAGTTGGTTGTAATGGAAGCCAAGTTGTTGTAGGAACATTAAGTGTAGCTGAGCTACCATTAGGCTACAATTATGTAAAAATGATATCTACCCAAAAAGCCAAGCACACCCTTTAAATGATCACATCATAAATCTCAACATAACTTATGTCATGTATAATGGTCATGACTGTAATTATGTGAGTCCCCACTAAGTTTATTCCTTTTTGTAAATTCATCGAACACTTTATAGACAAACAAAAAATCAGCAATGAGATAACAGAAAAACCACAAAACCCATACGTCGTTTCAGACAGAAATATGGGATTGAATCAATTTTGTAGAAAAATCAGAATCTTGAATACTAACCAGGGCAATGGGGGGCAAGTAAAAAGATCACGAAGGGGATGTGATCGTGGTCGATGGAATTCGGGGTATGAGCATCTCGACACTTCCTCAAAATCTTTTTGAGCTTCTTGAAACCAGCACCGAGTAATTGTTTTTTATCTTATTCATGTATTCCTCATTCTTCTTGCAGAAGTTCATTTTTAGTAATATACCAATTAATTAATCAGCCTTTTGCTTGATTAAACCCTAATCTCTTGTGAATTTGATTCCAATTAGTTCATCAAGCGGATCAGGATGTTGAAACCACGCAGGCCATACTTGCTTTATTTAAATCTTTTGAAATAAATACATCCAAAAGCTCGGCATGTTAATTTGTAATAGTTTCTTATACGTTTATTTATTCTCCTTTACATATGTTCATTTGATGGGTGCAGCGGTATCACCTCTATAGTGATGAAGGCATTATGAGAACTTTGCATTGATTAATTTTGATAAAAAGAAATTTCATTTTTTATATACTATATCTTTGTGATTACCCATGACATGATATCAGTATGTAATCAAATTAATGTAGGGATCATATTCAATTCATAGAAAGAAGATAAAATTGATCAGTTGTGCTTATGTTTCCTTAGAATTGAGTTGTGCCATAATTTGTTGTTTTGTTGTTAGTATTTAGTTACGTGAAACAATTTTCATTTGGTATTTTTGTATGTTTAATTATAGTTATGTGAGTGTGTTAACAATAAAATGTGTTTTTTTAGATATCTTTTTTCCATGCGGGCCATTGAAGGTTATCCCTGTTATGCCAAATATGAAATACCTTACAATCTCAAACTTTTGATTGAAATAAATAAGGATTTCTCGAGTAAAATGAAAGCCATTTTTCTGTATTAGAAAATGACGGTCTACTTAAGCCTAAGTAGTTTTTGAGTTTTGTCATCTTTTTGTTTTGTAGTGTACACTGTTCCGACCTCTATAAAATCTCAAATATATATTGATTTATTTGCGTATTGTCCGTTTCATACATTGATTAAGCTTCATATTAACATCGTGCGATAGGTACGAATATAAAATTTAGTTTATATTATAATTAAACTTAGTCTCGTACACTTAAGATGGTAAAAGCTAACTATCGTTAGGATTCACTAGAACTTTGTGCTCGTGTTATAGGCATGGTGATAGTATATCTTGGTGTGTCAATATATATATTAAATACGTAATTGGAGGGGTACATTGCTTCAAGTGGTAGTTGAGGGGCGTTATTCAAACTCGACCCATAGTTGAGGGGGTTGTTTGTAAGGGGGTTATTCGTAACTGACTCATAACCGTTGAATCTTACAGCCAGGATCGATTTAGACCGTCAAATAGCTTCAGTCAATTGACTTAGTTGTATTGTAAACATTAATTACCCAAAAAAACTATGTTGGTTTAGATCAATTTGATTCGGTTCAACGTGAGCAATATTGTAATATTCACCAACAATAAAGAAGTGTTTTATCTAAACTATCATTTTACAATAGTAGTGTTAAATGACTCAAATTGATGATAAAAAGTATTCAATGCTTCCTAAACCATTTGAAAAAAAGACATATTTATCCTTAACATGTTTTGACTCAAATTGATTGAATCAATTAATTGTTAGTAATTTTCTATCTGTTCCACATTATTTTTTATTAATGGAAACAATAAGTCTTAATTGATCAATTTGATCTGACATCATAGGGACAGTAAAATATGGGCCCCATTTAAAAGGAAGGGCTAAGAACATCCCCAATACTACACTTCATATTCCATCTTCTTAGGTGGGTCCCACTGCCACCTACACAATTTTCTCTTCTTATTCCATTTAAAAATATATCTTCTCAATGCTAATCTTCTTATACATCTTCTTAGTTGGGTCTCACTACCACCTCATTAATTTTACATTTTAATCTTATTTTTATATTTCTCAAACAATTTAATTTAATAATCTTTATTTAATATATTTCATATTTAAATATTTTGTATTAATTAATTAAATTATAAATAAAGACATTAATTAATTTATAAATAGTAAATTACTCACAAATTAAATAATTTATAATTTAATAAATAAATTATCAATAAAATACATATTATACATAACTCGTAAAATAACATAAATAGAAAATTACATAAAACGTTAAAATTGAAAAAAATACATAATGATAAAGTTACATAAAAACATAAATACTTAAAAATTATGTAAAAACAATTCAATAATTAAAATTACATAAAAACATCACCGTAACGACGCTATATATGCTCAACCAAGTTGGATCGAAGTTCATGATGTGTGTTTCTATCTCGTACCTCTGAATTTTGTTGCAGATATTCTTCAAATGTTTGTGTTGACCCATGGTTTACTTGTGGAGAGTCACGTACGGTATCATCAACCCAGTTCGTAATGTGATCACCCTCGGCCTCCACAATCATGTTATGTAAAATAATGCATGTGAGCATTATTTCTTTCAAGTTATCTCTATACCAAAACCTACTAGGACCTTTGATAATTGCCCATCTTGATTGGAGTACTCCAAATGCTTGTTCGACATCTTTTCTTGCAGTCTCTTGCATCTCTTTGAATTTCTTTCGCTTAGCATCCGACGGACACGAAAAACTCTTAACAAAAGTAGCCCAATCCGGATAAATTCCATCGGTTAAGTAGTATCCTTTTGTATACTGTTTGTCATTCACTTCAAAATTGCACGCGCGGTGCATTTCCTTCGAGTACGTTATTGAACAAAGGTGATTCATATAACACATTAAGATCATTACGAGAACTTGCGACCCAAAAAAATGTATGCCATATCCATAAATCTACCGACGCAACTGCTTCGAGCACAATTGAGGGCTTCCCATGACTTCTTGAATATTGACCTTACCAAGCGACCGGACAATTTTTTCATTCTCAGTGCATACAATCAAGACTTCCTAACATACCTGGAAAGTCATGCCTTTGCTCGTGCATTTGAAGTAGACGTTGTGTATCATTAGCATTTGGTCTTCTCAAGTATTGACCTCCGAATAATTCAATAATACATCGACAGAAGTTGAACATGCACTCGATGGTGGTTGTTTCTGCTAATCGGAGGTACTCGTCGAGATGATGGACCGGAACTCCATAAGCCAATTAATGGATAGCTGCTGTGCATTTTTGAAGTGGTGAGAGACCTACTTTTCCTACTGCATCAGACCTCTGTCGAAAATAACTTGAATGATTCTCCAATGCATTAACTATCTGAATGAATAAGTTTCGATGCATTCGGAAGCGTCGCCGAAATATATGATCGGGATGCAATGGCTGAGATGAGAAGTAGTCATTGACAAGTTGAGTATTTCCCGCTACACGCTTTCGATCTATATACCTCCTCTTTTTCCTTTGGCGCCGCCTCCTGATGTTGGCTCTCTCCGTTTCTTCTATCTGTTGTTGTAATGCAATTATCTCCAAAAATATTTTTTCACCTTCAGACATGTTGGATTCGTTGGATTCTTCGGTATGACTGCTTGTGTTAGAGCTATTGGTAGAAGAAGAGGAAAAATAAGACATCTTTAGTTGTATGTTGATGATTTATAGCTATTGGTAGAAGAATATGACACCTCCTCATCTATATGTACTTCTCAACAATGGCTACTTTAAAACGGTCACAAATTAAAACGGCTACTTTACAACGACTAGTTTAAAACGGCTACTTTAAAACGACTACTTTACAACAGCTACTTTAATTAACACAATTAATAAGTAAAGTTACATAAAAACATTTTATTATTAAAAGTTACATAAAAACATTATAATATTAAAAGTTACATAAAAACATTAATTATTAAAAGTTACATAAAAACATTAATAATTAAAGTTACATAAAAACATTAATAATTAAAGTTACATAAAAACATAATAATATTACAAGTTACATAAAAACATTAATAAGTAAAGTTACATAAAAACATTAATAAATAAAGTTACAGAAAAACATTAATAATTAAAATTCATAGCCTTTCTTCCTCAACTGTTCCTTTACTTGCTCACATCCGTGTTGATACGTGACAACCTGTTCTGGAGTCATGTTTGAGATATCTTGAGTAAGAAATTTTATGTCTTTTACGAGCCTTTCACGCTCCTTTCTTTGTTCTCTTGCAGCAGCAGCTTCCGCTTGAAGTTTTTTTGCTTCCGCTTCAATTTTTTTAATTTCAGAGTACTTATCTAACGACAACATGTAATCAGAAGTGCGTGTATGCAACCCATCTATATGACTATATCTGAAGATTTTTTGACTTTTCCTTTACTTTTCGCATTCTTTTTTGCCGTTTTTTTCCCATCGGACGAGTACGTAAATCGATATCTTCTACATCTTCAACATCCACACTAGTCTTAGAATAACCGCCATCGGAGTCTGATGTCTTAGACTTTTTATTGGTGTGAATAATATTTGTTTGCCTAAAATATGATACAGAAGAATTTCTTAACACTTTCCAAACATGATCAAAATTATAGTGCTGACCTTTTTCTTGATGGTGTACAGCCCTTGTATTTTTCATTAAAATATCATCACTCCAACCGATGTGTTTAGCATTGACAAGCATATTGTAGATTTCGTTGAAGCTTCTCATAGATGGAGCAATTATAGTTGACCAACGTGGTGTCAACCTCGCGATATCTCTCGGAATCGATTCACTTGGGCGATGTTCGTTGTAATAATCAGCTACACGCTTCCAATATTGCATACTCTTTTGACTATTACCAATTATTGGACATGGCCAATAGTCTGCACAGCTTCCATAAGCGCAAGATCTTCATCCTTGGTCCATCTTGCACGTGTTTGAGACTTGTGTTTTACCGGTAGCGCTTCAGTTTCGTCATCCAAATCAATTGTTTCTATTGATTTACGTCTCGGGAACCGATGACGGCGTTGCCGAAAAATTACCAGACGAAGTCCTATCTACACTTGTTGGACGTGACTCATTAGAAGATATGTAAGGTTGAGAAATTGCACGAGCCGTACCTTGCGGAGTGAAAAATTGGTTTCCCGTAGGTTGCCAATAATTCGGATGAAAATGAACGTTACCAGATGAATTCCCAATAGTTTGAGGAACTTGAAAATTCTGAAAATTTGGAAAATTTGTAAAATTTGGCGGCATGTAGAAATTTGGATAATTGGGAACATTTGGATTGTTGGGAAAATTAGGTGGGTATTGGAGGTATTGCGGAGTAGAAGAAAATTGAGAATGTTGAACATTTTCGGGAACACGAGAGTTAGGTGTATTTTGATTTTCTTCATTTTCAGAAGAATTCAATAAATTTTGAAAAAAATGAGTATCTCTTAGATCCATCTGGAAGCTAAGTATGTAGAGAAAGTGATTTTTTAGAAGAGATTATGAAGAAATAGAAGAGAGAATAAAAAAGTTGTGGGGAAAATGAAGAAGGTTAAGGTGGTGTATTTATAGGGAAGAAAGAAAAAAAATTAAAATTAAAAAAGCCAAATAAATGGCAGCATTATTTCAATTTAAAAGCCAAATAAACGGCTCTAAAATTAAAACCCTC
Source organism: Codonopsis lanceolata (assembly GCA_013146195.2). Lineage (NCBI taxonomy): Eukaryota > Viridiplantae > Streptophyta > Magnoliopsida > Asterales > Campanulaceae > Codonopsis > Codonopsis lanceolata. The sequence continues at coordinate 9,536,348 of CM028381.1, read as the reverse complement.
CACCAACCCCCCCCCCAACGGTAAGTTGGCTTTAATTTTTTTTTAAAAAAAGAAAAGTAATCATTCAGACCGGACAAACAGAGCTGGGCCCCACCGAAAAAAAGCTGCTCACTCGCCATGAAGTCGCGTGAAGTCCACGCACGTCACACAGCCGTGTGTGACGCCCACCACCCAAGCCCGCGTGCCTTCTTCCTCCCTTGATGTTGGCTTCCTAAATTGGAAGAATTCACTTTCTCTCTCATACCATATCAACTTAGGAAGAAAAGAAAGAATGTCTACCATTGCAAAAGTGAAGACTTCCTAATTGGAAGATGATTTTTTTAGTGCAATGGTGGTGCTCTAAATATTTTTTTTTCTTCTAAAAAAGGGATAAAAACAAGTTTCTTACCTTTTCTTTTATGATGATAGTAGGGCTGGCAAAACTCCCGATTTTTCCGACCTGTCCCGATGCCCGCCCCGATATTTCCCGACCCAACATAATCCCGATCCCGACTTTATCGGGATTTTTTCTGTCCCGACTTATTTCAGGACAGAAATTGGGAAATATATTAATCCCGTCGGGATTCCCGACCCGTCCCGACTATTTTTTTTTTTTTTTTTTTTTATATTTTGAGTGTGTACTGTTGTCAAGCCAAAATACTATTTTTCAAACAATGTCAATTTTGTGTTTGCTAAAATTATTTAATGGTATTTGTTAAATTTATTTTCACAATTTTGTGTTTTTTTTGTCTATCAAGTTTATGCACTTAGTGCAACTCTTTTCCTGCGAGTGGGGTGCATTTTGTTCATAATGACAGATTTATCAATACCCATCATTAAGTAAATATTCAAGTATACTTGTAAATATACGGTCAGAAATCTTAATCATGATGGAGACATTTTAAAAATATTTTAATGTCATAGATATTGTTCATAAATATTATAGTCGAGACTACGGGACTTTTATCTCCCGACACGTCGGGTCCAGACACTTATCGAACGGGATCGGGAAGAAAATTGAAATCACTAATTCTATCGGGGCGGGATCGGGATAAGACTAATTGCGCGGGTCCCGTCCCGATTCCATCCCTAGATGATAGTTTACAAAAGTAATTTTTGAGTATTAATTCCACCCAATATGGTTTTGTTAATTAAAAATTAGTAAGATTATACAAAAATAGACCCAATTAGAGCATCATTAATATAACCATAGATTTGATCACATGTGACTCCGAATAATTAATACTCTCAATCTCATATGATAAAAAAAAATCTGTTCCAGAACATCACCAATACAACCGTGGATTTCATCTTACATGACCGTGGATAATTAGCACCTTCTAATGTGACAAAAATACAGTTTGGGCCGTCTGTGTGATGAGTAGGATATCTGGGCTTGATCTGTTTCCTTGAACCTGATTGAGATCACGAAAACACCTTAGTGGGAGTGCAAGACTTGGCCTCGCGAAACCACTCCGGCGTGAGAGTAAGTATCGTGTGAGAAAATCAAAAGAGAATTTGACATAGATTTGAGGCTCAAGAAAGAGTGTGTACCTTGTATATGAGTTATTGAGGGGTATTTATAGGCCCCCAATGTCATTGAATCCGTCTAGGATTCAGCTTCCACAATTACCTAGCTAATTTAGGAGGAAATCCCTAAACTGTAGGCGTGATAAGCGGTTGGCCACGTAAATCTAGGAGCAGATAAGGTAAGTATCCTGCTCGGATAAGGAAACAGTTTGCCTATCTTGGAGAGCAAGTTTCTGAAGCTTCCTGCTTGATACGTGCTCGGGGGAGCAAGGCTCTGCCCGGCTATATGATGTAGACTGGCCAGAGATAAGTATAGATCCCGGGCCTGGCCCCTGGTCGGGCAGGCATGGCCTATGCCCGACCAGGCATGGCCTATACTCGACCAGGTTTTGATGGGTGCTCTAGTGCTCGGTGTCCTCTAGCTCTGCCCGCTGGGTAAGTAGGTCTCATGCTAATTAAGCTCATGGCTGACACGTGGTGGGCGCTCATGCTTTGCTCGTGACCGGGTTTGCGTCGGGCACATCAGTGGCATCTAGCTCTTTGTCTGGCGAGTATTTATGCTCGGAGCCGGGAGCATTTATGCTCGGTGATTGATGTTTTTGTACTGGGCTTCAACACTTGCGAATTTTTTGAGAAGATTGTGGCTGGTACAAAGGGCAGTCTTGTAGAACGTTCTGGAACTTTAGCGGGTGAACAGTTGGAGCGTACTAAGGAAGATTGCCGTTGGTGAGTACCGAGGAGAGTAGGCAAAAAGGTGCGTGAGCCATCAAGAAATGGTATGACTTGATAGGGCACGGCTCACGAAGCGGCACATTAAATGTGCGTGTGTCCTTTGCTGACGTCAATGTTGTTTGGCTTCGCTTTTCCCCCCAAAACCCTTCCGAATCTTGCCTATAAAAGGGCGGCCATTCCTCCCTTGCTTCCTTTTACGGCATTTGAAGATTTCCAGAGAGAGAATTTTTGCTCAGGCATTTCCGTTATTGCTCCTGTCTTTGAAGGTTCCTAGATTCCGGCGTCTTGGTGTCCAGATTCCAATTGCTAGTTGGCTTCGAAATCATTCGTCGGTTTAATTTCTACATCGATTGCTCACAGGAACCGCTTCAACCAACGCTTGACAATAAGTTTCTTGCCCCTTTTTCTTGCTTTGTTTTTAATTTTCTGGGTTTGATAAAGTTTTTTGGGTTCTTCTCCCTCATCTTCATGCATTTCTGGGTAGGATTCTTATGATTATAATCAGACCTTATATAGAGATCGAGGAAAAGGCCGGGTGGTTTTGCTTGCTAGGCGGGTATGGCCCCTTGGTACACCTAGACTTAGGAGTTTCCCCTTTTGCTTCACCGGTTACCCAGGCAGAATTTTGATTTGTCTTCCTCAATCTCTTTGTAGATATGGCTGGTGACTCAGATAACGACAGGGAATCCTTCAGCTACGGCGGGCAGAATGACCCCTTGAATAGTGAGAAAACTCCCTCCATCGATTATGTGCTGGAAGAGGGCGAGAAATCCATGGCCAGAGAGGCCATTCCTGAGCGCCTGGCCGCTCCAATAGTTGACCTCATTGATTCCTCCAGCGGGCATGTCCCTTCTGGAGAGGAAAGCGTTGAGGGAGGAGGATACGCTGGCGGGCAGGGCCCTAAAAAGCTAACTGGCAAGGCCAAAAACATGGCCGAGGAAGTGCGGCCCGAGCAAGGAGAGGTGGCTGGAGGTGCCTCCGAATCGAATGAAGTAGATGACATGCCCCTTGCCCGCTGCATGAAGAAAACAGGTCGTTCTCAAGTTGAGGTCATACTTGATGAAGAGGCTACGAATGAAGATAATGAGCCCGAATGGCATGTGAACGCCGATGAGAGTCGGTATGCTACCCACTAGGCTTCTTTGGACATGGCGGACAAGGTGACCACCTGGCTCACGACCTTTGGCGTCGACTCCGCTGACTACAGGGCAAAAAAAATGGATGTGCCCGCCGGTGTGACACTGTCCTGCGGGCAAAAGGATGAACTCCGCTTTTTTGCTGATTTTTTTCGGGTCGGGCTACGCCTTCCGTTAGAGCCTTTCTTGGTGGATTTTCTGTTGGAGACCAAGTTCGTGCCTTGTGACCTGATGTTAAACACGGTTCGGGCAATCAAGGCCTTCACCGTGGCCTGTCGTTTGTTAGGCTTTGAGTCGGACATGTTCCTGCTTCGGAAACTTTTTATTTTTTCCCCGAGCACAGGTGGGCTGTAAGGGAAAAATAGGCATGTCTTATTTTGGTCTTGTTCTCACCTTTCTTGGTCCTAAAGTTTTGGTTGATATTTGGAAACAAAATCTTGGCAATATTTTGGCTTTCTTGGTCCTTAAGTTTAGACATTTTTGGAAACAAAATATTCTTAAGATTTTTGGTTTTCTTGGTCCTAAAACTTAGGAGTTATTTTGGAAACAAAATCTGTGCAAAAATCCTTCCTAAAGCCGTGCCTTGGAGTCCTTGTCCATTTGGTAAGAGAATCTAGTAAACAAGAAAGTTGATTTCATTACTAATTCTAATCATTTTCCATATTGGAGTTTGTTTCCTTCTTTATGTGTAGGTCTCCTTCACAATATAAATAGAGGACACGGGCAGAGGCTGAGGCGTGCAGATTGGCCAGAGCATGAGAGTGCAGAACAACAAATTCAGATCATATTCAGAAATTTCAGAATTCTAGATTTGCTGAAAGTGAATGCAGCTTCGAATGCAGCAACTATAGAAGCTACATTCTAAACTATATTGAGACTATTGGAATTGTTTGTCTTCCTAGTGATTCTAGGAAGCTGATTTTTTCTTCCCACATTTTCTTTACTTGTTTTTCTGTGGGTTTTTGCTCTCCAAGACTTGTTGTCTTGTGAGAGTGTTTGGTTTGGTGATTTCACATTATTTTTGTAAAAACAATTCATTTGATTTAGTGAAATCTTTTTGGTCATGAGGCTAGATCTACAAGCATAGGCTTGTAGATTGTTTGGAAATCGTTTGCACTTATTTCCTGCTTTTTAATTTAAGTCTTCCGCTGTTTAGTAATTTTCCTGACCTTGATCGTTTGGCGAATCCTAACTACTATTGTTATTACAATTGGTATCAGAGCCTCCTCTTGATGACACTAAGAGAAGATTCTGGTTGTAGCCATGATGAATTCCCAATATGATAATTTTGTTCATCCTCCTACATTAACGAATACGAATTACACAAATTGGAATATTGAGGAATTTGATTTTGATGAAGAGTCAATAGCTCTTTTAACGACCAAGTTTAAAAATATTTTGAAAGCCAAAGGAAAAAATAGATCTTTATCTTCAAACTCCAAAACCTCTTTCAAACATGAGTCTATTAAGGTTGTTCCTAAAGAAAATTCTTTCCAAACCCCTGAAAAATATTTTACCAACCCTTTTGCTAAACAGTCTACAATAAGTGATAAAAATGTTGATTATATTCAATGTAGGGCTTGTCAAGGGTTTGGTCATTTTGCTATTCAATGTGCTAATACTTTGCGTAAAAAAGGGTTTGTTTGTTTTTGGTGATCTTAGGTCAATTTCAAAAAATTCAGATTCTGCATGATGGACATTCAGACAATGTGCCAGTTCCAGAAGATACAGAATCAGCAAGTTCTGGAAATTTAGTGGATAAGATTCAGGATGCAGTTCCGAATGCAGTTCCGGATGCAGCTGCATCACAAGCTGCATCGGAAGCTACATTGATTAGAAATTTTAAGAATGTTGAAACAGAAACTGAACAACCTGAAATACATTCCAATGTGACTGATCATAGCCAAGATATTCTCAGTCATATTCAGAAAGTTCATCATTGTTCTCAAGGGATAGGTAATGTACATGATGGTATGTCTACTAGGAAGAAAGGTAAGGTTGACTATAGGAAATTAGCTTGCTTATCCTCTCTTGAATGTGAAGATTTTCATGCATCATGCTATGTGTCTACTATTGAATCAAAGAATGTGAATGAAGCCTTAAAATATGATTGTTGGATCAATGTTATACGAGAAGAGTTTGATCAATTTTCAAAAATTAATTTGGGTTCTTGGTTTAGTAAAAAACAGAACTGTGTTGAGACAACTTTTATGAACCAAATGATCAAAGATTATGAACTACACAGTGATGTGTTAACCTTGTATTGTGATAACACCAGTGCAATCAGTATAGCAAAAAATCCAGTTCAACACTCTAGAACAAAACACATTGATATAAGACACCACTTTATTAGAGACATGGTTGAACAAGAGATTATTTGCACTGAACATGTTGGGACAAAAAATCGATGGGTTGATATATTTACTAAGAGTCTTGATTTTGAAGAGATTTTCCAATCTAAGGAAATCTCTTGGTATATGTGTCATATGATTTTACACTTAGTTAATTATAAGAAAAGAAAAAAAATATGAATGATTGCATTTTGTCTTTAGAGGGCACTCTAGATCATTTTACTCACATATTTGTATCTTTTGTTGTTGCTTGGGAATTGCATTCAAAATCAATTGTGATTTTTTTTTTGTTATGATTCTCACTCTCTCCTAGTTCTTGAGAAAATTTTGAAGACCACAAAGGAAAGAGCTACCTAAAGTACAAGGGTTGTAGCATCTTATCTTCGTACTATGGAACTTTGGTTCTCATAGGTTGATCTTGAGAAAAATGGATACCCTTGGAAAAGTGTGAAAGCTACCTAAAGGAAAAGAGCTACCTATGAACAAGGTTTGTTGTCATTCTCTCTTGGGACTATGAATCTTTGGATTTCATGGGTTGATCTTGTGCAAAATGACTTCCATTCGTAAATAGTGTGAAAGGTTCCTAGTGGCATGTTTTGTATAGCTTGAAATAAAGTAAAGCTTTACTCCTAGGGAAATAAAATACTTATAGATTTTTATTATGAAATTTTTTTGATATTGGGAGAGAAATTTGGTTGAGAAAATAAAAAAAATGCAAAATTGAACATAAAATCACAATTTTGACGAATGAATCTCCCAATGCAGCTTCATCAGAAACTACATCCTTTGATATGGTCTTTATCACTTGTGTGTGATTGCATTTTTCTTTTGCCTAGCTTTTAGTTATCATGTTTTTAGGCATAAAATTTTAGGACATGCATTGTTGGTATGGATATCAGCTTGGTGAATTTTTGTCCTAAAATCAAACTGTACAAATCAATTTCCAAAAAAAATCTCCATGTTGAAAAATATTTAGTGGATGTCTAATTTTTGTGTGGAACTAAGAGGTATTGAATCTGGATATGAGGTGCTCAGTTATTGCTATGGGTGTGATCAAGTCATGGTGAACACTTAATTGTTTTTTTCAAAATCTTGGACTTTTGAGAATTCCTAAAAGATTGTTTATCCCTCTTCCTTGTCCGGTCAAATAGGGGGAGAGAGGTCAAGTGTTCCTATTTCTGGTGATGATGTCTGCTTCCTTGTATGCATGTGATTGCATCATTAGTATATTCTGATTTGTGCTTGTAATTGATTTCTGATTTTATACCTTGCACAAATTCAGGGGGAGATGAGATTTTCTAACCAATGCAGGTTAGATGGTTTGATTGATGTTGAATAAACACTTGTCATTTGATTTGACCAGAAAGGTTCAACAAAGGGGGAGATTGTAAGGGCAAAATAAGCATGTTCTATTTTGGTCTTGTTCTCACCTTTCTTGGTCCTAAAGTTTTGGTTGATATTTGGAAACAAAATCTTGACAATATTTTGGCTTTCTTGATCCTTAAGTTTAGGTATTTTTGGAAACAAAATATTCCTAAGATTTTTGGTTTTCTTGGTCCTAATAATTAAGAGTTATTTTGGAAACAAAATCTGTGCAAAAATCCTTCCTAAAGTCGTGCCTTGGAGTCCTTGTCCATTTGGTAAGAGAATCTAGTAAATAAGGAAGTTGATTTCATTACCAATTCTAATCATTTTTCATATTGGAGTTTGTTTCCTTCTTTACGTGTAGGTCTCTTTCATAATATAAATATAGGACATGGGCAGAGGCTGAGGCGTGCAGATTGGCCAAAGCGTGAGAGTGCAGAACAGCAAATTCAAATCATATTCAAAAAATTTAGAATTTCAGATTTGCTGAAAGTGAATGCAGCAACTATAGAAGCTACATTCGGAACTACATTGAGACTGTTGGAATTGTTTGTCTTCCTAGTGATTCTAGGAAGCTGATTTTTTCTTCCCTCGTTTTCTTTACCCGTTTTTGTGTGGGTTTTTGCTCCCCAAGACTTGTTGTCTTGCGAGAGTGTTTAGTTTGGTGATTTTCACATTATTTTTGTAAAAACAATTCATTAGATTTAGTGAAATCTTTTTGGTCATGAGGCTAGATCTATAAGCATAGGCTTATAGATTGTTTGGAAATCGTTTGCACTTATTTCCTGCTTTTTAATTTAAGTCTTCCGCTGTTTAGTAATTTTTTCTGACCTTGACAGTTTGGTGAATCCTAGCTACTATTGTTCTTACATGGGTGGATTGGAGTCAGGTCTAACTCCATTTTTTTAAGGCTCTTGAATGATGTCCCCGGCAAAGTTGAGGCTTGGGATAGGAGAGTCCTCTTCATCGAGTCCCGGGTTGGATGGCCATTTGCGCCTACAGCGAGCGGTGAAATAAAAATTCCCAAGGTCTCGAAGCAAGATTTTAGCTCGGGTGAGATTGCTCGCCTGTCGGCATTGAAGACTGTCGTTGGGGTTATCGAGGAAAACGACAAGTGGATCGGCCAGAAATTCTTGCTCAAATGGAAAGAGCTCGTGTGCAATCCGCGGGGTCTGCGTCTGGCCACAGTCATCCGAGCAGAAGTGCCCAAGGTGGAACCCTTCTTAATCCATGAGCCTGAAAGAATCCATCCATATTAGGGCGACTGCCACGAGTAGATGTTTAAGCGTGAATGTGTTGAATGTCAGTGGTTGGGTCCTGGTGCAAGCTGCCGACCAGTTTGTGAAGATAAAAACGGTTGCTCGCTGATTGCTAATATTTCCATTTTCTCTGTCCAGATCAAACCTTACTTTTGGTAATTGTGCTGATCATGCCTTGTTTTATTTCAGGAATGAAGAGCCTTGCATTGTTGAAGAACAAGAAGAAACAGGCCGACCAGCGAGCCACCGATCTAATGGGTAACGAGCCCTTGGCCTTGCCTAAGGTCCCCTTCTGTCCTCCGTCCAAGAAGGCCTCAGCTCCGGGAAAAGTTTTGATCCCGACTAAGAAGGTGGTGGCTCCCAAATCCATTGCCCGCGAACAAAAAGAGGCAACTGAGGCCGCTGCTGATAAGGCCGCTAAGGCCACTGCTGCTGAGGTCGCTGAAGTTCCTGCTGCCAAGGATGCCAAGGCAGCGGGAAAAAGAAAAATGAATTCCCCTCCTCCTCTAGCTCGAACCGTGCGCCAACGTGGCTCGGGCTCTGAGCCCGTCTCTGCCACTCCCCCAACTTAGGACAGGGCGGCAACCTGGATGCGGCCGGGTTTCGAGATGCCATCAACTTTCAGCGCTGCCCGGGCGCTTGTAAAGGAAATTGGGGGTGGTATCCTGATGCTTGGGGGTATCGATTTTCATGCCCGCGGGAGCCCTACTGGCTTGGTAGGTAAAGGGATTATAGAACGGGCTATCCAAGACGGCCTGGCACTTGACCGCGATACTGCTGGCCACGTGCTGGTTGGGCATGTCGTCTTCTGCTTGAGCGAGGTAAAGCTAATTGTAGCCTGGTGTCTTTACCCGTATCTTGTTCCTTCTTACTCGTTCTTATGCTAATTATTTGGTCCTTGTTCGCAGATTGCCTTTACGTGCACTAATTTGTATGACCGCTATAATGAGTAGAAGGAGGCTCGCAAGAAAGCGGAGGCAGAGAAGAAAAAGAGGAGAAGCTCGAGCAAGGGGTGCGTGCGTGCGGATGCGGGCTTCTTGTTCCACTCTCCCTTGTTTAGGGGAAGCGAAATCAAAAGTGTGAGGTGTGCGTATGTTAGCACGTTGGAATGTGCCTCCACGGTCTCCCTTGTTTAGGGGAACGAAATCAAAAGTGCCTTGAGCACGTTGGATTTTGTATCCAATATGGCCTTGAGGCGATGGATTTTTATCAATATCAAGTTATCCCTTGTTTAGGGGATACCGGGATATGAGAATGCATTACCACTTTCATTCCCATTTTCCCTTTTTAGGGAAAAGCGGAAAAGAGCAAAAAAGGATATTGCGACGCCCCCACTATGGATTTATTGAAAATAGCCTTATGGCTCATTCAGATTAATATGGGAGCTTTGGGTTTCCCGCATCAAGTTATCCCTTGTTTAGGGGATACCAGGATATGGGAATGCATCACCCCTCCATTCCCATATCTTCCTTTTTTAGGGGAGAACGGGGAAAGTGCAAAGAGGGAATGTTGCGAGGCCCCACTGAATCTGAAAGTTTTAGAGTCGCCATCTTTATTTTAAGGCAAAAATAAAGAAAAACCAGAAAAAGAAAACCAGAGATAAAAAGCGGGTTCGAAGGCTAAGTTACGAGTTGGGAAGGTGTTAGGCACCCAACTCGCCCTTTCGGTCTCAAAATGGTTTTTGGCTGAAGTATGCTTATTGTCATATTTATCTCACAAATAAATAAGGTATTAAAATGACTGGGAAATTTAAACAAATACATTCGTGGCCACATTATTTACGGACTCGCAGCCGTCTCCTTCCAATAATTACAGACATATTTAAGAATATTTGGCCATTATAACGACTCTTTTACATAATACTTCCTATTCTAATCCAGGCAGCACAACGGCTTATAATGACTACATTGTGTCGGATTTTAAATACAACTTTAATAAATATAAGTAGACAAATAAATAAATAAACAAATTAAAAACGCCCTTAAAGGCTGCTACCTTTTAGAGCGGCGGTGTGCTCGCTTTGTCCTTCAGGGAGAGGGAGTCTTTTCTTTTGTTTGTTGTGTGGTTGTTGTTTTGATTTGGGCAGAGTGACGGCTTATATGTGGTAGTTTTGGTTTATTTGGTCGGGCGGAATGACGGCTTAGTTTTTGTGGTTTTGGCCTTTTTGGTTGGGCGGAATAACGGCTTATGTATGGTGTTTTTCAGCTCGTTACTCGGGCAGAGTAACGGCTTACTTTGGGATTTTTGGGTCGGGGAAATGAGGTGGATACCTAACAACTAGGCTAGGGATCACTTATAACTTATGGGTTTTTGTTTTGGCAGAGTTTGGACGGGGTTTAGAGACTCTAGGGGCTTCCACTCACCTATCTCGCACTTCTCGTACTAATATTCATCGAAAGAACGAAGCAGAGCTTCGCTGCGATTAAAAATCGCGGAGGGAAATGTTGTGTCGAAATGAGAAGCCGGAGGCTTCTATTAATTGTGAAGGCCAAGGACACGCTGGGAATTTGTGAGTTTCTTCCTCTGCATCAGCCGCTTGTACCGCGTGCATCAAGACTTGTACATTTCACATCTGAGAGAGACGAAACAGTGGAGGCATGGTGCGGCCAAGGACTCCTTGGTGCGGCACCAAGGGGCCTTGGTGCGGCACCATGCAAGCTTTTGTCTTTCAGTTTTTTGCACTTTCCCCCTTGCAGTTCACTGTTTCGCGCATCCTGCTTTTCCTTTCGTATTTTTGACTCTTGTAACTTGACATTTGTTAAGTTTTAACAGTTCTTGATATTTTATGTCAGTCACATACCAGGGGTACGAAATTGGGGTGTCTACAACTGGCTGACCAGTTGAAGAAATAGGAAGTTGTTGCTAAGCAGAAGGAAGTCGAGTTGCTCGAGCGTAATCTGTTGCTGGTTGCTCAAAATAGCACTCTAGCCGTTGAGAAGACAAAGCTAGTGGGCCAGCTGAAGAAAGAGCAAACCGAGCTGAAAAAAGAACAAACTGCTATTGCTGCGGTGTTTAAGCAGAGGGAGCTGCTGCAGGTGGAACGGGATGTCCTTAAGATGTATGCCATCAAAGACGCAGCCCTGGTGGCCGATCTGATGAAGAAGTTATCCACAGCTAAAGAAACGGCGGTGCAAGACTATAAGAGCTCCCTGGCTTTTGAGGCTGCCGTGGACGAAGCCATCATCCCCTTCTTTTCCCACGGCACCAACCATATCCTACAGATGCTTGCCGACCATGGCAAGGTGGGAATGCAGACAATGGCTGAGTGGGCTATGCTCGACCCTTACTCTGATGATGCTCGTCAGTTTCATGACTTGGTCTCATACACCAAGGATGAACTGGAAACTCTCGCCAAGGTCGACGTTGAAGCTGTGCGCGAACCTTGGGTCCCGCCGAAGCCCCTAGACATGAACGTATGCTCGCTGATCGTGGCCCTGGAGTCTGAGGACTTAACCTTGAAAGACAGCGAGCAGCTATACGCGGAGGCCGCTACCAAGGTTGTAGAGGATAAAGCTGCTCGTAAAGAGTTGAATGCTCAATACGAGATACAATACGGGGCTGCGGCCAAGAATCTTCCTCCTCCTCCCGACCAGGTTTAGATTAGGAGTATCTTTGTCCGGCCTGCGCGCCAATATTTTTTGATTCCCAACTGTAATACTTCCTACTTTGAAATGGAAAATTTATTTTTTGCTCGAGCATTGTTCTTTTTACTTGTATTTTTCCTGTATCTGATTAGTACTACTAGTATGTATGCTTATGAACACAAGTATAAGGCAAACACAGTTTAATCGAGCATGCCAAAGGGTGCAAACAGTGACTTAAAAATAATAGGCTAATTTAAGCGTACATATTATTCTGAGCTCGAGGGTCCAAGGAAGCGATCTTACTTCGGACCAAGTACTTGGTTCTGGCCAAGGCTTTGAGCGGTCATAGCCCATATCTCCCTGGGGCGAGCATCCTGAAGATGGCCTAACGGGCATGGCCCAACTCTGAGCGATGACCAGCTAACCAGGCTTGGTCTTGTCCGACATTTGTGCGTCGAAATTGTTGCTAGTATATCAATTGGGTATAGAGATATACGACTAACAGTGTTGCTCAGTCACTATAGGAATCCGAGGTAGTTAGCCGCTACCTTGTGGGCATGGCCCCTACCGACTTGTGCGCTTCCCAGCATGTGAATCGAGCAAGGCTCTATCTTGCTCGCTGAGAGGACAAGATATGCTCACTGATACTCAGGTATAGTGGAAGGTTGATCGGGCATGGCCCCACCTGCTCGGCTTGCGAGCAGATTTTGTCAAGCAATCCGAAAACAATTTATAAATGAAAAAAATAATTTGAACTAACAAATATGAATAAGTTGCCTTTTTTATTGATAAAACGATGATGACCTTCAACAGGGCTGAGGGTCTTGCTCGTTTGTACATTGAGACTTGCTTAATGGTAGTACTTTTTCAAGTGATCTGCGTGCCAAGGATGCTTCAAGTCTTTGCCTTCTTGTGTACGCAGAGTGTATGTGTCTTCTCTGATTATCCCCGTGACTTGAAAATGCCCTTCCCAGTTCGGCAAAAGCTTTCCCCTTTTTGCTCGTTGACCGGTGACCTCGATTTTTCTGATTACCCAATCCCCGATCATGAATGCTCTTCCCCGGACTCGTTTGTCGTGGTGAGCCTTTGCTCGCTGCTTGTAGTTGACCATCCTCAGTTGCACATCCAGCCTTCTTTCTTCGAGCAGGTCAAGGTCTATTACCCGGGCAAGTTCATTGTTTTGCTCGCTGTAGTGGGAAACTCTGTAGCTTGGCAAGGCCATCTCTACGGGGATCATAGCTTCGGATCCATAAGTAAGTGCGAACGGAGTTTCCCCTGTTGGACCCTGGACAGTAGTCCTGACTGCCCATAAAGCTGATGGTAGGTCTTCTGCCCATTTTCCTGCTCGTCCCTCTAAGTTCCTCTTGAATGCGTGCAAGACTTGTTTGTTCCCGGTCTCTGCTTGGCCGTTGCCTTGTGGGTAAGCTACCGATGACTGCCAATGCTTGACGCCCAAGCGCACACACTCCACTCTGAACTTATCCGAGAACTGAGTACCATGGTCAGAAATGATTACCCGTAGGAGACTGAATCGGCACCACACTTGATCGTGGACGAATTTGATGATATCAGCCTCTGAAATTTTAGCCAGTGGCTTTGCCTCGATCCACTTTGTGAAATAGTCGATCATGACCACAGCGTACTTGTGTTTGTATTGTGCTAAGGGAAATGGACCGATCAAGTCTATTCTCCACATGTCGAACGGCCAAGCAGCGACCACTGGGGTCTGCATAGTGGAGGGCAACCTCGGTATGTTCGCGTACCTCTAACATTTGTCACATTCGCGGACGTATTTCTCTGCATCTCTCTTGAGGGTGATCCAGCAATATCCTGCTCGTAGAACTTTCTCTGCTACGGCTCTAGTGCCCGAATGGCTGCCATATTCTCCCTCGTGGACCTAGCATAGAACGCCATTAGTTAACTCTGGGGGACACATCGAAGCATAGGTCGGACCTTAGATCGCTTGTATAGGATTCCCCCGACTACCGAGTATCGGCAAGCCTGGCTTCTAACTATAGTAGCTTTGACTTTATCCACGGGCAAGACTCCTTGCTCGATGTAGTCCTTGTAGTCGTCAATCCAGCTTCTGATCGCTGGTTCAATGTCCATTATTACTAGTCCGTCAATGGCCGGAGTTTCCAAGTGCTCGATCATGACTGATGGATTCAATAATGCTAGACTTACTTCAGCGATCTTGGACAAGTAGTCTGCTTGCATGTTGTTAGTTCGGTCAATTCTGATGATCTCCCATAACTTGAAATCTTTCAAGCTTTCCTTGACAAACACATAGTATTTGACTAGGGAGGGGTGATGCACCATATATTCCCCCTGGACTTCGTTCACTACTAGCTGTGAATCTGAGTATACTGTGATCGCTTCTACACCCATATCTGCTGCAAGCTCAAGGCCGACGATCATTGCTTCATACTCGGCCACGTTGTTGGAGGCTGGAAACTTAAATCAGATAGCCAACTCAAATTCTGTAACTTGGTCGGGAGCTATGAGAAGGATGCGAGCTTCGCTCCCGACTTTGCTCGCTGCCCCATCAACATAAAGATCCCAACAGTAGGCCGGCCTAGGCATTGGAAGTTGCTCGTGCCCTGGCTCTGTTGGCTGTGGGGCTTCAGACTCCTGCTTGGTGAAACTTGTTTCGACCAAGAAGTCGGCCTAAGCCTGAGCTTTGATTGCTCGTCTGGGCTGGTAGTCGATGTGAAATTATGTAAGCTCGATTGACCAGCTAAGTAGTCTGCCCGATGAATCGGGTTTCTGCAGGATTTTACGCAGTAGTGCATCTGTGTACACTATGATTACATGTGTAGAAAAATAAGCCATTAATTTTCTGGCAGCTACAACAAGCGAGTAAACTAATTTTTCGACATTAAAGTAACTACCCTCAACAGGACTGAGGGCCTTAGATACATAATACACATGCTTTTGTACATTTACCTCTTTCCTAACTAAAACAGCAGCCACAGTCTGGTCTGTGGTCGCTAAATACACGTATAAAGGCTCACCGAGCACAGGGCTGCTAAGAAGGGAAGGCTTTCCTCAATATTCCTTTAGCTGCTCGAGGGCTTTGGCACATTCTTCATTCCGCTCGAACCCTTTGTTACCGCTCAGGACCTTGAAGAATGGAAGGCATTTCTCCACTGACTGAGAGATGAAGCGACCAAGGGCAATGATACTACCGTTTAACCGCTGGACGTGTTTGATGCAGTAAGGCTGCTCCATCTCGATCAAGACCTGGATCTTCTCCGGGTTTGCCTCTATCCCACGCTGATTGACCATGAATTCGAGAAACTTTACTGTTCGGACCTCGAACACGCACTTGCTCAGATTCAGCTTCATATTGTGTTTGCGCAAATTGGCAAACGTCTCTTCTAGGTCAAGAGTTTGGTCGCGGCCTCTGGTTTTGATGACCATGTCATCAATGTAAGCCTCCATCTTTCTGCCAAGCTGGGAGCCAAAAACCTTGTTGACCATGCGTTGATAAGTGGCCCTTGTATTCTTCAACCCGAGGGGCATCATTTTGTAGCAGTACAGACCTCCGCCTGCCTGGAAGGCTGTTTTTGCTTGATCTTGCTCGTTCATCTTGACTTGGCGGTACCCTGAGTACACATCCAGGAAGCTGAGCATCTCAAATCTGGCTATGGCATCGACGAGCACATCAATGCGCGGTAACGGGCAGCAGTCCTTCGGGCAAGCTTTGTTGAGGCCCGTGAAGTCGACGCATATACGCCATTTGTCATTGGCCTTTTTGACCATCACCATGTTGGCCAGCCAGGCCGGATACTGGATCTCCTCGATGATGTCAGCTTTTAGGAGCTTTTCGACATCTGTTTTGATTGCTGCACCCTTCTCTAGGGAGTACTGCCTTAGCCGCTGCTCGCTGCTGAATTGGTCGAAAAGTTGGGTCCACATTCAGGTGATGGCGGGCAACACTCTCACTGACTCCCTATATGTCTTCGACGATCCATGCGAACACATCCAAGTTGTTTCTGAGTTGGTCGATCAATTTGGCCCGAGACTCGAGAGGCATGGCCTTCCTGATCTTGATTTTCTGCTTGGGGTAAGCAGGATTGATGATGATCTCTTCCAACTCGTCTTGCGGCTGGAACTCGGGCTCGTATCGTACTTGTAGAGTGCCTAGCTTGATACCTTACGTGGGGGGAGGACCAGCCTTACGCGCAGGGACTGTCAGTGCTAGAGCTTGCCCGGCTTCGTCGATCTCCATGAGATCTGCTGTTCCAGAGGATACCCCGAGTTCAATATTGTTTATGGGGACGGAGCCTGAGGCAGTGTTGGTTAGAGTCTCCTTTTTAGAGACTGTGATCGTTTGCTCGGGAGTATCCATGATCAACTTATGTTTCTTCTGCTGGGAATCCCAGACATACTCCCATATTACCCGGGGCTTGCTGTTGAGGATACCGACCCCATCCTCTGTATAGAACTTGGCCTTTTCATGGGGGGATGGAAGTGACCATTTGAAATTTGGCCATGGCTGGGGCACCTAGATTGCAGTTGTAAGCGGACTTAAGATCGATCACCAGGAATGTGATCATCCCTATCCGCATTTGTGTTCCATCTCCCATGAAGACCTCCAGTTCGATGACGCCCTTGACACTCACTTGATGGTTAGTGAAACCTTTAAGCTTTCCCAGGTACGGCTTGAGCCGGGTGTCCGATAACTCCAAGCCTTTGAAACAGGAGTAGTACATGATATCCCTGCACGCTCCCATGTCCAACAGTACCCTGTGAACCTGCCAATTGTTCACAAGGCAAGAAATGACCAGCGGTTTCTCGGATGCCAGAAGAGTGCTCGCTAGCTCACTACGGATGAAGAAAATGATAGGTTCCTCACACTGTTGTACTACTAGGGCGTTAATAGCTTTTGACAGGGAGTAGATATGCTTCCCGAGTTGAGTGTTGGATGGGAGCTCCTCATGAATCATGTTTACCACCCCTTGTATCTGAGGGGCCTAGCCACCTCTTCCTCTCAAGGGTCTTCCCTGCCAGTCATTACCGACATTATTGCTCGCGTCCCGATTCCTTTTGAAACGGTCTAGCTTGCTCGCATTTATAAGTTTTTGAATCTCCCGCTTCAACACATTGCATTCCTCTGTAGTGTGACCGTTGTCATGATGATAGTCACAGTACTTGATGTTGTCCATGGTATGAGCGAACTTAGGGTCAAGCGAGTATGGTACTGGCAAAGCATCCCCGACCTAGAACATGATTTCTTCCCGAGTGGTATTTAGCGGGGTGAACTGTGACTCCCTGAATCTCTGCCCGGGCGTAGAAGTACGCCTTCTGTCTCTGCGTGGACGGTTATTGCCCTTCTGGCTCTGATCAGCCGGTGTGTCTGAGCTGTCTTGAGTCTTATCTTTTCCCTTAGGCTTGTTTGTATTCTCCGTCGAGCAAAACAGGTGCGAATTGGCTAGCAGCTCAGCCTTCGACGTACTTGGGTTCATGGTCAGAATGGTTTTGAGCGGGCCTGCTCTCATATTGTTGAGGTAACAAAATGTGATTTCTGGATCACTGGTGGCTGTCACTTGGTCGAGCATCTCCTCGAACCTTTTCAAGTAGCTGCTATAAGACTCATGATCGCCCTGTTTGATCTTGCCGAGATCAAATCTATTTTTGGGCGTAGGGCCCGCCGTGCCAAATTCTTCAAAGAATTTCTCTCGAAGTACCTCCCAGCTACTTATAGATCCCTGGGGAACTCTCCCCAACCATGACTATGCCTTGCCCTGAAGAGCACCCTCAAGGCTCGTATTTTCAGAGCCTCTACATCCGTGACCATCTGAATCTGTGCTTCAAATGATATAAGACATTCGTTTTCCCGCGTCTTCCTGAAGTATTTTTCAAACTGTGGGAAGGTAACTCCACGCACGGGTGGCATGTTCTCGATCTCTGGAGTGAACGGATTGCCCTCAAGCGGCTTTGTGGCTCCATAACCGGGCTTGGCCACAGCTAAATTGGCCATTTGTTTGGCCATGTCTCTCTTCATGGCCTCCACCTGTTCTGATAGACGTTTTCTGCGTCCACTGTGAGCATGGACGAGCAGGCATGTTCTGAATACTGACTACGTGCTCCACAGGCGTTCGGCAGTCGGTGGATAGAAGGTCGGATCATAAGAAACTTCCACTTCATGCTCAACTCGCGCTCTATGCTTTGGCCGATGTGCCTCTGCCTCTGTGTATTCGCGGGCTCTGCGACGACTGTGGCTTTCTCCCTGGGCATGGTGATCCTGTTGATGGTGATGTCAGTGGGATGGATTCTGGCGGCTATATCTGCTTTCCGCATGATCGTCTGCCCTCTGCTGTTCATTCGCCTCCTCTGAGGGTACATGAATAATAGAGGGATTCGTCTACTCGGAGCGGGCAATTGTTGGGAGGCCTGGCCACCACCAACAAGTGTTGGATTGCTGAGAGCGGGCAGAACTAAATCTGCAACTGGAACCGGGGCATGGTCCATGGCAAGTAGTTGCTGGTTGAGCATGTACATCTTATTATAATACTCTGCTTGGACTTGCAGAGCAGCAGCCTATTGGTCAGAGGTTTGTTAGGGCAAACTCACTTGGCTTCCCTGGTCGTTTTCTCGCTGGCGATTCAATTGTACCCTAAGGTCTTGAGCACGAGCATCCCTTTGCTCGTTGATGACCTGGCGAGCATCTCGCTGGCTCGCTTGGTTCTGGATGGCATGTTGAGACAGTTGCTCCTCAACATACATAACATTCTCACCGTGAGCCGCATGACAGGCTGCAACCTTCTCGTTTCTCGTTTGCACCCCTTGGGGTGCCCTTGGTGGCAGATCACCAAGCAGTGGGTTGTTGTTCCCAACCAGCTGGCTGTCTGCCTAGTGGTTACTAGTAGTGGCGTGAGGTTTGCTACCCTTGCCAGCCATTGCACTAACACAGATTATCGAGAAACTCACCGAAAAACTTAGAGAAAGTTTAGAAGCTTCGATTACCCAACAACAGAACCAAACTGATGAAACAAAAATACAGCTTGGGCCGTCCGTGTGATGGGTAGGATATCTGGGCTTGATTTGCTTCCTTGAACCTGATTAAGATCATGAAAACACCTTAGTGGGAGTGCAAATCTTGGCCTCACGAAACCATTCCAACGTGAGAGTAAGTATCGTGTGAGAAAGTCAAAAGAAAATTTGACAGAGGTTCGAAACTCAAGAAAAAGTGTGTACCCTGTATATGAGTTATAGAGGGGTACTTATAGGCCCCCAATGTCATTGAATCCATCTAGGATTCAGCTTCCATAATTACCTAGCCAATTTAGGAGGAAATCCCTAAACTGTAGGCATGATAAGCGACTGGCCGCGTAAATCTAGGAGCAGATAAGGTAAGTATCCTGCTTGGATAAGGAAACCTTTGACCTGTCTTGGAGAGCAAGTTACCAAGGTTTCCTGCTCAATACGTGCTCGGGCGAGCAAGGCTCTACCCAGCTATATGATGTAGACTGGCCAGAGATAAGTATAGATCCCGGGCCTGGCCCTTGGTCTGGCAGGCATGGCCTATAGTCAACCAGGTTTTGATGGGTGCTCTAGTGCTCGGTGTCCTCTAGCTCTGCCCGCTGGGTAGGTAGGTCACATGCTAATTAAGCTTGTAACTGACACGTGGTGGGCGCTTGTGCTTTGCTCGTGACCGGGTTTGGGCCGGGCACATCACCTTTAATCATATATGTCAATGTAAAAAATTAACATCTTTTTCAACAATGTGAAAGAAATAATTGACATGCCATATCCACAACCATTATCTACGGTTGCTTTGAAATTCATTTTTTCTTTCAAAAATGTATAAATGCTATATGGCACTTAACTTTTTTCTACATGCACATTTGCATTGGTGATGCTATGAGAAAATGAAGGTAATATGAAATATCCTTTACCAAATTTCCATATTTATCCATTAGGTATTTCTCAAAGTCAAGTGGCTTAAAGATGTTAGCATTATATGGGTTTCTCATTCAAAAATTTAAAGATTGCTAAAATATGGAATCCAAATCCATATATATATATATATATATATATATAATTGGTGAGGAGCACTATGGTTGTGTCACCTCACCACCTTTTGATAAATCTTCATCTTTATTGTAAAGTATCCATGTGGATTCTTTAAAAATTCTTGGTTTTGTAGTCATCTATATTGTTAAACAGATAGGTAATTGAATAGAGCTATTCAGATGTTGAGATTAAATTATCTTTAAAATATTAACGGATGATATTCATCCCCTCATTCACATGTGTGAGTAGTTATCCATTTTTAACTCCCTATTTTTTTCTTTCTCTGTAACAAGTCACCCCCTACAATTAATACTATAGACAGTCACCTCTTTTTTTCCCCATATGTTTTATCTTCAGATTACAAAGTCACACCCTGTGATTAATCTTCTGAACAGTCACCCCTTATAAAACATCAATTCATCAACTATAACTTGAAGCAATGTATCCCTCAACTGTAACATTTTTAAAAAAAATCGTACCTTCTATTTAGGCACTGTCATTTCAATTGAGGAAATCAGATATATTGGCACCGTGTCATAGGCACGGGCATGAAGATATAGTTAACTAATAATAATAATACATAATACTCCCTCCGTCCCTAAATTATCGTCCTCCTTTCCTTTTTCGTCCGTCCCAAAATAATTGTCCAGTTTGAAACTTACTTTTTTAGAACATCACTTTTACCACTTTATCCTTACTTTTTCACTCTACTTTAATTATGGGCCACATACACATGTGCTTTAAAGGAAACTACACATTAAACCAATATAAATAATCAAGTCAATTGTTTTTTCTTAAACTGTGCGCCGAGTCAACCAAGACGATTATTTAGGGACGGAGGGAGTAATAATAATCAATATGATAAGGAGTATTAGTATTAATATATATAACTTTTTCTATTGTCAATAGTAGAAGACTTATATTTAAAAACTTTTACAACTAACATTACTTCTAACCAATGTGGGATAAAACTCTTTAAGTTGGGACATTACTTCTAATGACTCACTTCTAACATCATACTTTAAGCCTTGATATCTTATTCATCCAAAACTTGATTTGGACAAATAAATATATCATTTTGATGCTCTTGTCGAATATAACACATTTGCATAATTATTTTTGCCAACAAACAAATGACACGTAAATAAATTCGTTCCTCAAGTTGTATAATTTCTTTCATAAAAAACACTAATTTTTAAACAAGTATTATACTTTAAATCTTGATATCTTATTCATCCAAAATTCGATTTGAACAAATAAATATATCATTTCGATGCTCTCACCGAGTAGAACATATTTGCGCAATTACCTTCTCCAACAAATAAATGACACATAAAGAAATTTGTGCCTCAAGTTGTATAATTTCTTTCACTAAAAACACTAATTTTGCAACAATATAAGAGATGAATCCCACATTAGTTAGAATTTAATGTTTGTTTTAAAAATATTATTATTAAGTACTAATAGAAGAGATATATCATACATTGGTTGGAAAGTGATGTTGGCTTTCAAAGTCATTTGATAAAAAAACTTAAACCATTATTACCAATTGAAGATGTATATCTCACATTGGTTAGAAAATGATGTTGATTTTAAATTATTTTATATTATTATCAATATAAGAGATGTATAACACATTGTTTAAAAAGAAAATGTTAGATTTTAAAGACTTTAGACTAAAGACTTTCACTTTTACAAAAGATGTATCTCACATTGGTTACAAAATATTCTACTATTATTACCAATAGAAGAGATGTATTTCACATTAGTTAGAAATTGATGTTGTTTTAAAAATATTATTATTAATTACCAATAGAAAAGATGTATCATACATTGGTTAGAAAGTGATGTTGGTCTTCAAAGTCTTTTGATAAAAGACTTCTACCATTATTACCAATAGAAGATGTATATCTTACCTTGGTTAAAAATGATGTTGATTTTAAATTATTTTAGATTATATAATTTTTTTTACTATTATTAGCAATAGAATATATATATATATATATATATATATATATATATATATATATATATATATATATATATATATATATATATACATATCACACATTTGTTATAAATTGACGTTGGTTTTAAATTACTATTATTACCAATAAAAGAGATAAATCTTACATTGGTTAAAAAACGATGTTTATTTTAAAAGTCTTTAAATAAAAAGACTTCTACTTTTATCATCAATAAAAGAGAAGAGAAGAGATGTATCCCATTATATAGGAAAAAAATGTTGGTTTTAGATTTTTTTAGATAAAAAACTTCTACTAATATTACCAAATGATGAGATGTATTTTACATTGGTTAGAGAGTGATGTAGGTATTAAAAATATTTTCATAAAAAGCTTAATACTAATAGAAAAAATATGTATTTCACATTGGTTAGGAAAGTGATATTGGTTTAAAATGTTTTTAGATAATGTATCTCACATTGGTTAGAAATAAATGTTGGTTTAAAAACTAATGTTGGTTTAAAAAATATCATTATTACCAATAGAATAGATGTATCATATATTTGGTAGAGGGTAATGTTGGTTTCCAAAGTCTTTAGATATTAGACTTTTATCATTATTACCAATAGAAGATATATATCTCACATTGGTTAGAAAGTGATGTTGATTTTAATTTTAGATAAAAGACTTTTACTATTATTACTAATAGAAGAGATATCCTACATTGGTTAAAAAATGATGTTGATTTTAAAAGTATTTAGATAAATGCATTTTTATGTTATTACCAATAGAAAATATGTATCTCACATTTTTTTAGAAATGAATGTTGGTTAAAAAGTATTTTATCTACTACTATTACTACTAATAGAAAATATGTACACCACGTGGTTAGAATGTGAAGTTGGTTTTAAAAGTGTTTAGATAAAAGACATAAACTTTCATTACCAATAGAAATAGAAAATAAGTATCCCACATTGTTTAAAAATGAATTATGATTTTAAAAGTTTTTAACAAAAAAAGACTTATAATATTATTATCAAGTTAGATGTTAATTTTAAAAGTCTTTAGATAAAATATTTTTACTATTATTACTAATACAAAACATGTATCTTACGTTAGTTAGAAACTTATGTTAATTTTAAAAGTATTTAGGTAAAAAAAATTGTTTCATATTAGTAACAATAGAAAAAAAAATTATAACCATAGAAGAGATTAATAATCTAATTATAATGTCCAAAAATTATATTATTATCACAATATATATATATATATATATATATATATATATATATATATATATATATATATATATATCTTACATTGTACTCGTGTGAAACATGTGTTAAATAACTAGTTTTAATATGATGGGTATGGGAGTGAGATATGCATTCCCACCTTGAGACTCCCATGCACCAAACACATCCTTATTGTATGGATCTCAACCAAAACAATTATTTTGGAATAGAAGATCCGGACTCCAAAAACAATTAAATAACAAATTGATCATCCTACTTTAAACATTTATTCATTATAGTCCTCCTACAACGTGATTTATCAAGGATTAATATATAATTTGGTCCCTTAACTTGCCAATTCTGATTTATATGGTAACCGATGTTGAAACTTTCATATGGTGGCTCTTTAACCCGACTTTGGGCTTCATGTTAGACCTTGGTGGCATTATCTTTGGATGGAACGTTAATTTTTATGAAATGACAATTTTCCCTCACTAATTCTAATGAACATCCATGTTGTCAATTAATTGCTAAGTTGAAAATTGACCTAAAATAAAATATAAAAAGAAAAAAGAAATAAAAATAAAAAAATGATGACAAACCCCAATTTTTTAGGCAACCCCACCAACTGTTACCCTACCCCCCCCACACACACACACCTACAAATACACTCCCACCACACCCATCTTCACCAAGCAACGACCCATTTCCCTCAATCTCTATCTCCTCTGACAAACCTCTTCTCACTCTGGTTTTCTTCCTCGAATCTGTTGGAAATTGGTTGCAAATATTGGTGACGACCAATAATAAATTTAAGTTCCATTTAGTGGAATTAAAAACAAGTTGCAAATTAAGAATCTACGTTTCGAGTAGATACGGATAATGTATTCATTTACTCAAAACCATTTGCGGGTGAATGCGAAATTAATACAAAAAGTGATCAACTTGAGTTTATAGTTGAAGAGCAAATGGGTATATGGAATGACATATCCCACATTGTGAAAATAAAGTGTAGGAGAGCATTTTATTAATAGGTGCACTTTATAGGAATACAATCATATGTTCCAAGGTGCATCATAGCGGTGTCACATGGGTGTGTTAAAGTTTTGACCAAGTCAACGAGACCAATGGGTCAGCTTGATGGTTCAACTCAGTTCAGTGGCGTGATGGGATCGCGGTTCAGTCTGGTAGGTACGGGTCAACCCCCATGCTAATGGTTGGCCTGGTCAGGGTTTGATCCAGTGCATGTGAGCTTACAGCAGGACTGACAGTTAGGGTAGTTAAAGCATGGGTGCTTCGCACACTGGTGCAACCGGCCGCCCACTTCTTGATCAGCCACCTCCCAAGGTTGTGACTCTTGATAAATGACACCCCTACCTCTTCATAAACTATAAATAGCCTTCATCCATTTCATTCACTCCACTACAATATAAGCATTATTTGTAGTTTTCTCTCTCTCATTCTCATATATAGAAAGTCTTGGGTATCCGATTAGTTCGCCGAAAACTTTTAATCGTTGTGCATCAATTATAAGTTAGAAAGTCGTTGTATCTTGGAGACGATTGTCATAGACCATTAGCACAATATACGGGGCAATTTCGTATAGCGGAGAAAGAGTCTAAGTCTTGCCTTGACTTATTACGTAATTTAGTTACGTAATTAATTGCAATATTATTTTTTGTATTTTATTTTATTTGCCATTTTTCAGATTACACCAATTATTTCCAACAATCGCAAGACGAAATTTAGTGTAATCAAAGATGGCTAAGGAAAATTCTACACCATCAGATACGACGGCACCAACTGTGACTCCTACACCAGTTAATGTCGCTTCATTTCATGCGACACCCATGCCTACTCATGCTTCGGTTCATGCAGAAAAACCGGAAAAAATCAAGGGTAGTGATTTCAAGAGGTGGCAACAAAAATGTTGTTTTACCTAACTACCCTCGGCTTGGCTTGCTTCCTAAGGAAAACACCGCCAACTGTTGACGCCGATGACGACGATCAACAAAGGAAGATTGCACTGGATGCTTGGAATCACAATGACTTCCTGTGTCTCAACTACATTCTA
The DNA here is from genome assembly GCA_013146195.2 of Codonopsis lanceolata. Lineage (NCBI taxonomy): Eukaryota > Viridiplantae > Streptophyta > Magnoliopsida > Asterales > Campanulaceae > Codonopsis > Codonopsis lanceolata. The sequence continues at coordinate 9,511,117 of CM028381.1, read as the reverse complement.
AATGGGTTGGAAGATTCACTCTACAATGTGTACTATCAAATCAAGACCGCGAAGTTCTTGTTGGAATCACTCGAGAAAAAGTACAAGACCAAGGATGCTGGCACAAAGAAATTCATTATCGGCAAGTTCCTGGACTACAAAATGGTAGATGTGCTGCATGTCCCAGACATTCGCAAGAATCTAGTTTTTGGCTCCATATTGAACAAAACCGGATTTAGGTTAGTCTTTGAGTCAGATAAGTTTGTATTGACCAAGAGTGGTCAATTTGTAGGAAAGGGCTACCTTGATAAAGGGCTCTTTAAGATGAATGTAATGACTGTGCATCGCAACTTCGATGATAATAATAAAGTTATTAATTCTTCTTACTTGGTTGAGTGTTCTAATTTATGGCATGATAAATTAGGACATGTAAATCTAAACTCACTATGAAGATTAGTGAACTTAGATTTATTGCCTAAAATGGAATTTAATACATAAAATAAATGTCAAATTTGTGTAGAGGCAATAATGACCAAGGCACCTTTCCAATAAGTGGAAAGAAGTACTACACCACTAGAATTAATCCATAATGACATATGTGATTTAAAATATGTGCAAACTAGAGGTGGGAAAAAGTACTTTATAACGTTTATCGATGATTACACAAGATACTGTTACGTATATCTATTAAAAAGCAAAGATGAAACCTTAGAAGATTTCAAGGCTTATAAGAATGAAGTAGATAATCAATTTAACTTAAAAGTTAAAAGGATTCGAAGTGATACATAGAGGTGGAGAATATGTAGCTCTGCTTGAAGACATATGCTTTGATTCTGGTATAGTTCATCAAACGCTAGCTCCATACACACCTCAATCAAATGGCGTTACAGAAAGGAAAAACAGAACTCTTAAAGAGATGATGAATGTTCTCTTAATTAGTTTTGACTTAACCGACAACATGTGGGGGGAAACAATTCTTTCAGCTAACCACATTCTTACTAAGTTACCACACAAGAAAAGGGATAAAACTCTATATGAATTATGGAAAGGTAGGAAGCCCTCCTATAATTTCCTTAAAGTGTGGGGATGCCTAACAAAGGTAGAAGTACATAAACCTAAACAGGTTAAAATAGGACCCAACACCGTTGATTGCATTTTCATAGGATATGCACATAACAGTAACTCATATCGATTTGTTGTACCCAAGTCAGAAGCTCCTGATATGAATGAAGGAATGACAATAGACTCAAGGAATGCAGTATTCTTTGAAAATATCTTTCCTTGCAAAGAAATGAAAGAAATAAGTTCTAATAAAAGGACTTATGAAACTACAAATGGTACTTCTCAAGAAAATGAAGAACCAAGACGTAGTAAAAGGACAAAGGTGCCTACATCTTTTGGTCCTAATTTTCTAACTAACTTTATGTTAGACGATGAGCCTCGAACAATTCAAGAAGCATTGTCTAGTCCAAATGCTCCATATTGGAAAGAATCTATCAATAGTGAAATTGAGTCCATAATGCATAATCATACTTGGAAAATTGTTGACCTCCCTCCAGGATGCAAACCGTTAGGTTGCAAATGGATCCTAAAAAGGAAGTATAAAGCAGATGGATCTATTAATAAGTACAAAGCCCGGCTAGTAGCCAAAGGGTTTAAGCAAAAAGAGGGATATGACTTCTTCGATGCATATTCTCCTGTCACGAGGATCACATCCATTTGTGTTCCCATTGCTATTGCAACATTGCATAACCTTGAGATACATCAAATGGATGTGAAGACTGCCTTCTTGAACGGAGAATTTGAAGAAAAAAATATACATGGAACAACCTGAAGGGTTTGTTGCACCAGGGCAAGAACGCAAAGTGTGCAAACTTATCAAGTCATTGTAAGAACTTAAACAAGCACCCAAGCAATGGCATGAGAAGTTTTACCAGGCAATGTTGTCAAATGGGTTTAAAATCAATGAGTGTGACAAATGTGTTTACATTAAGGGCACACCAGATGATTATGTGATCGTTTGTCTATATGTAAACGACATGTTGATCATGTGAAGTAATCATGATCTAATAATGCATAGTAAGAAGATGTTAAAGAAAAACTTTGACATGAAAGATATGGGCCAAGCAGATGTCATACTAGGGATAAAAATCTCTAGGACATCCGAGGGAATTGTCTTGTCACAATCTCAATATATTGAGAGTGTACTCAAGAAATTCGATGCTTTTAATCTACCTCCGGTTAAGACTCTAGTAGACTTAAGTCTACAATTAGTCAAAAATAGAGGAGACCCAGTATCACAGTTAAAGTATGCATAAGTTATTGGCAGTTTGATGTTTCTAACAAATTGTACTCGTCCTGACATAGCTTACTCGATAAGCAAGCTCAATATATTCACTAGTAATCCAAGTAATGACCATTGGACAACATTGACTAGAGTACTCATGTACTTAAAACATACTTTGAGTCAAGGGATACATTACACCAAATATCCAGCTATATTAGAAGAATACAATGATGCAAATTGCATATCAGATACAAAAAACTCCAAGTCCAATAGTGGGTACGTGTTTACCATAGGTGGAGGAGCGGTATCTTGGAAATTCTCTAAGAAAACTTGTATAGCTCGATCCACGATGGAATCAGAGTTTATAGCAGTAGATAAGGCCGGTGAAGAAGCTGAATGACTTATAAATTTCTTAGAGGATATTCCATGCTGGAATAAACCAGTGCCTCCTGTTATGATACATTGTGATAGCATGTCAGTTATAGGGAGAGCACAAAGCTGTATGTACAACGGTAAGTCTCGACATATACATAGGAGACATAATATACCATTAGACAATTGATCTCTACTAGAATAATTTATGTTGACTATGTGAAGTCTAAAGAAAATATAGCGGATCCGTTTACAAAAGGTATAAATAGAGATCAAATGTACCAAGCAGTTAGGGGAATGGGTCTAAAACCCACACAGTAAAAGAAATTCATACCGGTAACTCAACCATGATGAGTGGAGATCCCACAAACTTGGTTCAATGAGACAACTAAATTATGAAGGTTCTAGATGTGCACTTGGAACTCATCTTAACTCATTCCCAAAATTTCAAATGCTAACCTGCAGAGGTGTGGTAAGGGTAAGCGTTAGGCTTTTAATGATTCCTATACCTTATAAAGGTGGAGTATATCAGGATACTCTTTATAGAAGATCACCTATATAAGTGAGAAGTTTGGCCGCTTCAAATAGAAAACACTTATGAATCCAAGATATGGTTCAGGGCCGAATTGGACACAATGTGAGAACGAAAATATATTAGAATTGCTATTGTGTAAATGTTATTGTCTTGGTTTACATAAAAAGCTGATCAATTCAAGACATCGTGTTCACTGAACAACGACTAAACCTGATAACATCTCACTAGGGAAGGTTCAAAGCCGGAACCTACCTATCCTGGTGCAATAGCAGTTCGCTAAGACTTTCTGTAGTGTCTGCATAACATGTGTCTGCATTAATTGTCATTCATGTGGGGGATTGTTGGAAATTGGTTGCAAATATTAGTGATGACCAATCTTTGACCAATAATAAATTTATATTAAGAATCTACGTTTCGACTAGATACATATAATGTATTTATTTGCTCAAAACTAATTTCGGGTGAATGAGAAAGTTTTGACCAAGTCAATGAGACCAATGGGTCAGCTTGATGGTTCAATCCGGTTCAGTGGCGTGATGGGCTCGCGGTTTAGTCTGGCATGTACATGTCAATTGGGCCAACTAGCGTGCTAATGGTTGCGCCTGGTTAGGGTCTGAGCTTACAGCAGGACTGGAAGTTAGGGCGGTTAAAGCATGGGACCGGTCCAGTGCTTCGCATATTGGTGTAATTGGCCGCCCACTTCTTGATGAGCCACCTTCTAACGTTGTGACTCTTGGCAAATGACACTCCTACTTATTCATAAACTATAGATAGAACCCCCCCCCTTCATCCATTTCATTCACTCCACTACAACATAAACATTATTTGTAGTTTTCTCTCTCTCATTCTCATACATAGAAATTTTTGGGTATCCGATTAGTTTGCCAAAAACTTTTAATTGTTGTGCATCGATTATAAGTTAGAAAGTCGTTGTATCTTTGGGACGATTGTCATAGATCGTTAGCACAATATATGGGGCAATTTCGTCTTGCGTAGAATGAGTCTAACTATTGCCTAGACTTATTACATAATTCATTGCAATATTATTTTCTGTATTTTATTTCAATTTCCATTTTTCATATTACACCAATTATTTCCAATAGAATCAGGCATAGATCCACCATCACCGATCAATGGTGCACAAACTCTTGTACCCGAACTCCTCTTAAACGTGCGAAATCGAAAATGCCAATCGTATTACTCGGGAGTTCTTCCGCCAATTTAATCGACAATGTGAGGTCCTGATGTTTCAACATTTCTGGGTAGTGTTCCAATAAACAACACATGGGTCGATTGCATTTGTGGCTGCATCTAAATCCCACCTAGTAGATTCCATCTCGCTGCTCAATAACCTGACAAAACTCCTAATATATTTAATTGTCACTCTAAGAGAAGCAATGAAATGGGTGGGGCTTAATGAAGAGCACCGAAGATTGTCAAGTGGAGATAAAGGCCCACTTGGATTCAATCTCTTTTTAAACCACTTGTTTTCTTTGTTGGCTTTCTCAAACTTCTCTCTAGGAAAGGTGATTTCAGAGTTTTTGAGCCTAACCTCTGAGCCCAACTTCTTCCTGATTATCTCATAGATTTTCAATAAACTTTTATGCTCTTGAATTTCGGCTAACGGGAGGGTAGTTTCGGGAGAGGGATTGTCGAGATGTTCCTTTAAGAAAGATTGTTTCAATTCAGACAAAGTCTTTAACTCTGAGACTACAATTTGATCAGCCGACTGAATCCCTTCATGATCATAAGGGGACTGAGTGAGTTGCAATTGAGCATATCCTGCTTTTACAGTGGATGTGCTGGCGAACAATTTGGCAACGAAAGCTTCCATGGCTGCTCTGCTCTGAAGCTTGTCATCTTCTTCCTCGTCGACAACCTTAGGCTGATGATAACGACTCTCATTGATTAACTCGCTATGCTTGAACTTCTCATGTGATTGGCTTTTCTGATTTTTGACCCTTGTTACAGCTCGAATATGCAACACCTTGGCAAAAGAAGCTTGGTAATGAGGAGGAATCAAATGGGATTTTTGACCCCTGTTACAACTCGAAGCTTGAGAAAAACTTGTCATGGGAGTGAACTTATGGGCTTCCTTGCTTTCTTCTTTGTTAATGGCGTCACGGTACCAATTATAAGAACTGAATGCTATTGACAGAAGAAAGTCAACAAAGAACACAACCTCACACAAGTTTTAGTTTTATATTTGATTGCTAAATACTAGCTTTTTCTTTTTATATATTATGATTAATTTCAAGTAGACATTATACTCAGCTCAAGTAAGGGCAAAATTGTCATTTTACAAAAATTTCACGTTTCATCCAAAGATAACGTCACCAGGGACTAACATGAAGTCTAAAGTTGGGTTAAAGAGTCACCATAGGAAAATTTTAACATTAGTTAATATATAAATCAAAATTGGCAAGTTCAGGAACCAAATTATATATTAATCTATTTATCAATTTCAACATTATACTTCAATAATTTTGAGGCCACGTAAATCACTCTCCATTTTAATCGAGGAATTTGGATGAAAAAGTTAAAATGAGCTAACTTTCGTTAGTAAATAAAAAATTAATTAAAAACTCTAAATATTCTTATTAAAATTGTTTTGATATTAATATATAAATTTATAAAACATAAAATTAATCTTAACACTTGTTTATAAATAGTTGTCGATTTTTTTTTTATCGAATGAGTGATCAAAATCAACTAACTTACTCCATCTCCGAAAATCATTGTCCTACTTTTCTTCGTCGTTCCGTCTTAAAAAATTAACTTTATTTTTTATATTTTTATGACAACACTTTTATTATTTTACTCTTATTTTTTCCTTCATACTTTAATTATGGGTCACACACATAAACTTTAAAAATAACTACATATTATACTCATATTAATAATCAAGTCAATTGTTGTGTGTTGGGTCAAACATGATAATAATTTTAAGATAGATAAAATAGTACCAAATAACATATACGTGAGCTTTTGAATTAACATAGGAGTAACTAAAAGTGATAGAGATCAAAATAAAGGCAAAGACTTGTGTAGGACGATCTTACGGATCCTAAATCCTTAAGACAGAGTCTCATTTAGGAATTCGCGGGTTAATAACGTAATATGTTTAAAAAAATTACAGTAATAGCTTAGGTGAGTTGGTCAGAGGCGACGGTTAAAGGTTTAGATCAAGGAGGTCGTCGATTTGAAGCGCCCTAGTTACAATATTTACTTTTAATGCTCATTAATGAGAAGTTCCTCTATTTGCTCCAGTGCCCCTGCACTTTCAATGTTTGCCGTCGAAATTCTTATGTTTCTCACGTCTTGCAGTTTGATCATTTTTCAGCTCCGTTAATCATCCGTTAGCATCAATTGCCTTGAGATACTTGACAGATCATAACGGACTTTGACGAAATGCTAAATGACACATTTAAAGCCAAACGTGACACATTGAAAATACAAAAATGACACATTTTAATGTTAAAAATGACACTATAAAGGGAAATTAACTATAATTCTCATTAAACTACAAAGTAACACTCTTAAAACTAAAAAGTGACACATATAATACTAATAAGTGACACATCTATATTATAATAAAGCTCAGTAGTTAACTACTGGTCAGGATTCATTTTTAACAAACATAACTACTGGTCAGGATTCATTTTTTTTTTTTTTGCAAAGTTAACTAGTGGTCAGGATTCATTTTTATCCAATATAACTACTGGTTATGATTAACTCTCATTATCGCCCTATTTGGTTCCCTAATTAATTCTGACATTTGCCTTCATATATTAGTTTCTTTAATGCATTCAAGAGATATTGCTAGATTTCGTGAATCCTGTTAACAATATGGGAGATATATGTAAATCATTAATGGTAAGTTATTTCCTTTCTTTTTTTGTTCCTTTAATTCGGTTTATTTATTTTGTTGATTATGTACTCCCTTCAATTTAAATTAGAGTAAGTCTCCTGTAAGACGGTCTTGCAGACCTTAATTCGTAAGATGGAGCTCCACTATCTCACAGCTCAACCCACTAACACACTGTGGGTCAAGTAAAGATGATTCATCTTATAAAAAATGACCGTAAGACCGTCTTACCTAAGCTTTTGCCATTAAATTAAGTATCTCTTAATTGCAATTGACTAGTAAATAGAAGGGAAAGACAATGAGACCTTAGGTAGCATTGAGGAGAACATATACAAAGAAGAATTCAAGGGGGATGATAATGGTAGAAAAAAAATAAATAAGAAAGAAGAGAATGAAGTGGGGTGCTGAAACCAAGAGGTTGAAGAAAGGAAGAAAGTAAAATAATAATATGGTAAATGACATATAGTAGCAGAATATAATTCTTTGGTTAAATGTAAATACTAGACAAAGTTATTGCATCTCGCGTTTCAAACTCAGTCATTGTTGTGAAGCAAAAGCTTCCAGAAGAAGTTTAAGGTCGTTATTGAGAAAAAACAATGGGTTTAAATCTCAATTTGGTCACCCTACTATTGGCCAAAATTCATTAAGCTCAATCTACTTTTTTTTCCTTCAATTTAATCACTCTACTTTTACATAATTAGCACGTTCATCACTCCATCCATATATTTGGATGGAAAGTTTAATGTTTTTAGGAAAATCAAAAAATACCCTTACTAAATTTGGGGGTTTTGAGGGTCTCCTTCTCCTCTCAAACATAATTTCTTATTATGTGACTTGAATTTGTCAACAAACCTTTCAAAGGTAAGGGACATTATTGTCTTTTCAAAGATTTCCATCCAACTTAACTAACGGAAATGACTCTAGTGACCTTATTGACTTTCAAAGCCAAATAGAGTGATTAAATTGACGAAAAAAAAGTAAAGTGAGCTTAATGAATTTTGGCCGAAAGTAGAATGACCAAATTGAGATTTAAACCAAAACAATACAATATTGTTTCTACATGTCAAATTTCTTTTTTTCTTTAACAATATTTGATTATTGGTTTTGCTAATCTTGCTAGAGATACGGGTATGGATGCCACTTTTTTTCTTTGTAAGATCTTTCTCGCTCGATTAATGGAGATATTATTATGGATGCCCAAAGTTTACCTCATATTCAAATTTCTTAGTTTTTATTTGTTGTTAGTATTTTCTTTTCGAGGTCACGCTCATATGTCTTCCCTCCTATAAGGGCAAGACTGGTTGTCCCCATCAAGTTTGTAATTTTATTTTTATTAATAAAATATAGCAGGGTACCGCCACTGTTTTCCTAAAAAAAAATTACAAAACTAACTTTAAAATTATTTTTCCTTTGTTGGATGATCATATGATTTTAATTGATTACTGAGAGGTGTTAATTTTAAATTAGTTATTTTGAATACTGGCATCGTCCAATACTGACGCCGTGCCATAGGCACGGGCACAAATTCTACTATAATACTAAAAAGTGATACATTTAATACTAAAAAGTGACACATTTAATACTAAAAAGTGACACATTTAATACTAAAAAATGTCACTTTAAAACTAACATTGACTGCCAAAAGTGATACATTTAATAATAAAACGTGACATTTTCAATGCTAAAAATGACACTTTTAAGGTCAATAACGACGATTTTTATTTATAAGGTAAAATGACACTTGTACGGTCAAAAGTAAGACATTTAATTTTAAAAAGTGACACTTTTAATGTTATAAAGTAATACTTTAATGTCAAACGTAATGATTTTTATTTATAAAAAAATGAGACACTTTTCAAAGTGAAAGTAACATATTTAAGACTAAAAGTAACATATTTAAGACTAAAAGTGACACATTTAAGCCTAAAAAGTAACATTTTTTTAGGAAAAAATTATAATTTTCATTAAAAATGCAAAGTGATACTTCTAAGGCCAAAAGTGACACATTATATACTATAAGGTGATATTGTTAATAGTAAAAAATGACACTCTGCATATATAAACATGAGGGGTGACACTATAATTTTCAAAAACTAGGGGATTGCATTGAGATTTCTGAATTTTGTCTCATTTAACTTAGAGAGATCCGTCTTATGGATAAGGCCGTCTTACAGGAGACCACCTCCAAAATAAATACTAAGCAATAGTTTCTTTAAATTATCTCAAGCTATCTTTTTTCCCAAATCTATGACTTTGAGACCGAAAGATATATATAAATTATCTGAAGCTATCTTTTTTCCCAAATCTATGACTATGAGACCGATATATATATATATATATATATATATATATAGAGAGAGAGAGAGAGAGAGAGAGAGAGAGAGAGAGAGAGAGACTTTCTCAAAAACAAATTCCTTGCACGTTGTCATTGTTTTTGCTTTTGCTTTTTGTTATTTTTTTTTTCTCTTTAATATTTTCTTATTTTCACCTTTTCTTTTCTCTCTTTAACTTTTCTCATTGACTAAAAAAATAACTGCAAATCCAAGAGAGAAAAACAAAGTGAAAACTATGATAACTTTTAAATGGTAATAAATTAAATGGAAGAAAAAGTAAGAAGCGAAAATAATTACAATATGGAAAATAATATGAGAAAAATCAGTTTTTCTTCTTTCTCTTAATTTCTTCTTTTAAGATTTCGGTTAGAAAAATATAATTTATAGATACTGGTTTTTATATTTTAATCTTCATATCTCCTTTATCTTATAAAAACAAGAATATTTTTGATTAAAAATTCTAAGTTTCTATTTTTAATGTGGAAGCGAATCGATCGAAAATAATAGAACCAAATATTTGGGCGACTAATGGAAAGAAGATAGAAAATATAACGGAATAGAACAAAAGGTAACAAAGGATTTCATGTGCATTAATCTACTTCAAAGCAAATAACAACTTCACTATAAACGATGATAAATTACAATATATAGTTTTAAATATACTTATCCTACTTGGGCAAAGGGTTACAAGAATTGACACTATCCCATAGAATATCATATCTCTCACAACCCAAAATAGTCACACACTATTTAATTTGTCTAACACCGCCAAGACCCTAAAATCTTCAACCACCAATTGTATCAATCGTCTGTCTCTCACTATTTGCGTCTTACCCTCTCGGCTTATATCTAACTGAAGTCTTAACACATCTTTATACATGCATAAGAAAAACCTAATCTAATGGGAATTAAGACTCATAATGCTGTCAATAAAGAAATATTATTACAATTAGAATTAACTTGTTTGACCTTCTCCAATTCCACTTTGGATTTGAGATATATTTTAACACCTTACTTATTCGTTTTGTTTGTGTTGATTAAATAGTTTAGGAGGTGGTCTCCTATAATACGGTCTTACGGATCCTTATCCGTAAGAAGGATCTATCCAGGTTAAATAGGACAAAATTCAGAAATCTCAATACAATCCCTTAGTTTTTGAAAATTACAGTGTCACCCCTCATATTTATATATGCAGAGTGTCACTTTTTACTATTAACAGTGTCACTTTATAGTATAAAATGTGTCACTTTTGGCCTTAGAACTGTCACTTTGCATTTTTAATAAAAATTATAATTTTTCCCTAAAAAAAGTGTTATTTTTAGGCTTAAATGCGTCACTTTTAGTCTTAAATGTGTTACTTTCACTTTGAAAAGTGTCTCATTTTTTTATAAATAAAAATCATTATGTTTGACATTAAAGTGTTAAAAGTGTCTCATTTTTTTTTCCTAAATCGTCGTTATTGACCTTAAAAGTGTCACTTATCAATGTACTTGCATTGATGGTAGTGTTTGCTTTAAAGATTTGGAGACATTATTTATATGAAGTGACTTGTGAGATTTATACGGACCACAAGAGTCTTAAGTACATTTTCACTCATAAAGAATTGAATATGAGACAGAGGAGATGGTTGGAGTTATTGAAAGATTATGGCTGCACCATTCTCTACCATCCAAGTAAAGCCAATGTTATGGCTGATGCTTTGAGTCGTAAGAGCAAAGGAACTTTGGCAATGATGTTAACAAAGGAGAATAGCATTTTCGAGAATATCGAGAATTTGGGTTTGGAAGTTCGGGTAAGGGGAGGAAAAGGCTACCTACAACGATTGAGTCTTCAACCGTCCTTGCTAGAGAGGATCAAAACTGCCCAGAAAGTTGACCCGGAGTTAGTAAAAATTGGTGAAGGGGTAGAGATTGGAGCTCAGGTTGACTTTCAACTTGGAGTGGATGGTATTTTATGCTTTGGAAAAATGGTCTGCATTCCATTGGATCTAGAGATAAAGAGGGAAGTGTTAGAAGAAGCTCACAGTTCAAGATTTGCGATACATCCTAGCTAGGAGCACAAAGATGTATCGGGATATGCGGGACACTTTTTGGTGGAGTAATATGAAGCGAGAAATTGCAGAATTTGTGTCCAAATGTCTCGTGTGCCAACAAGTGAAGTGCGAACATCAGAAGCCGGGAGGATTGTTGTAGTCAATGCCTATACCTGAGTGGAAATGGGAACATATAACTATGGACTTTGTTGTGGGGTTGCCGAAAACATTAAAAGGAAAGAACTCCATTTGGGTTATTGTGGATCGTTTGACGAAGTCAACACACTTTTTAGCCTTCAAGATAAATGACCCGTTGGAAAAGTTAGCCAAGATGTATGTAGATGAGATTGTTAGGTTACACTGAAAAGCGGCCTCGATTGTATTCGATCGTACACCAAAGTTTACCTAAAGTTTTGGGGTAGTTTGCGTAAGGCTTTGGGCACCACTTTGAGTATGAGTACGGCCTTTCATCCCGGCATGCATCCGCTAATCTGAATGACCATTCGTATTTTGGAAGATATGCTTCGTTCTTATGCTTTAGACTTTCGTATTGGGATGATCATTTACCTCTAGTGGAATTCACCTACAACAACAGTTACCATGCAAGCATTGGTATGGCGCCGTACGAAGCGTTATATGGAAGAAGGTGTCGTACGCCTACATGTTGGGATGAAGTAGGAGAACGAAAGTTGTTGGGACCAGAATTGATATTGATTACCTCAGAGAAGGTACAACAGATTAAGAAGGGAATGTTAATGGCTCAGAGTAGACAGAAGTCCTACGCCGATAAATGCCGATGTGAACTCGGATTTGAAGTAGGGGATCATGTGTTCCTCAAGGTTTCCCCTACGCGTGGAGTTATGAGGTTTGGTATTAAGGGTAAGCTTAGCCCGAGATTTGTGGGACCATTCGAACAAGTTGGGGAAGTTGCATACCGACTAGCTTTACCACAAGTACTTTCAGGGGTGCACAACGTGTTCCATGTTTCAATGTTGAGGAAGTATGCTCCAGATCCGAGTCATGTGATTGAGTATAAGCAGCTCCGCTTAAGAGAGGATCTTAGTTACACTAAGCAGCCTATTAAAATTGTAGATAGAAAGGATCAAGTTCTTCGGAAGCGAACCATTCCCTATGTCAAGATTCAATGGAGCAATCACACCGAGAGGGAAGCTACATGGGTACTTGAGGAGAAGATGAAGGAGAAGCACCCTGAACTCTTCGTTTGACTTGGTACATAAGTTTAGGGACTAAACTTCTTTTAAGAGGGTGAGAGTGTAATACCCTGAAAATGCTAGTATGAAATGTTAAATTATAACATAATTTAATTACATTGCTATGGATAAATTTCGATTTAGGCCACTGAAATGAAAAAAAAAAAAAATAATAATAGCAGTAGTAGTAGATAATAACCATAATAAGTATAATCTTGCTTCTGTCGGGTTTGTTTTCGGGAAGGAGTCTACTTCCTCGGTTGATTTCGGAAGGAAGTCTTTTCCCTGCAAGAAGTTTGGCACGAATCAATCACGTAGTGAGTTAGTTAATAAGTTAACCTAAAGCTAGGGGATATATATTTGGAGTTGAGAACGAGAGATAGAAAGAGAGATAACAACAGTTTCCACCCACAACAAGAGAGAAGCAGATCGAGAGCAGTATTTGTTTTTTTGTTTTTGGAGAAACTAAAGCAACTAGGTATGCCTTCATCTTCGCCTTTCCTTCGTTGTTGTGATTAATAAAAAAAAAGGGGAAGAGAGAAGTGTAGGTAGTGACTAAGGGCATGAACAACAAAGCTTCCCATTTGGGGAGCTTAAGCTCCATTTTTTTTATTTTATTACAAAAATGTCATTAAGCTCCCCAATAAAAATACTTTCTTTTCAACAATGCACAAACTCCAATCTTTTTATATCTATCATCATCTTTTATCTCCAATAATTTAATATTTTTATAGAAAATGGCTAGAAATTTGAAAATTCATAGAAATTTTTTATGATATCCAAATGAAACAAACCAAGTCTCTATTTGTAGGTAAAAATGTTTACTTTAATACATGAAAAAATAATATTAAAAAGATATTTTTTATGACTGAAAATTGATGAAAAAAGAAAATGGAGGAAAAGTAAATAGTGATGCATGTGGAAAGGAGGGAGGAAGAGGCAGGTTTTTGGCTTGTTGGATTGTTAAGCTCGGGAGCTTAAGTAAACCAGAGAACCTTTGTTGTTTTCTAAAATCTTGAAAGAATCCCTTGGGCAATGCTTTAGCTACTTTGTTGTTTTTGGTCTAAGAGAGATCGAAGCAGACTGTTGTTCTTTTTGAAATCATTGGATATTTTTCTTCCGTTTGGTTCAAGCTGTGAATGGTTTTCTTTTTTTAAATCAAGTGAATTGGATTACAAGTTATTAAGAATTAGTGTAAACAACTTAGTTAGATATTAATTTTATATATAGATGGGTATATATAGGTTTATGTATAAGAATGGAGTTGGAGGAAATATCAACTGGGCGTTTGACTTCCGGAGGAAGATGAACCAACCTACAAATCACCCCCTAGACTTTGAGACCTTTTATAGTAATTGTTGCTGAATAGTACCCCAAATTTTGGATTTGTCAAATAAAATTTTTAAATAGTAACCATGGTTGGCGTTTTCGTTAGTAAATTTTTTTTGGAAATTTCACGTGGATTCTCGAATTCATAATTCTAATTTTAAGTATTATGTTTAAATTCGTTTTGGGCTAGACGAATTAAGGCTTCAATTGCGGTTCGAGACTTTTGTCGTGAGCACACCTTAACAAGGTAAGAGATTACGTCTCTTTTAAGTTATTTTGTAAAAGTATATAAATATTTTTTTATATTAGGCTTCCGCTAATTCTTGACAATTCGTTCTTTCAATTGCCATGCCTGACTTTGTGTCGGTAGTTGTTTTGACTCCGTCGTTAGCCTTTGTTGAATATCTTCGTTATGGTATCGTTATCGCAATTTTTGTGCTTAAACTTGTCCGCATGAAATATTTTTGATTATCGAAAAATCAATGCCGTATTTGTCAACTTATCGGCTTACTCCTTTGTATTGAAAATAATGATTTGCAATACATTTATAGTATCATCTATATTTTTAAAATAATTATGATCACTAAGTATGAACAACCCGTCACGTGGATTACGTGACAAACAATTAAATAAATTTAATTGCACCACTTGGCCCGTGAGTGCGGTAATCCAGATATACCTTAACATTATACCCTTCGGGAGATTTGTATACCATACGGGGGATTTGTGTACCCTTCAGGGGATTCATGTACCCTACGGGGGATTTGCGTACCCTTCGGGGGATTTGGTTCTTGGTCAATAGACCCTTACGTTATCTTAATAAATATTTTTTATCTTTGGTTATTACTTGCTGGTATGAGACAGGCAATAATGACAACCTTATTTGATTCATATTGTTTTGTTTGAACTCTCTATTTAAAAAGAATTTATATTCTTGTCGTTCGATAATTATCTTTGATTTTGCAAGTTATCAAATTTCTAAACTCTGTTTTACATACAACACGATTATTCTTTGAGTCACCCCTCCTTAGAAACCGGAGGGGGCGACGTATGATCTTATTGACCTTTGTTCGCTCACCCTTCACATCATCACTCTTCTTCCAGGCCGGAATTAAGGACTAAGCTTGAGGTAGAGGATACCAGTGAAGACATCAAGATTTTTATGGCATATTTATATGTTTTGGAATTTAATGGCCGACATAGTTAATTTAGTAGAATTTTTGTTTCGTAATTTATTTTGGATGACTTTATTTTAAATTGGAGATTTTTGTAATTCTAGTTGGATAGCGTTTTAATTTAGTATTTATTTAAGTTTGAATTTGTAGTGACGTGACTAGATGTGAGTCCAAAAGGATCGGACCCGAGTTTGGGGCGTTACAAACGTATAAAATGTTAGCATTAATAAAATTTTAATAGTCCGTTGGCATCAATCTCTCTCTCAATTCTCTATGATTGATATTGCTATTACTCTGTTAATTATTTGCAAATTTTTCTGTTACGCACAACAATCTTCAAATCAACGAATCAAATATCGTCAAACAATATCCACATGACTGGTCCATCATATATGACAAAAACTTGGGTAAGACGGTTTTACCAGTGGTGGATCCGAAAAAATTTCTCAGCAAGGCATAATGCATTCATAGAGAAAGAGGAGAAAGACTACATATGTTTTCTCATGTTAATTTTTTTATCGACGACAAAACGATCTCGTTTAGGTAAAAAAAATCAAAAAAATAAACACACAAACGCAAACACCTTGCCATTTGAGCTGCATTCCCTAATTGTTCGCATTGTTACAAATATATATATATATATATATACTATATATATATATATGCCCGTGCCATGTGTCTGTGCACGGTGTCGTATGAGATTAGTTCAATGAATGGTCAGATAAACAAAACCATAACTGACAGGATAATTCAAACAAAATCCACAATTGAGGGTTTATATGTAATTGTAGAGGGGTAATTCAAATATACCTCATAACTGAGGGGTTTATATGTAACTTACATATTTACGAATCAATCTGAACCGCCAGTTGAGTTTGATTGATCTATCTCTCATAACCGGACCTCAAACTGAGGCCAATCTCTTCGGTAATATATTTATTAATGCAATCTGAACTCGCCAGTTGCTTTGAAGATTCACTTTCCCGCCAATTCACCCTAATCTTCACCAGTTTATCTTGATATATATAATGAGAGTATAGGGAATTGAACCAAGATATTTGTAACAAACTCACAAGCAGTTTGCCATTTTAGTTATATTCACTACCTAACTTTGCATCGCTTTACCATTTTAGTTATATTACGCCTAACTTTGTATCGTAGTTTACCATTTTAGCTAATATTCACTACCTAACTTTGCATCGCAGCTTCACCATTTTAGCTATATTCACTACCTAACTTTGTATCATAGTTTACCATTTTAGCTATATTCACATAGTTTACCATTTTAGCTAACTTTGCTTTGTATCGGTTTACCATTTTAGCTATATTCACTACCTAACTTTGTATCGTTTCAAAAATGTATATCATAAAAAAAATAATAGACATTTTTTTTAAAATTTTGAGCGGGGTCCATGTATCTCGTATTGGTATGCATGATTCCGCCCGGGTCTTACAAATATTTTTATAAGACGGATCATCTTTACCCAACTCACTATGTGTTGGTGAGTTAAATTGTAAAAGAATGAGGTTTCGACCTACGAATTAAGATCCGTAAGATGGTCTTACATGAGACCTACCCATCATATATTCATAAAATCATAGGTTGGAACACTTTAAGCTTTGACCAACATTACTTTTGCACTAAAATGAATTTCTGTTACCAAATACTTCAAAGAGTAATTATCAATAAAATCCAGTTGTTCTAAAACTTCCGCCTAGCTCCTGACCCCGCAACGTTAGGCCCTCTACCGCCGCGACTTTCTTAATCGCCGCCTAATCGACCAAGTCGACCTACGCCAAAACTCATTGACCTTAATTTATTTTTGTAGCTTAATTTATTTTTTGTAGCTTTGAGTGGGAGTTAATGGTGGCGTAGAGGGAAGTAATGGGGGGCGAACTGGAGTACTATTTTTTTTGTTTTTAGTTCTAAACTTGGCTGGTTTATTACTTTGGGGTTGTTGAGAATTGAAATTAATGTTAGGTTTGTATATTTTTGTTCATTTTACAAATATAGACCAGTGTTTGATAAAATGACAAATATAAAAAAATTAAATTTGTATTCAGTGTGTTTGATCTTTGATGTAAATTGTCAAAAAAAAATGGTAATTATGCCTTAATTATAGTCCCCGATTACGCCCCGACTAGTCCATTAGGCGCTAGGCGCTAGTCGCGATCACCTAACGATTTTTAGAACCTTGATAAAATCACATAACACTACAATTCCAAATGGATAGATTATGTAAATCATTTAGATATGAGGAAAATAAAATTTAATCAGCAGGTATTTTTCTACATTCCATTTAAACCTTCACTTGTTCAAAATCCAAAGCATGGATTTTTGTAATTTGTCTATCTAATTAATTAATTAATTCAATCACAAATAGAAACATATGGCGTCAACCATGGAAATTAATTTCCTTGCATTTTTAGTTATCGAAAACAATCAATCACAATGTAGTAATAGTTTTGGAAGAAAAAAAATACAGTTAAGAAATCAAGGACCACAATTCATCAAAAAGAAAGTCAACGGACATATATTAAAGGAGTGACAAGTAGTCTGTACCTTCAATTTTCAGAAAGTCAACTCTCATTTCACATATAAATATGCATGCATGTTTCCACAAGCACATCATAATCAAATTAGAGAGCTTGAAGAGTGAAGAATAATGGCTCTAAGACTGGGTCTTTTGAATGCTTGTTTGTCAATATTGTTCATCTTCTCATTTGTTAGTGAAGCTCGACATGGGCATGGGCATGGACATGGACATGGACATGGGCATGGGCATGGACATCGACTTGGACCTGGATCTATACAAGTTGGATTAACCAAGATATTCAACGTTAATAGTTACGGCGCTATCGCTGACGGGAAGACCGATAATAGTCGGGTACGAGACATATCTTTTGAATAACGAAACAATTTTGTTAAAACTATTCACTTAGCGCGCACGTACATATGCATTTGCAATTATTTATGCGCGTATGTATATATGTGTTGGTTTTGGACTTGTAGGCATTTCTAAAAGCATGGAAGGACGCGTGTGGATGGAAAGGCGGAAGGACTGAGTTCTTGATCCCACCAGGGACGTACATGCTCAATTCCGTAGTTTTTCAGGGTCCGTGCAAAGGCCCGATTGTCTTTCTGATAAGAGGCGTTCTCAAGGCTCCCATTCTTCCTGCGCTCTTCTTTATAGATCATTGGATCAAATTCCTCTACATCGATCGGTTGGAGATTTTAGGTGGTGGTTCTTTGGATGGCCAAGGAGCTCATGCTTGGGCTTACAACAATTGTTCAAGTGACCATAAGTGCAAATCTCTTCCTATCGTGAGTCCCTTTACATTTCTACTACGTTATACTTTGTTCTTCTTATTTACTTTTATGATTTTTAACAATAGTCTCTTCGTTCATCTTACTTTGATTTTTCTTGTCAACTTAATTGAATTTTGACCAATATTTACAAAATTCACTCGTTATTACATAAAAATTCAAAAAGTTATTACTAACAAGTGTCTATCTTGGCTCATCATGTATAGAGTGTCAGACTCGATTTTGTCAACAACGCATATATACACAACATAAAATCAATTGACAGCAAAAATGTTCATTTCAACGCCTTCGCTTGCAATAACCTGAATATGAGCCACATTACAATAAGAGCTCCCATGTCTAGCCTAAACACAGATGGAATCCACGTCGCAAAATCAACAAACGTCAGGATCACGCATAGTGTTATACACACCGGTGACGACTGCATAGCGATTCTCCCAGGCAGTCAAAATGTCAACATCTCTCAAATCACCTGTGGCCCTGGCCATGGTATTAGTGTCGGCAGCCTTGGTGGTTTCCCAGGTCCAGAATATGACGTTACTGGACTTACCGTAACCAACTGCACGTTAAATGGCACTCTAAATGGTTTGAGGATTAAAACTTCGGGACATTCTTATCACAGCACGGCTTCAAATTTCATGTTTGACGACATTGTCATGGACAATGTCCATAACCCAATTATTATCGAACAGCAGTATTGCCCATTCCCTCCCTGCACCCAGGTACGACTGCTATATTAATTGTTTACCTATACTAATTACTAGTATAATTATTTATGAACGCTGGCTGTGGCTGATCAATGGAGGCTTGATGGTTTGTGATTGTTTCCAGGGTGAATCGCAAGTTCAAATCAGAAACGTTACCTACAATGACATTAGGGGCACATCGACTTCAAAAGAGGCGGTTAACTTTAAATGTAGCGGACAATTTCCTTGCCAGAATATCAACCTAGTGAATATCAACTTGGTATATAACGGCCCCGGGGGACCTGCTACTTCCTATTGCTCAAATGTGCACGGAAAATCGTATGGCCATCAAGCTCCATCTTCTTGCCTATAGGCAACACAAAGTATCAAGATTGGAATATGCATGGATTCTCGGTTACTAGCTTAGGGCAGCGCAATATAAATAGAAATTTGCCGTCGCTTATCCATTTGCTTTTCGATGATGGATTCTAGATTTAGAGTGTGGGAAGCTTTTGATAAAAAAGCATTCACACAAGAGTATATAGTGTAGCTATTCGTCCAAGGGATGTTTTTTTTATCCCATTGTGAAATGGTCTGCTCAAATATATACTATATGTCATGAAAAGTAGTGAAATATATATATGATGATATGTACTGCTCGATCCTTATTGCAATTTTTTCTCCCATTTGAATCTTCAGTTATGCAGTTTTCACTAACCAAATGGACAAAGAGGGTATATATAAGAACCTGTTAACGAATTTTGTTATCTCAGGGACAAAAGAAAATCGTAAAATGGAAATTGTGATGATTTTTATTACAAACTAGATCTTCGTGCCCAGTGCCAGTATATCTGATTTCGTTAATTGAAATGACACTGTCTAAATAGAAGGTGCGATTTAAAAAAAATGTTACAGTTGAGGGGTATATTGCTTCAAGTGATAGTTGTGGGGCGCTATTCGAACTCGACCCATAGTTGAGAGGTGTTATTAGTAAGAAGTTATATGTAGCTGACCTATGAACGTTAGATTTTGCGGCGGAATTAATCCCCACGGCCCGATAGCTTCAGTCAATCAACTGAGCTCTATTGTGAGATTATATTAATGTAAGATTAATGTTTTATAAGGGTTAATTGTTCAAAAGATTAATTAGAGTGTGTGACTTTGTAATGTGGAGAGAAAACATGGGGAAAAGAAAAAATGGATGATAACTATTCAGAATATTAATTATATGGGGGTGACTTTGTAAGAGGGTGAAAGAAAATATGAAGTGAAAGTGAATAACTATTATCACACATGTGAATGTGAGAGTGAATCTCAGCCGTTAATTTTTTTAGGATAATTTAATCTCAACCTCTAAATAATATTAACCAATTGCACATGTGTGAGTATAAACTATATTATAATATAGATCTAAATAGATTTAGTCAATTACATGTGTAATTATGAACTTTATTGTAATGCAAATTACTCTCCGCCTAAACTCTATAAGCCAGCTTTAAAGCTCACAACCCCCTCGATAATCTAATAGCACAGAAACTTCTTGATACGAGTGGCAAAATTTTATCAAATTCATTTTACTTTGAGTAGTTCTCATGTAAAATTATCTTACGATGTTAATTTGTAAAACGAAACCTGCCAACTTAACCACCAACATACTCTGTGAAGAAAGATGATTTAAATTTAATGAATAAATAATACCCACTCATTCGGTAAATGACATGTTTGTTTCTCGTGTCGAAGGCAAAAGAAGACAGAAAATCAAAGGCAAAACTCAGCATTGCAAAAGGGACAGTCGAATGCTAAAAAGATTGCACCAGCCGGGAATCGAACCCGGGTCTGTACCGTGGCAGGGTACTATTCTACCACTAGACCACTGGTGCTGGATGTTCAAAAAATGTTGTTTAATATTTTATATTGAAAAATTACTCAACTGAAAAGTTCCCATTTAAAATACTCAAATATTTAAGTGATTTTAGTATTATGCAATGTAGATTGAAGATGAATGTAGGATTAATTCTTTTTTTACTGGACTTGTTAAGGATTGGCCCTCGTGCAAGTGCTTAACTTTGCGATTTATAGCTAGACCCAGACAAAGTTGTTTTCTGAGATGTTTAATCGTTTTCATAGTAAATTGTATAATTCATTGAATCAATCAAATATATGACAAAAAGAAACACAAAGGAAATGCATGTTTGAGAACAGAGTATTACTAGGAAAGTAGCTAGTAGTGCCACATGGATGGTATAACTTAGGAAATGAATCCACCAAAGCCATAGTTTCAGTTCTACTAACTTAGGAAATGAAAAATCCGTTGAAATGTAAGAATGAGTGGTGAAGATGTAATCAAGTGAAAGATAATAGCACCAGGCCGGTCTTGTGAGCCAGCCAATCAGCAACGAATTATAATATGCTAAAATCATATCATCTTGAAGTACTATCAAGCCCCATCACTTTAGGCCGACTTAGCATAGAAGGGAAAAAAAATAGAAGAGATGAAGACAGTTTAATAGATGCAAAAGCTGTAATATTGTTCCATTAGGAAAACAAAGTTTAATTGTTGTAGAAACATTGAATATTACGGAGCCCAATTGTTTTAATGATATCAACCCAAAAAAGTAAATGTAACTCAAAGAGAAAAGCTCAGCAAATGCCAATCTTTCATCTGGGATTCAAATAGTACACACGACATACCCAACCATCGCAATCAGCTTATCTTCACAGCTCAACACAGTTTAGAATGATCAAACCCAGGTATGTACCGTGGCATGCATGGTACTATTATACAATTAGAACACTGGTTCTTCTTGTTCTAATAATACCTGTTCTTTTATTTTTACCCTCTTTTTTACCCTCTGATTGTTTTGGACAGAGTAATACACTAACTGATGGCTGCATCAGAAACATCTGATATATAGTGGATCTTATTAGAGAATAATATCTTTTTATTATTCTTGTTTATTTGTATTAGTAATTAGTGGTAATTTCCTTGTAGAATTCTTTCCTTATTATGGGCCTGTTTGATTTAGCTTATTGATATGTGTTGATGACTTATTACTTATGACTGATGACTGATGACTAATAACCGGTGATGTTTGATTTAACTTTTTAAAAGTGCTGACTATTATAAGTCAGTGTGTGTTTGATTAATAAGTTGAAATAGTGTTGAAATCAAATATAAAGACTAAAATACGATCATCACAAAATATGATTTATATTATTATTATTATTATTATTATTATTATTATTATTGTTATTATTATGATCTCTACAAATTTGTAGACGGATCCCACCCATGCCCGCTTCCCACAGTCCTCACCAAGGATGCCAAATCATCCAAGGACGTTCCCACCCCAAACCCTCACTACCAGCCATGGATTCGCCAAGACAAACTCTTGATTGTAGCAGATCGCAGCTGATCGATAGCTCGACCTTAGTTCGTGTGTTCGTGATTGTAGCAGATCGCAGCTGATCGATAGCCTGAGCTTAGTTCGTGTGTTCGTGATTGTAGCAACCGATTTCCCCGAGTAGTAGCTTGCAGAGTTCCTTCTAGCATCGTGTTGTTTCTATTATTTTGTCCTTCTTTTCCGCTTAGGACGTTTTGAGAAAAGTTATATAAACTTTACAGTTGGGTAGCATTACTAGTCTTGTTGTACTTTCCTATCGCTGATTTTTAGTCAAGCGTGCATACTTCACTTCTTAGTATTTATTCCGTTGTCTCCCGGGCAAGCAGTAGCTTCGGGGCATTCAGTATCTCTCTTGTTATTGTTGTTGTTAACCCCGACATGTTATCCGTTTGGTAATTGTTATATCAGGTAGGGTTCTTGTCGAAACGTCGGCCTGGAGTGCCGATGGTTTGTTCTGCATCTGCAATATTACATCACGTGAATTTTGTGTTTAGCCTTGTGAGACAACGTCTCTCTTTGTTCTATTTACTTCAGTTTTCGAGCTCTCTAGCTCGGGGCTTCACTATGTTAACGCTTCCGCATCTTCGATTTTTTGTTTACCCATATTTTTATACTATTACACATCCATGTTTAGAGCTTGATAGCTCTATTGTTTGACTTGCACTATTATTTACTTCGTGCTTGTCCTCTTCTTGCCTTGTCCTAGCGTCGCGACCTTGGGATTCTATTCTGGAATCCGAGTCGGGTTGTCACAGAACAACTACATTAGATACAAGTGATTTAAAATAGATGTATTTTAATTATAAAAATGTTTTTAAAAAATAGATCTTCAAAATACAAATCTAAAAATTCGAAATCTATATATTTTTCTATACTCAAAATATAAAAAAATCGGGTATAAGGTTAAATACTGAAAATATAAAAAAAGTCTTGACTTATTTAAACCGTATTAAAAAAAAAAGAAGCTAAAGAAGCATAAATACTTGGATCTTATTATAAGCCATTTTTTTTCCAGTTCACTAAGTAAAATTAAGCTATAAGATTTTTAAAAAATCGAAATACAAAGTTGAATACTTTATTTAAAAAAAATCTAACGCACCTTCTACGAAATTGTTTGATCTGATTCTATTTTGGTTGGGGAAAGTCGGCGGATGAATTTTTGAAATGAAGGGTTTGAAGAGATGAAGAGTCATTGTCCCATGTACACCAGACGAATTTCCTAGGTTTAATGCTATAAAAATAAGAAAGGTGACATTTTAGACGACTTAATTGAGTAAGAGTGAGAGTGAAGCGATGTGTATGTATGTTAGAGTGAGTGAGGGTGGGGTTTTTAGGTTAGAGAGTGAGAAGCTTTTTATCTATATGACAAGTGCTTGAGATTTTTTTGGGCCAGATTGGTTATAATTGGAGTAATATTTGTTGTTCATTAAAGTAATAATAATTTGAATGGAATTAATTGAGAAATTTGGGTAATGTGAAATTTTGAGTATTTTTAGTCCTTTTTGTTGTTGTTTGTTTTAGGGAAAAATTCAGGTCCGTTCACTATATAAAATTTTCAACCGCTAGATTTTTTATGTTTTTTTTTTTAACTAAAAATGACACTTTTAGAGCGAAAAGACTACGACTTTTAATGAACCAAAGGCGTGCTACGAATCACTTAATCAATTCATCAATTTAAATCACATAATCTAATTTATACATCGCGCCTTAAATCATAATGTACCAAATTTTCATCTCTCTTCTTTCATGTACACAATCAACATATGATTCAAAATCAATGCATCTTACCTACATCTCACATCTAAGCCGATGCATCACAATTTACAAATGATACATTGTGATTCAAAATTGATGCATCGAGTTTCAAAAAAGGTATTTAAAAACAAACAAATTTCTATTTAGAGATTTCATCAAACAGTATATGCATAGTAGCACAAACACAAAAGTAAATTTACTTTGAATCATACACGCATAAGAAGAAGAACGGGGTATGAAGAAGGAAGAGAATGTGAGGACATAAAATGTATTTTTATATGTTTATATTTTGAATAACCAACGTTTTTTTTATAGCTACTACATTAGTACGAAATATCGGAAACTATTATCTCTATCAAATTTTGTCATTTAGAAGCACATGTCTATTATCAATTGTCGATTTAACGAATGACAAGGATTATTGAATTCCATCAAATCCTCCCTATCTGAATAAGGAAATACATCTAAATAAATTTAAAATTACTTTTTCAAATTTATGTGATCTATCTTTAATTTTACTTTTTATTAAAAAAAAATTCATATTAAACTTTTTAATTGTATATTATTCTACTTTAATTGAGTATATAATTTTATATTAGTGTACAAACCGTGTAACGCACGAGAGGATCACTAGTAAAGATAGTAATAATAGTAATAATAGAATAGGTGGTAATAGTTGTTATTGGGAGAAATAGTGACCATCAAACCATGGCTGCTGCCATGGGGATAACTGAATCGGTGGATAGGTTATGACTTTATGGTTTCCCTTACGTTCATGAATGGGGAATAAAGACTCCGTTAGTGAAGGCATCCGCTGGGGATAGCAAGAGGTGCGACATCAGATATATAAGGATTGGTGCTCCCAGTTGGATTCGTCATTGTAAACGAAAAGAAGAGAGGTTGTCGGCGAGTTCGAAGTTTAACGAGTAGCAGAAGGGGTGGCAAGATTCTGGAGCAAGGAAGGCAAGTAGCTGATCCGTGGAGGTAAGATGTTGCCCTTTTTTATTTCTGAAATTGTAATTCTTTAGAGAGGGTAAATTTTGGGGATGGTAAGATGGAATCGGGGTAAGAAATTATAATAATGGTAATATAGATGTCGAACGATTGATGTAATCAGTTCGATACATTCGGTAAGTTTTTTTAAAAAAAAAACAAATGGTAGAAGTGGGTTTTCCAAACTGTTTTAGCGTGAAGGTTGAGGGCGCTAGAAGAATGAAAGAAGAAAAAAAAACGTGAAGCAGAGACAGGCAAAGAAGGGAGAAAAGGGTAAGAAAAAAGAAAGAAAATGGGGAGAGAGAAGGAGCGGGCAGAGTGGCGTGGGTTTTGTAGGTTTAGTGTGCTTTTCCCATGGTGTGCAGAGTGTGTGCAGTGAGTAGTCAACCAAGAAAAAAGGAATTGGTGGGGTGAAGGGTTGAAGAAATAAAATAATTGAGGAATTGGTATTGGTGGTAGGTAAAAAAAAAAGAACAGAAAATAAGAATGATATGATATGTTAGAGTTACAAATTGATGTGTATATATTATAATGCCTAAAATGAATAGTGTTGGTGTGTGTATTCCGCGTGTGTTAGTGTGTGATCTATTAAACATAATATATACAAACAATAATTTTAAGTTATATATTATAATATGAATACAAGTAACAAAACCGTGTGTGTTTCGTGTGTTCGTAAGTATGCTTTATTTTGAAATGTTTAATGATTTATTTGATAGGCTACTTTAGTACAAATTTATGGCTTAACAATTATTATTTATTTTGAATTTAGATTCGAGCAATAGAAAATTCGGGTAATAGAACTTAGAGCGATTGTACGTGTGGTGGATTAATTTTGATGAACATTTTGATGTAAGAGATTATACATCTTTTCGATATTTGAATTATTTATTCCAAATTGATAGGCTTCCGCTAACTCTTTGACATTTACCTTTCTTTGAAATATGTACCAACTTTGAGTTGGAATTTGAATTTGAATTCCGTCAAATCCGTTATATTGTTACTCTAAATTGTAATATCATTATATATCTCACGAATATTTAAATTTCCAGTGAGATATTTTTGTGAAACCAAATTATTGTTGGTATATTATTTTTGAAATCTTACTATGATCACTAAGTTGAATAACCGGCTACTGAGATAAAGTAGCATTTTGATTTTGATATTTGATTGTGAATTATGCCACTTGGCCCGTGGCTTGGCTATCCAGATATACCATTGTGAATTGTGAGTATTATTATATTGTGAATCCTTGTTTAAAAGAGGTTATGAGACCGCTTATGTGATCATGGTATCCGCGGGTTGGTCGTTGTCCCCAATTGGTATGAGATAGTTGGCGACGATTAGACCTCTCGCAAGTGTTTTTGTTATCTCTATCCTTCATATGAAATCTCAAGTTCTTTTGTGACATTATGAAATGTGAAATTTATCATCTTTTTGTGATATTTACGAATATGAACTATTTTGAATATTGATTCCTTTTGTATACTTTATTTTTTGATAAACCCTTCCCTAGATTTCGGAGGGGTTGTATATGATCTTACTGGGCATTGTTCGCTCATTCCTTCCAAATCTTTTTCTTTCTAGGTTTTAAGTAGGTTGGATATTGTCAAGGACGACCTTAAGACTTATCTTTTGAATTATCTCGTTTTAAGTTTATTGGACAAGGATTTGGCTTAGCCTTTTGAACTACATATTTGTTTAATTCTGCTTTCGAATTGTAATAAGTTCTCTATGATTTTATTTATTTAATAGTCCATAAGAGATGATTTTTGAAATATTATGATTGAGTATTTGTATTAGTGAGGTGTCCAAGATTTTGGGAACATAAATTGGTACGGAAATTTGGGGCATTACATAAATTTCCTCTATGAAAAAGAATCAGGTTTGGGAGTTAGTTGATCTTCCGCAAGGTCGTAAGACTATTGGAAACAAATGGGTTTTCAAAGTCAAACGAAAGGCGGATGGATCAATCGACAAATATAAGACACGTCTTGTGGCGAAAGGCTTTACCTAAAGAGAGGGTTTAGACTATGAGGAGACATTCTCCCCTGTGGTGAGATTTTCCTCTGTTTACCTAATCCTAACGATAGTAATGCACATGGATCTAGAACTTTATCAGATGGATGTTAAAACTGGTTTTCTCAATGGGGAACTAGATGAAGAGATCTATATGACTCAACCAGAGGGTTTTGAAGTCAAGGGACAAGAGCGCAAAGTGTGCCGACTCAAACGTTCCATCTATGGTCTCAAACAATCATCTAGACAATGGTACATTCGCTTTCATCAAGTGATAACCTCAATTGGCTTTGTGATGATTGAGGAAGAACACTATGTGTATGTTAAACGATCTAAGAAAAAGATCTTGATTTGGTCATTATATGTTGATGACATCCTACTAGCCGGAAATGATATGGAGATGATAAATGTCACTAAAGAGTGGCTGTATGCGCTTTTTGATATGACATACTTGGGTGAAGCAAGCTATGTGCTTGGAGTAAAAGTCATTAGGGATCGTTCGAAAAGATTTTTCGGTTTGTCTCAAGAGACTTACATTAAAAAAGTCATCGAACAATTTGGCATGACTAACTCAAAACCCAATGTCACTTCAATGGAAAAAGGATGTGTCCTTAGTACAAACCAATGCCCTAAGAATGAAGAAGAGAAGAAGAGAATGTCTACAACTCTATATGTGAATGCGGTAGGAAGCCTGATGTATGCCATGGTGTGTACTTGGCCTGACCTATGCTTTGCTGTTGGGATGTTGAGTCGATTCCAAAGTAATCCTGAACCTCAACATTGGATAGCAGTGAAAAGGGTTCTATGTTACTTGGTGGGAACCACAAATTTAACCCTATGTTACCAAGGTGGGGATTTGAGCTTGAAAGTTTTCACTGACGCGGATTGAGCTGGAGTTGTAGATGGTTATAAATCTACTTCGGGCTACGCTTTTCTCCTTAGTGGTGGAGCTATCTCTTGGAGTAGCAAGCGACAGACTAGCACCGCTCTCAGCTGCAGTTCAAGAAGCTGTGTGGTTGAGGAGTTTTCTTCAACATTTTGATGTTACGATGCATGTGGATCATCCTGTAGTCATTGCTTGTGATAGCATGGCTGCTTTAGGTTACACTAAAGATCCCAAGATGAAACACATAAATATCAAGTATTATTTCACTAGAGACATGGCCATAGAAAAGAAAGTTGTTCTAGAATATATTCATACTAGAAGCATGTCGACTGACCCTATAACTAAGCCTCTAGCTGGAGAGGTCTTTTAGGATCATATGTTGGGTCTAGGGCTTCGTAGGATTTGATATTTATTATGAGAACACTTTTGTTGACATTTGATTAATATTTTCATTATCGTTTGAATAAATTGCAGTTTCATTTTATTCATTTTATATGTTAATTAGATGTTTTAATATGAAATTGCGTAGCATATATATTTTGATTAAGAAGATGTCGTCGATATTGAATTGGCCTTCTCACATAGGCAATTCACCTTGTCGCTAGGTGGGCAAGCAAGTTGAGACAGTAAAAGTCTTTGACACCTACGAAGGGGGGGTGCGCAAATGACATTACATTTATCGCCTTGGCATACGGCCAAGATGAGACCTTTTATAAAGGTCAACTTTAAATCCTAAGAAAAAGTTTGAATGTGAGATCTTAAAAGAGACACTAGAAGAGTAACTATTTTTTGAGTATTCAGGTTAGACGCCAAAAGGGCAGCTAGACTAAGGTTCGTATGGCGTTTGAGTATGACATGCCTACTTCGTGTGGGAGTTTCGCCATAGCATACACATCATACTGTATGTGACTATAATGTGACCTAAGAAAGTGATTGAATGATTTCTGCTTCATCACTGTGTGAGTTCTAATGATCAAATCCAGGTCACGATGATACCCTATGTGACTTAGAACTATATTATGAACTTGTACGTTGATGATGCTACTTTGGCAAGCCGACCAATGGGCTATGCACATACAGCCCTACGGGGTATTGCTGGGAAAGCAGTTAATCAAGAGTAATTGATATGAGTGTCTAAGGAAGATAGTATGATATACATCTCTATTTTTGTGTTTCAATGCCATTGCAATCATATTGAACATACGGTTCAAGAGATTGATCTTGATACACAAACATATTGAGGTTTAAGCACCGCTCTCGAGGGATTGAAGATGCTTAAATTGATGTATATATATACGGTCTGGGGTACAGACGAGTTTTGTTTTCTAACGAGGACGTTCTATGCTGGTCAGATGGTGATTTGGTATAGTGCTCCACCCTTTATCTTTCTCGTCATGTCGCACGCTTCACTTCTAGTATGAAGAGGCAGTGTTTAACATGTTTTGATGATACAATGTGGTAAGAGAGGTGAGTCCATGTGTACGAGTGAGAGATGTTAGCAATTGGGCTTGTAGCCTGATTATTTTCTTCCGCTCACATGGAATATATTTATATTATTAAAGGTTAATTAGTTTCCTAATCCGAAGGGGTTGGGGATTGACTTAACTTACCCTACAAGAAATAGGGTTTCTTGAACAATAATATAAATAGGACAACTAAAGGGATAAATCCCTAAGCTAGTTTACATGCCTAGAAGAGAACATCTTCTTGGCCCTTCTTTCTTTCTCCTATATTCTATCTCACCAAACACTTCTTATAGCCCAACTATTAAGAGGCCTGGATTTACGGTGTGAACCAAAGATTGATATTCGTGTTACGTGATATCAATCCAACGAGAGAGACTAGCATGATTGCTGATTGTGACATAAGAAGATTGTTGTGACGCCCCGCTCCTTCGTTATCTCGGTTTGCGTGCTATACTTGCACTTCTTCCTTTGTCGACGGTATGTTTGGGTTGCGAGAGGGTCTAGATGTGTTTGAGAGACCATATTAAGACCAAAACATTATTAAGAGACTCCATATAGTTGTTGACTTGCTAAAGTCACAAGTCGTGACTCGACGATAGTCGGAATGCGACGCGATTGAGGGTTTGCTTGCGTTTTGTGTTCGTGACCTCGGTTTGGGTCTTAGACCTCTTTTAGATGGTTTGTTAACATGTTTAGATGTGTTAGACTTCAAGTTGGAGGTGTCCCTTAGGCCTATCGATGATTTTGGAAGCTTTGGAGATAGCGTTCGTCTCTATCGCGTAGTTCGGGAATCGAGTCGCGTAATCGCCTCTCCTTTGGGATTCTTATTTCCCTAGTTGTTATTCAACTTCCTAGAAGTATTTAAGCTTCTTCCTTAGCCCTTAGACTTGCCTTAAAAGTCTCCTCTCATTGCTCGTTTGATTTCGAGTTCATTCGTCGTTCCGGTTGCACGTTGTTGCACCCCTTCCCGGTTTCGCTCCGAGTTGTTTCGGGAGTTGTTCGGGTGTGTTTCCGACTCATTTTGAGTAGGGTTAGACCTTAGAATGGTTGCCTAAAAGTTTGGAACCATTTAGATCAAGTTTGAATCAAGTTTTAGAGATTCCGAGCCGAAGCGGCCGTGGGAGGTGAGGCGCCCGCCTCAAATGCCGAGTAATTTCTGAATGTTCTCAACTTGGGGAGAGCCCCGCTTGCCGAGGCGGCCGCATGGTGGTGAGGCGCCCGCCTCACTGCTTTGTCGTTACGGGATGATTTTCTCCTCGCTCGAAATTGGACGAATTGTACACTTCAAACCCCTATCTAAACCTATCCTAAACCTCCCTAACCCTTCCTACTTAAGTCCTAACATCCCTAATTAGTTTTTAATGATGAGTTAAGAGTTCATTAGTGACCAATTAAGCCACAAATCAGATTAGAAAAGGGACCACAAGTGATTGACACTTGTCCCACTCAAAATCTAGACCTATATCAACCACATTTCAGATTTTTGACCCTCATTCTCACCCTCCCTCTTCCAAAAACGAATTTTCATCCTCTCTCTAGTTCCTCCATGGTTGCTTGAGGTCTTCATCTTCATCCTTCATCATCCATTCATCATTTGCCCAAGGGTCCTTCATTAAAGTTGTAGAGCTCGACGAGAGGATCGTTTTCAACCGATTGATTCCTTCCTTTGCTTTCTTTGTTGAAGAACACTTGTAAGTTACTTCTTCTTCTTTTGATTTTGTACCCATTGATCCTAAGGAAAACAAACTCTATGCTATTTGAGGTCAATGGGTACACATACTTGCTTTGGGTGATTTTAACTTGTGATTTGAGCATGTGAACTTGTCAAAAGCATATGTAGGATGACCTATATGATTGTTGAAGTATAATACTACTCTTCATCTTGTGTTTCTAGGTTTATGAACATGCTAGAAATCATGTTTACACTCCATTTGGTTTATTATGAAAGTATGCCTACAATTTGGGGCTTTGAATGTGTGATCTCACTAGGTTGTATGAGTATGACCATCTAATTGAAAGTATGGAATTCCTAAAATGGGTTTTGATTTATGTTGGGTTTTTGTTGTGAATTTTAGGGCTCGAGAATTTAAGCCCGAATTATCGGATATATTGTTGTTAAATAAAGTGGGTATTAGTGCTAACATGGATGAAAGGTTTACGAAATGAAACTTAGTATTTAGACTCAACGGAGTCGAAATAAGTTCACTAGAGTGTTAATGAACTCGGGTTGAATCCCTACGACATTTGGGTTTTGATTGATTATGATTATGATGAATTCTTGGATTTTAGGCTTGGGAAATAAGCCCGGATTAACTTTGGGATAATTTCTATAAACTTGAATGATGTGCTAAGTTTGGGTTGTATGAAATGTGTATTTAATGAAATGCGATGTTAAGACTCAATGGAGTCATTTTAGGTTCAATAAGATGTTAGTGAGCCTTAGGTTGAAATCCTACGATGTTCGGGTTTGGTTGGTTTTGATCGTGAGTACCCGAGCATCCCGAGTTGTGTCCCATTTGCGACTCCCACGACATAGAAGCTTATTGGGGATTTGATTAGGCGTGCTCGTTAGGGCACGGAGCGTTAGAGATCAACCTATGATCTCGTAACACCTCAAGAAATGATTATTTGAACGAGTTCTCTCTTAGGGAATTTGGTCGCGTGCACATGATAGCACTTGCGAGGATTTGATTATGGCATAGTTTGGTACCCTTGAGATTGGTTTTAAGGAAGTCGAATAATTACGACGGTTGGGACCATGGTTGGGTCCGGTAAACCGTTAAGTGAAGCTAAAATGCTAAGTCTTGATTATGATTGTTCTTAGACTACAGTATAGTCTTTGGTTTGATTTTGATTAGAGGGCTATAGTAAATCTCACATTGTGAATTCTTGAGCTTATATGCTGTGTTTGATTGGGTTGTGGCTTGAGGATTTTGATTACCTCATTATGTGGTTCTTTGACTAAACTTATAAGTTGGTTGAATTTGTTAAGTATGTGCAATATGTGCATTGTTGAAATTGGTGTGTAGAGCTTTATGTCCTACTTGATTTGGTATGCCCGCTATGATCGGTCTTGGTTCTTGTTGAGCATGAGAGTAAATATCTACTTGTGCATTGCATTGAGTCCAGCTGGCGTAATTTGGTTTGTTTATTGAGTCAAGGTGGGACGATGCATCGCCTTCACGAATTATGGGATTCGTGTGCTATGGATCGCCGCACTGACTTCACACACACACCTCCACCGTAGGCCGCAGCTGGGAAGTAGCCCTGCCGTACGCTTAAGTGCCGCATTGGCTTGCTAATGAGATCGAGTAGGTTCTCGGCATGAGTCGATGAATTCACATAACATCGACGGCACGAACTTGTAACATTGTGTATTGCAGGAGCAACACAACGGAGCGTTTTGGGTATCTTCTCTATCCCTTATGTGGCTTACTATGAGCACTTATATGAAGGATAATGTGATATGTGATTTATGAAGTTCATGATACCTGATGGTTTAATACAGGTTTATTGTTGATATACGATTTAGATGCCATGAGTTTACATATGCTTGTGCATTATGCCATGCCACGCCATGCTATGCCATACATTGCATTTGGTAACTTACTGGGTCATTATGACTCATTTCGTGTGTTTATTTTCCTTAGTTTTGCAGTGATCCCGTTAGTACGCGCGGCGGCTTCGGATAGTGATTCCTAGAAGGTGGTCTTCCGGGCTTTAAGCTTGGGTTATTAATATTAAGTTATTTGTATTTGTGAGACACGATTGTAAAGTTATGTAGACTTTACTTGGGTAGATTAAGTTAGTATTTTGTTATTGTATTATTTTGGTAGCCGACTTGTTTGGTCGAGCTGTTGTATCTCTTATGAGTTATTCCCTTTTATTATTCCGAGCATGCTTTAGCTCACTCGTTCTAGTATTGTTGGTATTGTCATCTCCGACGACTTTAGTCGAGAGACATTGGTTTAGTGGTTAGTATTTTATCTCTCACTCTTTTAGTTGATTTATTCCTCCGGCATGTTATAGCCGTAGAGTTGTCGTTATCGGGTTGGGTTCTTGTTGCTTCGGCCTTAGGTTGCCGATGGTTGTTGTGCGTGCGCAATGTTGCGCCACGCGAGTCGTAGATTTGTCGAGATAGTCGCTCTCGACCTTGTATTCCTTAGTTTGCAAAAAATAGGCTTTGGTCCCATTTATGATTGCTTCCGCGATTTTAGTTTTTAATATTCGGTTTTGCCGTTATGGCTTTTCATTCTTGTTTAGTGTTTGTTGGTTCAACTCTGGACTTGCACTACTACGCTTAGCGGGTGCTTGTTCGTCTTTTAGCTTGTCTTGGCGGCACGACCTTGGGATTCCGCATCGGAGTCCGGGTCGGGTCGTCACAATTGTTGCTCAAGCAAAAAGTCTTCCGCTTCGCTCAAAGTTCAAGTTCGCACGAGGTAACTCGTGATTACTCCAAGATAACGAACTTGACTGGTATATATATAACCTTCAGTATCGATAAAGATCATCCAAGACTCTTTTCGAATGAATAATTTGAGGCATACGGATAGCCGTAATGCTACAAATGATATGATGTTTTGTTACAATTTAATGAGCTAAAAGGGGAATCTTAAAGCTCTTCTGAGAGTAAAATTTTCAGCAAAGACATTACACATCGTCTGAGCATAGAAAGGAAAAAATAGAAGAGATGAAGAAAGTTTAACATATGAAAAAATCGCGATATTGTTCCATTTATGGGCAAACAAAGTTTGTATTTATGGAAGCCAAGTTGTTGTAGAAACATTGAACGATGTGGAGCCATCTTTAGGTACAATTGTTTTAATGATATCAACCCAAAAAAATAAATCTAATCTAATCTAATCTAATCTAATCTAATCTAACTATATATATATATATATATATATATACTTATAAAAGTGTAGGTAGTCTCTTACAACATAATGTATGGACAAATATACCCTTTAACATAATAAATCACTCACCATTAATTAAGGTCAAAAGAGTAAATTTGTTATAGACTAATTAATTCAATGAATAATTAAATAATAGTTTGATCCCTTAACTTGTACCTATTTTAAACTTATGTCCTACATTATTTTATTCAATTCATTTCGTCATATATTTTGATTTTTTTGTTCAATTTACCCCACCTACCAGGATCGTTACAAATGTCGCCCAATATTTACTGAAATGACAAAAATATCCTTACTCGGTTGAGACACAAAAACCTTATTCGAAACTAAAAAAAAAATATGGTTTTACTTTCTTAAATATGTTCGGGAAAGACATTATAAGATTATATGAAAAAATGTATCAATAGTAATACAGTTTAATTTAATCTAATCTAATCTAATCTAATCAAATCTATTCTAATCTAATCTAATCTAATCTAATCTAACTACTTATAAAAGTGTAGGTTGTCTCTTACAACTTAATGTATGGACAAATGTATCGTTTAACTTAATAAATCACTCACCATTAATTAAGGTCAAAAGAGTAAATTTGTTATAGACTAATTAATTCAATGAATAAATAAATAATAGTTTGATCTCTAAACTTGTACCTATTTTCAATTTACGTCCTACATTATTTAATTCAATTCATTTCGTCCTGTATTTTGATTTTTTTTTTCAATTTCCCCCACCAATCAGGATCGTTACAAATGTCGCCTAATATTTACTGAAATGACAAAAATACCCTTAATCGGTTGAGACACAAAAAGCTTATTCGAAACTAAAATAATAATATGGTTTTACTTTTCTTAAATATGTTCGGGAAAGACATTATAAAATTTATATGAAAAATTATATCTATAGTAATAGAATTGTCGGTTAGTATCGAGATATTAAACAAATTTGTAGCTTGTTTAGTTATTACCCATGAATAAACTAAGATAAATAAGTTTAAAAAATGTGTCATAATGTCAAGAAGATGAAAAAATGAAGTATCATTTGATAAATTTGTGCCTTTTGTTAAGGACAATACACATAAATTTATCATCCAAAACAATAATGATTAGAAAAAAGTGTCATCAAATTAATAAATATTATAAAAATAAATTAAGGCAAAAAGATAAATTTGTCATTTGCCAAATTAATTTCTTGAAAAGAAATAATAATTTTTCAATATTTTTTGAAAGACAAAAATACCAAAAATATCCTTACTCGGTTGAGAAACTAAAACTTTATTCGAAACTAAAAAAATAATATGGTTTTACTTTCTTAAATATTTTCGGGAAAGACATTATAAGATTTATATGAAAAATTATATCAATAGTAATACAATTTAATTTAATTTAATCTAATATAATCTAATCTAATCTAATCTAATCTAACTACTTATAAAAATGTAGGTTGTATCTTACAACATAATGTATGGACAAATGTACCCTTTAACATAATAAATCACTCACCATTAATTAAGGTCAAAAGAGTAAATTTGTTATAGACTAATTAATTCAATGAATAATTAAATAATAGTTTGATCCCTTAACTTGTACCTATTGTCAAGTTATGTCCTACATTATTTAATTCAATTCATTTCATCCTGTATTTTGATTTTTTTTCAATTTTCCCCACCTACTAGGATCGTTACAAATGTCGCCCAATATTTACGAAAATGACAAAAATACCCTTACTCGGTTGAGACACAAAAACCTTATTCGAAACTAAAAAAATAATATGGTTTTACTTTCTTAAATATGTTCAGGAAAGACATTATAAAATTTATATGAAAAATTATATCTATAGTAATAGAATTGTCGTTAAGTATCGAGATATTAAACAAATTGTAGAAGATGTTTAGTTATTACCCATGAATAAAATAAGATAAATAAGTTTTAAAAATGTGTCATAATGTCAAGAAGATGAAAAAATGAAGTATCATTTGATGAATTTGTGCCTTTTGTTAAGGACACACATAAATTTATCATGCCAAATAATAATGATTAGAAAAAGATGTCATAAATATTATAAATCACTTGCCATGAATTAAGGCCAAAAGAGTAAATTTGTCATAAGCAAATTAATTTCGTAAATAATTAAATAATAAATTGAAATGTCGCCCAATATTTTCTGAAAGACAAAAATACCCTTACTCGGTTGAGAAACTAAAACTTTATTCGAAACTAAAAAATAATATGGTTTTACTTTCATAAATATGTTCGAAAGACATTATAAGATTTATATGAAAATTGTATCAATAGTAATACAATTTAATTTAATTTAATCTAATCTAATCTAATATAATATAATCTAATCTAATCTAATCTAATCTAATCATCTAACTACTTATAAAAGTGTAGGTTGTCTCTTACAACATAATGTATGGACAATGTACTTTAACTTAATAAATCACTCACCATTAATTAAGGTCAAAAGAGTAAATTTGTTATAGACTAATTAATTCAATGAATAATTAAATAATAGTTTGATCCCTTAACTTGTACCTATTGTCGTTATGTCCTACATTATTTAATTCAATTCATTTCGTCTTGTATTTTGATTTTTTTTCAATTTCCCCACCTACCGTGATCGTTACAAATGTCGCCCAATATTTACCGAAATGACAAAATACCCTTATTCTATTGAGAACAAAAACCTTATTCAAACTAAAAAATAATATGGTTTTACTTTCTTAAATATGTTCGAAAGACATTATAAAATTTATATGAAAAATTATATCTATAGTAATAGAATTGTCTGTTAGTATCGAGATATTAAACAAATTGGTAGCATGTTTAGTTATTACCCATGAATAAAATAAGATAAATAAGTTTAAAAAATGTGTCATAATGTCAAGAAGATGAAAAATGAAGTATCATTTGATGAATTTGTGCCTTGTTAAGGACAATACACATAAATTTATCATGCCAAAAAATAATGATTAGAAAAAGTGTCATAAATATTATAAATCACTTGCCATGAATTAAGGCTAAAAGAGTAAATTTGTCATAAGCAAATTAATTTCGTGAATAATTAAATAATAAATTGAAATGTCGCCCAATATTTTCTCGAAAGACAAAATACCCTTTTACCGGTTGAGAAACTAAAACTTTATTCAAACTAAAAAAATAATATTGTTTTTACTTTCATAAATATGTTCTGAAAGACATTATAAGATATATATGAAAAATTGTATCAATAGTAATAAAATTTAATCTAATCTAATCTAATCTAATCTAATCTAATCTAACTACTTATAAAAGTGTAGGTTGTCTCTTACAACTTATGTATGGACAAATGTACCCTTTAACTTAATAAATCACTCACCATTAATTAAGGTCAAAAGAGTAAATTTGTTATAGACTAATTAATTCAATGAATAATTAAATAATAGTTTGATCCCTTAACTTGTACCTATTTTCAAGTTATGTCCTACATTATTTAATTCAATTCATTTCGTCTCTATATTTGATTTTTTTTCAATTTACCCCACCTACTGATCGTTACAAATGTCGCCCAATATTTACCGAAATGACAAAAATACCCTTATTCTAGTTGAGACACAAAAACCTTATTCGAAACTAAAAAAATAATATGGTTTTACTTTCTTAAATATGTTCGAAAGACATTATAAAATTTATATGAAAAATTATATCTATAGTAATAGAATTGTTTGTTAAGATCGAGATATTAAACAAATTGTAAGCATGTTTAGTTATTACCCATGAATAAAATAAGATAAATAAGTTTAAAAATGTGTCATAATGTCAAGAAGATGAAAAATGAAGTATCATTTGATGAATTTGTGCCTTTTGTTAAGGACAATACACATAAATTTATCATGCAAAACAATAATGATTAGAAAAAAAGTGTCATAAATATTATAAATCACTTGCCATGAATTAAGGCTAAAAGAGTAAATTTGTCATAAGCAAATTAATTTCGTGAATAATTAAATAAATTGAAATGTCGCAGTCAATATTTTTGGAAGACAAAATACTCCTTACTCGGTCAGAAATTAAACTTTATTCGAAACTAAAATAATAATATTGTTTTACTTTCATAAATACGTCGAAAGACATTATAAGATTTATATTTAAAATTGTATCAATAGTAATACAATTTAATTTAATCTAATCTAATCTAATTCCACCTATTTTTAATCTAATTTAATCTAATTCCACTCCTAATCTAATCTAACTTTTTATAAAAAATGTAGGTTGTCTCTTTACAACTTAATTCGAACAAATGTACCCTTTAACTTAATAAATCACTCACCATTAATTAAGGTCAAAAGAGTAAATTTGTTATAGACTAATTAATTCAATGAATAATTAAATAATAGTTTGATCCCTTAACTTGTACCTATTGTCAAGTTATGTCCTACATTATTTAATTCAATTCATTTCGCCCCCGTATTTTGATTTTTTTTTCAATTTTCCACCTACCAGGATCGTTACAAATGTCGCCAATATTTAAAATGACAAAAATACCCTTACTCTGGTTGAGACACAAAACCTTATTCAAACTAAAAAATAATATGGTTTTACTTTCTTAAATATGTTCGGGAAAGACATTATAAAATTTATATGAAAAATTATATCTATAGTAATAGAATTGCCTGCTAGTATCGAGATATTAAACAAATTGGTAGCATGTTTAGTTATTACCCATGAATAAAATAAGATAAATAAGTTTAAAAAATGTGTCATAATGTCAAGAAGATGAAAAAATGAAGTATCATTTGATGAATTTGTGCCTTTTGTTAAGGACAATACACATAAATTTATCATGCCAAACAATAATGATTAGAAAAAATGTCATAAATATTATAAATCACTTGCCATGAATTAAGGCCAAAAGAGTAAATTTGTCATAAGCAAATTAATTTCGTGAATAATTAAATAATAAATTGAAATGTCGCCCAATATTTTCTGAAAGACAAAATACCCCTTACTCGGTTGAGAAACTAAAACTTTATTCTAAAACTAAAATAATAATATTGTTTTACTTTCATAAATATGTTCTGAAAGACATTATAAGATTTATATGAAAAATTGTATCAATAGTAATACAATTTAATTTAATATAATCTAATCTAATCTAATCTAATCTAATCTAATCTAATCTAATCTAATCTAATCTAATCTAATCTAATCTAATCTAACTACTTATAAAAGTGTAGGTTGTCTCTTACAACTTAATGTATGGACAAATGTACCCTTTAACTTAATAAATCACTCACCATTAATTAAGGTCAAAAGAGTAAATTTGTTATAGACTAATTAATTCAATGAATAATTAAATAATAGTTTGATCCCTTAACTTGTACCTATTTTAAAGTTATGTCCTACATTATTTAATTCAATTCATTTCATTCCTCGTATTTTGATTTTTTTTCAATTTCCCCACCTATCGGGATCGTTACAAATGTTGCCTAATATTTTCTGAAATGACATAAATACCCTTACTCGGTTTATTTTTAAATATGCTCGAAAGACATTATAAATTTTATATGAAAAAATTATATTTATAGTAATAGAATTGTTTGCTAGTATCGAGATATTAAACAAATTTGTAGCTTGTTTAGTTATTACCCATGAATAAACTAAGATAAATAAGTTTTAAAAATGTGTCATAATGTCAGTTAAGATGAAAAATGAAGTATCATTTGATTGAATTTGTGTCTTTTTGTTAATAACAATACACATAAATTTATCATGCCAAACAATAATGATTAGAAATAAGTGTCATAAATATTATAAATCACTTGCCATGAATTAAGGCAAAAAAGAGTAAATTTGTCATAAGCAAATTAATTTGAATAATTAAATAATAAATTGAAATGTCTTCAATATTTTCTGAAAGACAAAATACCCTTACTTCTATTGAGAAACTAAAAACTTTATTCTAAAACTAAAATAATAATATTGTTTTACTTTCATAAATATGTTCGTGGAAAGACATTATAAGATTTATATGAAAATTATATCAATAGTAATACAATTTAATTTAATTTAATCTAATCTAATCTAATCTAATCTAATCTAATCTAATCTAATTATTCAATCTAATCTTATCTAATCTAATCTAATCTAATCTAATATAATTCAATCTAGTCTAATCTAACTACTTATAAAAGTGTAGGTTGTCTCTCACAATATCATGTATGGACAAACGTACCTTTTAACATAATAAATCACCATTAATTAAGGTCAAAAAGAGTAAATTTGTTATAGACTAATTAATTCAATGAATAATTAAATAATAGTTTGATCCCTTAACTTGTACCTATTGTCAAGTTATGTCCTACATTATTTAATTCAATTCATTTCGTCTCCGTATTTTGATTTTTTTTTC
>CM028381.1:9467691-9470053 GCA_013146195.2 Codonopsis lanceolata | reverse complement strand
GTTAATTATAGATACGAATGGGGAGTCTATTCGATGACTTGATTATATAGGTCTTGTTCGTTGAATTTGGGAGGGTAGGAAATACCTATAGATCTGATTTCCTTAGATATTCAAGATTTTGACATAATTTTGGGAATGGACTTGTTAGCCGCCTTTCAAGCTGGATTTTTTTTGGGAAGGAGGTAATATTTTTGTATTCAGAGGAGAACCCAGTTTCGATTAAGGGTTCTATGTCAACGACTCCTAACAGTTGTATCTTGTCAATGTAAGCTAAGAGATTAGGAAGGGTTGCCAAGGTTATTTAGGCACATTCTTGATAACGTAAGGTAAGGAGTTAGCAGAGTCACTCATGTGGTTAGAGTTTACGGAGGTGTTTCTCGATGAATTACCGGGACTTCCACCTGAGAGGGAGTGTGAATTCTTTAATTGATTTAGCACTGACCCTCTAAAAGCACCTTATAGAATGACTCTAGTGGAACTTAAAGAATTGAAGGAACAATTACAGGAGTTGTTGGAGAAAGAGCTTATTAGACCTAGCGTATCACCATAGGGTGCTCTAGTTTTGTTTGTAAGAAGAGCCGACGATGAGGCTATGCATTGATCATCGTGGAGTTGAATTGGGGTCACGGTGAGGAACAAACAACATCTGAAAGCGATCCGGCGATCTTTTGACCAAGCTACATGGAGTATGTTACTTCTCAAAGATCGATCTTCGTTCGGGGTATCACCAACTTAGAATCAGAAATGATGATATTGCTAAGACTGCATTTTGAACACGGTACGGACACTACGAGTTTTTGGTGATGCCGGTTGGGTTAACAAACGCTCCGGCAGCATTTATGGACTTAATGAACCGAATGTTTCGAAAGTTTCTAGATCGGTGTGTAATTGTCTTCATTGATGATATACTGATCTACTTAAAAACTCGAGAGGGGCACGAACAACACTTGAGAGATGTACTGCAGATTTTAAAGGAGGAGAAATTATATGCGAAGTTTAAGAAATGTGAATTATGGTTGGAAACAATGAGTTTCTTGGGTCATGTAGTGTCAAAAGATAGAGTCTTAGTAGACTCGGCCAAGATAGAGGCAGTAGTAAACTGGGAGAAACCGACGACCGCTACGGAAGTTCGAAGTTTCTTGGGGCTAGCAGGATATTATCGTCGTTTTATAGAAGGGTTTTCAAAAATTGCAGGACCTCTAACCCAGTTGACTCATAAAAACAAGAAGTTTGTTTGGACAGAGGAGTGTGAGGCAAGTTTCGAGAAGTTGAAGAAAAGATTGGTGTCAGCTCCAATTTTTGCTTTACCGTTAGGATCAGAGAAGTTTGTGATCTACAGTGATGCTTCGTTGAAGGGTCTGGGGTGTGTATTGATGCAAGATGGGAAGGTGATTGCCTACGCCTCAAGGCAGTTAAATAACTTTGAAAGAAATTACCCAACCCATGACTTGGAGTTAGCCGCGGTAGTGTTTGCTTTAAAGATTTTGAGACATTATTTATATGGAGTGACTTGTGAGATTTATACGGACCATAAGAGTCTTAAGTACATTTTCACTCATAAAGAATTGAATATGAGACAGAGGAGATGGTTGGAGTTATTGAAAGATTATGGCTGCACCATTCTCTACCATCCAAGTAAAGCCAATGTTGTGGCTGATGCTTTGAGTCGTAAGAGCAAAGGAACTTTGGCAATGATGTTAACAAAGGAGAATAGCATTTTCGAGAATATCGAGAATTTGGGTTTGGAAGTTCGGGTAAGGGGAGGAAAAGGCTACCTAGAACAATTGAGTCTTCAACCGTCCTTGTTAGAGAGGATCAAAACTGCTCAGAAAGTTGAACCGGAGTTAGTAAAAATTGGTGAAGGGGTAGAGATTGGAGCTCAGGTTGACTTTCAACTTGGAATGGATGGTATTTTACGCTTTGGAAAAAGGGTCTGCATTCCATTGGATCCAGAGATAAAGAGGGAAGTGTTAGAAGAAGCTCACAATTCAAGATTTGCGATACATCCTGGGAGCACAAAGATGTATCGGGATATGCGGGACACTTTCTGGTGGAGTAATATGAAGCGAGAAATTGCAGAATTTGTGTCCAAATGTCTCGTGTGCCAACAAGTGAAGTGCGAACATCAGAAGCCGGGAGGATTGTTGTAGTCAATGCCTATACCCGAGTGGAAATGGGAACATATAACTATGGACTTCGTTGTGGGGTTGCCGAAAACATTAAAAGAAAAGAACTCCATTTGGGTTATTATGGATCGTTTGACGAAGTCAACACACTTTTTAGCCTTCAAGATAAATGACCCGTTGGAAAAGTTGGCCAAGATGTATGTAGATGAGATTGTTAGGTTACACGGAGTGCCAGT
>CM028381.1:9392691-9462691 GCA_013146195.2 Codonopsis lanceolata | reverse complement strand
TTTTGGCATGTGTGTGTGTGTGTTTGAGTGAGTTTGTGTGTGTATGTTATGCTTAGTGAATCATAATATAAGTAGGCAAGTAATACTCAAAATAATAAATGATATTCCTTATTGGATATTATCCGGATAATACCCATTTATTAATGGATAATATTGGATATTATCCAATAACACTCATTAAGGTTAATGGGTAGTTTTGGATATTATCCAAAACTACCCATTAACCTTAATGGGTGTTATTGGATAATATCCAAATTAACCGGTAACACCCAATTGCCACCCCTAATATCAACTGGGCGTTTGACTTCGGGAGGAAGATGAACCAACCTACAAA
This sequence comes from Codonopsis lanceolata, assembly GCA_013146195.2. NCBI lineage: Eukaryota > Viridiplantae > Streptophyta > Magnoliopsida > Asterales > Campanulaceae > Codonopsis > Codonopsis lanceolata. The sequence goes on along the minus strand of CM028381.1, from coordinate 9,462,357 downwards.
TCACCCCCTAGACTTTGAGACCTTTTATAGTAATTGTTGCTAAATAGTACCCCAAATTTTGGATTTGTCAAATAAAATTTTTAAATAGTAACCATGGTTGGCGTTTTCGTTTGTAAATTTTTTTTGGAAATTTCACGTGGATTCTCGAATTCATAATTCTAATTTTAAGTATTATGTTTAAATTCGTTTTGGGCTAGACGAATTAAGGCTTCAATTGTGGTTCAAGACTTTTGTCGTGAGCACACCTTAACAAGGTAAGAGATTACGTCTCTTTTAAGTTATTTTGTAAAAGTATATAAATATTTTTTTTATGTTAGGCTTCTGCTAATTCTTGAAAATTCGTTCTTTCAATTGCCATGCCTGACTTTGTGTCGGTAGTTGTTTTGACTTCGTCGTTAGCCTTTGTTGAATATCTTCGTTATGGTATTGTTATCGCAATTTTTGTGCTTAAACTTGTCCGCATGAAATATTTTTGATTATCGAAAAATCTATGCCGTATTTGTCAACTTATCGGCTTACTCCTTTGTATTGAAAATAATGATTTGCAATACATTTATAGTAGCATCTATATTTTTAAAATAATTATGATCACTAAGTATGAACAACCTGTCACATGGATTACGTGACAAACAATTAAATAAATTTAATTGCACCACTTGGCCCGTGAGTGCGGTAATCCAGATATACCTTAACATTGTACCATTCGGGAGATTTGTATACCCTACGGGGGATTTGTATACCCTTCAGGGGATTCGTGTCCCCTACGGGGGATTTGCGTACCCTTCGGGAGATTTGGTTCTTGGTTAATAGACCCTTACGTTATCTTAATAAATATTTTTTATCTTTGGTTATTACTAGCTAGTATGGGACATATAATAATGACAAGCTTATTTGATTAATATTGTTTTGTTTGAACTCTCTATTTAAAAATAATTTATATTCTTGTCGTTCGATACTTATCTTTGATTTTGCAAGTTATCAAATTTATAAACTCTGTTTTACATACAACACGATTATTCTTTGAGTCACCCCTCCTTAGAAACCATAGGGGGCAACGTATGATCTTACTGACCTTTGTTCGCTCACCCTTCACATCATCACTCTTCTTCTAGGCCGGAATTAAGGACTAAACTTGAGGTAGAGGATACCAGTGAAGGCATCAAGATTTTTAGGGTATATTTATATGTTTTGGAATTTAATGGAGACATAGTTAATTTAGTAGACTTTTTGTTTCGTAATTTATTTTGGATGACTTTATTTTAAATTGGAGACTTTTGTAATTCTAGTTGGATAGCGTTTTAATTTAGTATTTATTTAAGTTTGAATTTGTAGTGACGTGACTAGATGTGAGTCCAAAAGGATCGGACCCGAGTTTGGGGCGTTACAAACGTATATAAGGTTAGCATTAATAAAATTTTAATAGTCCGTTCGGCTCAATCTCTCTCTCCATTCTCTATGATTGATATTGCTATCACTCTGTTAATTATTTGCAAATTTTTCCGTTATGCACAACAATCTTCAAATCAACGAATCAAATATCGTCAAACAATATCCACATGACTGGTCCATCATATATGACAAAAACTTGGGTAAGACGGTTTTACCAGTGGTGGATCCGAAAAAATTTCTCAGCAGGGCATAATGCATTCATAGAGAAAGAGGGGAAAGACTACATGTGTTTTCTCATGTTAATTTTTTTATCGACGACAAAACGGTGTTGTTTAGATAAAAAAAAAATCAAAAAAATAAACACACAAACACAAACACCTTGCCATTTGAGCTGCATTCCCTAATTGTTCACATTGTTACTAATATATATATATATATATATATATATATATATACTAGTATACGTGCCCGTACCATAGGCACGGTGTCGGTATGAGATTAGTTCAATGAATGGTCAGATAAACAAAACCATAACTGACAGGGTAATTCAAACAAAACCCACAATTGAGGGTTTATATGTAATTGTAGAGGGGTAATTCAAATATACTTCATAACTGAGGGGTTTATATGTAACTTATATATTTACGAATCAATCTGAACCGCTAGTTGAGTTTGACAGAATTCGATCTGCGCCGCCAATTAGCCCATAATCTCTTTTATAATATATATATATATATATATATAGATCTCGATAACTGAGATTCCTACTTATTCAATCAATATCTCAAAAAGGTAGTATTCCCATTTCGCTTCGGTAACGAAGATTCGAAAGCCATTAATGCCCCATAGAAAGTGAGAGTTGTAATGAGCGCGATATATATGAGATAGGTATATGATGACGAGTAGGCCACCTTTTTTAGCCCATCTTGAGAGGCACAATGAGAGCTTCCTGCCCCCTGGAATTGAACCAAGATATTTGTAACAAACTCACAAGCAGTTTGCCATTTTAGTTATATTCACTACCTAACTTTGCATCGCAGTTTACCATTTTAGTTATATTCACTGCCTAACTTTGTATCGTAGTTTACCATTTTAGCTAATATTCACTACCTAACTTTGCATCGCAGTTCACCATTTTAGCTATATTCACTATCTAACTTTGTATCATAGTTTACCATTTTAGCTATATTCATTGCCTAACTTTGCATCGCAGTTTACCATTTTAGCTATATTCACTACCTAACTTTGTATCCCAGTTTACCATTTTAGCTATATTCACTACCTAACTTTGTATCGTTTCCGAAAATGTATATCATAAAAAAAAATAATAGACATTTTTTTTAAAATTTTGAGCGGGGTCCATGTATCTCGTATTGGTATGCATGATTCCGCCACTGGGTCTTACGAATATTTTTATAAGACGGATCATCTTTATCCAACTCACTATGTGTTGGTGAGTTAAATTGTAAGAGAGTGAGGTTTCGATCTACGAATTAAGATCCGTAAGATGATCTTACATGAGACCCACCCATCATATATTCATAAAATCATAGGTTGGAACACTTTAAGCTTTGACCAACTTTACTTTTGCACTAAAATGAATTTCTGTTACCAAATACTTCAAAGAGTAATTATCAATAAAATCCAGTGTTCTAAAACTTCCCGCCTAGCTCTGCCTAGACCCCGCTTAAACGTTAGGCCCCTCTCTACCGCCGCGACTTTCTTAATCGCCGCCTAATCGACCAAGTCGACCTCTACGCCAAAACTCATTGACCTTAATTTATTTTTGTAGCTTTGATTTTGTGGCATGCGGTGACTGGAGAAGGAAGGGGGAGTGATAATGGTGAGGCAGAGAGGGAAGTAATGGGGGGCGAACTGGAGTACTATTTTTTTTGTTTTTAGTTCTAAACTTGGCTGGTTTATTACTTTGGGGTTGTTGAGAATTGAAATTAATGTTAGGTTTGTATATTTTTGTTCATTTTACAAATATAGACCAGTGTTTGATAAAATGACAAATATAAAAAAATTAAATTTGTATTCAGTGTGTTTGATCTTTGATGTAAATTATCAAAAAAATGGTAATTATGCCTTAATTATAGGCCCCGATTACGCCCCGACTAGTCCCATTAGGCGCTAGGCGCTAGTCGCGATCACCTAACGATTTTTAGAACCTTGATAAAATCACATAACACTACAATTCCAAATGGATAGATTATGTAAATCATTTAGATATGAGGAAAATAAAATTTAATCAGCAGGTATTTTTCTACATTCCATTTAAACCTTCACTTGTTCAAAATCCAAAGCATGGATTTTTGTAATTTGTCTATCTAATTAATTAATTAATTCAATCACAAATAGAAACATATGGCGTCAACTATGGAAATTAATTTCCTTGCATTTTTAGTTATCGAAAACAATCAATCACAATGTAGTAATAGTTTTGGAAGAAAAAAAATACAGTTAAGAAATCAAGGACCACAATTCATCAAAAAGAAAGTCAACGGACATATATTAAAGGAGTGACAAGTAGTCTGTACCTTCAATTTTCAGAAAGTCAACTCTCATTTCACATATAAATATGCATGCATGTTTCCACAAGCACATCATAATCAAATTAGAGAGCTTGAAGAGTGAAGAATAATGGCTCTAAGACTGGGTCTTTTGAATGCTTGTTTGCCAATATTGTTCATCTTCTCATTTGTTAGTGAAGCTCGACATGATCATGGTCATGGACATGGACATGGACATGGGCATGGGCATGGGCATGGACATCGACTTGGACCTGGATCTATACAAGTTGGATTAACCAAGATATTCAACGTTAATAGTTACGGCGCTATCGCTGACGGGAAGACCGATAATAGTCGGGTACAAGACATATCTTTTGAATTACGAAACAATTTTGTTAAAAAACTATTCACTTAGCGCGCACGTACATATGCATTTGCAATTATTTATGCGCGTATGTATATATGTGTTGGTTTTGGACTTGTAGGCATTTCTAAAAGCATGGAAGGACGCGTGTGGATGGAAAGGCGGAAGGACTGAGTTCTTGATCCCACCAGGGACGTACATGCTCAATTCCGTAGTTTTTCAGGGTCCGTGCAAAGGCCCGATTGTCTTTCTGATAAGAGGCGTTCTCAAGGCTCCCATTCTTCCTGCGCTCTTCTTTATAGATCATTGGATCAAATTCCTCTACATCGATCGGTTGGAGATTTTAGGTGGTGGTTCTTTGGATGGCCAAGGAGCTCATGCTTGGGCTTACAACAATTGTTCAAGTGACCATAAGTGCAAATCTCTTCCTATCGTGAGTCCCTTTACATTTCTACTACGTTATACTTTGTTCTTCTTATTTACTTTTATGATTTTTAACAATAGTCTCTTCGTTCATCTTACTTTGATTTTTCTTGTCAACTTGATTGAATTTTGACCAATATTTACAAAATTCACTCGTTATTACATAAAAATTCAAAAAGTTATTACTAACAAGTGTCTATCTTGGCTCATCATGTATAGAGTGTCAGACTTGATTTTGTCAACAACGCATATATACACAACATAAAATCAATTGACAGCAAAAATGTTCATTTCAACGCCTTCGCTTGCAATAACCTGAATATGAGCCACATTACAATAAGAGCTCCCATGTCTAGCCTAAACACAGATGGAATCCACGTCGCAAAATCAACAAACGTCAGGATCACGCATAGTGCTATACACACCGGTGACGACTGCATAGCGATTCTCCCAGGCAGTCAAAATGTCAACATCTCTCAAATCACCTGTGGCCCTGGCCATGGTATTAGTGTCGGCAGCCTTGGTGGTTTCCCAGGTCCAGAATATGACGTTACAGGACTTACCGTAACCAACTGCACGTTAAATGGCACTCTAAATGGCTTGAGGATTAAAACTTCGGGACATTCTTATCACAGCACGGCTTCAAATTTCATGTTTGACGACATTGTCATGGACAATGTCCATAACCCAATTATTATCGAACAGCAGTATTGCCCATTCCCTCCCTGCACCCAGGTACGTCTGCTAAATTAATTGTTTACCTATACTAATTACTAGTATAATTATTTATGAACGCTGGCTGTGGCTGATCAATGGAGGCTTGATGGTTTGTGATTGTTTCCAGGGTGAATCGCAAGTTCAAATCAGAAACGTTACCTACAATGACATTAGGGGCACATCGACTTCAAAAGAGGCGGTTAACTTTAAATGTAGCGGACAATTTCCTTGCCAGAATATCGACCTAGTGAATATCAACTTGGTATATAACGGCCCCGGGGGACCTGCTACTTCCTATTGCTCAAATGTGCACGGAAAATCGTATGGCCATCAAGCTCCATCTTCTTGCCTATAGGCAACACAAAGTATCAAGATTGGAATATGCATGGATTCTCGGTTACTAGCTTAGGGCAGCGCAATATAAATAGAAATTTGCCGTCGCTTATCCATTTGCTTTTCGATGATGGATTCTAGATTTAGAGTGTGGGAAGCTTTTGATAAAAAAGCATTCACACAAGAGTATATAGTGTAGCTATTCGTCCAAGGGATGTTTTTTTTATCCCATTGTGAAATGGTCTGCTCAAATATATACTATATGTCATGAAAAGTAGTGAAATATATATATGATGATATGTACTGCTCGATCCTTATTGCAATTTTTTCTCCCATTTGAATCTTCAGTTATGCAGTTTTCACTAACCAAATGGACAAAGAGGGTATATATAAGAACTTGTTAACGAATTTTGTTATCTCAGGGACAAAAGAAAATCGTAAAATGGAAATTGTGATGATTTTTATTACAAACTAGATCTTCGTGCCCAGTACCAGTATATCTGATTTTGTTAATTGAAATGACAATGTCTAAATAAAAGGTGCGATTTAAAAAAATGTTACAGTTGAGGGGTATATTGCTTCAAGTGATAGTTGTGAGGCGCTATTCCAACTCGATCCATAGTTGAGAAGTATTATTTGTAAGGAGTTATATGTAACTGACCTATGAACGTTAAATTTTGCGGCGGAATTAATCCCCACGGCCCGATAGCTTCAGTCAATCAACTGAGCTCTATTATGAGATTATATTAATGTAAGATTAATGTTTTATAAGGGTTAATTGTTCAAAAGATTAATTGCAGGGTGTGACTTTGTAATGTGGAGAGAAAACATGGGGAAAAGAAAAAATGGATGATAACTACTCATAATATTAGTTATAGGGGGGGTGACTTTGTAAGAGGGTGAAAGAAAATATGAAGTGAAAGTGAATAACTATTTTCACACATGTGAATTTGAGAGTGAATCTCAGCCGTTAAATTTTTTAGAATAATTTAATCTCAACCTCTAAATAACATTAACCAATTGCACATGTGTGAGTGTGAACTATATTAAAATATAAATCTAAATAGATTTATTGTAATGCAAATTACTCTCCGCCTAAACTCTATAAGTCAGCTTTAAAGCTCACAACCCCCTCGATAATCTAATGGCACATAAACTTCTTGATCATATGAGTGGCAAAATTTTATCAAATTCATTTTACTTTGAGTAGTTTTCGTGTAAAATTATCTTACGATGTTAATTTGTAAAACGAAACCTGTCAACTTAACCACCAACATACTGTGTGAAGAAAGATGATTTAAATTTAATGAATAAATAATACCCACTCATTCGGTAATCTAAATTTAATGAATAAATAATACCCACTCATTCGGTAAATGACTTGTTTGTTTCTCGTGTCGAAGCCCGAAGGCAAAAGAAGACAGAAAATCAAAGGCAAAACTCAGCATTGCAAAAGGGACAGTCGAATGCTAAAAAGATTGCACCAGCCGGGAATCGAACCCGGGTCTGTACCGTGGCAGGGTACTATTCTACCACTAGACCACTGGTGCTGGATGTTCAAAAAATGTTGTTTAACATTTTATATTGAAAAATTACTCAACTGAAAAGTTCCCATTTAAAATACTCAAATATTTAAGTGATTTTAGTATTATGCAATCTAGATTGAAGATGAATGTAGGATTAATTCTTTTTATACTGGACTTCTTAAGGATTGGCCCTTGTGCAAGTGCTTAACTTTGCGATTTATAGCTAGATCCAGACAAAGTTGTTTTCTGAGATGTTTAATCGTTTTCATATATAGTAAATTGTATAATTCATTGAATCAATCAAATATATGACAAAAAGAAACACAAAGGAAATGCATGTTTGAGAACAGAGTATTACTAGGAAAGTAGTAGTGCCACATGGATGGTATAACTTAGGAAATGAATCCACCAAAGCCATAGTTTCAGTTCTACCAACTTAGGAAATGAAAAATCCGTTGAAATGTAAGAATGAGTGGTGAAGATGGAATCAAGTGAAAGATAATAGCACCAGGCCGGTCTCGTGAGCCAGCCAATCAGCAACGAATTATAATATGCTAAAATCATATCATTTTGAAGTACTATCAAGCTTCAAGCCCCATCACTTTAGGCCGACTTAGCATAGAAGGGAAAAAAATTAGAAGAGATGAAGACAGTTTAATAGATGCAAAAGCTGTAATATTGTTCCATTAGGAAAACAAAGCTTGTAGTTATGGAAGCCAAATTGTTGTAGAAACATTGAATATTACGGAGCCCAATTGTTTTAATGATATCAACCCAAAAAAGTAAATGTAACTCAAAGAGAAAAGCTCAGCAAATGCCAATCTTTCATCTGGGATTCAAATAGTACACACGACATACCCAACCATCGCAATCAGCTTATCTTCACAGCTCAACACAGTTTAGAATGATCAAACCCAGGTATGTACCGTGGCATGCATGGTACTATTATACAACTAGAACACTGGTTCTTGTTGTTCTAATAATACCTGTTCTTTTATTTTTACCCTCTTTTTTACCCTCTGATTGTTTTGGACAGAGTAATACACTAACTGATGGCTGCATCAGAAACATTTGATATATATATAAACTTCTAAGACCAAATATATAGAACTTCATGGGTAAGTTATATGACCCTTTAAAATGTTGATTGAGTGGTGTCGAGTGAAAGACAATGGCACATGGTTTTGTGTGCCATGTATATATCTTGGGGCCACCATTAAGGCCAATGTAGAGAAGGGAAATAATAGAGAAGTTAATTGTAATGCCAGCAATCTAATAGCAAGTACGAAGAGACAATAACAGATATTGACGCAAAGGCTAAGTGTAAGACCCTCCAAATGTTATTTCAGTAGTGACAAGACAAAGGGGTCAAGGGAGAAACAACTTTTTGCAAAAGATAACATGGTTTTGTCTTCCAACCAATCATCCAAAACTATAAGTGTCATACATACCCTACTAATTGATTATAGCTTTGCAGAGAGACATAGAAATAGAGAAAATGCTGCATTACCTTAAGAACCTACTCTATTTATGGGTTTAATCAAATAAATAATGCATAACACACATTACCCACACATAGGCCTGCCAATTATGTGGGTTGGGTCGGGTTGAGACGGGTAACAGGTCGGAAGCAACTAGTCTGAACCGCTATCGGATTAAGCTATAGACAAACCAATGATATTCAACTAAGCGGTAAACTGACTATGTTAATATGTGAAATCATCTTTGAGGTTGTTGTGAGACAAGCAGCTAGTCTCGCAGACAAACAGAAACTATAAATGCATTGACAGATTAGAGGAAAGTGTATGAGTATCAACATTCTTAGACTCCATAACATAGCAGATGATGCAAATAAGATATGCATGTTAGTATATGACTCATGTTTTCTCTCCTGTTCTATTTTTGGCAAATATTTGAAGATGGGTTAATAGAGAATACCATTTAAAGAATGGGAGAAAGTTATGTAAAGTTGTATGTTGTTAAAACTAGTTTAGTTTTAACAAATTGAAATGGCAGGAAACAACTAAACAAGGCATTGCAGATCAATGGCATAAGGGTGAATGCTGTGTAGATCATGATAAGCTGATCATCAAAAGGAAAAACAATGATCATATTATGTTGAAAAAAGACGGCTATCGCCCACACACATGCAACAGATCTGACAAAAAAAATATGACATTTTATTGAACAGATAGTCCTAGTTTCATAAATATTTCAAAAATGAAGCAGGTCTCCTACGGTTTTAATTGTTAAAATTACATGTTCATACAAAGAAATCACGAAGAAACCAAAACAAATAAAGTAAAAATGACAGAAAATGTTAGAGAAACTACAATTACTTCTATTAATAATTCTGTCACATCAAGGATGTCTAATGTATTTACCCTCTGCAAGGTTTTCCGAGGGAAAAAATGAAAGAAAAGGAAATTGTACTAAATGCTTTACAAAATTGTCATTTTTCTAAACTACGCCAGATTTCTAACTTACAACCCCCTCAATTGAGAGGTGAGATCAATAAATACGTCCTCTCTACAAGGAATGGTCAGACCACCCATTGGATGCTCAAACCCATATTCTTGTTCAGCTTTACTTAGAAGAGACTGAAATGATGGTTGGTTTAATATTGACACCGGAACTACAAATCTCCTCTTTTCCTGCTCTCCAACATAGACTGCAAAATGGCCTTTTGGAACATCTGATGTCCTGGAAGCTTCATGAGCTGTCGTTGAAAACTGACGAAGGATTTTCTTAGCTTGAATAATGCGAGGCACGCGAATAGCCATAATTCTACTAGGAAATGTTGTTCTATAGATTGAATGAAAATGAGAGGAGGTCTCAAAGAATTTGTAGAATGCTTTAAATGTTTGTAATAGTATAAGTTCTTGAATATGTTGGTCTTAAGCCCAAATCTTTGGTGGAGTATATATAGATGTAAGGGGTAAGTGGATGATCCATCAAAATGTAGATTGAGTGGTGAAGAGGCAGTAGGATGATGGTCTAATTAGTGAAAGACAATGGCACATGGTCTTGTGTGCCAGATACTCAGCAAAAAATATATTTTTGGCTAAACCAATATCATTGTGGAGGACCATCATGCCCACTCCCCAGCACTTGAGGCCATGACATAAAGAGGAAAATTGTGGAGATGAAGCATAGCAAGCAATCTACTAGAGTAAGTGATGAATATACTACTATAGATACCACATGTCTATGCCACCCAAAAAATTACAGAGTTCTAAAATTGATCCATGGGGCAAATTGAGCATATACATAACACCACATAGATTATATTTAATTAGGAATACTGAGTATTAACTTTGAGTCTTGTGGATCTACCATTAGGCCGAAATTTTTATTTTGATTTTAATTTCAACCCAAAAGGCATATCATAACCTGTTTATAAGGACCAATTTTGGATCCTTTAAAGATTGAGTTAGAAAGAGAAGATCTCAACAAAGTTTTGCAGAGATATGCACACTATCTTAAATTATATTTGTACCCCTGTGCAACATTTAAAGAAATTTCTGGTAAGCATTACTCAAAGACCTAAAGTTTGGCATTGTCACAACATCATGTTTGGGAACTGACAGGTTTGGCGTTGTACGATCATTTGAATTCCGATGATAGATATTAGATGACTTTGATGAAGGATCTCGTTTGAAACGAATACTATTTTCAAATCTCCTGAAATTGAACAGGATTACAACCCTTGTGAGCTGTTAATACCACAGAAAATCAATATGGCATTGAGGCGATGATTCACCCTAGAATGCTAGAATAGACCTCAGAGAGGAAGTACCTATACGTCCATATTCAATAACGAAGAAATAAAAAAGAAACAAATAAGAATGCAGGACTAAATGGTTGCCCATTGGAAGATTTTGGTATCGACGTCATGCTAGCATGTAAGTTTTGTTTAATCCTTTTCATTTTATCTACTAGTCCACAAGGAAAGTTACATTGAGAGATGACTAATCTTCCGGTAAATAGTGCATCTTACTGAATAAACCAATGATTTATAAAAATAAAGCAAAAAATGGAAATTTCACATTCTTGAGAACAGAGTTAATTAGAAATGTATAGGTGCCAAAATGAATGGCGACTAAAACCATAATTTGAATCTGAACTTGAATTTGCTATTAGCAAAATGTTAACAGAATGAGAGAAGAATTTCAGTAACTCTATGTACAAGGAGAATTTTTTCCCTATGCAAGAACAATTGCAATGCTGGTTTACAAAATTGTGTTAGGTATGACATGTTATAGTTCTAACTCATAATCTGCTCAATCGAGAAGTGAGATCAACGAAGGTATCTACGGAGCAGGGAATTGTGAGACCACCCATTGGATGATCAAACCCAAATTCTTCCTCTGCTTGACTGAGCAAATCTTGAAAAGAAGATTGGCTTAAGAATGAAACAGGAATCACAAATCTCTTCTTCTCTTGCTCCCCAACATAAACTGCAAGATAACCTTTCGGCACATCTAGAGCTGTGGGCGCTGTGTGGTTCTTAGTAGATAATGACCGTCGAAGAGTTTGTTTGGCATTAATAATCCGAGGCATAAGAATAGCCATTGTGCGATAAAAGATGAGTGTTTTGAAAAAGTGAACAGGGAAGAAGAGGAATCTAAAAGGGATTTCGAGTGAAGGCTGTTCAGTAGTGTTTGGAGGATTTGTTTTGGTAATGAACCTAAATGTATGTGCATTGTGCATATATATAGATGTTAAGGGTCTGTCTGTCTATGAACCTCTTGTCAGAAGAGTGGTGGAAAGGCAGCTGTTGGATGGGGTCAAGTGAAATACAAAAGCAGGTGAATGCCACATGGTTTTGTCTTCCAATAAAGCATCAAAGATCTCTATTTGGCTTAACCATTTATTTGTGAAACATTATGGCCTGCAATCTCAACAGGGTAAGTGGTGGAGAGACTTCAGAGTTCAGACATACATCGTTAGGTAGGACATGCCACATGGCTATCCTTCGAAAAACAAATCCCCAAATTCTGATATGGAGTAATAGATAGCTCTTCAATGGGGGCGGGGAAATATAGGAAATAAATTGTTACACTACGCATGCAAACTATACAGTACCTACCGATGGCCCTATATGCATGCAGACTTCAGCACTGTATGTCATTTTGTGTTCTAAACAAAAAAAAAAAAAAAAAAAAAACTTTAACTTCAAAATATAAAAGATACTAGAAAGAGGATGGTCTACAGGACGAGGCCCCCCATACCGGTAATCCATCATTTACTTAATCAACTCTAAATGATGTCGAAAAGCCCGACAATTAAAGAATAGTATAGTGATTCTCAAAGATTTAATGTAGCTTGTTAAAAAGCTACAATGGAAAAGTCACAATAGGTAAAAAATAACAAAAAACAATGAAGACTTAATACTAAAGCACGAAATTAATCACAAAAAATTTATTTCAAACAATCTACAAGCTTATACTTGTAGATCTAGCCTCAGAAAAAGATTTCACTAAAAAGATTTGAATCGCTTTTACAAAAACTATGCAAATCACAAAAAAAACACTCTCACAAGACAACAAGTCTTGGAGAGCAAAACACCCACATAAAAAAGAGGTATGTAAAACGTGGGAAGAAACAAATAGCTTCCTAAAATCGCCAGGAAGTCAAAACAACATAACGCTCAATGTTAAGCTTCCAATGTTGCAACATCCCAGGAAGCACATTCCCCCGCACAATCGAAATTCTCGACTCGAAATCAATTTGCCTTTGCACTCTTTGTGATCCGCTCTCTCGACTCCGTACACCACTGCCCTTTGTCTTTTATTTATAATGCTTGAGAAAACCTACACAAAGAAGGAATCATATCTCCAACAAGGACAAGGATTAGTAGAAAGGAATAAAATCTACTTACCAATCTAATGAGATTTTATTACCAAATATGAAAGAGGTCAAGAATCATGGTTAGACTAGGATGAGATTTAATTACCAAATATGAAAGTGGTCAATAATCATGGTTAGACTAGGATTTATGCTAAGATTTTGTTACCAAATATGTGCACTTGAAATCTACAAGAAGATTATGCTACCAAAAATAACTAAACTAAATCTAATAAAATATACTAAGTCCTAAATTAACACAAACTTATCAAAAATTCTATTTTGACCAAGAAAGGTGAAACAAGACCAAAATAGGTCATGCTTATTTTGCCCTAACAATCTCCCCATTTGTTGAACCTTTCTGGTCAAATCAAAAGACAAGTGTTTATTCAACACCAATCAAAACCATCTAACCTGCATAGGTTAGAAAATCTCATCTCCCACTGAATTTGTACAAGGTATAAAGTCAGAAATCATATGATTCATCACCATCACCATAAACACTTGATCTCTCTCCCATATTTGACCGGAAAAGGAAGAGGGATAAACAATCTTTTTGGAACTCTAAAAAATCCAAGATTTTGAAAAACACAATGAAGTGTTCACCAATATTTGATCACACCGCTAGCAATAACTGAGCACATCATATCCAGATTCAATACCTCTTAGATCCACACAAAAATTAGACATCCACTAAATATTTTTCAACATGAAGATTTTTGGAAATTGATTTGCACAGTTTATATTAGGACAAAATTTCACCAAGCTGATATCATTGCCAACAATGCATGTCATAAAATTTTATGCCTAAAAACATGATAACTAAAAGCTAGGCAAAAGAAATTAAAAATGCAATCACACACAAGTGATAAAGACCAAATCAAAGGATGTAGTTCCTAATGTAACTGTATTGGGAGATGCATTCGCCAAAATTGTGATTTTATTTTCAATTTTGCATTTTTTTTTTGTTTTTCTCAACCAGATTTCTCTCCCAAAATCGTAAATTTTTCACAACAAAAATTCATAGGTACTTTATTTCCCTAGGAATATAGCTCTACTTTATTTCAAGCTATAAAAACATATGTCACTAGGAACCTTTCACACTATTTACCAAGGGAAACCACTTTGCATTTGATCAACCCGTGAAATCCAAGGATCCATAGTCCCAAAATAAAGGTGTCACAACCTTGTTCATAGGTAGCTCTTTTCCGTTAGATAGCTTTCACACTTTTTCAATTCAAGGGAGTCAATTTTCTCAAGATCAACCCATGAAAGCCTAAGCTTCATAGTACTTTGACAAATTGCAGCATCCCAAAATTTTTAAAAGGTAGCTCTTTCCTTTGTGGACTTCAAACATACTCAAGAACTGGGAGAGAGAGAGAATCATAACAATGAAATCACAACAGATTTTGAATGAAATTCTCAAACAACCACAAGAGGCACATACATGTGAAACAATGATCTAGAGTGCCCTCTAAAGAAAAAATGCAAGCATGCCTAATTTTTTTTTATAATTAACAAGTGTAAAATCATATGACACACAAAACATAAGAGATTTCCAAAGATTGAAAAATCTCTCAAAAACAAGACACTTGACAAATATATCAGCAAGATGATTTTCGGTCCCAACATGTTCAATGCAAACAATTTACATAATTAACCAAGTCTCTAAAAAAGTGGTGTCTTATATTAATGTGTTTTGTTAGAGAATGATGAACTGGATTTCTGTGCTAAGAAAAATGCATAGGTGTTATCAAAATACAAGGTTAACACATCAATGTGTAGCACATAATCTTTGATCATTTGGAGCATCCATAAAAGATTTAAGGCTTCTCTCAAAAATATTTTGATAAGCATGCAAATTTTTGAGAATCAACCTTACCTCTTCTCCTTGTGTATATATATGCCATGGCTGCAATCATTCAAATTGGACTGATTTTCTGAATGTTCAGGACTTGATTACGAAAGTTCGGGACGCTTTCTGACCGCAAGTTTCGCCCAATGTGTGCACTCCGATGTTGCAACATTGGGTGACACATTGTGAATCACATTGGCTGAACTTTCAGAATATGTTCCGTCGATCATGTGCGAATTTATTGGTTTCGAATCTTTGGTTCGAAGATTTTGAGGAGATTCATCATGGTATTCATCAATGGTTTCATAGAACCGCTTAGCACCAGGACATATATCAAAGGGTTCACAATATTTGGACTTGCCTTTGTCATTACTACCCTTAGGAACCCACATTTGTTTAAAAATTTTGGGTTGGTGGTTTTGAGAAATTTTTTTCTGATAAGACTTCCAATGTGATCGCCAATTTAGGCCAATGTCGCATTGGTCGATCAAATTTCATCGATTTTGCATCGAGATTTTCCCAAGAAGGTCTGCCTGCTTATTTCATCCTCATACATAGCCTTTTTCGAGAAAACAAAAGGGTTGTATGTGACCGAGCTTATGGCGTAAGTGACAAACAAAATTTTTCTTTCTTATTCTTGGTTTTTCAAAGAAGGCGGTTTCTTGAAAATTGTGTGTGGGATGTTTTGGTTCGATAGACATACCTTCACATTCTTCCACAAACATCTTGGGTCCGAATCAATACGGACTTACGGTAGGTATCATCATTCAACATCTCATCCATTTTTGTTGGCTTGAGTTCCATTTAGCCATGGTTTCATTGGCTAGGATGAGCTTTTCTTTCAGATCTTCAATCTCCACATCTTTCTTACTCAACAGACTCTCCAACCTTGTAAGACACTCCTTTTGTTCTTCATTAGCCTTTTTCAGCAGCGGTTCGTTTGCCTTTCCAAACACTATAACTTGATGAGCTCTCTTTTCCCAATCTCATGCATGCTCTTTGAACCTTCTAAAGAGTTCGATCTCAGTTCTCCATCGCCTTCTTCAGGCGAGGAGTTAAAACAACAAAGATCATCATCTTTGTTTAAGTCCATTGCTTCTTCGATGTGACTTAGATGTAGCAACATTGAGAGTCACGTTGACCGAAAATCTGCAAAATCGGATGGAGAGTTACGGACAAGCATGCGGCCGGTGAGAGTGATGAGATCACTGGATCTTCATCATCACTATCACTCAAAGTCGCGAGAAAAATTCAAACCCTTCTTTCTCAAAGTATTAGCACATTGATTAGCATAATGCCCAAACCCTTGACAAGCCTACATTGAATAAAATCAATATTTTTACTTCTAGATGTAGCTCGCTTAGCAAAAGGATTGGTAAAAGATTTTTCTGAGGTTTGAAGAGAACTTTCTTTGGGAGGAAATTTGCTAGGCTCGGAGTTTGAAAATTGTTTTGGTGATAGAAGATGGAGATACTGCATTTTGCCACTTTGCTTTCAAAATATTTTTAAATTTTGTTATTAAAAAATCCATTGACTCTTCACCAAAATCAGATTCCTCAATCTCCTTAAGCAATTCAAGAAATTCAGAAGAGATGTCAACAACAGAAGGAAAAACAATACTATCATCAGAAGGAGTAGAAGATGACACACCTTTGCCTTTGTTCTTAATTTGCTCATTGAGGTTTAGCTCAAAATTTTGAAGAATACCGGCTAGTCTTTCAAAACCAATTTTGTCAATATCACGAGCTTCCTCAATAGCACAAATTTTCACATTAAACCTTTCAGGCAAGTTCGCATCATCTTGCTAACAAGGCGATCATTGGTGATAGGATCACCCAAAGCAAACGAGTTAGATATATCAAATAATCCCCTAGCATAGTAAGACATAATATCTTCATCTTCATTCATCCTTGTGTTTTCAAATTGAGTGGTAAGCAATCTTAATTTAGAAGCACGAACAGCGGAAGGTCCCTACGCAAGGTTTGAAGGGCCTCCCCAACATCTTTAAGCGGACTCATAGTTGGCTATAACCACTAAAGGTGTTAGCATCAAGAGCTTTGTATATGGCAAACAAGGCTTTGGAATTAAAAGAGACAATGTTTCTATCATTATTAGACCAATCTGTTTCTTTGGTGATCTTTACATCACCATCATCATCAGTAGTTTTGGGAGGAGTCCAACCATTTAGAACAGCAAGTCACGCTCTCTCATCAATTGATTTGATGAAGATATGCATCTTGACTTTCCAAATAGAATAATTTGCACTAGTCAAAATAGGAGGCCGAGCGACATTCTCATCTTGAGAATCCATCACGGCTACTACCAGGAATCAACTCTTAGTGATGTCAAGAGAGAGCTCGATACCAATTGAAAGAGCGAGAATAGCTAGGATTCTCGAAGATTTAATGTAGCTTGTTAAAAGCTACAATGGAAAAATCACAACAGAAAAATAACAAAAAACAAACGGAAGACTTAATACTAAAAGCACGAAATTCATCAAAATTTACCAAACAATCTACAAGCTTATACTTGTAGATCTAGCCTCATGGCCAAAAGCGATTCACTAAAAAGATGAATGCGTTTTACAAAAACTATGTGAAATCACAAAACACAAACACTCTCACAAGACAACAAGTCTTGGAAAGCAAAAACACCATAAAAGCAATATAGAAAGTGGGAAGAAACAAATAGCTTCCCTAAAATCATTAGGAAGTCAAAAGCGACCATAACGCCAATGTTGCTTCCAATGTTGCAACATCGGAAGCATTCGAATTCGGTGCACAAAATGCGATCGAATTGAGACGGAAATCTGAATTTCTTTGCACTCTTTGTGATACGCTCTCTCTCTCGAGTGCATGCACCAGTAGTTCCCTTTGTCTTTTATTTATAATGCTTAAGGAAACCTACACAAAGAAGGAATCCTATCTCCAACAAGGACAAGGATTAGTATAAAGGAATAAAATCTACTTACCAATCTAATGAGATTTTATTACCAAATATGAAAGAGGTCAAGAATCATGGGTAGACTAGGATGGGATTTAATTACCAAATATGAAAGTGGTCAAGAATCATGGTTAGACTAGGATTTATGCTAAGATTTTGTTACCAAATATGTGCACTTGAAATCTACAAGAAGATTATGCTACCAAAAATAACTAAACTAAATCTAATAAAATATACTAAGTCCTAAATTAACACAAACTTATCAAAATCTATTTTGACCAAGAAAGAAAAGATTAAGGTGAATAAGACCAAAATAGGTCATGCCTATTTTGCCCTAACAGTCTAAGATATGTGTGCGTGTGTGTGAGTGCGTGTGTACAGTCTCCAAGCAAGAGAAAGAGCGTATTACTCATGAAACATAAGTAGTTTCTAAGAAGTACGAAAGAAAAGTATATGTGATTCTTTGCATTGAGAATCACTAGAGACTGATATTAATTCTGTCAATCTGAACCATGCCAGAAGCACTTTGATGTCCCAATCCCAGACAAACTTAAATGTTACTCCATTTATCCAAACAGTTGTAATGCAATATTAAACCAATCCTTGAGTGGATGCAAAGCAATGAGAGCAAAATGAAAGCCCATTTACTGCCTTAATGTCCTTGGCTACGATTTTTTTGGCTCTATATCAGATAAATGATTGCAGATATTACCATGATTCATAATAGGCTTGTGAACAGCTCGTCCAATCTACTTCTTTACTTTAATATATAATTTCATGATTCATGTATCATGTATGTTGTGTAATGCATCGTATACTCAGTTGGAACGTAATAAAAATAAATTTAAAAATACATAAGTTCAATGTTTTTTGGGCCCCTCATTGGGCACCTTAATCTTTATGTCCAAACTCAAAAAATTTGAAGTGTCTCAGATCAAGCAAGAGCTGTACTAACCAAAAAATGAATTAGAATAGAATCAAATATTTGACAGAGAATGTTGGAGAAACTATAGTGACTTCTATTACTATTTTGTTAAATCAGGGACATGTATATATCCTCTCCCAAAACTTGCTTGGGGGAATAATTGCTATACAAAAATTTTGCCTAAACTATGTCAACTTTCAAACTCACAATCCCCTCAATCAAGAAGTGAGATGAATGAACAAGTCTTCCCTACACGGAATGGTTAAGCCACCCATTGGATGGTTAAACCCAAATTCCTGTTCAGCTTGGCCTAGAAGCTCCTGGAATGAAGGTTGGTTCAAAATTGATACTGGAACGACAAATCTCTTCTTTTCCTGCTCTCCAACGTACACAGCAAGATAGCCTTTTGGGACACTTGAGACCGTTAATTGTCTAAGGATTTTCTTTGCTTGGATGATGCGAGGCATACGAATACCCATATTTCTGTGAAGTAATCTCTTTCTAAGGATTGAATGGAAATGAGAAAAGATCTCAAAGGAAGTTGAGGAATGTGTAGGTTCAAAGTTCTAACTTCAAGACCAAATATATAGAACTTATCATGGGTAAGTTATATGACCCTTTAAAATGCTGATGGAGTGGTGTAAGGTAGTTGGCTAATGTCTAGTGAAAGACAATGGCACATGGTTTTGTGTGCCAACTATATATCTTGGGCCACCATTAATGCCAATGTAGAGGTGGGAAATAATAGAGAAGTTATAATGCCAGCAATCTAATGGCAAGTACGAAGAGACCATAACAGATATTGACGCAAAGGCTAAGTGTAAGACCCTCCTAATGTTATATCAGTAGTGACAAGACAAAGGGGTCAAGTGAGAAACAACAACTTGCAAAAGATAACATGGTTTTGTCTTCCAAAATATACGAGTGTCAAAATCTAACAAGTTGTGAAGCATCTTACATACCCTACCAATTGATTATACCTTTGCAGAGAGACTAGAAATAGAGAAAATGCTGCATTTAAGAATCTACTCTTATTTAATTATGGGCTTAATCAAATAAATAATGCCTAACACACATTACCCACACATAGGCACGGCAGTTGGGGTGGGTTGGTTCGGGTATGTGACAGGTTGAGACGGGTAATGGGTTGGAAGCACCTAGTCTGAACCGATATCGGATTAAGCTAAAGACAAACGAGTGATATTCGACTAAGCGGAAAACTGACTAAGTTAATATGTGAAATCATCTTTGAGGTTGTTGTGAGACAAGCAGCTAGTCTCGCAGACAAACATCAACTGTAAATGCATTGACAGATTAGAGGAAAGTGTACTAGTATCAACATTCTTAGACTCCATAACATAGCAGATGACACAAATAAGATATGCATGTTAGTATAAGACTCATGTTTTCTCTCTTGTTCTATCTTTGACAAATATTTGAAGATGGGTAAATAGAGAATACCAATTAAAGAAGGAAGAAAGTTATGTAAAGTACTAAAGTTGTATGTTGTTAAAACTAGTTTAGTTTTACGAAATTGAAATGGCAGGAAACAACTAAACAAGGCATTGCAGATCAATGGCATAAGGGTGAATGCTCTGAAAGTCATGACAAGCTGATCATCAAAAGAAAAATAACAAACATTTTGTCTCGAAAAAAGACGGCTTTCTCCCGCACACATGCAACAGATTTGACAAAAAAAGAGGACATTTTTATTGAACTGTTAGTCTAGTTTACATCAATATTTCAAAAATGAAGCAGGTCTCCTATGGTGGTAAAATTACATGTTCTTTTGGGCTAGTTAGATGGGGCACCTTTTTCTTCTTTGTTCAAAACCCTTTACATTACAAGTCTCAAATAAAGGAATCGCGAAGAAACCAAAACAAATAAAATAAAAATGACAGAGAATGTTAGAGAAACTACAATTACTTCTATTAATAATTTTGTCACATCAAGGATGTATAATGTATTTAGCCTCTGCAAGGTTTTCCGAGAATCCGAGGAAAAAAGGAAAGAAATCTGTACAATCAAATTGTACTAAATGCTTTACAAAATTGTCGTTTTTCTAAACTACGCCATATTTCTAACTTACAACCCCCTCAATTGAGAGGTGAGATCAATAAATAAGTCCTCTCTACAGGGAATGGTCAGACCACCCATTGGATGCTCAAACCCATATTCTTGTTCAGCTTGACTTAGAAGAGACTGAAATGATGGTTGGTTTAATATCGACACTGGAACTACAAATCTCCTCTTTTCCTGCTCTCCAACATATACTGCAAAATGACCTTTTGGAACATCTGATGTCATGGAAGCTTCACGAGCTGTCATTGAAAACTGACGAAGGATTTTCTTAGCTTGAATGATGCGAGGCATGCGAATAGCCATGATTCTACGAGGAAATATTATTCTATAGATTGAATGAGAAAGAGAGGAGGTCTCAAAGGATTTGTAGAATGCTTTAAATGTTTGTAATAGTATAAGTTCTTGAATATGTTGGTCTTAAGCCCAAATCTTTGGTGGAGTATATATAGATGTAAGGGGTAAGTGAATGATCCATCAAAATGTAGATTGAGTGGTGTAGAGGCAGTAGGATGATGGTCTAATTAGTGAAAGACAATGGCACATGGTTTTGTGTGCCCGATACTCAGCAAAAATATATATTTTGGCAAAACCAATATCATTGTGGAGGACCATCATGCCCACTCCCCAGCACTTGAGGCCATGACATAAAGAGGAAAATTGTGGAGATGAAGCATAGCAAGCAATCTACTAGAGTAAGTGATGAAGATACTACTATAGATACCACATGCCTATGCCACCCAAAAAAATTAGAGTTCTAAAATTGTTCCATTGGTCAAAATGAGCATATACATAACACTTAGGCCTGTAAATTACAACCCGAAACCGTTAACCCACCTAACCTCGATTTGAAAATCATTCGACGAAACCAAATCTGTTAATATTTTTTTCGAAAGCGAGTTAGGTCACCCAACCATTCGAAAATCATCCGACCCAACCCAACCGTTAAAAAAAAGAACCCGACCCAAAAAAAATATTAGCATTGGATTGAGGGTCAGCAATCGAAATAACCCACTCACCCATTTTTACCCAGTTTTTCCTCTATAAACGTATAATTTTTTGTGGGGTAATTCGGGTTGCCGACCGACTCACGTTGTTTTAACTCAACCGATTCAACACGAACATTTTATATTTGGGTTTAATGGCTTCTACCCGCCTCAACTCAAACTCATCCCATCATCCACTCCAAGCCACCATTGCCAAACCTAATAACAACCAAATTGCAGTTAGGAATACTGAGTTGTACCTACTTCGGGTCTAGGGATCCACCATTAAGCAGCAATTTTGATTTTACCCGAAAGGCATATCATATCACCTGTTTATAAGGGCCAATTTTGGATCATTTAAAGATTGAGTTAGAAAGAGAAGATCTCAAAAGAGTTTTGCAGAGATATGCACTGATGCACACTATCTTAAATTATATTTGTAACCCTGTACAACATTTAAAGAAATTTCAGGTAAGCATTACACAAAGACCTAAAGTTTGGCATCGTCACGACATCACATTTGGGAACTGACAGGTTTGGCCTTATACGATCATTTGAACTCCGATGATAGATATCAGATGACTTTGATGGATGATTTAAAAAAAAAAAAACCAACTTTGATGGAGGATCTCTTTTGAAACTAATACTATTTTCAAATCTCCTGAAATTGAACAGGAAGTACCTATATGTCCATATTCAATAACGAAGAAATAAAAGAAACAAATAAGAATGCAGGACTAATTGATGAGGAAGTACCTATGGAAGATTTTGTGATCGACGTCATGCTAGCATTTAAGTTTTGTTTAATCCTTTTCATTTTATCTGCTTGTCCACAAGGAAAGTTACATTGAGAGATGACTAATCTTCCGGTAAATGGTACATCTTACTGAATCAACCAATGATCTATAAAAATAAAGCAAAAAATGGAAATTTTGCATTCTTGAGAACAGAGTTAATTAGGAATGTATAGGTGCCAAATGAATGGAGACTAAAACCATAATTTGAATCCGACCTTGAATTTTCTATTAGCAAAATGTTAACAGAATGTGAAAAGAATTTCAGTAACTCTATGTACAAGGAGAATTTTTTCCCTATGCAAGAACAAATGCAATACTGTTTTACAAAATTGTGTTAGGTATGACAGATTATAGTTCTAACTCATAATCTGCTCAATTGAGAAGTGAGATCAATGAAGGTATCTTCTGAGCAGGGAATTGTGAGACCACCCATTGGATGATCAAACCCAAATTCTTCCTCTGCTTGACTGAGCAAATCTTGAAATGAAGATTGGCTTAAGAATGAAATAGGAATCACAAATCTCTTCTTCTCTTGCTCCCCAACATAAACTGCAAGACAACCTTTCGGCACATCTAGAGCTGTGGACGCTGTGTGGTTTTTAGTAGATAATGATCGTCGAAGAGTTTGTTTAGCATTAATAATCTGAGGCATACGAATAGCCATTATGTGATAAAAGATGAGCGTTTTGAAAAAGTGTACAAGGAAGAAGAGGAATCTAAAAGGGATTTCAAGAGAAAGCTGTTTCAGTAGTGTTTGGAGGATTTGTTTTGGTAATGAACCTAATTGTACGTGCATATATATAGATGTTAAGGGGTCTGTCTATCTATAAACCTCTTGTCAGATGAGTCGTGGAAAGGCAGTTTTCGGATGGGGTCAAGTGAAAAGCAAAAGCAGGTGAATGCCACATGGTTTTGTCTTCCAATAAAGCATCAAAGATCTGTATTTGGCTTAACCATTTATTTTTGAAACTGGTAAGTGGATAGTGGTGGAGAGATTATCGCCACCAATCTCAATGGGGCGGGGCGGGTAAGTGCAAACTATACAGATAGTGGTGGAGAGACTTCAGTTCTAAACTAAAAATACTTTAACTTCACAATATAAAAGATACTGTGGTACGGGACGAGGCCCACCATTGTTGAGTCTGGGAAGGGTATGAATATGGTGTACTGTCTATACAAAAAGCAAGAAAAAAAGGCCACATGTCCCCAACTTTTTAAAACAAGGACATACATCGTTAGGTAGCACATGTGTGTGTGTGTGTGTGTGCAAGTCTCCAAGCAAGAGAAAGAGGTATTACTCATCAAACATAATAGCTCGAAAAAGAAAAGTATATGTGATTCTCATTGAGAATCATGGGGGCGGGGCAAAATAGGAAATAAATTGCTACATTATGCATGCAAACTATACAGAACCTACCGATGGCCCTATATGCATGCAGACTTCAGGACTGTATGTCATTTTGTGTTATAAACTAAAAATACTTTAACTTCACAATATAAAAGATACTAAAAAGAGGATGGCCTACGGGACGAGGCCCCGCCATTCTTGAGTCTGGGAAGGGTATGAATATGGTGTACACCGTCTTACGTTTCTGTAGTACAAAAAGCAAGAAAAAGGCCACATGCCCATGTCCCCAACTTTTATAGAGAAGTTATAATGCCAGCAATCTAATAGCAAGTATGAAGAGACCATAACAGATATTGACGCAAAGACTAAGTGTAAGACCCTCCTAATGTTATTTCAGTAGTGACAAGACAAAGGGGTCAAGTGAGAAACAACAACTTGCAAAAGATAACATGGTTTTGTCTTCCAAAATATACGAGTGTCAAAATCTAACAAGTTGTGAAGCATCATACATACCCTACCAATTGATTATGCCATTGCAGAGAGACGTGGAAATAAAGAAAATGCTGCATTGCCTTAAGAACCTACTCTATTTATGGGCTTAATCAAATAAATAATGCATAACACACATTACCCACACATAGGCCTGGCAATTGGGTGTGTTGGGTCGGGTTGAGACCGGTAACATGTCAAAACGGGTTGGAAGCAACCCATCTGAACCGATATCGGATTAAGCTATAGACAAACCA
The DNA here is from genome assembly GCA_013146195.2 of Codonopsis lanceolata. Taxonomy (NCBI): domain Eukaryota; kingdom Viridiplantae; phylum Streptophyta; class Magnoliopsida; order Asterales; family Campanulaceae; genus Codonopsis; species Codonopsis lanceolata. Next base: position 9,437,563 of record CM028381.1, on the reverse strand, counting down.
GTGATATTCAACTAAGCGGTAAACTGACTAAGTTAATATGTGAAATCATCTTTGAGGTTGTTGTGAGACAAGCAGCTAGTCTCGCAGGCAAACAGCAACTATAAATGCATTGACAGATTAGAGGAAAGTGTAATTAGTATCAACATTCTTAGACTCCATAACATAGCAGATGATGCAAATAAGATATGCATGTTAGTATAAGACTCATGTTTTCTCTCCTGTTCTATTTTTGACAAATATTTGAAGATGGGTTAATAGAGTATACCAATTAAAGAAGGGAGAAAGTTATGTAAAGTTGTATGTTGTTAAAACTAGTTTAGTTTTAAGAAATTGAAATGGCAGGAAAGAGTGAATGCTCTGAAGGTCATGAGAAGCTGATCATCAAAAGGAAAAATAACGAACATTTTGTGTCGAAAAAAGACGGCTTTCGCCCGCACACATGCAACAGATTTGAAAAAAAAATAGGACATTTTTATTGAACTGATAATCCTAATTTACATCAATATTTCAAAAATGAAGCAGGTCTCCTATGGTGTTAACTGGTAAAATTACATGTTCTTTTGGGCTAGTTAGATGGGAAACCTTTTTCTTCTTTGTTCAAAACCCTTATAGTTACAAGTCTCAAATAAAGGAATCGCGAAGAAACCAAAACAAATAAAAAAAAATGATAGAATGTTAGAGAACTTACAATTACTTCTATTAATAATTTTGTCACATCAAGGATGTATAATGTATTTACCCTCTGCAAGGTTTTCTGAGGAAAAATGAAAGAAATCTGTACAAGGAAATTGTACTAAATGCCTTACAAAATTGTCATTTTTCTAAACTACGCCATATTTCTAACTCACAACCCCCTCAATTGAGACGTGAGATCAATGAATACATCCTCTCTACAGGGAATGGTCAGACCACCCATTGGATGCTCAAACCCGTATTCTTGTTCAGCTCGACTTAGAAGAGACTGAAATGATGGTTGGTTTAATATTGACACCGGAACTACAAATCTCTTCTTTTCCTGCTCTCCAACATATACTGCAAAATGGCCTTTTGGAACATCTGATGTCATGGAAGCTTCACGAGCTGTCATTGAAAACTGACGAAGGATTTTCTTAGCTTGAATGATGCGAGACACGTGAATAGCCATGATTCTACGAGGAAATATTATTCTATAGTTTGAATGAGAAAGAGAGGAGGTCTCAAAGGATTTGTAGAATGGTTTAAATGTTTGTAATAGTATAAGTTCTTGAATATGTTGTCTTAAGCCCAAATCTTTGGTGGTGTATATATAGATGTAAGGGGTAAGTGAATGATCCTTCAAAATGTAGATTGAGTGGTGAAGAGGCAGTAGGATGATGGTCTAGTTAGTGAGAGACAATGGCACATGGTTTTGTGTGCCAGATACTCAGCAAAAAAATTATTTCTGGCTAAACCAATATCATTGTTGAGGACCCTCATGCCCCACTCCCCAGCACTTGAGGCCATAACATAAAGAGGAAAATTTGTGGAGATGAAGCACAAAAGCAATCAAACTATAGATATCACATGTCTATGCCACCCAAAAAAATTACAGAGTTCTAAAATTGTTCCATTGGCCCATAGATTGTAGTTAGGAATACCGAGTTGTATAAACTTTGAGTCTAGCGGATCCACCATAAAGCAGCAATTTTGATTTTGATTTCAACTCAAAAGGTAAATCATATCTCCTGTTTATAAGGGCCAATTTTGGATCCTTTAAAGATCGAATTAGAAAGAGAAGATCTCAAAAGAGTTTTACAGAGATATGCACACCATCTTAAATTATATTTGTAACCCTGTACAACATTTAAAGAAATTTCTGGTAAGCATTACACAAAGGCCTAAAGTTTGGCATCGTCACTAATAGAAATACATAGAAGATATAAAAGATTACTAGAATATTACTTTTATTTGTATATGATTTCCTTTCCTACTTAGTGTTGTAATCCATTTCCATATTGTAATTATCTTGGTCTCTAAGTTAGGTTAGGATTCCTCTTGTATATATACAATACTACATCAATAATACAATTAAGTTTTCAATATCAATTTCTCTTATATGGTATCAGAGCATCGTAATTTTCTCTAAACCCTAGCCTTTTACCGTCACCCCTCCCCTCCCTCTTCTCTACAGCTGCCGGCTTCCTCCCTTCCTCTATGGCAAATCCGGAATTCCAGGTAATCCCTAACACTACTGAACCTTCTTCCCCCCTCATCTTTGTCTCCCTCAACCATGTTCTTAAGCTTACCCCTTGTAGACACTCCAATTTCGTACCCCTAGTACGTAACATTGACATGCGATATCAAGACATGTTAAAACTTAACAAATGTCAAGTTACCGGGTTTTAAAATGCATAAGACAAAGCAAGATGCGCAAAACAGTAAAATGCAGGGGCCAAAAGTGTCAAAAAGAGTCTGGAAAATGAGCACAGGCGCGGCCAATAAGGCATACTGGCGCGGCGCCCAAGATCCTTGGTGTCGGCGCCAGGCTCTGCTACAGTGCTCCCAAACTTAACGCATTGCATAAATTCTCAAGCACGCGGTACAAGCTGGTGATGCACAAAGAACAAAATTTAATCCCAATGATGTCCCTCTCTCAGCCTATAAAAAGAAGGCCTCGGGTTCGCTTTCAGGGACATCTCACTTTCAGCGTTGTTGTTACGCCGAAGAAATATAGAGCGATCATGAAATAGTGAGCGCCCCCTCCTATACAGCCTCGAAACTCTATCAAAACTCCTCCAAACACAAAACCATCCGGTCAAAGTGAGCCTTAGCCCCCCAGCTAGGTTTCTACCATATTCCCCCGGTCCAAAAATCTCGAAAAGAGCAGTTGCTCTACCCGAGTAAAAAGGTCAAATCCGCCAGAAACAAGCAGTTGTTGCTCGATTTCCCAGCACAACCTGGCAAAAAAACGCAGCTGCTCTTGGTTTGGCGGTGCCGAAGCAACCTTCTAGGCGGCTCACCGCGGCGGCGGCAAAAAAGACTCCCTCTCCCGGAAGGACAGAGCGAACACACCACGCTAAAATGTGAGCCTTTAAGGGTGTTATTTTATAAAAAGTTATTTTCCATCCGATCCAATGTAAAAATATAAGTCATTATGCTGCCCGGATTTATTTAGAAAATAGCATTAAAAAGAGCAATTATTATGACCAAATATTTTTAAGTGTACTTGTAAATTATTGGAAGGAGACAGCTGCAAGTCCGTAAATAATGTAGACTCAGATATATTTGTTTTCTTTTTAATGCTTTATTTATTTGCTAGAAAAATATAATAAAAGCATACTTTAGCCAAAAATTGTTTTTTGAGACCGAAAGGACGAGTTGGGTGCCTAACACCTTCCCAACTCGTAACTTAGCCTCCGAACCCATTTTTTGCAATCTCTGGTTTTATTTTTGGTTTTTTCTTTATTTTCTCCTTAAAATAAAGATGGTGACTCTGTCAAAACATTTTGGATCACAGTGAGGCCTCGCAACATCCTTTCTTGCAATTTTCCGTTTTCCCCTACACAAGGGAGAATGGGAATGAAAGGGTGATGTATTCCTGCATACTGGTATCCCCTAAACAAGGGATAACTTGATACAGAAAACCCAAAGCACTCGTAGCGATCCAAAACAAGCCTTAAGGCAATTTTCGCAAAGTCCATAATGGGGCCCGCAACATCCTTTCTTACACTTTTCTGTTTTCCCCTACACAAGGGGAAATGGGAATGAAAGGGTGATGTATTCATGCATCCCCGTATCCCCTAAACAAGGGATAATTTGATACAGAAAACTCAAAGCTCTCATATTGGACCAAAAATCACTAAAGTGACCGAGGCGTATTCCACGCGCTTTTTGACAACACCATTTCCACATTTTTAATTTAGTTTTCCCCTAGGCAAGGGAGGGTGGAATGGAAAGTGTGATGTCCCTTCCGCACGTCGCGTTCCCCTAGAAAAGGGAACGCGGGGCGCGGGAGCAATCCGGGGCACCCACACCCCTACAAATTATATTGCTTGGAAAACCCAAAACAAGGCCACCCTTATCGGCCTTGATCTTTTTAAATTTATTGATGGCACCCACTTAGCCCCATCTGAAACCCTCACCAGGACCACCAAAGCTACTGCCGCCACTGAGTCTTCCGCTAAACAACCTGCCATATCCACCACCTCTCCCAATCCCTCATATTCCACTTGGCTTCGCCAAGATAAGTTAATACTTGGCGCTCTTGCTGGCACCCTATCCGCCCCTATTGTGCCTCTCATCTCTCTTTGCCCCACCACCCTTGCCGCCTGGAAAACCCTCGCTAAAACATACGCCAACCCTTCTAAAGGCCACCTTAAACAACTCAAAGACCACCTTCGTAACATCACCAAGGGGTCTCGTCCCATCTTTGATTACATGCAAGAAATCAAATCCTGCACCGACCAACTTGATTCTCTTGGTCGCCCTCTTGATCCTGAAGACATCATTGACAAAATTCTCGACCAACTCAATGACCCTGACTACAAGAGTATCATCTTCGTTGTCCAAAACCGTGAAACCCCGATCTCCTTTGATGACCTCCATGAGAAACTCATCAACAAAGCACTCTCTCTCAAACACTAATCCAACTCTACCGCATCTTTTCCCTCCTCTGTTCATTATATATCCAAAAATAACAACCGAAACACCCTTCCTAAATTTCCCTCTCACTGGCCTCCTTTGCCAATTTGCCAACTCTCCTCATACCCCTCGACCTAACACACCTTACAAGGGAAAGTGTCAGTGGTGTCGTTCAGTTGGTCATTCCCTCTCACAGTGCCCCATGTTCCGCAACTTATATCCTCACATCACCATTCCCAACCCACCTCCTAATCCCGCCTCACAGCCCTTCTTCAACAACCCTGCTCCCTACAACCCTCGGCTACAATACCTGTGGTCCTCCCAACAACCGCCAATCTACCTACTCCCCTCGTCCGAGCTCCTCTTCAGCCACCACCTATCACTCCTCTCCTCCATCTTGGCTTCTTGATAGCGGAGCCACCCACCATGCCACATGTGACTTGGACAACCTTGCCCTCCACTCTCCATATGATGGCACTAAAGAACTTCTGATAAGTGATGGTTCCGGTCTTCAAATTTCTAACATTGGTTCGAGACCTCTTTCATTACTTCATCCTCTTCTTTTAAGCTTAATAATGTGCTTCATGTCCCCTCTCTCTCCCGTAATATTATCTCAATTTCTCAATTCTATCGTGATAATAATTCCTCTATTACCTTCTCACCAAATTCTTATGTTATGAAGGACATCAAAACGGGGAACATTCTTCTTCAAGGTCAACCTAAATCTGGCATTTATGAATGGCATCCCTTCTCTTCATTGTTCACTTCGGTCAACTTTGTCTTCCACAACCAATTGGCATCATAGATTAGGACACCCCTCCCCCACTATTTTACGTTTTCTTAGTCAGAAGTTTAGTTTAAATATTCCGAACTCTAGTCTTTTTCATTGTAATTCTTGTGACTGTAACAAGAGTCACAAATTACCTTTTTATGATAATTCAATAAAGCCTTTTGGTCCACTTGATGTTATTTATAGTGATGTTTGGACATCCCCTCTACTCTCTTTTGATGCCTTCAAGTATTACATTATCTTTGTGGATCATTTCTCTAAATTCATCTGGTTCTACCCGCTCAAACACAAAAATGATGCCACCATTGTCTTTAGTCATTTTAAACTTCTTGTCGAAAAGTATTTCAATCGCTCCATCAAAACCATATTCAGTGATAATGGAGGAGAATACATTGGACTCCAACCTCTTCTTAAAACTCATGGAATCCAACATCTTACTTCTCCCCTTCATACACCAGAACATAATGGCTACTCTGGACGTTGTCACAAACATATTGTTGAAACTGGTTTATCTCTCCTCACACACTCATCCATGCCTCTAAAATACTGGTCTCTAGCTTTCTCCACTGCTTGCTACTTAATTAATCGCATGCCTACTCCTACTCTTCACTTTAAATCACCCTACCTCATTCTTCATAATCAACCCCCCAATTATCTCAAACTGCGAAGCTTCGGATGCCTATGTTATCCTTCGCTCCATCCCTATACCTCTCATAAACTACAACCTCGCTCATCTCCGTGTGTCTTTGTAGGGTACTCACCCACTCAGAGTGCCTATTACTGTCTAGATCCTACCTCTCATAAAATCTACACTTCGCGCCATGTGAAATTTATTGAACATTCCTTTCCTTTTTCCTCTCCATCTTCTTCTCCCTTGGCCGAGTCCCATCTCGATCGGTGGTGCTCATCACCGTGCCTCTACTTTCCAGTGTTACGCCTTCTGTACCACCCACTATACCCACGGACCTTCCCTCTACTCCGGCCGCACCAGTCCAGCCCCCCCTCTCCTACAAACCAACAGCCTACTCCTCCTCCTTCACCTAACTCTCTACTGCCTACCCCAACCCCTAACCCCGATGATTCCCACCAGCCCACACCCTCTCCAACACTACCTCCACCCCCCACCCCTCCCTTCCACTACTCGTCCCACTACCAGACTCCAAAACAATATTACCAAGCCTATCCAACGCCTTAACCTCACTGCCTCTCTCACCTCTCCTTCCGAAACACCTACCACCACTGCCCAAGCTCTCAAAAGCCCGTCTGGCACAGTGCCATGCAAGAAGAATTTGATGCTCTCATCCGTAACAAAACTTGGGATCTTGTTCCCCCTTCTCCTTCATAGAATTTAATTGGGTGTAAATGAGTGTATCGGACCAAATACCTTCCTGATGGCTTAGTTGATCGTCGCAAAGCCCGTTTGGTGGCTAAAGGTTTTCATCAACGTCCGGGTCTTGATTTCTCTGAAACATTCAGTCCAGTAATTAAACCTGCTACTGTGTGCACTATACTATCTCTTGCTACAGTTCATGGTTGGTCTATCCGTCAGGTTGACATCAACAATGCTTTCTTACAAGGTTCTCTTACTAAGGAGGTCTTTATGGCTCAACCTCCGGGTTTTGTAAGTTCCTCTCATCCCTCTCATGTTTGTAAATTGCGTCAAGCTATTTATGGTCTTAAACAGGCTCCTAGGGCTTGGTACAATGAACTTCGTTTTTATCTTCTTTCGCTTGGATTCAAAAACTGCATTTCTGATTCCTCTCTCTTTACATTACGTCATCCCCAAGGTCTCATCTTCCTTCTTGTCTATGTCGATGATATTATCATCACTGGTCCCAACTCTTCATTCCTCACTACTTTTCTCTCCAACTTTTCCTCACATTTTTCTCTCAAAGATCTTGGGTCTCTGTCTTATTTCTTGGGTATTGAGGTTCTCCCTCACAAAGAGGGTATTCTACTCAGTCAGCATCGTTATGTTCAGGATTTACTCACTCGGGCACACATGGAAAACTCTAAACCTGTGTCCACACCCATGCTCACACATCCGTCTCTTGCTCTCACTTCTGGTACTCCCTTGCCCAATCCTACTGAGTACAGTGCTCTTGTTAGGAGTCTTCAGTATCTCTCCCTTACTCGTCTTGACTTCTCCTTTGATGTCAATCGCCTTGCCCAATTTATGCACCGTCCTACTATCGAGCATTGGGTTGCTCTAAAACGGTTGCTTCGTTTTTTGGCTGTCTCCTCTGAGCATGGACTACTCATTCGCCGTGACTCTCCTCTTAATGTTCATGCCTTCACTAATGCTGACTGGGCAGGTGATAAGGATGATTATATTTCCACTACTGGTTACATTGTCTATTTGGCTAAAAATCCTATTTCTTGGAGTTCCAAAAAGCAACGTTCTCTTGCTCGCTCCTCCACTGAAGCAGAGTATCGTGCCATTGCCACTACGATTGCTGAAGTATTATGGGTTCAAAATTTGCTCCAAGAACTTGGCTACATCTCATCTTCTCCACCAGCTATCTATTGTGATAATGTGGGAGCCACTTATGTTGCTGCCAATCCGAGGTTCCATTCACGTATGAAGCATCTTGGTCTAGACTATCATTTTGTTCGTGAACACGTTCAAGACAAGAAGCTTCGGGTATCTTTTATTTTCAGTCGAGATCAGCTAGCTGATGTGCTTACTAAACCACTTGGCCGAGGTCCCTTCCAAGAAATTGTCTCCAAGATTGGACTTGTTAACCGGTCGTCCATCTTGCGGGGGCATGATAGAAATACATAGAAGATATAAAAGATTAATAGAATATTACTTTTATTTGTATATGATTTTCTTTCCTACTTAGTGTTGTAATCCTTTCCATATTGTAATTATATTGGTCTCCAAGTTAGGTTAGGATTCCTCTTGTATATATACAATACTACATCGATAATACAATTAAGTTTTCCCAATATCAATTTCTCTTATAGTCACGACATCACGTTTGGGAACTGACAGTTTGGTCTTATACGATCATCTGAACTCCGATGATAGATATCAGATGACTTTGATGGAGGATATATTTTGAAACTAATACTATTTTCAAATCTCCAAAAATTGAACAGGATTACAACCCTTGTGAGCAGTTAACACCACACAAAATCAATATGGCATTGAGGCGATGATTCATCCTAGAATAAAAGTATACACCTCAGAGAGGAAGTACCTATATGTCCATATTCAATAACGAAGAAATAAAGGAAACAAATAAGAATGCAGGACTAATTGATGAGGAAGTACCTAAGGAAGATTTTGTGATCGAAGCCATGCTAGCATTTAAGTTTTGTTTAATCCTTTTCAATTTATCTGCTAGTCCACAAGGAAAGTTACATTGAGAGATGTCTAATCTTCCGGTAAATGGTGCATCTTCAATCAACCAATGATCTATAAAAATAAAGCAACGAATGGAAATTTTGCATTCTTGAGAACAGAGTTAATTAGGAATGTATACGTGCCAAATGAATGGAGACTAAAACCATAAATTGAATCCGAACTTGAATTTGCTATTAGCAAAATGTTAACAGAATATGAGAAGAATTTCAGTTACTCTATGTACAAGGATAATTTTCCCCCTATGCAAGAACAATTACAATACGGCTTTACAAAATTGTGTTAGGTATGACATGTTATAGTTCTAAATCACAATCTGCTCAATCGAGAAGTGACATCAACGAATGTATCTTCTGTGCAGGGAATTGTAAGACCACCCATTGGATGATCAAACCCAAATTCTTCCTCAGCTTGACTCAGCAAATCTTGAAATGAAGATTGGCTTAAGAATGAAACAGGAATCATAAATCTCTTCTTCTCTTGCTCCCCAACATAAACTGCAAGATAACCTTTCTGCACATCAAGATCTGTGTGTGCTGTGTGGGTTTTAGTAGATAATGAACGTCGAAGAGTTTGTTTGGCATTAATAATCCAAGGCATACGAATAGCCATTATGTGATAAAAGATGAGTGTTTTGAAAAAGTGAACAAGGAAGAAGAGGAATCTAAAAGGGATTTAGAGAGAAGCTGTTCAGTAGTGTTTGGAGGATTTGTTTTGGTAATGAACCTAATTGTATGTGCATATATATAGATGTTTAGTGAAAAGGCAGTTGTTGAATGGGGTCAAGTGAATGCCACATGGTTTTGTCGTCCAATAAAGCATCAGAGATCTGTATTTGGCTTAACCATTTATTTGTGAAACATTATGGCCAGCAATCTCAACAGAGTAAGTGGTGGAGAGACTTCAGCACTGTGGTCCACTTTGTATTGATTTGAAGGGCATACATCGTTAGGTAGCACATGGACATGGCTATCCTTCCAAAAACAAATCCCCAACTTCTGATATTGTTTAGCAAGTAGCACTTCCATTGGGAAAGATTTGGAAACGCTGGTCACATATGCAAATCATACAAAACCTACCACTGGCCCTGTATGTCTTTGCATAAGCATTCTAAAACAGATTTTTTTTTTTTTTTTACATTTTGGTATAACAGAAGAGGTTCTACTTGAGGAATGAGAATATATAAAGAATGAAACATGAATTTAAGGTCTAATTCGCTTGGTCCCACCAAAAGTTTTAAGAGTTGGAGCATATATAAGTTTTAAATGATTTGATGTTCAAGACTTGAGTTTAAGAAGTATTCGTTCATATAGTAGGATAAAAAACATTGTCTCCAACTAGAAATAATTACTCATAGATCATGATACACGAAGTGTTTTCTAATGCTTGTTAATCGAACAGTTGAATAAGTGTTTTCCCATTCCCACCCCCCACTTTACCATTCTCGTCTACTTAAGAAAGGTAAAACAAGTGTCATTATTATGTAACAATTTTTTATGTTAAACATTTAAGCAATATTCGAAAGCAGACTAAATTAGAGATCAAGAAAAACATTATAAAGTTACAAATAACATAGTCCCTCTGTCCCAAACCAAACAAAGTTGGAGATCAAGAAAAATAACATAGTCCCTCTGTCCCAACAGACTCCTGCTCTTTAAAAAAAATATTAAGAAACAAAAGGATGGAAGTTCAATGGTTTTGAGAGATTAGAAGGAGAGAATGGATTGGTGAGATGAAAGGTGCAATGGGTCGACATTCGACAAACAGAGCTATCCTTGAGTGGATGCAAAGCAATGAGAGCAGAATGGAAGCCCATTTGCTGCCTTAATGTCCTTGGCTACGATTTTTTTTGGCTCTATATCAGATAAATGATTGCAGATTTTACCGTCCAAAATCTTGGATTTATGTAGCATCAGCCAATGGCTGCTAGAACGTATTTGAAATGAACATCATAATAGGCTTGTGAACAGCTCGTCCAATCTACTTCTTTACTTTAATATATAATTTCAAGATATATGTATCATGTATGTTGTGTAATGCATCGTATACTCAGTTGGAACATAATAAAAATAAATTTCGAAATACTTAAGTTCAATGTTCTTTTGGGCTACCCTCATTGGGCACCTTAATCTTTATGCTCAAACCGTGCCTCAGATCAAGCAAGAGGTGTACTAACCAGAAAATATAAAATCAACTATTTGACAGAGAATGTTGGAGAAAATATAGCGACTTCTATTACAAATTTTATTAAATCAGGCACGTGTACCCTCTCCCAAAGCCCGTTTGGGAGAATAATTGCTATACAAAATTTTCTTAGCCTAAACTATGTCAACTTCCAAACTCACAACCCCCTCAATCGAGAGGTGAGATGAATGAACAAGTCTTCCATACATGGAATGGTTAGGCCACCCATTGGATGGTCAAACCCAAATTCCTGTTCAGATTGGCCTAGAAGCTCCTGGAATAAAGATTGGTTCAAAATTGATAAATCTCTTCTTGTCCTGCTCTCCAACGTACACTGCAAGATAGCCTTTTGGGACACCTGAGGCCATTAATTGTCTAAGGGTTTTCTTCTCTTGGATGATGCGAGGCATACGAAGACCCATGTTTCAATGAAGAAATTTCATTCTAGGGATTGAATGGAAATGAGAAAAGCTCTCAAAAAAAGTCTAGAAAATTTAGTTGTCAGTGTAAGTTGTGGGATGTGTTGGTGACCAAATTATGGTGGTATATATAGAACTTGTCATGGGTAAGTTATATGACCCTTTAAGATGTTGATTGACTGGTGTGAGGCAATTGGCTGATGTCTAGTGAAAGACAACAGCACATGGTTTTGTGTGCCAATTACTCGGCAAATATCCAAAAATATACCAGTGTCAAATATCTATCAAGTTGTGAAGCATCATACGCTACCAATTTATTATACCTTTGCTGAGAGATGTGGAAATAGAGAAAATGAAGGGCATGTGCAAGCAGTCATGAGGGCTCAGCACCGTGGTCCACAATTCAATGAAGGGCATACCTCATAAGGTAGCACATGGACATGCCCCTCAACAAAATCACAAATCACAAACTTCTAAAAAATGTAGCAGTTTAACTGGCAAAATGAGGTACTACAGAATAACATGGAAGAGAATCTTAACTTAGATATTTAACGCACGGAACGGAACTTATGTTATCTGCTTATAAATAGTGCAAGTATCACTTTAAATTATGGCCCTAGGTCTAAGACTCTTGGATGTATGCACTCAGATTTATAAGGATAGAATACATTCCTAGAAAGATAGTATCACTCACGAAGCACAAACAATTTTATTCTACACCAGTCTTGTTAAAAAAGAATTTTTGTAATTGGATTGAGCATTACCTATGTATCTGACTTCAATTTAATCCATCCAACACAATCATAAGGCTCCAGCAGAAGCACCTATATGTGTTTGACCTGAAAATCATTTTTGAATTCTTAGCTATTAAAAGGTGGAGATATATTGATGCTTTATAAACAAGTTGAATTCTAACTTTTATGGGCTTAATCAAATAAAAAATTGTTATCCCAACAAAATAACTGAATCCGATGCATTAAGCACACATTGCCCACACATAAAACTCTGTATCGATGTCAGATTATTAAGGTATAAAAAAACCAGTGAAGTTCAACTAAGTGGTAGACTGACTAATGTAATATGTGAAATCATCTTTGAGCTTGTAGTGAGAAAAGCAGCTAGTCTTGCAGACAAACTGATTAGAGGAAAGAGTACTAGTATCAAGAATTCTTAGACTTCAAAACATACCAGATTGAATGATGCAATTAAGCCATGCATGTTAGTATAAGACTCATGTTTTCTCCCATGTTCTATTTTTGACAAATATTTGAAGATGGGTAAATAGAGAATACCAATTAAAGAAGGGAGAAAATCATGTAATTTGCTAAAACTAGTTTAGTCTTAAGAAATTGAAATGGCAGGAAACAACTAAACAAGGCATTGCAGTCAATGACATAAGGGTGAATGCACTGAGGATCATGACTAGCTGATCCTCAAAAGGAAAATTAACGAACACATGCAACAGATTTGACAGAAACATGGCATTTAATGGAACTTGTAGTCTTAGTTTACATCAATCTTTCAAAAATGAAGCAGGTCTTCAATAGTGTTAACTGGTAAAATTACATGTTCTTTTGGGCTAGTTATATGCGACAACTTTTTCTTCTCTGTTTAAAACCCTTATGTTAAAAGTCTCAAATAAAGGAATTGCGAAGAAACCAAAAACATATAAAATACAAATGACAGAGAATGTTAGAGAAACTATAATTACTTCTATTAATAATGTTGTCACATCAAGGATGTATTTAGCCTCTGCAAGGTTTCCCAAGGAGAAAAATGAAAGAAATCTTTACAAGGAAATTGTACTAACTGCTCTACAAAATTGTCATCTTCCTAAACTATGCCAGATTTCTATCTTACAACCCCCTCAATTGGGAGGTAAGATAAATAAATATGTCCACTCTACAGGGAATGGTCAGACCACCCATTGGATGGTCAAACCCAAATTCTTGTTCAGCTTGACTTAGAAGAGACCGGAATGAAGGTTGGTTCAAAATTGACACTGGAACTACAAATCTCCTCTTTTCCTGCTCTCCAACATATACTGCAAGATGGCCTTTTGGGACATCTGATGCCATTGAAGCTTCATGAGCTGTCATCGAAAACTGACGAAGGATTTTCTTAGCTTGGATGATACGAGGCACGCGAATAGCCATGATTTTAAGAGGAACTGTTGTTCTATAGATTGAATGAGAAAGAGAGGAGGTCTCAAAGGATTTTGTAGAACGTTTTGAAAGTTTGTAATAAAATAAGTTCTTGAATATGTTGGTCTTAAACCCAAATCTTTGGTGGTGTATATATAGAAGTAAGGGGTGAGTAGATGATCCTTCAAATGTAGATTGAGTGGTGAAGAGGCAGTTGGATGATGTTCTAGCTAGTAAAGACATTAGCACATGGTTTTGTGTGCCAACTACTCGGTAAAAAATATATTATTGGCACAACCAATATCATTGTGGAGGAGCATCATGCCCCACTCCCCAGCACTTGAGGCCAGCATAACAAAAATGGGAAGATTTGTGGAGATGAAGTAAAGAAAGCAATCTTATAGAGTAAATGATAAAGATGCTACTATAGATACCTCATGTCTATGCCACCCAAAAAAATCAGACTTCTAATATTGTTCCATTCGGTAAAATTGGCAAATACATAACCCCACATAGATGTTTCGGAGCACTGAGTTGTATAAACATTGAATCAAGCAGAGCCACCATTAAGCATCAAATTTAACATTATTTCAACCCCATAAGGCATATCATATGTTAGGCCTCACAAACGTACATCTCGAAAAGGATACTTGTGCTCCCTATGCGAGCTTTAAAGTTGGTTTATTTTGGTGGTGATGATTATCACTTGTATATAAGGGCCAATTTTGGATCCTTTTAAGATTGAGTTGGAAAGAGAAAAGATCTCAAAAGAGTTTTGTAGAGATATGCAGACTATAACGCTTGCCTATTAGGACCATTTGTGGATACTTTAAAGATTGAGTTAGAACGGGAAAAGATCTCAAAAAGAGATTTGTAGAAATATGCTGTCTATCTTAACAATATATTTGCTACCCTGTACTACATTTGAAGAAATTTCTGGTAAGCTTTACACAAAGGCAATTTGGCATTGTCACGACATCGCATTTGGAAACTGACAAGTTAGTCCTTGTACGATCATTTCCCTGCCATGAGTTTGTATTGGTGATCATTTGAACTCCAATGATAGATATCAGATGACTGACTACAATGGAGAATCTCTTTTGAAACTTAAAACTATTTTCAAATCTCCTGACATTGAACAGGCTTACCAACCTTGTGAGATGTTACTACCACGCAAAATCAATATGGCATTGAGATGATGATTCATCCTAGAATAGAAGTATACATGTCAGAGAGGAAGTATCTATATGTCTGTATTCTATAGCGAAGAAACAAAAGAAACAAGAAAGAATGAATTGCCGGAAATTGGGAAGCACCAGAAAAAATTCCTAAAGTTTTGGAAATCAGCCAAGTGTAACCTTTTGAAATTAGAAAAAAAAAATGGTAGACTAAATGATTGCCCTTTGGAAGATTTTAGGATCGTCATCATGCTAGCATTGAAATATTGTTTAATCCTTTTCATTTTATCTGCTACTGATAGCTAGTCCACAAGGAAAGTTGCATTGAGAGATGTTTAATCTTCCTGGTAAATGGTGCATCTTACTGAATCAACCAATGATCTCACGACAATGTAGCAACAAAAGGAAATTTTGAATTCTTGAGAATAGAGTTTTATTAGAAACGTATTGGTGCCATATGAATGGAGACTGAAACCATAATCTGAATCGAAACATGATTTTGCTATTAAAAAAATGTTAATAGAATGGGAGATGAATTTCAATAACTCTATGTACAAGGAGATATTTTTCCCTGTGCAAGAACAATTGCATTACTGCTTTACAAAATTGTGTTAGTTATGACACGTTATAGTTCTAACTCATAATCTGCTCAAGCGAGAAGTGATATCAACAAATGTTTCTTCCGTGCAGGGAATTGTGAGACCACCCATTGGATGCTCAAACCCAAATTCTTCCTCTGCTAGACTTAGCAAATCTTGAAATGAAGATTGGCTTAAGAATGAAACAGGAATCACAAATCTCTTCTTCTCTTGCTCCCCAACATAAACTGCAAGATAACCTTTCGGTACATCTAGAACTGTGTGCTCTGTGTGGTTTTTAGAAGATAATGATCGTCGAAGAATTTGTTTGGCATTAATAATCCGAGGCATACGAATAGCCATTATGCGATAAAAGATGAGTGATTTGAAAACTTGAATAAGGAAGAAGAGGAATCTAAAAGGGATTTCGAGTGAAAGCTGTTCAGTAGTGTTTAGAGGATTTGTTTTGGCAATGAGCCTAATTGTATGAGCATTGTGCATATATATAGATGTTAAGGGTAAGTCTGTCTATGAACCTCTGAGTGTCGATTGAGTGGTGGAAAGGCAGTTGTTGGATGGGGTCAAGTGAAAAACAAAAGCAGGTGAATGCCACATGGTTTTGTCTTCCAATAAAGCTTTACAGATTTGTATTTGGCTTAACCATTTATTTCTGAAACATTATGGCCAGCAATCTCAACAGGGTAAGTGGTGGAGAGACTTCAGCACTGTGGTCCACTGTCTATTGATTTGAAGGACATACATCGTTAGGTAGCACATGGACATGGCTATCCTTCCAAAAATTATGGCCAGCAATCTCAACAGGGTAAGTGGTAGAGAGACTTCAGCACTGTGGTCCACTGTCTATTGATTTGAAGGACATACATCGTTAGGTAGCACATGACATGGACATGGCTATCCTTCCAAAAACAAATCCCCAACTTCTGATATGGAGTAATGGATAGCCCTTCAATGGGGGCAAAATGAAAAATAAATTGTTACATGCATGCAAATTATACAGAGCCTACCGATGGCCCTATATGGCTATATGTCATGTTGTATGCTAAACTATAAAATATTTAATTTCACAATACAGCAGATACTAGAAAGAGGACGGCTGACGGCCTACTGGATGAGCCCCCCCCCCCCACTTTGCCGAGTCTGGGAACGATATGAATACGATGAACAGAGTCTTAAGTTTCTGTAGTATAAAAGCACAAAAAAGGTCACATGCCCATGTCCCCAACTTTTAAAAAGTTGATGCAAGTATAACTTTAGAATCAAGGTCCAAGATATGAGTACAACATAGTATGTAGTCTATGAAAGAATTCATATAAATAAATATATATATGGGTGTGCGCTCGTGTGTGTGTGTGTGTGGGCGTGTGTGGGTATATAGTAGTCTCCAAGCCAGAGAAAGAGCATAATACTCATAGTTTCTAATAGTACTTCTTAACAAAATAAAAGTATATGTGATTGATCCTTTGCATTGAGGATTACCAAATAAAGAATCTTTGTCAATTTCAACCATGTTGCTTCAGCATCACCAAATTGCTGCAGCATAAGCATCTGAAGCCAGGGGTAGTTTGATGTCCCAATCTAATCCATCCAAAGATTGTGTGGAGATGGTGCCAGACAAAATTAAATGTTACTCCCTTTGCATATGAAGAGAATATCTCTAAAAGGCCTGTAATGCAATCTAAGAGGAACCTAAATTAGATTGATTTTCCTGGGATTATATATATGTGTATATATATATATATATATATATATATATATATATATATTCTCAAACAGTAGATGATTGTGAAGGAGTTCAGTCCTTATTTTTGGAGGACTGTACAACAAGTACAACCATAATTATTGCTCCCATTTTGACTCGGTACTACAAATATCTTAACCGTAGCAACAAGTTAAGCGATCAAATCAGTGAGTGGAACAGACCTTAAAAATACGGAATGTCGAGAGTAGCGTACTGTTACCGTCACTTCTTTCTGCAATACTAATAGGATAGAGATAACCACAGCAAGCTTTGTATTACTCAAGAAAGCTTCAGAAATATTAGTTGCATTTCTAGGAATTCATGTAAATAATCTATGAACTTTTTAAGATTTGAAGTCCTTTGAGAAAAAAATTATAATGATACGCATGGGGAAGACAATGAAGAGTAACTGTTTTGTTTAGATTGTAAATTAGTTAATTATGATTATAATGTTGTCCGGAGTGAAATGTGATCAGACAATTAATTTCAGAAGGTGGAAATAGGTTCAACAGCAGCAACCTCACTGGAAATGGACATCAAAAATTGTTTTGAGAGTTTTTTGATCATTATTTCTGGTACATAATCGTATTTAATCGAATGAATCAAAGATATTCATGAACCAAAGAATACAGGGATGAATATGTTTAACAACAAAGTTAAATTCAGGAATTTTAGCTTGCCATTGGGATAGACACTGAAACTGGAACTTATTTTCCTTGGTCATAACTTAAAGTCGGAAGAAGTAAAACAGAGTTCATCACAACCAAGAAAATTCAACTAGAACATGCTTTGCATTCAAATTACACAACAATGTGAGATAAGATGCAAAAATTTCTATTCATAAGTTTTATGTACAAGGAAACATCCTTCTCTGTTCGAGAGAATGAAAGAGCAGCTTTATATTGTCAAGGCAGTTAGTGCATTCCAAAAATGTGCTTGCTAAGACATGCTAGAGTTCTAACTCATAACCTGCTTAAGCGAGATGTGCGTTCAATGAATATATCCTCTGTGCAAGGAATTGTGAGACCACCCATTGGATGATCAAACCCAAATTCTTCCTCTGCTTGTCTTAGCAAGTCTTGGAATGAAGACTGGCTCAAGAATGATAATGGAATCACAAATCGTGTCTTCTCTTGCTCCCCAACATATACTGCAAAATAGCCTTTTGGGACATCTGCAACAGTGTTGTTTCCTATCGATAAAGATCGTCCAAGAATCTTTTTTGCATGAATAATCTGAGGCATACGAATAGCCATAATGCTACCAAATGGTGTTTGTGAAAATTGAACGAGGAAAGAGAGGAATCTCAAAGCTCTTCTGAGAGAATAAATGTTCAGAATAGTTTGGGAGAAAATTTGGTTGTAGCACCTATATCTAGATGTAAAGGCAAGTGTATAACCTCCAGATTGTAGATTGAGTCTAGAGAGACAATAACAGATGAAAGATCACATGATTTTGTCTTCCAAAAAATCATCAAGATATATTAAAGGCTAAACCATTTAGTTGTGAAACATCATGCCCTACAACTAATGCGAACTTGGCAGACTACAGACCAGCAATGCTGTATGACCAGCATGTCAACTTATGGAAGTGGTGGAGAGACTTCAGCACTGTGGTCCACCGTTTGTTGAAGGACACACATCATAAGTGGCACATGGTCATACCTCCCAACAAAATGAAATCTTCTGATATGTTTATCAAGTAGCACTTCCATTGGGAAAAATTTTGGAAATGCCGGTCACAAATAAAAATCATACAGAACCTACCACTGATCCTGTATGTCTTGCTGTGCATTCCAAAATAGGAAGAAAAAAATTACATCCTGGTATAACAAAAGAGGTTCATACTTAAGGAATGAGAATATATGTAGAATAAAACATGAATTTAAAGTTGATGACTCATCGTATTTCAAACAGATAGCCATGTTGGCTCGGACTGTTGTCGTCGTTCAATCCATAAATGAATACATGGTTTCAGTTAACAATTTTGAGGGAAGATTGTATTTGAGTTCAGATTCCCTCAACCGTTCTGATGGAAACGTTGATCCCTTGAATGATGTTCATACTCCTAAGTTTTTTAATGGAATTAAAAGTTCCGGAGTTCAGAATAATGAGTTGAATTTGAAGGTTGAACTCGTGTTATGTTGCCCCGTAGCATAGATAATTCTCGTGGATTATGCAATGGCACTAGATTGATTGTTACAAGGCTTGGTAATCATGTTTTATACAGAAAAGTTCTTAAAAGAGGCAATTCTCCTCGTCCGATCAGAAGTTTTACGAAGTTTTTTTTAAGTTTTACGAGTAAGAGTATATATATAAGGTTTAAATGATTGGATGTTCAAGACTTGGATTTAAGAAGTATGTGTTCAGATATATTAGGATAAAAACAAATTGTCTCCAATAAGAAATAATTACTCATTGATCATGAAACATGAAATGTTTTCTAATACTTGTTAATTAAGCTGTTGATTAATAAAGTGTTTTCCCATTTCCGCCTGACTTGACCCCATTCTCGCGCCACTTTACCCATTCTCAACTACTTAAGAAATGTAAAACAAGTGTCACTATGAACAAGTGTCAATGCGTCGATGAAACAGAGCCCTCCTCAAATGGATGCAAAGCTTATGGGAGCAGAATGGAAGCCTATTTTCTGCAATAATGTCATTGGCGACCATAATTTTAGGCTCTATGTCAGACAGATTGCAGATTTTACCGTCCAAAAGCTTGGATTAATGTAACATCAGCCAAGGGCAGCCAGACCGTATTTGAAAGATGGGATACTTGATCTTTGATGGTACAACATGCAAGTAGAGAAAGAAGAAGATGCTATAAAGGGCGGGACTGTTGACAGACACTCGTAGTTGCAGAGAGGCGCCATTGCCAACTTCTGTCTTCTAAACTTTGGCATCAGTCTATGGTATAGTGATGCAAATGAACCAGGAAGCTAATGAGAAAGCTCTGGTTCGGCCCTGGGTTTGGACTCATTCAATTAGTGATGAATCGAGTTGGAGAAAGTTTATGAAGCGATTTATAAGCTTAAAAATCATAACTAGGCTCATGAACAGCTCGCCCAATCTACTTTCTTTGTTTTAATAAATAATTTCATGATATATGTATATTGTGTAATGCATCTATACTTAGTTGGAACATACTAAATATAACTTCAAAATATTTTAGTTCATTGTTCAATTGGGCTTGCTTAATTGGGCACCTTAATTGTTCAAACTTGTAATTTTACGTGCCTAAGATCAAGCAGGCTGTGTAGTAACCGAAAAATGAAAGACAGTAAAATAAAATATTGGACAGAGAATATTGGAGAAACTATAATGACTTCTATTACGATTTTTGTTAGATCAGGGACATATCTCCTCTACCAAAGCTCGTTTGGGTTTGGGGGATACTTGCTATACAAAATTTTCTTTGCCTAAACTATGTCAACTTTCAAACTCACAACTCCCTCAATCGAGAAGTCAGATGAATGAAAAAGTCCTCCCTACACGGAATGGTTAGGCCACCCATAGGATGATCAAACCCAAATTCCTGTTCAGCTTGGCCTAGAAGCTCCTGGAATGAAGGTTGGTTCAAGATTGATACTGGAACAACAAATCTCTTCTTTTCCTGCTCTCCAACATACACTGCAAGATAGCCTTTTGGGACACCTGAGGCTGTTACTTGTTTAAGGGTCTTCTTCGCTTGGATGATCCAAGGCATACGAATACCCATATTTGTATGAAGAAATCTCCTTCTAACGATTGAATGGAAATGAAAAAATATCTCAATGTAAGTCTAGAAAATTTAGTTGTCACAGTGTAAGCTGTGGGATGTGTAGGTTCTAGGACCAAATATATGGTGGTATATATAGAACTTTTCATGGGTAACTGTATTTTGACCCTTTAAAATGTTGATTGAGTGGTGTGAGGCACTTGGCTGATGTCTGGTGAAAAACAATTGCACATGGTTTTGTGTGCCAACTACTTAGCAAATAATATATATCTTGGGCCACAATTAATGCCAATGTAGCATTAGAAGGGAAATAAAAGAGAAGTAATAAGGTCAGCAATCTAATAGCAAGTATGAAGAGACCATAACAGATGCACCATTATGTAGGCATCACATGGCTATTCTGCAAAACAAAATCAAAAACTTCTTGTATATATTTGTGATCATAACAAAATCAAAAACTTCTTACATATGTTTGTGATCATAACCCCACAAAGTTGGTAGTTTAGAGCAGTGAGTTTAGAAACATTGAATCTTGTGGAGCCACCATTAGCCTACAATTTTACCATGATCTCGACCCCAAAGTTATATAACATGGTTTAATCTTCCAACCAATCAAACAAAAATATACGAGTGTCAAAAATGTAACAAGTTGTGAAGCATCATCCCCTACCACTTCAGTATATCTTTGCAGAGAGACGTAAAAATTGCAAAAATGCTGCATGACCTTAAAATCTAAAATTGAGCAAATGGTTGAGAGACTTCAGCAACGTGGTCCACCATTCAATGATGGGCATACCTCATTAGTTACCACATGGGGGCATGCCTCTCAACAAAATCACAAACTTCTGAAAATGAAGCACTTTAATTTGAAAAACTGTTTATATAGTGTAAGTATCACTTTAAAATGTTGTCAAGGTCGAAGACTCTTAGATGTATGCTCTTAGATTTATTAGAATAGAATACATTCCAAGAAAGCCATATGAACAGAAACAATTTTAAACTACATGGGTCTTGATAAAGAAGAATTTTTATAATTGGATTGAGGATTACCTATGAATCTGTCTTCAAATCAACCAGTCCAAGACAATCATAAGGCTGCAGCAGAAGCACCTATATGGCTATATGTGTTTGACCTGAAAATCATTTTTTAATTCTTAGCCATTAACAGGTGGAAATATGTTCATGTCTTGTAAAACCGTTGAATTTTGGCTATTGTAGGCTTAATCAGTTAAGAAGATTTTATACCTTCTAAAACACATATATGTTAGCATAAGACTCGTGTCTTCTCCCCTGTTCTATTTTTGACAAACATTTGAAGATGGGTAAATAGAGAATAACAATTAAAGAAGGGAGAACATTATGTAAAGTGGTATGCTGCCAAAACTAGTTTAGTCTTGAGAAATTGAAATGGAAGGAGATGATTATATCCAAAATAACTAAACAAGATCAACGACAGAAGGGTGAATGCTCTGAAGATCAAAACTAGTTGATCACCAAGAGGTAAATAGCGAACACATGCAACAGATTTGACAAAAAAAAGACCTTTTATGGAACTGATAGTCCTAGTTTACATCAATCTTTCAAAAATGAAGCAGATGTCCAATTGTATTAACTGGCAAAAGTACATGTTCTTTTGGGCTAGTTATATTGAGCACCTTTCCTTCTTTGTTAAAACCCTTGTCATTACAAGTCTCAAATAAAGGAATCATGAAGAAACCAAAAAAGAAATTGATAGAGAATGTAAGAGACACAAAATTACTTTTGTGAATAACTTTGTCACATCAAGGATGTATTTCCCCTCCCCAAGCTTTTCCATAAGAGAACAATGAACAAAATTTGTACAAGGAAATTGAACTAATTGCTTTACAAAATTGTTTTTTTCCTAAACTACGCCAGATTTCTAACTCATAACCCCCTCAATTAAGAGGTGAGATCAATAAATATGTCCTCTCTACAGGGAATGGTCAGACCACCCATTGGATGGTCAAACCCAAATTCTTGTTCAGCTTGACATAGAAGAGACTGGAATGAAGGTTGGTTCAATATTGACACTGGAACTACAAATCTCCTCTTTTCCTGCTCTCCAATGTATACTGCAAGATGGCCTTTTGGGACATCTGATGCCATTGAAGCTTCATGAGCTTTCATCGAAAACTGACGAAGGATTTTCTTAGCTTGGATGATGCGAGGCACGCGAATAGCCATGATTTTAAGAGGAACTGTTGTTCTATAGATTGAATGAGAAAGAGAGGAGGTCTCAAAGGATTTGTAGAACGGTTTGAAAGTTTGTAATAAAATAAGTTCTTGATATGTTGGTCTTAAACCCAAATCTTTGGTGGTGTATATATAGATGTAAGGGGTAAGTGGATGATCCTTCAAAATGTAGATTGAGTGGTGAAGAAACAGTTGGATGATATTCTAGCTAGTGAGGACATTGGCACATGGTTTTGTGTGCCACTCAGCAAAAAATATATTATTGGCTAAACCAAATTCATTGTGGAGGACCATCATGCCCCACTCCCCAGCACTTGAGGCTAGCATAACATAAATGGGAAAATTTGTGGAGATGAAGTACAGCAAGCAATCTAATAGAGTCAGTGATGAAGATACTACTATAGATACCACATGTCTATGCCACCCAAAAAAATCACAGACTTCTAATATTGTTCCATTGGGTAAAATGGGCAAATACATAACCCCACATAGATGGTAGTAAGGTGCACTGAGTTGTTTAAACATAAAATCTGGCGGAGCCACCATCAAGAGACACTTTTAACATGATCTCAACCAAAAAGGCATATCACATGGTTACACCTCACAAACATACTCTTCGAAAATGATATCTGTGCAGCTTATGCCAACATGTAAGTTGGTTTGTTCTGGTAATGACAATTATCACTTACAGATAAGGGCCAATTTTGGAACCTTTAAAGATTGAGTTAGAAAGAGAATAGATCTCAAAAGAGTAGGGTAGAGACATGCAGACTGTCTTCAGAATATATTTGTTATCTTGTACTACATTTGAAGAAATTTCTGGAAAACTTCACACAAAGACCAAAAGTTTGACATTGTCACGATATCACATTTAGGAACTAGCAAGTTAGTCTCTGTACAATAACTTCCTTACCATATGAGTTGGTATTGGTAATCATTTGAACTCCCATGATAGATATTAGATGACTATGATGGAGGATCTGTTTTGAAGTTTGAACCTGATACTGTTTTTATGTATTCACAAATCGAACAGGAATACCAACCTTTTGAGCTGTCAATAACTACACAAAATCAGTATGGCACATTGGCACTGAGAAGTTGATTGATATACAGCTCAAATAGGAAGTATCTATATGTTTATAGCGAAGAAACTAAAGAAACAAAAAATGAATGAATTGCTGGAACTTAGTAGGCACCAACCAGTGAACTATTTACTTGACATACATGTTCTATACTACATATTTCAGCAAAAACTCCTACAGTTTTGGAAGTCAGCTAAGTGTCTCCTTTTGAACTTTAGAAATGAGAATGCACGACTAAATGGTTCTGCTTTGAAAGATTTCAGGATCGTCCTCATGCTATCATCTAAGCTTTGTTAATCCTTTCCATTTTATTAGCTATTGATAGCTAGGCCCCAAGGAAAGCTACGTTGAGAGATGTCTAATCTTCCAGGTAAATGGTGCATCTTACTGAATTGACCAATGATCTCATACAATAAAGCAACAAAAGGATTTCTTGCATTCTTGAGAACAGGGTTTAATTTGGAAAGTACTAGTGCCAAATGAATGGAGACTAAGCCCATAATTTAAATCCGAATATGATTTTGCTATTAAGAAAATGTAAATAAAATGTGAGATGAATTTCAATAACACTATGTACAATGAGAATTTGCTCCCTATGCAAGAACAATTGCATTACTGCTTTACAAAATTGTGTTGGTTAGACATGTAGTTCTAACTCGTAATCTGCTCAATCTAGAAGTGAGATCAACGAATGTATCTTCCGTGCAGGGCATTGTGAGACCAACCATTGGATGATCAAACCCAAATTCTTCCTTGACTTTAGCAAATCTTGAAATGAAGATTGGCTTAAGAATGATATAGGAATCACAAATCTCTTCTTCTCTTGCTCCCCAACATGAACTGCAAGATAACCTTTCGGCACATCTACATCTGTGTGTGTTGTGTAGGTTTTAGTAGATAATGATCATCAAATAGTTTTTTTGGCTTTAATAATCCGAGGCATACGAATAAACACTATGCGATAAAAGATGAGTGTTTTGAAAAGTTGAACAAGGAAGAAGAGGAATCTAAATGGGATTTCGAGTGAAAGCTGTTTAGAAGTGCTTGGAGGATTTGTTTTGGTGATGAGCCTAATTGTATGTGCATATATATAGATGTTAAGGGGTAAGTCTATGAACCTCTAAGTGTTGATTGAGTGGTGGAAAGGCAGTTGTTGGATGGGGTCAATTGAAAAACAAAGGCAGGTGTGTGCCACATGGTTTTGTCTTCCAACAAATAATCAAGGATTTTTATTTGGCTTGACCATTTGTTTGTGAAACATTATGGTCAGGAATCTCAATAGGGTAAGTGGTAGAGAGACTTCAGCACTGTGGTACACTGTCTATTGAAGCACATACATTTTTAGGTAGCACATGGCCATGCTCCCAAAAAAAAATCCTCAAATACTGATATGGTGTAATGGATATCCCTTCAATGGGGAAAACGGGGTAAATTATTGTTAAATGTATACAAACATATACCGATGGCCCTACTTGTCATGTTGCCTACTCCAAACTATAAAATATTTAATTTCAACATTTGCAGAGTCCAAAACGAGTCGGATGTACACAGTCTTACGTTTCTGTAATACAAAAAAAGCAAGAACTAAATGCCCCATAACCATGTCCCACCCATTTTTTTAGGATTTGATACAAGTATAACTTTAAAATGAGTTGAGGTCCAAGATGTGAGTCCAGCATAGTGATATACTCTATGTAAGCATTCATATATACATATATATATATGTATGTGTGTGTGTGTGTGTGTGCGCCTGCATGCACAAGAGTAGGATAATATATACAGTCTCCAAGAAAGATAAAGAACATATTACTCTTGAACATTAATAGTTTTGAATAGTTCTTAACAACAGAAAAGTATATGTGATTGTTTGGTGATGCCGGTTCAGCATCACCAAATTGCTGTAGAATAAGCATCTGAAGCAGGAGGCACTTCAATGTCCCAATCCATTCACCCACAGATTGTGTGAACTGGAGATGGAGCAAGTCAAATCCTAAACGTTACTCCCTCTTCTTTATGGGAATATATTCAAACAGTTGTAATGCAATATAAAAAGCATCATTTTCACGGGAATAAATCCAAACAATTGGGAGGACTTAGACATACATACCTGCCTGGTCTACAGGACTCGGTGCACCGCCGTAACAAGTGAAACAGACCAAACCTTTGAGATTATGGATGTCAAGGCTCGATCTTTATTTGAGAAATACTAACTAGACCGAGTTCAAATGAATTTTCTATGAATATTTTAAGATTTGAAAGTCTTTCTGAGAAGAAAACAAAATATGCACACGCAGGGAAGACGGTGATTAGTCCAAATGGGGCTATTTTTTCGGGCTCAGAAGGTTAAAACAAGTTCAACGGCGGCGACCTCGCTGGGAAATGGAACCGGGTAAGGAGGCGCGTGGTTACGACGCAATTTTTCGGGTTGCCTTGTATCAGGTAATGATTAGGCGCTGAGTGAATGCGCTATTAGGCGCTGAATTAATTTTATAACTTCTTTCAGTTTATATTAACAAATTAATTTAATATTGCATAAATTATTAAATTCAAAATTATATTAATATTAATTATTATAGTTCGAATATTATTTATTATAATTTGATATTATTATAATATAATATTATAATATTCCAATAATACAAAAATTAATAATTTTTTAAATATAATCCTCTAATTAATATAGATTACTATATTGAAGTGTTGGAAATGTTTGAGATGATTAGTTGATGTATGGTTAATTTATATATACGAATATCACTGTTGGTTGATGTATGATTAATCCATGGATGAAAAAAGTCTACATAAATTAATAGTTTAAATCTCAATTTGGTCACCCTACTTTCGGTCAAAAATTCATTAAGCTCATTATACTCTTTTTTTCATCAATGTAATCACTCTATTTGACTTCGAAAGTCAATAACGTCACTAGAGTCATTTCCGTTAGTTAAGTTTGATTGAAATATTTGAAAAGACAATAATACCCCTTACCTTTGAAAGGTGTGTTGACAAATTCAAGTCACACAATGAAAAAAACACTTTGAATGATATACTACTAATAATATATTCTAGGGTTTCACTACTGATCCCCTTCTGCCCCTTAGCTACCTCCAGTTAGCCTATGACAGTCCACATCTCTTATGTTAGGCCAGTGGAAAATAAAAAAACAAAAGAAAGAAGATAGACGAATTGGAAGCCATCTAATTTGCATCAAGAAGCTATAACGACTTGCATAGTTAAACCAAGAAAGAATTCTATCACTCTTACCGAAGAAATTGAGTTCCAACTTCAGGGAAAAAAATAGATCTTAAGTATCCAGAGGCTAAAACTAGGTAAACTTTATAGATAGTGAAGGATTCAACCCATATGATGTATTTGGTACATATCATCTAAAGGACAAGTTGATGACAGCAAATCCTTCCCAACATTCACAACCCTCTCCACCATCCTTCTTCCCCATTCAAACCCTAACCCCAATTATGGTTACATATTTAACCCTAACCATAACCCAATTTCAGTCGTTAATCCCAATGATCACTCTCAAAACCCCTATGCAAACCCTAATGCCAATCACTTTCTCTCTTCTTTTGTACCCAGAAAGCGTAAGACGAGGTAGATCACATAGTACGATGCCGTAAAAAATTAGGTATACAATGTACCCACTTCTTGAGTCAATTCTAATCATGTGAAGCCTAATTATTTAACTCAATCTGCACGTACTATTATATCCGATGAGATAATTGTAATAAATATATTAGCCACATTTGAAGCTTTGACTACCTAAAGTTCTCGATTTCTGGCGGATATACTTACTAGGTAGGAAATAGATGATGAAATTGTTTTTTGTTGTGGGGGAAATCGAACAAGTTAATAATATATGAGATAAGAACCGTACCCTAATCCATCTATCTGTCAAATCGGTTTCCTGCAACCAAATAGTGTCGTGGAGGCATATGGACTCCCGGTAAATGTCACAAAAAGAAATTATGTTTGAGAGGAGAAGGAGACCCTCAAAACCCCCAAATTTAGTAAGGGTATTTTTTTATTTTCCTAAAAAAATTAAATTTTCCATCCACATATATGGAAGGAGTGATGAACATGCTAATAATGTGAAAGTAGAGTGATTAAATTGAGGGAAAAAAAGTAGAGTGAGCTTAATGAATTTTGGTCGAAAGTAGGGTGACTAAATTGAGATTTAAACATAAATTGATGGATGATAAGTCTACATAAATTGATGGATGACAAGTTTATATAACTGATGGGTGATAAGACTTGACATAAATGATGGATGACAAAATTTTATAGATGATAAGACTTGACATATTTTTTAGCAAGAAAAGATTGATTATTGATGCAAAGTTTACGGGATTTTTTTTTTTCTTCAATTTATGGATGATAAAATTGATCAAATAAGACAAGTATTTATCACCTTTGTACTTGATATCTTTTTTGATTAAAAAAAAAAGGTCTACATAATAGATTATTGATGCAAAGTTTACAGGATTGGTTTTTTTTTCAACTTATGGAAATTATCATTATCATTAACAACACATTACATGAAAATTAAAGATAAATTATAGGAAAATTAAACTCAAAATACATGAGAATTAAACTCAAAATACAGAAGAATTAAACACAAATCAAACACAAATCTACTTAAACAATTCACAATATAACCTTGCACGGTCTTCTTCTTCTTCAGCTGCTTTGTTTTCTTTCTTGGTCAACCATTCCAATTGTCTTTTTTTATTTAGGAAACAGGGGCGGCACCCAGCAGGATTTTATTAATTAGAAAAATAAATAATAAATTTGAGGGAGACAACCAGTTTTGCCCTTATATGGGAGGACAGAGGAGTCTAACCTCGAAAAAGGAAATACACGCACAGCTTGTTTCCTCTTGGATTGTTGTATCCTTTCTTCTGCGATATTGCAATATCGCGTAAGTCTCTCATTGAACTCTTTTTCGACGCGGTTTTATTGACATACCTCTTCTTGAAAACCTTCTTTTTCAACACGTTCCCCTTTTTGCTTTAAAACTTATTTTTCAGCAGGTCGAGTTGGAAATGTCATTAAAAATGTGGTTGCATTTGAGGACGTGTTTTGTAAATCAACAGTTTCATCATTACGAGGTCTTTTTGAGCCACTACTAGTTGAATTTTTATCCCCTTCAACATATTGTGCCCACCACTTGGAAACTTGTCGAATGACTTTCCACGCATCCATGAATATGAAACTTTTTTTTTCATCAGCTTCATAAATAGTATGTACCCGCATTATCACATCGTCATCATTCCATCCACTTTGTTTGCAAGCTAACGCTTGATTGAAAGCTCCAGAAAAATTTGAAACTGCCCTAGATATTTTGGAGAAATGATTTTTGCATTGGACCAAAGTTCTCTCAATACTTTCCTCACGAAACTCGTTGTAACAAAGTGTTACCTTTTCCCATAATTGACTAAAACTTTGGTTTGTGCCAATGCAACTATCATTAGTAACATTTTCTCAAGATTTACACAAAGTTACGATCTCGTGTGATGACCACCTAGTTCTTATTATTTTTTCACTTTGGGGAGTTATTTCATCAAGAAAGTCATCCTGAACGTTTGCCTCATCTTCATTGTCTCGTTCTGGTTGTGTTGAAAAATGAGGTAAATTCGAAAGTAGAGAACTACACGAAACATATTCAGCTGAAGAACTTCCTGGAACTCCCATGGAGAAATGCCCTTGGTTGAACTGTGATTGTTGTGTTGAAAAGGGAGAGAAGTTCGAACGTAATGGAGTATTCCAATACGAAAAGTTTTGTTGCAACATGGGAAATGGGGTATGAGGAAATATCGGTGTGTTTAAAAATTGAGAAGAGTTTGGGTTTTGAAATTTCTAAAACCCTCGAACATTTGAAAATTTTTGAATATCAGAAAAGTTTATGACGAGGTGATGGTTGATTTTGTGAATTGGATTGAGGAATTTGTTGAGAATAAAGTTCATTTGGGGTAGGTGTGGGTAAATTACCTTTATTTTGAGAGTTTTTGCTTTTAAGTTAAAACGAATGTGAAGCCATAGATAAGGAAATTGACAATAAAAGAAAATTAGTGATAATTATTATTACACAATAATAACAACTAATATTACTTAATGATAGTATTAACAATAATATTAATAACTAATAAGAACTAATAACAATAATAATGACAATAATAAACAATTAACAATAATGATAAATAGATTAATTTATAAATTATGATAATTTGTAATATTAACAAAAATTAATAAGTATTTAAATGGTAAACAAGAATAATATGGTAATTAAACAACTTAATTAAAAACATGAAATTAAGAGAGAGATGGAAGAGACAGATATTAAGTAAAACAACAAATTTTGGAGAAACTTATATTGGTATCTAAATGAAGTAAACTAAGTCCCTATCTATAGATAAAAATACGTACTTTAAAAAAACGCGTTGAAAATGGCCAAAACGGGTTGAAAACTAATTATTAAAGGGACCGCACACTGCCTGACATGTGTAAAGCAATGGTAGGCATGTGTCGGTCACCTTTTTTTATTCAAAACTGGAGCATCAAAACGACGTCATTTTGATGCTCTGAATCCCGAAACATTGTAGTTTTGAAAGTAGGTTGGAAGGGAAGTGGGAAAGCTGTTCGCTTTTGGTGGAAATTGGCAAGTCTTTCCAAGATCCTCTATTATTGTACTAAATACACATTAAATTCTCGAAAGCTTCTCTGTTAAACCCACTCTAAGTGCATCACCACCTGGTGATTCTTGCCCAATTCTTATTTGGGTGAGAATCACCCAACCATTGGGAGCAATTATTACTCAATCCTTAACCCAATTCTTCCACAAATTATGTAGTACGTACAATAAGAATTGGAGAGAGAAAATAAGATTGACATCCACATGAGAAGAGGTGAGGTGCACTTCCCTCCTCAACAAGGCGTGTGCGTCTCACACTTGGGCTTCGCGCGTGAAGGGGGCTGCAGTGGTGGGTCCTCATGTCTGTCTTGTTTAAATGGTTTTTTTAATGGTTGTTGCCTGTGGGCCGAGTTTTAAACAAAAAAAAAGGTTTTTTTGGCTTTTTTTCTTTTGTACCGTGCTTGTTGTGCTTTGTCTTTTTGAAATAATTTTATAAATTAATGTATGTCTTTTAAAATTTATTTGTAATACTTAATATTACAATAAAACTATAAACAAATTAAATTATTTTATTTATAAATATTATTGAAAATTATAATATATATTTATTAAAATTTAAAACAAATTAATGTATTTATAAAATAATATACAAATAAATTAATTTGTTTGAAAAATTAATTAATTAATTTATTGTTTTATAAATAAAATAATTTAATTAGTTTAATTTTTATTGTAATATTAAATATCACAAATAAATTTTAAAAGAAAGATATTAATTTATAACGTTGTTTAGAAAGTTGTTTCAAAAAGACAAAAAAAAATGAAACAAAGCACAGTAAAATAAAAAAAACCCAAAAACCTTTTTTTTATAAATGCAACAACCATTTTAAAAAATTAATAAGTGTAGTGGCAGACATGGGACCACCTCCTGCAACCCCTTCACGTGCGAAGCAAGTGTGTGAGACGCACACGCCGTATTGAAGAGGGCGGTGCGCCTCACCTCCTCTCTATGTAGCTATCTCTCTTCTTTCTCTCTCCAATTCTTATTCAAGAATTTTGGGAAGAATTTTTGGGTTAAGAATTGCTCTCAATGGTTGAGTGATTCTTACCCAAATAAGAATTGGGTAAGAATCCATTGGAGATGCTCTAAGAGCATCCACAATGATGGATAGCTTTTTTTGAGCTTTTTTGTTGCTCCCACATACCACATCATCTCCACCTCAAAAACTAAAACCTCAAACCTCAATTTACTATCAAAAACTTCCCAACAATTTTTTTATGAGTCTCACTTTATCTATTCAACTTTTACTTTCATATATATATATATATATATATATATATATATATATATATATATATATATATATATATATATATTTATTTATTGAGCATTAACGATTTGACAATATTATTGAAATTTTATAAATTGAAAAAGGAGTACAACAGTAAGCAATAATTAATTACTACAAACAAGAAGTAAATTATAAATAAAAAAGTGAAATGCTTTGAATTAATAAATAGTAATGTTTCACTCATCGTGATTGTAGTACGCCTAAATATGCTCAATTAAATCGGCTCGAAGTTGATGATACATGTCGTTATAACGTATCTCAGAGTTTCTTCTAAATATTCTCATAACTCTTGGGTGGAACCTTGAAATACTTGTGTTGTACTATCTATTTCATCATCGGTCCAATCGACAACTGCATCGCCCTCATCTTCAACAATCATATTGTGCAAAATTATGCAAGTATGCACAATATCCCTCAATTGTTCCTCGTACCAAAATCGTGTTGGTCCTTTAATTATTGCCCAACGAGCTTGGAGCACCCCAAATGCTCACTCGACATCCTTTCTCGCACCCTCCTGTCGTTCTTTGAACATATTGCGTTTTGCATCCCGTGGGTAAGGAAAGCTCTTAACGAAAGTAGCCCATTTTGGATAGATCTCATCAGTTAGATAATATCCTTTTGTATAGTGCGTGTCATTCACACTAAAATTAACCTTTGGTGCGTCCCCTCGTAAAATATTGTTAAAACAAATTTGATTCATTAAGCACGTTGATCATTAGATCAACTTCATTACGCGATCCTTTCTCATACAATTGGATGATCATTAGATCAACTTCATCTTCAGCGTCTTCTTTCATTTCATTTATCCATAATTCATGAATAGCGCGATTTGGATCTTGAGACATTCTATTTGGAATGAATAGAGGAGTTTTTTTTTTTTGTCTAAGATGATAATGTTGGTTGGATGGATGATTCTAATGTCCTTACTTGTATATATAACTAATTTTAAAAACTGTTGCATAGCGTGCACGCGCGCGCGCGCACACACACACACATATATATATATATATATATATATATAATGCATAGTATGTATTTAATATATAAAATGAAGTAAATATAAAGACATTAATTTCATTCGTTAATTAAAAAGTCAATTACATAAATTTAACAATACATAAAACGGAAATACTACGATCACAACAACATTGAAGATTGACTTTAATATGTCTACATTAGACCATGCTTCTTCTTAATCATTTCACATATTTTTTTCATGCATGGAAAGTAGGTCAGGTGTCATCTCACTCGTATCATTCATAAGAATGTTATAATCCCTATAGAGGATCTCAGCCTTTTTCAAAGCCATTTTTTTGTCATGCATTTCTCTTATATCTAGCCAATTGGGGGTTTTCAAACAATCACTGTTCTGCTCTCTTTGACTTTGGATTTTCCTTTCTTCTTTGTGGCCTTTTGGCCCATTGGACGGACATGAACTTCATAGTAATCAAGATCAATACTTATATCCGGGTTGGATGAAGATGTGTAAGCCCCTGTTTCCGATGTCTTCATCTCTTTTGTCCCACGATGATCGGGTGGTTATGGAACAAATTTCTCACAATCTTTTAAAATCTTCCATACATGCTCATACTTGAAGACCTTGAGCTTTTTCTAATTATTTTTATCTACAATTCATGTGCCTTCTCGAGTATCATTTCATCACACCAACCACTTTGATGGTTGTTGTACAAGTTATTAAAGGTTGCTGAAAATTCATTAACTCGTGAATAAAATTGGTAAAAATGTGACTTACATCTGCTCGCGATTCTCTCCACTGATCCAGCGGGTCGATGCTTTTTGTAGTACTCCGTGATACGTTGCCAGAAAGCTTGGATTTTTTTATATGCTAATATGAGCCCATGTTACAGTAAGCATATTTTCTTCTTCCAGTAACCAACTTCTTCTATCAGCTTTCTCTTTCTTGTTACTTGCACCCACTTCATTGTTGACATCTACATCTTTATCAAGTGTAATATACTTGAGCCCTATTTGCGTGAAATGTGGTGAAAATCGATACTCTTGAATAGAAGACGGTGTTACATGCTCTTTATCGCTGCTCGACACATCAATATTATAACTCCTTGACTCATTTGAAGGCATAACTATTGGTTGTGTTGGTGAATTAGTATAAAAATTGGTTGATATTCTAAATTGGTTTGTTGTGTCTGACCAATATTTAGGAAGGCATGGAAATATGAAGCTCGAAGGACACTTTGAAAATTTGAAATTTCTTGAAGGAATTGTGGAACATAGGAAAATTTTGGAAAATTAATTATGTCGGAGGAAAAAATTGAAAATGTTGAGGATTTGGACGGGGATGAGAATTTCAAGAATTTGCATTTTCTTCGAAATTTTGAGGAGTAGAGAATTTTTTAGAGAGATTGACATTTTCATCATCCATTTTTTGTAGTTTGATAGAGAAGAAAAATGAATAAAATGAAAAATTAGAAGTGTATTTATAGTGGAAAAAAAACCGTTTTACAACGGTAGAAAAAAAAAACAAACAGAAAAAAAAGGATATAAAGAAAGGGAAGGAAGGGGGTGCACATGGGCCCACCACCATGCAGCTCTTTGTGTGTAAGGACCAGCTCTTCCACAAAGACCTCCAACAAGCTACCCACTATGGTGAAAAAGCTTACACAACTTTTTTGAGATTGAAAAATGATGTAGCAAAATTACAGCTTGGGTCGTCCGTATGTTGGGTAGGATATCTGGGCTTGAATCTCCTTCCTTGAGCCTGCCTAAGAACATAAAAAACCTGATTGGAAGTGCAAGGCAGGGCCTCGCGAAACCCCTCCGGCGTGAAAGTGAGTATTGTGTGTAGGTCTGAAAGTAATTGGACAGAGTGCCAAGGCTCAAGAAAGTGTGCGTACCTTGTTTATGTCTTGTAGAGAGGTATTTATAGGCCCCCAATGTAGTTGAATCCGTCTAGGATTCAGTTTCCTTAGATACCTAATCAATCAAGGAGAGAATCCCTTGATTTTAGGCATGATAGGCAGCTGGTCGCGTAGATGTAGGAGCAGATATGGTAAGTGCCCTGCTCAAACATGGAAACCTTTGACTTGTCTTGAAGAGCAAGCCTCTGGTGTTTCCTTCTCGATATGTACCCAAGCGAGCAAGGCTCTGCCCGGCTGCTTGATGTGCACTGCTCTGAAGTTAGTGTAGATCCAAGGGGTGGCCCCTGGTCGGGCAGGCAACGCCAATGCTCGACCAGGTTTGGACGAGATGAATCTGATTCTTCTGCTAGGTGTGAGTGTGGTGCCCGAGCATGGCCCCTAGTTAGACAGGCAAGGCCTGTGCCCGGCTAGGTTTGGACGAGAACTACACTGCCCGCTGCTTAATGCTTCCATTATTTTGCCCGTTAGGTCGGTGGGCCCCACATTGATTACGCTCGTGACTGGCACGTGATGGTAGCTCGTGCCTTGCTCGTGACCCGGCTTGGCCCAGGCATATCAGTGGCCCCTAACTCCTTGTCTGGCGAGCATTCATGCTCGGAGCGGGGAGCGTTTATGCTGGATGATGCTCGCTCGGGCTTCCACACTTGTGAATTTTCAGAAGGTAGCAAAGGTTTTGGGGGTCATGCACGTAGAAGGTACTGGAAACTTAGTGGAATACACCTGGGGCATGTCAAGGAAGCTTATTGCTGAGAGCGTACCAGGCGAGTGAAGGTAGAGGCGCGTGAACCGTCACAAGCAGATGTGACTTGATGGGGCACAAAGCACGAAGCGACGCATTTAATGCGTTGTGATAATGGGCCGTAAACTCCCAGACTTCGTTTCGGGCTCCGCCCTTTCCCCCCCCCAAAACTGTACAGTCCCGGCCTATAAAAGGCAAACCCCTCTTCTCCTTCTCTCCTTTACTGCCTTCTAGTTTTTAGAGAGAGAGATTCCTGAAGAGCTTTTGCTATTGTTGCCCTAACTACTTCCATACTCCGGTGACCTTGCTCAACAAGTCTCGCCATTCATCCGTCCCTGGTGCTTCAAGCTTTGCTTTGGAAGAGTTTTTTTCCCCTTTGATTGCTTACAGAAGACGCTCCACACCAGAATCAACAGTAAGCTTTCTGACCCTCTTTCTCCCATTCTGTTTTTAGTTTTTATGGGTTTAGTGAGGGTTTTCTGCTTTCTCCCTTCATCTTCATATGCTTCTATTAGGGTTTTCTGCTTTCTGACCCTTTGTTCGTTAGGCGGGCATGGCCCCCTTGGTATACCTAGACTTAGGATTTATTTCCCCTCTTTACTTTGTCAGTTACCCGGGCAGAAGATTGATACTCCTCTTCCTCGATCTCTTTGTAAATGTCAGATGTTTCAGAGAATGACCGTGAGGCCTTCAGCTACAGCGGGAAAAATGATTCCTTAAGTAGCGAGAAAACTCCTCCCGTTGACCACGAGTCGGATGAGGGAGCGAGATCCGTGGCCGGGCCAATGGTCCAAAGGCGCCTAGTCGCCCCCATAGTTGACTTGGTTGATTCCTCCAGCGAGGAAGATTCTAGAGAGGCGAGTGTCACTGGGGGCTTTGCTGACGGGCAGGGCCTCGAGCAGCAGGGAGATAGCGCTGTTCGCTTGGCCGAGCAAAGAGAGGTGGCTGGAGAGGATTCGGATGCCGACAAGGAAGATAATATGCCGATTGCCCGGCGCCTAAAGAGAACAGGCTGCACTCAAGTGGAGGCCACACTTGAGGATGATGCAGGTGACCAGGTCAACATTCCACTTGCTCGCTGTCACACCCTGGTCGGTGGCTCTCAAGTGGAGGTCCATCTCGAAGAGATTGTGGAAGAAGAGGAAGAGCCTGAATGGCATGTAAATGCATATGAGAGCCGGTATGCCGCTCATTGGGCAACTCTGGACGCGGCGGACAAAGTGACCGCGTGGCTTACGTCCCTCG
The DNA here is from genome assembly GCA_013146195.2 of Codonopsis lanceolata. NCBI lineage: Eukaryota > Viridiplantae > Streptophyta > Magnoliopsida > Asterales > Campanulaceae > Codonopsis > Codonopsis lanceolata. The sequence goes on along the minus strand of CM028381.1, from coordinate 9,400,645 downwards.
GCATTGACCATGCTTATTATCGCGTGAGCAAAATGGATGTGTCTACTGGCGTTAAGCTTTCACGCGAGCAAGGAAACAAACTCCTGTTTTTTGCTGATTTCTTCCGCGTAGGACTACGCCTCCCGTTGGAGCCCTTCCTGGTGGATTTTTTGCACGAGACGAAGGTCGTGCCATGCGACCTGATGCTGAACACTGTCTGAGCCATCACAGCCTTTACGATGGCGTGCCGTCTGCTAGGGTTCGAGCCGGATTTATACTTGCTTCGCAAGTTGTTCATTTTTGCCCCGAGCACTGGCGGGAGAATTGGAGTGAGGGCCAACTCTAACTTTTTGAGATTGTTGTCTGAAGTTCCTGAGAAGGTGGAGTCTTGGGACCGGAGAGTCTTGTTCATTGAGTCCAGAGTCGGCTGGCCATTCGCGCCCACAGCGACCGGCGAAATCAATATCCCCAAAGTCTCTAAGCAAGACTTCAGCTCGGGGGAGATTGCCCGGCTAGCGGCGCTGAAGGCTGTCGTTGGGGTGATTGAAGAGAATGAGAAGCACGTTGGCTAGCAATTTCTGCTCGAGTGGAAAAAGCTGGTCTGTAATCCGCGCTATTTATGCCTGGCCGGAGTGATGCGGGTAGAGATTCCTGAGGTGGAGCCCCTTTTGATCCATGTTCCCGAAAGCCCCCATCCGTACTGGGGTGATTGCTGTGGGAGAATGTTCAAGCACGAATGTGTTGAGTGCCAGCGACTAGGCCCGAGTGCAGACTACTGGCCAGCTTACGTAGACCAGGATGGTTGTCTACTAATTACGACTATGATTCCTCCTTTATTTCAGCCGTTTTTTTTTTCTCGTAGCAATGTTGATTTTGTTTTGCTTTTTCTTGTTACAAGGATGAAGAACATGGCCGTGCTGAAGATGAGGAAGAAGCAAGCTGACCAGCGGGCAGCCGACTTAAAGGCTAACGAGCCGGTAGCCTTGCCTAAGGTGCCATTTGGTCCTCCCACAAAGAAGACACCGGGCTCGCGCAAGGCCGCGAGTCCGTTTAAGAGGGTAGCGACGCCGAAGACGGTTGCCGCCACACAGAAAGTGGCCGTGCAGAAAGAGGCCATTGTGGCTATCACTGATAATGCCGCCGAGCCGCCAGCTGCCAACATCTCTGTAGTGCCCACTGCCAAGGATGCCATGGCAAAGGGGAAGCGGAAGAAAAGTCCAACTCCTCCTCCTGCTCGGGATGTCCGTCGCCGGGGCTCGAGCCCTGATCCTGTTTTATCTATATCTGTCCAGGGCTAGGGGGCCACCTAGAGGCAAGCCGGATTCGCGATGCCCACCACCACCAGCGCTGCGGGGGCACTAGTGAAAGAGATATCTGGGGATGCCCCCCTTCTAGGGGGATTGGATCTGCATGCCCGCGGGAGCCCGGGTGGCTTGGTGGGTAAAGGAATCATAGAGAGGGCATTGCACGATGATCTTGCCCGGGATCGAGATACGGCCAGCCACGTCTTGGTTGGAAACGTGGGGTTATGCCTGAGTGAGGTAAAGTACTCGCCTGTAGTTTGCCTTTCTTTCTCTTCCTTATTTCCCGTTCTGACTATCTGTCCTCTTCTCGCAGATCGCCTCCACATGTACCAATCTTTACTATCGGTATAATGAAGAGAAGGAAGCTCGCAAAAAGGCGGAGGCGGACCACAAGGCTCGTGAGAGTCTGATGAAGGAGAAGGTTGAGCAGGTGGCTCTTTTGGCCGACAAACTGGAAGCCAACGGTACCGCTGCCAAGAAAAAGGAGGCCGAGCTACTCGAGCGAAATTTGCAAGAACAACACTCTGGCTGCTGAGAAGATGGAGTTGGTCGGCCAAGTGAAGAAAAACCAAGCTGAGCTGGAGAAGGGGAAGATTGCTCTGGCCGCAGTCACCAAGCAAAGGGAGAATTTGCAAGTGGAACGGGACTCCCTGAAAATGTAGGCCATTAAGGACGGGAAACTGGTGGAGGAGCTGCTCCAAAAACTGAAGAAAGCTGAGAAGATTGCGGTGGACAATTACAAAAGCTCTCCCGCCTTCGAGGAGGCTGTGGATAAGGCCATCGTGCCCTATTTCACGCATGGTACCAACCATATCCTTCGACTGCTCGTTGGCCGCAAGGTAGTGGATATGCAAACCATGACCGAATGGGCTGTACTCGATGTCTACTCTGACGCTGCCCGCCAGTCCCATCACTTAGTCCCGTACATTGAATTGGAACTGGAAGCCTTGGCCAAGGCTGTTACTGATGCTGGTCGCGAGCCTTGGGTCCCCCCCACTCCTTTGGCCGAGAATGTGTGCTCCCTGGTTGATGCGTTGGAGGGTGAAAAGGCCACGTAAATGATGGCCAAGGACGATGCCAAAGCGGCTGAGCAAGAAGCTACCCACAAAGCTTTAAACGCTAAGTATGCCGAGCAGTTCCGGGCTTCGGCTAAAGATCTTCCGCCCCCTCCAAAGCAGACCCCTGACCAGGATTAGCTTAGGGTTGACCACTTTTGTTCGGTTTGCGTGCCATTATTTTTAAACCCAATTGTAACACCTTTTTGTTATGAATGGAAAACAACTTTTACTTGACATAATTTTGCTCGATGATTCTTTTCTTACTTGTATTTATCCTGCCATAGATTAGTACAAGTACATGTATTCCCCAAAGACACAGTGAGCATAAATAACCAGAATTAACTGAGCATGTAAACTTGCATTAATCAACTTAAAAACAACGAGGCTAACTAACCAGACGCGCTATTTAAGTTGAGAGGTTACCCGGACAGATGCCCGGTCTAGGTGCTTAGATCGGGCCAAGGCTTTGAATGGGCATGGCCCCTATCGCCTTGGGCGAGCTTCTAGAAGATTGCCTAGCAGGCAAGGCCCTACCATGCATGGCTACCAGTAACCAGGCTGGGCCCTAGTTCGATGTTGGCACATCGAAGGGGTTGCTAGTGTATCGACTGGATATAGAGATATGCGACTAGCAGTGTTGCTCGGTCACTATAGGAATCCGAGGTAGCTAGACGCTATCTTACGGGCAGGGCCCTACCACGTGGCGGGCATCCAAGTATGCGAACCGGGCATGGCCCCATCTTACTCGCGGAGAGGATAAGATAAGTTCACTAGTACTTGGGATTAGAGAAAGATTGACCGGGCAGGGCCCTATCTGCTCGGCAGGCGAGTAGATTTTGTTGAGCAATCCGAAAACAGTAAATAAAAGACGACTAAACAACCGAGTAATTCAAATGGACAAATATGGAAAAAAAACTTGCCTCTTATTGATCAATAATACTAACCCTCAACAGGACTGAGGTCTTGCCCGTTTGTGTACTGACTTAGGGATAATATTTTTTTAGGTGGTCTGCATGCCAAGGATGCTTCAAGTCCTTTCCTTCCTGGGTTCGAAGTGTGTAGGTGCCCTCTCTGACTATACCAGTGACTTGGAAAGGTCCCTCCCAGTTAGGCGATAGCTTTCCCTATTCTGCTCGGTGGCCCGTTACCTCAATTTTTCTGAGTACCCAGTCCCTGACCATGAAAGCTCTACCTCGAACCCTTTTGTCATGATGAGCCTTTGCTCTCTGCTTGTAATTGACCATCCTGAGTCGTGCATCCAACCTCCTTTCCTCGAGTAGATCAAGGTCTATGGCTTGGGCAAGCTGATTATTCTGTTCGTTGTAATGGGAGACTCGGTAGCTAGGCAAGGCCATTTCTACCGGAATCATAGCTTCAGATCCGTATGTGAGGCGAATGGGGTTTCTCCTATTGGGCCGCGCACAGTAGTTCTAACTGCCCATAAGGCTGATGGTAGCTCCTCTACCCATTTTCCTGCTCGCCCTTCTAAATTTCTTTTGAGAGCATGTAGTACTTGCTTGTTTCCGGCCTCGGCTTGGCCGTTACCCTGTGGATAAGCTATAGATGACTGCCAATGTTTGACACCCAAGCGAGCACATTCCGCTGTGAATTTGTCCTAGAATTGGGTGCCGTGATCGGAGATGATTGCTCGAGGGAGTTCGAACCTGCACCTTACTTGATCATGGACGAACTTGATGACATTGGCCTCTGAAATTTTAGCCAAGGGCTTTGCTTCAATCCACTTTGTAAAGTAGTTTATGGTGACCACTGCATAATTGTACTTGCCTTGTGCTAGCGGGAATGGGCCGATCAAATCGATTCTCCATATGTCGAAGGGCCAGGCCGCAACGACTGGGGTTTGCATTGTGGATGGAAGCCTTGGTATGTCCACGTATCTCTGGCACTTGTCACATTCGCGGACATACTTCTTTGCATCCCTTCTGAGGGTTATCCAGTAGTATCCTTCTCGCAGGACCCTCTCTGCCAGAGCTCTTGTGCCCGGATGACCGCCACATTCTCCCTCGTGTACTTCATACAAAACGCCCTCAGTTAACTCTGGGGGTACACAGCGAAGCATATGTCTGACCTTAGATCGCTTATACAGGATTCCCCCTACTACCGAGTAATGACAGGCTTGACTCCAGACTGTTGTGGCCTTGACCTTGTCTGCGGGCAGAATTCCTTGCTCGATGTAGTCCTTGTAGTCGTCGATCCAGCTTCTGGTCGCTGATTCGACAACCATTATCATTGGTCTATCGATAGCCGGAGCTTCCAAGTGCTCAATCATTACTAAGGGATTTAACAGTGCTAAGTTTGCCTCAGCGATCTTGGACAAATAATCTGCTCGCATGTTGTCAGCTCGATCAATTCTGATGATGTCCCAAAACTTGAAATTCTTCAAGATTTCTTTTACCAACTCGCAGTATTTGACCAGGGTAGGGTGATGCACCATATATTCCCCCTAGACTTGGTTCACTACTAGTTATGAATTCGAGTACACTGTGACCGCCTCTACGCCCATGTCAGCCGCAAGCTCCAGGTCGGCGATCATTGCTTCATACTCGGCCACGTTATTTGAGGTGGGGAATTTGAACCGAAGTGCCAACTCAAACTCTGTGATTTCGTCGAGAGCTATGAGAAGGATGCCAGCTCATCTCCCGACTTTGCTCGCTGCTCCATCCACATAAAGATCCCAACAGTAGGCTAGCCGAGGTTGTGGCAGCTGCCCTTGCTCGCGTTCTGCTGGCTGCTCGGCCTCATGTTCCTCCTGCTGGGTGAAGCTTGTTTCTACCAAGAAATCGGCCAGGGCCTGAGCTTTGATTGCTCGTCTAGGCAAGTAGTCTATGTGGAATTCCGTGATCTCGACTAACCAGTTGAGTAGTCTGCCCGATGAGTTAGGCTTGTGCAGGACTTTGTGCAGTGGTACGTCTGTGTATACTATGATTACATGTGTAGAAAAATAAGCCCTTAATTTGCGAGCAGCTATGACAAGCGAGTAGGCTATTTTTTCTATATTAAAATAACGACCCTCAATAGGACTGAGGGCCTTTGATACATAGTACACAGATTTTTGAATGTCTAATTCCTCCCTAACTAAAACAGCAGCCACTGCCTGGTCCATGGCTGCTAAATATACGTATAAAGGCTCACCGGCACGGGGCTGCTAAGGAGGGGTGGCTTGCCAAGATATTCCCTGAGCTGCTCGAGGGCTTTGGCACAGTATGCATTCCACTCGAAACCCTTGTTCCCGCGCAGGACCTTGAAGAAAAGAAGGCATTTCTCCGCTGACCGGGAGATGAAGCGACCCAGTGCAATGACTCTGCCATTTAGCTGCTGGATGTGCTTGATGCAGTAAGGCTGCTCCATGTCGAGTAAAGCTTGGATCTTTTCCGGGTTTGCCTCTATCTCGCGTTGGTTGACCATGAAACCCGTAAACTTTCTGCCGGACCCGGCGCGCTTGCGTGTTCGAGTTCGGCTTCATGTTATGTTTGCGTAGATTGGCAAACGTTTCTGCCAGGTCAAGAGTGTGGTCGCGGCCCTTTGTTTTGATGACCATGTCATCTATATACGCTTCCATGTTTCTTCCGAGCTGAGAGCCAAAGACTTTGTTGACCATACATTGATAGGTGGCCCTTGCATTCTTCAGCCAGAAGGGCATCATCTTGTAACAGTAAAGGTCCCCCACTGCCTGGAAAGCTGTCTTGGACTTATTTTGCTCGTTCATCTTGACCTGGTGGTACCCTGGGTATGCATCCAGGAAACTGAGCATTTCAAACCCGGCTATGGAATCGACAAGCACATCTGTGCAGGGCAATGGGTAGCAATCCTTCAGGCAGGCTTTGTTAAGGCCTGTGAAGTCAACACACATCCGCCATTTGTCGTTGGCTTTCTTGGCCATTACCACGTTTGCCAACCAGGTCGGGTACTGAATCTCCTCGATGATATCTGCTTTCAGGAGCTTCTCGACCTCTACTTTGATAGCTGTGTTCTTCTCAGGGGAGTATTGCCTTGGCCGCTGTTGGATGGGCCGAAAGGTCGGATCGACGTTCAAGTCATGTGCGCCTGACACTTCTCCTGCGATACCTGCGTGTCTCGACTGTCCAGGCAAACACATCTAGGTTGTTCTTTAGCAGCTCAATCAATCTTTCCCGAGCTTCGGGAAGCATGGCCTTCCCGATTTTGATATTCTGCTCGGGGTAGACGGGATCGATAACTACCTCTTCCAGCTCGCCCTTAGGCTGAATATCGGGCTCATCGCGGACTTGCAGAGTGTCCATCTCAATGTCTTGTGATTCGGGGTGTTTAGCCTTGCGCCTGGAGGGCCCTGGTGTCGGGGCTTGTTCGGGGATCTCTGTTTCCATGGGATCAGCGGTTTCAGAAGCTTCCCTGAGCTCGACATTGTTTATGGGGATAGAGGCGGGCGATGCAGGTGGAACCTCTTTTTTTCGAGAGTACGCTACGATGCAGTGGGAATGTTCACGATCAGTTTCGGAGCCGCCACAGTTTGGTCGGGAAAGTCCACGATCAGTTTCTGTTTCTTCCGCTGGGACTCCCGAACAGACTCCTACATTGCTCGGGGCTTGCTGTTCAGGATGCCCACTTCATTCTCGGTATAGAATTTAGCCTTCTGGTGGGGGATGGAAGTGACCATCTGAAACTTGACCATTGCTGGGGCGCCCAAAATACAGTTGTACACTGATTTTAGATCGATCACTAAGAACGTGATCATTTCTATCCGGGTTTGTGCCCCATCACCCACGAATACCTCCAGCTCGATGATACCCTTGCCACTCACCTGGTGATTGGTGAACCCCTCAAGCTTTCCCAGATAGGGCTTGAGCCTGGCGTCTGGCAGTTCCAATCCCTTGAAGCAAGAATAGTACATGATGTCTCTGTATGCCCCAGTGTCGAGTAGAACCCTGTGAACCTACCAGTCGTTCACCAGACAAGAAATAACCAGTGGCTGTTCGGACGCCAAGGGGGCACTTGCTAGCTCGCTGCGAGTAAAACAAATACTCTACTCTCCTGCCCGTTGTATTGCAGGTGTATTGACAGCCTTAGACAAGGAATAGATGTGCTTCCCGAGCTAAGTGCTAGATGGAAGCTCTTCCTGAATCATATTTATCACCCCTCAAATTTGAGGGGCCTGGCCACCTCTTCCTCTGGGGGGTCTTTCTTGGTCATTATTGGCATTATTTCCCGTGCCCTGATCCCTTTTAAAGCAGTCCAACTTGCCCGCGTTAATCAATTTTTGAATTTCTCGCTTTAACACAATGCACTCCTCAGTGGTGTGACCGTTACCATGGTGGTAATCGTAGTACTTTGTGTTGTCCCTGGTATGAGCGAGCTCAGGATCGAGAGGATAAGGGACTAGCAGCGCATCTCCTACTTGGAACATGATCTTTTCCCGCGTAGTGTTTAGTGGGCTGAACTGTGCCTCCCTGAATCTTTGCCCAAGGGTAGACGTTCTCTTCCTATCTCTATTCGAGCGGTGGTTGCCCTCCGAGGCTGCAGTCGGTGGCATGGCGGCATGCGAGAGCCTTGTCCTTGTCTTGGCTTTGTTGCCCTTGGCTCTGGAGTCGAGCAGAAGAGGTGAGAACTTGCTAGCAACTT
>CM028381.1:9349907-9392591 GCA_013146195.2 Codonopsis lanceolata | reverse complement strand
ATTCCGCCAAAGGAAGGTGTGTATCCCAACTCCCTTTAAAATCAATCGCATAAGCCCGCAACATATCCTCAAGTATTTGAATTGTTCTCTGATTGTCCGTCTGCTCCGAGGGTGAAAAGATGTGATAAAGTTCAACTTGGTCCCCATAGCTTGCAAAGCCTGCCAAAACCTCGATGTAAATCTCTGATCCCGGCCCGAAATAATACTAACTGAACCCCGCAATCTAACAATCTCCCTCAGACATACAATGCCGCTAATCGCTCAATGAATAAGTCATAGCAATCGGAATAAAATGAGCCGAATGATCAACAACAACCCAAACGGCATCAAAACCTCTACGAGTACGCTGAAACCCCGAAACAAAATCCATCGTAACATGTTCCCATTTCCACTCCTGATATCCAATGGCCGCAACAACCCCGCGGTCTTGGTGTTCCGCCTTCACCCGCCGACAAGTTAGACACCTCGACACATAATCCGCTATTTGTCGCTTCATGCCATTCCACCAAAATTGTTTCTTCAAATCTCTATACATTTCGCACTCCCTGATGGATAGTATACTTTGCCTTGTGAGCTTCATCCAACACAAGTCGCTTCACATCCTCAATCAAGGAACACAAACTCTACCCTTGAAAGTCAAAATCCCATCTTGGTTCATCGCGAACTCATGCTCCTTATTCTCACTCAAACCATCAATGATTTTCACCAACTCGATCTTTCGAGTCTCCTTAATCCTCTCCAATAAAACAGAATAGCCCGCACACTAGCAAATAATACTCCATGATTAACCTCGCTAGATTCCAATCACGAACATCCTCCAACATTTTCCATTCCCCGCATCATCAAACATGACAAGTGCACTCTCAAGCAACTAACGCTCGCCTTCCCCGATGATAAAGTATCGTGCAATCATGATCCTTCAACTTCTCCATCCATCTCCGCCTGCCTCATGTTCAACTCCTTTTGTGAGAAGAGATATTTCAAACTCTTGTGATCCGTGAAAATCTCAAACTTCGAACCATACAAATAATGCTTCCATTTGTGCAAAGCAAATATGATCGCCGCTAGCTCGAGATCGCTGGGATAATTCATCTCATACGGAGACAACTTCCTTGAAGCATAAGCAATCACCTTCCCATTCTCGCATAAGCACACAACCCAATCCTTCTTCGAAGCATCACTATAAACCACAAAGTTATTATCACCTCCGCTAGGCAATGCTAACCTGTGCCGTAGTCAACCTCTTCTTCAACTTGGAAGCTTCTTCACACTTATCACTCCATACAAATGCGGTCTTTTTGAGTCAAGTTCGTCATGGGCGTAGCAATCTTCTAAATCCTCTATGAACCTCCGATAATAACCAGCTAGCCCCAAGAAACTCCTAACCTCCAAGAATCGTGGTCGGTCTCCTCCAATTCATTATCGCTTCAACTTTGGAAGGATCCACCGCTATCCCTAGCACTAGAAACGACGTGCCCCAAGAATGAAACCTCCTCTAGCCAAAATACACACTTGCTAAACTTGGCGTAGAGTTGCCTCTCCCGATGAATAGACACAACCATCCTCAAATGTTGTGCATGCTCCTCCCGAGACTTAGAATACACCAGGATGTCGTCTATGAAAACCACCACGAAGCAATCAAGAAAATTGTGGAATACCCGGTTCATCAAATCCATGAACACTACCGGCACATTCGTAAACCCAAATGGCATCACCATAAACTCGTAGTGCCCGTACCTCGTGCGAAAAGCCGTTTTTGGAACATCCTCGGCTCTAACCTTCAACTGATGATACCCGAATCTCAAGTCAAGCTTGGAATAGACCACCGATCCTTGCAATTGATCAAACAAGTCATCTATATGTGGCAATGGATACTTGTTCTTGATCGTTGCCTTGTTCAACTCCCGATAATCAATGCACAATCTAAGGCTCCCATCTTTCTTCCTCACAAATAATACCGGCGCACCCCAAGGCGATACACTTGGCTTGATAAAGCTAATGTCAAGGAGCTCTTGCAACTGAACCTTCAACTCCTTTAACTCCATAGGTGCCATTTTATACGGCGCCTTCGAAATCGGTGTAGTCCCCGGCAACAACTCAATACAAAATTCAATCTCTCTATCTGGAGGCATCCCAAAATCTTTAGAGAAAACATCCGGAAATTCACACACAACCGGCACATCTTCAAGATTCGAAGTAGAAACCCGTTTATCCACTACACAAGCAAGATACCCTGTGCACCCACGCGACAATAATTTCCTAGCCTTAAGAGCAGAAATGACGCGCAAACCACTAGGTGCATTATCTCCCAAGAATACAAATTTAGGAACGCCAGGCAAAGCAAAAGTAACCCTTTTACTAAGGCAATCCACCAATGCATGATATGTACACAACCAATCCATGCCAAGTATCGCATCAAAATCACGAAGTGGTAACACCACCAAATCCGCATGCAACACATGTTTATCCACAAGTACATCGCATGCTCAATAAATATCTGAAGCCAATAAACATTCCTCAAGAGGGGTAGAAACTTCAAGCACATAAGTTAAAAAATGAGGCATAACACATAACGTGTCAACAAAATGCGATGCAACATACGAATGCGATGATCCTGGGTCTATAAGTACACGAGCCTCATTACCGAAGATAGAAACGGTACCTCCAATCACTGCCGTAGACTCAGGCACTCCTCTCTGATCAAGAGCAAACACGCGACACTGCACCTTAGCTGTACCATCGCTGTCTCTCTTCGTCCCAACTGCAGGCTGATTCGAACCTCCAGACTGATTGTTCTTCAATTTAGGACAATCCTTCTTCATGTGCCCCGAAACTCCACAGTAGTAGCACTCCATAGGTGCTCCCTTCTTGCTCCAGCATCTATCCTCCGTGTGCCCTATCTTGGAATAATAAGAGCAAATCAATACCACTCCACGATCTCCCTGAGTAGATGTAGTACTAGCCCCCTTGCCACTCGACTGATTTTTCGCATGTCCTTCATAATGAGATTTTCCACTTCCCTTCTTGCGATCATTATCTCCACTAAAATTTCCACGGTTACCAGATCCATGACTTCGCGCAGAAGGCTGCTTAGGCTGCTGAGAAGAACCCGAAATGTGCATAGTACGATGCTCTTCAATATCTATCTCAATAATGTAGGCTCTATCAACGGCCTTCCTGTATTCCACGAACTGATGAGAAAGAAGCTGTTTCCTGAACTCCGTCCTCAAACCTTTCACAAATTTCTGTGTCCTCCTAGCCTCATCTGGAATCAAATGTGTGCAGTAACGAGCCAACTCCGTAAATCTAGCTGAATAATGTGAAACTGTCATACTCCCCTGCACCAAATCAAGAAATTCCTTTTCTCGTTTCTCTCGAACAACTTCCGGTACATAGGAAGCTCTGAACTCTCGAACGAAGTTAGGCCATATCTGTGGAACTCTATGCAGGTCCCAACTCTCTCTAAGCACCTGCCACCAATGCTCTGCAGCACCCTCAAGCTTGAACACTGCTAATACAACTTTTTGCTCATCATCGCAACCCAATGGTGCAAATATTTTCTCCAAGTGTTCAATCCATAGCTCGGCTTTCGCAGCGTCCGGCTCTCCATTAAACTGCCTCGGCTTTAACTTCACAAATCTTTCAAGAATAGTATTGTCATTATGTCTAGCCTCCTGCCTCTGCCTCTCTACCTGTGGTTCGGGCTGTGGCTCTGGCCGTGGTACTCCTTGTGGTTCCACTTTACCAAAACCCCTTTGATTCATCTCGTTCATCATATCAAGCATGCCACGATACATAGTAGCCATCGCCTCAAAGCTTCTTCTTAGGTGTCCCATGGAGGAATATTACTTGACGGTTCTCGTTAGCATTTCGGCCACCGCGCACCCTCCTAAAGTAAGCACCTCTACCGGTGCTACCCGAGAACTAGCTCCAGCTCTGGTATCCACCATTTCAACCTACAATATCACTCGGCGTTAAAATAAATCTATCACACAAACCAACCCCCAAAGCCAAGGAACCTATCCCGGCTGAAAGCTAAATTTATAATCATAGCTCACGATACCAGCGTGGCGACCGGCCGGATCCCAAGACGAAAATCCCAAGGTCGTGCCAGGAAACAAATAACAAAGAACAAGTAGCAAATAATGGGTAGGGCCATAACGGCGATACGCCAATAACTTAAAACATATGCGGAAGCGAAATATAATAAAACAGTGGCGCCCGAGCTAACAAGCTCAAACTAAAAACAACCAAAGAGATAATTAATCTCTCGGTCCAAAAAATTCGGCCTTGTGCCGCAACATTAGACGCATTAACCATAACTTCCTATCATGGCATAATGCTCAATAATATTATACATCATGCTATCGTCATGAATTAACCTCATATAAAAATCATGTTATGGCATCCATGCTCAACATTAATAAAATATGTTATCATTGTAGTATAACATCTCACTAAAATTCATGTCAAGACACATTAGGCTTAACAATAATGATTCATGCCTTTGGCACAATACAACATTCAAATAATATTCATGTTTAAGCATTCTTACTTAACAACCTTAATCAACATGTTATCTATAAAGTATAACATTTATGGAACCAATACAACCATCATATCATATCCAAATCACAAAGCACATAATTCACATAAGTACTTGTGAGACAATTCATATAAAAGGGATATGATACCATTACCAATTCTTCCGCGCGTGTCGCTCCTGCAAAAACACGTGCGAAACCTTTATGTGCCCTCGATATCCCTCTCGTATATATCGACGTCCCCGAGACAGTCTTCGCTCGAGTTCCATAGTTATCAAAGTCATGTGTATTACTACAACTGAGATAAACTACTTCCCCAGTGGCCATCGATGGAGGGTGTGTGCAAAGACGGCGATCCATCGCGATCACGAATCTCACAATTCGTGAAGACGATGTATCGTCCCACCAAAGACTCAACAGACCGAATCCAGCTGGACTCAAAACCCAAGCACAAGTAATATATACTTATATACTCAAAACAAGTAGGTAAACACTCTACCATCAAACTAGTCATGCATATCATTCACAACTAGCATAAAAATCACAATAGAGAATCATATAAGCTCTCATAATCAAGTGTTCTTTATACACTTCAAAACTTCTTGGAGGCTTGACCTCCATGATTTCTACCCAAAATTCCGTAGGACTTAAGGTTATAATTCCTAGGATTCATACTAACCCAAAGGTTGACTCCGTTGAGTCTAATCTAAACTTTCCGAAAATTTAGGGAATAGAAGCATGGGCTTCAACATCCCTCTATGTTCATAACTATCGCCAATAACCATGTTCCCAAGTTCATAGAACTCATATAAACCCCACAAAGTACTTAACAATGCAACATAGAACAAATTGGCAATTTTGTGCATAAGTTCATTTTTGACACCTTACCAATCATATTCTCCAAATCATGATTAAAACATACAACATGGTTTAATATACTCTACTAAACATGTAAAACATAGTAATCAAGCTCACAACCATAATTTGTAAGCCAAAACATAATTAGGGCAAATCCCCTTCCAAGTATCTCTACCAAATCAAGCTTAATTCTCATGGATAATTCACATAGCAAAGTTCAATAGACTATTTGGCATATGAATTTCACATAAATCAAGGTCTCACATAGGTTCAACCAAGTTCTATCAACAATTGAAGACCTAGGGTTCATGGCATCTCTACAAACCCTAACAATTGCATCCATTGACCTCACATAGCATTATGATTGTTTCCCTAGGGTCAATGGAGCCAAAAGAAAAAGGAAGAGAGGTAGAAACTTACAGTTAATCAGCCCTTCACAAGCTGCAAATTCGAATTCCAAGAGATGAGGTTGTTCTCCTCAACTCTCTCTTCAAACTCACGGGTAGAATGGAGAAGGAACGACCCAAGCTATGGCCTGCCAAGGCCGAACACCTCAAGAACCCTAGAATTGCCTCTCCCAAGCTCTCTCTCAAGTCTCTGTTGAGTGCTCGCAGAAATCGCAAACTGAAGGAGTCGTATCTGTTGTGGTCGACTAAGTGAGAGTGCGTTGGTTTTAGTTTAAGTGGGGGATTAACTCTCCTTAATTAACCCACTAATCAACCTTTAAAACCTCTAATAGATGTTTAGGACAAGTCTTAGGCTAAGTAGAAGGGTTAAGGTTAGGTTTAAATTGGGTTTAGTTGGGTAAAAATCAGACAGTGCGCAAAACAAATTGCAAAATCCCGTAACAGGCTTCAAGGGACCATTGCGGTCGCATGCCTCATGCATGATGCGAGCGCATCATGCTGTACTACTCCTTCCAACTTTTGCTCGCTTCCTTGCTTGGTCCCGGACTCTCCCGCATGCAATCTTGAGTCCTTCCAAGCCAAAAAGGGTCTACAAATCAACCTTAATGACCTCCAAATCAATAACCAAAACAATCAAGCTTCTAATCTCAACAAAACAAGGCCAAGAACTCAGGCAAAACTCTCCCGAACGACAACCGAAATTGTCAAACGAAGAAGGGTTAAAGCTAGAATCAAACTAGCAACCAAACCGACAATGCAACAAGCATCCAACCAATCTCCAAGGCATATAAATGATGTAGAAAACCGACACTCCTTTCTTGCACTTTTTCGTTTTCCCCTAAAAAATGAAGAATGTGAATGAAAGGGTGATGTATTCCTATATCCAGATATCCCCTAAAAAATGGATAACTTGATGTAGAAAACCCAAAGCTCCCATATTGGACCAAAAATTCACTGAAAGTTACCGAGGCGTATTCAAACGCGCTATCTTAGACAGCACTCATCTCGCACTTTTAATTTCATCTTCCCCTAAACAAGGGAGGGTGGAATGAGAGCGATGGTGTCCGCATCTCACGTCGCGCACCCCTATCCAAGGGCGCGGCGCGCGCCAGGGAACCGGTGGCGACAACTGCGGGGAGATCATTTTTATTTTAAATAAAAATGGAGGGCTAGACTCATAAAAAAAAACTTTTTTTGTTTTACTTTGTTTCTGGCTAAAGTATACTTGTTATATTAATTTATACATTTGAATATTGCGTTCCTATACATCAGTGTCTATAGTTGTGGATATGATCCTCCATCTTGCAGCAGTTTCATTCCAGTAACTGTTACAGATATACTTAAAAATATATGTATTTTTTTTAAAAAAAGAATAAAAAACAAAAAAAATTTCACAAGAAAAAAAATAAAAAAAAATAAAAATATATGCAATAAATTTCCGGGCAGCACAACAATAAAAAGGCAGGGGCTTTATCTTTAATATTGCTTTATTTTCGGCCCTATATATTTATTTTGTTCAGTTTACTTTTTATTTCGCAAATATGTATATATTTGCATTCATTCTGCCATTTTATTTTGGGGATTAGGACCAATTTGTAATTAATAGGAATATATAGATTCCCCGCTTTTCTTTCTATTTCTTAATGTGATGTGCTTGCTTGCTTGCGCTCAAACTAAAAAAGCCGAGAAAATCCATAAATAACAGCAAGACAGACCATATCTATTTTTATTTTCTGTCTATTTATCTGAAGAAAAAAAAAAGATTTTACTGCTTTTTAGAGGCTGCACACACGCACACGCATATAAATATATTCCGAACTGTTACCCTACACCATGGCTAGCCTACCCCCTGCATAAACCATTATTAGAATGCATATAAACTTTCAGAACACTTCAAAGACCGACCGATTTTTGCATTGTTGAATCGTGGGTCAGCCCCTGTAATAAACAAAATGAATGAGATAAAAAAAAGAGAAAATAAATGCGCAAGTCAAAAAAAAATGATGATGGAAAAAATAAATGCGCATAAATAAAAAAAGGAGAAATAAATACACAGGAGCTGATTTATTATTCTCTGATGCTCGACCTAGACCATTTCGAAAGGTGGATCCTGGAAAGAGTATATGCCCTTCGCCTGGGATCAGTCCGATCTTGGGGAGTCGAAAGGAAAGTGGAATACGTTGGTCCTATACTCTGGAGAAAGAATCCATTGTTCCAGGAAAGTCCCGAGATTGTCAAAATAAAGCAGGTGCTTATCCGGTCAATTGTAGGGTAAATAATAAATAATAATAAAAAAATACTTATAAAGGCACGCTGTATTCCAAGCCCAAAAAGCCTTCAGCCAGCCTTCAGATACCTCTAAACCCATTTTCCTCAGAAACCTGGCCCGAATTTGAAAAGGCAAAGATATCTTGGGCTGGTTGTCCGGGGAAACAAGTCTGTCAGATCATAGGGTATCGATATCGGATCGAGAAAAGGCAAAATCGATTCGGATCAGATTCGGCAGTTCGGCGGTATGGCGAGAAAGTGAAGCGGTCGCTATGGAGTACAGTCTTGGGGCTCCAGGCTGCGCTCAGACTCGGCAATGCAACGGATGGTTGGACCAAAATGCGGATGCGAAATGATTGTTTGCTAAGTCAAATAACAAGTCTTATGCAAGGTCAAAGCCCGATGTAGTGAGGTAATCTCTTCCCTGCTTGTCCCCGAAGCATCAACCTCCCATGTGCCTCCAAACCCAAACCCCCAACCAAACACTAACCCACCAAATACTGCCACTACCCCAAATCCAAATCCTCTACCAAGTCCCTATTACCTAAATATCAACCCTTACTTATCCTATCCTCCATATCCTTTCCCAAGCACCAATATTCCCTAGAGCACAAATGACCTCCCTTTTCCTATAACCAACCCGCTCCAGAATAGCCCACATATGGACCCACAAAGCTATAACCCGCCATGCCCAATTACTACCGACTTACCTTTCAATGATCCTGGCCGCCCAGCCGAAACCATCAATAATCCACCAGCCCAGAATCCTTATCCAGCCCAAAATCTTTATCCTGCCCAAAATCCTTACCAGACACCACGATCGAGAATTAACTTAACCTTCCCTAATCACGCGGCATATACCAAAAGCCAAGTCCCCCAGCCACCAAAATGGAGGCTGACATGGAAAATATGAAAGCCATGATGCTCAAACTTCTAAATAAAGGGGAATTTTCTACGCGGGCGTTGTCATTACAACCTTGGCGATGTGCCTTCAAAATTCAAAATGTCAGGAGCATAGAAAAGTTTGATGGGATGGATGCCTATATCCCACAAAATCTTACTCCACTAGCATGCGATCAAGGGAGCTAGCTTTGAGCCATGGCTTCCAATTTTCACCTCACCTTAATAGGGGCTGCTAAGCAATGGCTAATGTTGTCTGATAGTAGCACCATGAATACTTGGGACCATATAGCTGAAGGGTTCCTTGAAAGGTACAAAGACAACACTAGCCCTGAAAATAAAAGAGACCTTGAGTCGTGTACCCAAAGGAAAAAAGAAACATGTGCTGAATTTGCAGTCAGGTGGAAAAGAAAGTTGGCCCAGACCTTTGACAGACCTGATCCGACCGAGTCATGCAGAATGTTCATCAAAAACCTCCAACCTATTTACCTGGAACATATGCAGTATCTCCCCTATACCAATTTCAAAGAAATAGTGGAGATAGGCACTCGTATTGATGAAGATATATGGTGGGCAACTAAAAGCCAATCGCCCCAGCTCTTTACATTACTCTAAAGGAAAGGCGCATCACACGGTAGTCAATATGGTAGGGAATGCCTCAGCCACTTTTCCTACCCAAAATTATAGCAATGTTCCATGGTCTTATGGGTCAAATAGGTCTGTCAACGCAGTCGGAGGGAATAATGGCCCAAGCAAAAATTTTAGAAATCAGAACAGGGTGAACTGGTATTATGATGAACTGCAAGCTCCCCAGTCTGTGATACTACAGGGGTTAATGACATAGGGAGTGTTAAAGCCTTTGGAAGATTATAAGCCACCAAACCCCTTGCTCAGGACTTAGAATCATGCCCGATCTTGTGAATACCCGATGATGGTCACCTCACCGATAAATGCTATACACTCAAAAATGCCATCCAGGACCTGATAGATGATAAGGTTATCGAAAAGCCTCATCCTAGACCAAATGTAATCAATAACCCCCTACCTCAAGTCAATATGATTGAGGGTGATGCAAATTTATGTGTACCCAAGTTCGAAATCAATAAAAGTCCCTTACCATATATCCTTGTTCCTTTCTCTCCATCTTTATCCATAAAAGAGCCTAGCTGCAATATGCTCTCTTGGGACACTATCCTGGGTAGCCAAAATACCTGCAATATTGAAAAAGCCACTTGGGTCGTTGGAGATGTTAGCCACCTTACCCGATCTGGCCGAGCCTACCAACCAAGCCTGGAAAGAGGTGACCACTCTGGCAAAGACCAAGAAACAGATACTGGGGCTAAGGCGGTGGAGGATACTTTGTTAGCCCAGATGAAGAAAACTCAGGCCATCATTTCCATCTAGGGCTTACTTTGTGCTTCTAAGACCCACCGTGATACGCTGGCCAAGTCTTTAAGTCAGGCAGTCATTCCTATTGAAACCTCCCCAAATGAGCTCACTCAAATGATCGGGAACATTCACTTTGGAAATGTCATAATGTTTACTGATCTAGATCTGCCAAAGGAAGGAACCAATCACATTAATGCTCTCCATATCCCTATGGGAATAATGGAAAAACGGGTTCCCCGGGTTCTGATAGACAATGGGTCTTCTTTGAATGTGTATCCCACTAACACTTTAGCCAAACTGGGAACAAAAATATCAAAACTCACTCCTTCCTCGCAGACAGTAAAGGCATACGACAACACTAGTCGATGTGTCCTAGGGGTGGTCACCAATGTTGACTATTGGGCCATTAAACATGCTGGGTAGAATTCCAAGTCTGGATATACCGGCCACCTTTGCTTTGTTGTTGGGGCGCCCTTGGATTCATGGGGTAAAAGGGGTAGCCTCTTCATTGCACCAACGTGTCAAATTCATCCACGATGACCACATAGTGATTATTTTGGCTGATAAGATCGTGGAGAATAAGGAAGGCGATGATATCCCGATCCTCGAGATAGAGCATGAAGACACTGGTATTTTCCTCAGTGGCTTTGATGTTATCCCAATTTGTGGTCAACGCTATTGAATATGGCAGCCGACATCATCGGAAGAAAACCACTTCCCTAGGAAACATGGTCCACTTTAAACATGTTTCGAAAAATGAATTATATGCTGGTCTAGGTCTCGGCGTAGAAATCGGTGAGGACTTGTCAATTTAGTCCAAGATGAACTTAAGGAATGTATCCTCCTTTTGGTCTAGGATACACGCCTACTAGTAGCCGATCATGAAACAAAACGTGAGAAAGAAAGGCAGAAAGAGAAAAGTGTCCTTATGAATATCCCCCTCTCCAACCATATAGAAAAACCATAAATGGTTACTTTGTAAGAAAAGGGGAAACAAAATCCTATCTCATGTTTCCTGAACCTTGGCTAGACCAGAATGGGAAAAGATGCCCCGGTTGGGAAATCTTTGAAGATGTCAGTCTTCTCACAGATAGAATGGAACAGGTTACCACAGGCCAAGTAGCACTTGCATATAAGATTGTCACTATTGAAAATACTTGGTCTATAGACCAAGATGATTATGCTCTGGCCTTATTATAGGATGACGGTCTAGGAGACAGCTTCCTGGGTATGATAAACGGAGGCACTGACTATGAAAGGCTCCCTGTTGAGTTTGAGCTTATTACCGATAAGCCTCTGCAGAACTGGTATACCACGACCGACCCGTTTTTGACACCCGCAGATCTAGTGGACCGCTTCGGATATACTATCCTATTTCTTCCCTAGCTTTGAGTTGGTCATCTACCGATCCGCTCCTAAAGATTGAGGATCTCAGACCCCAGGTCCTCGATAATGTAATAAACCCTGTACAGTTTACTTTTAATGATAATCTAAATGTCTTTGCTTATTCCTTAGTTGCACCTACATTAAAAGATGCATTAAATAACTATAATAATGAGTCATTTAATGAAATGGACCCAAAAGATAAAAATTATTTGCTTGAGCTTGTAAAGTCAGTTGAGCACCAGGAACAACATCATTCATCAGCAGCAACTGAAGACTTGTCCATCATCAATCTGGGGCTGGACAATGAAATCAAAGAAATCAAAATCGGCAGCTACCTACAAGGCTCTGAAAGGGTAGCACTCATAGATCCCCTCAAAGAATTCGTAGATATCTTCGCCTGGTCCTATGAAGATATGCCGGGGCTAGACCCAGCCATAGTTGAACACTGGATCCCCATATATCCGGATGCTCGGCCAATCAAGCAAAAGCTCCGCCGGATTAAGCCGGAATGGTCACTACAAGTCAAAGAAGAAATCATGAAGCAGCTGCGCATCAATTTCATTCGAGTAGTTGAATAGCCGATCTGGCTGTCCAACATAGCGACCGTTCCCAAGCCCAATGGGAAGGTCCGGATCTGCGTAGATTTCCACGACCTCAACAAGGTGTCGCTCAAAGATGACTTCCCTCTACCCAATATTGATATTGTGGTAGACGTCGTTGCTGCTCACAAAGTCAGATCCTTCGTCGACGGCATGCTGGGCTACAATCAAATCAAAATGGCAGCAGAGGACCAGAAGAAGACCTCATTCACTACTCCTTGGGGGACCTACTGCTACAATGTCATGCCGTTTGGGCTAAAAAATGTCGAGGCTACTTATCAAAGGGCTACCACCACTCTGTTCCACGACATGATCCATAAAGAAATGGAGGTCTATATTGTTGACATGATCGTGCACTCCAGCGATGCCAATGGTGCCCATATCGAAGACCTTCGAAAATTCTTCGAAAGGTTAAAGAAGCACCAAATGAAGCTTAACCCCACCAAATGCACATTTGGGGTTACCAAAGGCAAGGTCCTAGGATTCTTGGTGACCAAGGAGGGCATCGAGATCGAGCCAGCAAAAATAAAAGCCATCATAGAAATGCCACAGCCAAAAACTCCAACCGAGGTCAAAGCCTTCCTAGGCCGATTGTAGTATATCTGCAGTTTTATCAGACAGCTGACAACCGCATGTGAGCCCCTCTTCAAACTCCTAAAGAAAAATACTGACCAAGTCTGGGACGAGAAGTGCCAGCTAGCCTTTGAAAAAATAAAAGCCTATCTTACCAATCCCCCTGTGCTAGCTAGCTCCGCCCCATACACATAAACCTCTCCTCATATATTTGATCGTCACAGACATGTCAGTAGGGGCTATGCTCGTCCAAGAGAAAGAAAATTCCTACATTGAAAATGCTATCTACTTCATATGTAGGAAGCTGCAAGGAAGCGAGCTAAATTACTCAGATTTGGAGAAAAGGCTGCCAGGCCTATCTGCAGGCCACTCAAAGGCTCAAGTCCATCAAGCTCATATCCAGAATGGACCCTATAAAGTACATCTTCGGCAAGCCATCACTTTCCAGCCGATTGGCCAAGTGGTCTTTTCTTCTCAACGAGTTTGACATAACCTATGTCACACTCAAATCTACCAAAGGCAGCGTAATTGCAGACCACTTAGCCGATCTGCCCTTAAAATCCGAAGATGCAACTGAGCCTGACTTCCCAGACAAAGGTGTCTTGGAAATTACTGACCATGACACCAGCTAGCAGATGTTCTTTGATGGAGCCGCAAATAAAAGAGGCTTTGGCATAGGAATCTTGCTAATCGATCCGGCCGATTCTCATACTCCGTTGGCCATAAGGTTGGAGTTCGAGTGCTCAAAAAATACAGCTGAATATGAAGCCTGTATTGCTGGCTTAGAATAAGCTCTCAAAAGGGGAGCTAAAGTTCTCGAAGTCTATGGAGACTCTGCCCTGATCATAAATCAAGTCGAAGGGAAATGGAAAACCAAAGATCCCCGGCTGCAGCTCTATCATCCCAAATTAATAGCACTTGTAGCCCGATTTGATTCTATCTCGTTCCACTATCTCCCACGACATAGAAATCAATTTGCCGATGCACTTGCCACTCTAGCATCGATAGTCCAAATTCCCACAGAAACTAATGTCCAACCGTTCGTAGTCGGGAAAAAATGTCACCCCGACATACTGCTTCAAAATTAGTGTAGCCCCTGAAGCAGATCACGAGCCTGAGTACGCGATATCCTAAATCGCTTGAGAAAGGAATCTATCCTCCGGCCTAGACAAAAGAGGGAAAGTTTCCCTGCGAAGGTGGGCCTCACAATTTGTACTCAGCGGTGGCAACCTATATAAAAGGCACTATCAAGGCCTTAACTTATTATGCGTCGATCAGGCCAAAGTTGAGCAAATCATGGATCAACTGCATGGCAGTACTTGCGGACCCCACTTGAATGGCCATATGCTATCTAAGAAAGTCATCCGGCAGGGATACTAATGGAGTACGCTTGAAATCGATTGTATTCGGTGGGTGCGTCATTGCGACAAGTGCCAACGCTTTGCAAATCTGTAACACGTGCCCCCGCACGTCCTATATAACTCCACATGCCCCTGGCCCTTCTCAACATGGGGAATCGACGTCATAGGCCAAATTCACCCGAAGGGATCCAATAGCCACGAATATGTCCTAGTAGCTGCCGACTACTTCACAAAGTGGGTGGAAGCCTCTTCCTATAAAGTCCTGAATGCCTAAAAGGTGTTCGAATTCATCCGGACCAACATCATATGTCGATACAGAGTGCCTTTCGAAATAATCTCCGACAACGGCACGTATTTTGAAGGGGACGTGAATTGTCTACTCGACGAATTCAAGATCCAAAGGCATAAATCCTCCCCCTATCGGCCGCAAGCCAACGGTGCCGTTGAAGCAGCCAACAAAATGCTTGAAAATATCATCATAAAAATGGCTGATACAGGAAGAGACTGGCCAGAAAAATTGCCGCTAGCCTTATGGGGCTATCACACTTCAGTCCGCCCACCCACTGGGGCTACCCCTTATTCCTTGGCATATGGCATGGAGGCAGTGCTGCTTATTGAAGTTGAAATACCATCATTAAGAGTAATGATGGAATCCGACATAGAAGAAGTTGACTGGGTCAAAGGGCGATTTAAAGAATTAGCCTTCATTGACGAACGACGCTTGTTAGCCCTGGAGCATACCCGAGAATATCAAAGGCGCATAGCCCGGGCCTTCAATATAAAAAGTCAAAGGCCGCGACATCCAAGTCGGGGATCTCGTGCTTCGATAAAACCCCCTTAGTTATGTTGATACTAGGGGAAAATGGAAATCCCCGTGGATGGGACCATATATTGTCAAAGAAATCCGGTCAGGAGGTGCCGTACTTCTCACGAACCAAGAAGGAGAAGATCTCGTTCAGCCGTTCAATCTTGACAAGCTCAAAAGGTATTATGCTTGAGCCAACTTATCTGGCAAGTGCTTCCCTCTCCAGCTCGTTAGGCTGAAAATCCGAAAGGGCAGCCTAGGCAAAAATTAGAGCAAATAAAAAAAACATATAAAAAGGAGAAATAAGGGCTCGTTTGGCTGAAAACCAGAAAGGACGTCCTAGGCAAAAATTAGAGCATATAAAAAAAATCAGGAGAAAAAGGAGAGGGAAGGCACTACTTGAATCCTTGGCATCCTACCTTCAGTCTTCAGCATACGAGGGGCTCGACTGACAAAAGGAGAAAGAGAAACCATGACAAAAAAGCTCACATATAAAACACTAAAATATAAAATTACAAGTCCTAAGGTGCAACTTAGGAATAATTGCTAAAAAAATTTAGATTGTGCATTATTTGCTTTGTACATAATATTTTGCTACACCTACCCCCCCATTGTTCCCCCAAAAACTATCCTTCTTTTGCAGCCTAAGCTCCGAAGCAGTCCGTTAGTGCCTGCGGCGTCTGCCCAGCCGGGCCCATATACTCCTCCTGCGAGGCGCAGAAGAAGCTCTAGTCTCATCCGCATAGGAGCCCCCGGAAGTTTCATCTTCTTCGTCATCGGCATCCCTATTCTCCTGGGCAGCTGTGTTACTTGGACCGACCCCATCATTTCTAAAAGCAGTGCCCCATCCAGTCTGAGGGGGAGGGACAACCTCCTCTGGCTCCCAAGGGTTATGCTGCCTGCTTGCGTTGCTCAGTCGAGGGAGCTCATTGCCATCATTCCTGAAAGTCGTGCCCCTCCGGTCGAGGGGGCGGCCACTCGGTTCCCAGGGTTGTCTTTGCCTACTTGCATTGCTTAGCCGAGGGGGCGCATTGCTAGGACATGCTGTATTTGGTCCAGGAGCTGTGTGGGTACCAAGATTGTGCACCCACCTGAATTCCTCTTGCAAGGCCTGGGGGACGACTAGCCCCGAACTATCAATGTCCTTGCCTTTTTCCATTAAGCGAGCATCTATGCCACTGGCAATATAACGGCCCAGTATTCGCCTCAGTCCACGCATGATCACGCGGGACGACCCCTCAGTTGCCACCACGATCCACAATAAGTACTCGAGGGAGAGAAGCATATAATCAGAAAACAAATAGGCCACCTCCAGCCTATCAAAATCCCACTGCCACATTCCCTGGATAGTGGTACCTAGGACCCTGTTATCATTATCCGCCTCCAGATATACAGGACGGGTTGGGTCAGGGATAAGCTGCTCTCTCCCAAAATGGCGTAAGATCCTGTTTGCTCTGTAAAAAGAAGTCCGCTCGATGCCCAGCAAGACAACTTGATTATACTCTGCAGAATACATGATGAAGCGTCGGATCTGCCAGTGGTGGATCACCCAAATTATATCCATGGAGCCCCTACAAAAGAAGCTCTCAACCCAATCATACTCCGAATAGTTGGTTTGAGGGAAGCCACCGCGAGAGCCATAAAGCCTTGGATCATACATAGCTCCATGCGGTACAGGGCCCATCACCTAAAGAAAGTGCTCCTCCAGCCACATGTGGAGAAAAATGGGGCTGCCGGTAGGGAATAATTCATCACCGCCTGCAAAAGCATCCAGGCCCGCCAGTGTCTCCGCCAAAATCGCCGGAATAATATTCAGCCGGCGATCCCGTGCCTGCAATGCTAGGTCAATGACCCGCATATCGATGAATCTGGGTTGACCCACCATCAAATACCTCCCTACCAGGTAAAGGAAAAGTGCAGACAGCCGACGCCTCAAATAATCCACGTCATCCTCCCTGAACTCTATAAAGGCTCTAGGAAGGACAATCAAATTGAAAGTTACTCCATTAAAAAAGCCCGAAGTAGCGAGGCGAGTGGTGCGAAACAGCTCCCTAATTGCCATATATGGGCGCCTCCGATGAGAAGGCACAACGATAAGGCGGGAAGGTGCCATTCTCACCATTTCACAAAACTCTTCATATGTGGGACACATTTCGTTCATACCGAAGTTAAAGAGGTGGCCTTGAGGCGACCAAAACCTGGAGGCTCCCCTCAGCATATCCCAATTAATGATGATATTCCTCCAGGAGAGCAGGCACCTATATCCAAAAATATGTTCAAACCAGTCGCGCTCGTCCAACCGAAGGGAGATGATCCAGAAATCGAGAGCATTTTCATAGATCTCTATTTGCAGCGCTGTGTGAACTGGTGCGGCCATTTGAGGAAAGTACAAAGCTTGTCTGATGAAAGGAAGACTAGCTGGGCAAAAGAATGAGCTCAAAAGAAAGTGAATGTGGAAGAAGAAACAATGGGTGTGAAAAATTACGCGGCTTCGGCCTCTGTTTTATACGCAAATTTAAAGAAACGGACGAATTCTTCGCAAACAGTGGCTGAAAAAGATTGCCCAGAAGAAGGAATTGGGCGCCACCCATGCTCCAACCAGGCTCGGCACCCACTTCATGCATGGGTGGCGCCATCTTTGTTGTTTCTGCCTCCTCAAACACTGGTGTCGGTTTTACGCCGGCCGGATCGTTGCCCTTGTCTGATCACGAAGAAAGTAAAGAAGGCTATGAAATTAGGCTATGGTGAATAGCTTGGCAACAATTATATGCCCAAGCACAGGAGGAGGCGGCTGCCTCCTTCTCCCCGAATATCTCCATAAAAGCCCTCTCGAGCCCGAAGGTGTATTCTTTTTAAATCCGTTTCTGAGATGCAGCGTGCCAGTACCCTTAGATATCGGTATAACTTTATTTTTTGCATACATTTTGAGTCTACATTTTAAAATCTCGCATTATATAAAATTATATTGCATTGCATAATAAATGTTTGTACAGATTCTGGTGTAAATAAAAAAAAAACAAAAAAAGAATAGAAAGAAAAAAAAAACTAATGTGTGCAGGTCGTAGGAGCTAATAATCGCAGGACGCTCTGCCCCTATCAAAGCCGCCTCCTATCACTCGAGGGCCCGTTCCGCCGCCAAGCCTGTGACCTCTACCTCTCACCCGAGGGCGAGCTGACCCGCCAGCTTCATCGTCGTCATCATCGCGGCATCTGGTCTGCCGTATAGCATCATTTCCCCGGCAAGAAAAGTCATCCATAAGCTGCTGGTAAAGTTTGTTGATGCTGACGAAGCCCCGCAGCAGCCTTTTGTATGTCGACACCTTGATCTGAGAAATAAAAAAAAGGAGGGTGTTGAAGCAACAAAAAAAAAAAAGAAAGAAAGAGAGAAAACGCATCAATCAAAAAAAAAAAGAATGATGATGTTAAAAAAGAAGAGTGATGCTAAAAATAATAATAAATGAAAAATGAGTGATGATATATACCGTGCGAGCATGCTCAGGGACACGGTACTCCTCAGGAATATCTGCATCGGGTAAGACTTGCTCTATAAGTCTTCCGTCTCGATGATATCGGAAGGTGGTGAAGGCATCATCGGGCAAAGAGAATTCCGACTGTACACCAAGAGCTGGGTGAGAGGACCCTGGCCTATCACATGCATCGGATGAACGCATGGCAACCGTAGGGGCAGGAGGAGCAGGATGGAGCATCGTCCTCAAAAACTCCTCATATGGCATGACTGGATAATCGCAGGGCGGCATGACAAATTTTGATAGGTAAAGATACTTGTTCGGCAGAAGATCTAGAACGATCACCCAAAGGGGAGGTGCAGGAGGCACCACCAGAAATGTCGAGTACAGGACATGCTGGCGGTTAACTCGTTCACCTATATATAAGGAATCATTCATAATTGATACCATGAGGATCCGACAGCGGCTCAATGTTAGGGTGACCTCATATGGCCCTACCAAATTTTTCCAAGGAACTAAATGCACTGAGCCCGAGGTCGAGCTAGTTATCCTGTCACGCAGTCCAAGTCGTTCCAGAAAATGGTCGTCCCTATCTTTCTTCTTCCAGTTTGCGTTTACGAACTTAGCCAAATAAGGTGGTCCGTAAACGCTGCTGCGTAGTGGGCATGGTGTAAAATCAAAGACAGAGTAAGCCCACACTTGGAAAAAAAAAAGAGAAGGAGCAAAAGTCAGCTAAAAAAATAAAATATAAATAATAATAAGAAAAAGCAAAAATAAAAAAAAATGCTGACAGAAAAAAAAATTGAAAGAAGAAGAGGAGAAGAAATGTACCTCCCAAGCAGGAGCAAAGCCAGTCA
Organism: Codonopsis lanceolata; assembly: GCA_013146195.2. Lineage (NCBI taxonomy): Eukaryota > Viridiplantae > Streptophyta > Magnoliopsida > Asterales > Campanulaceae > Codonopsis > Codonopsis lanceolata. The sequence continues at coordinate 9,373,177 of CM028381.1, read as the reverse complement.
TAACCGGTGATTCATTCCGGCTCGCCCTGTCCATGGAGGCATAAAGTTCAGCCAGGCCCGCCTGCCCCCAGTCATATTCAATCACGCTGTCCAGTTCCCGAAGGCAGCCTAGGAGGGAGACTCTCAAAGAGGTGGAGGAATTGGCAAAGAGCGACATCCCCAAAAAGAAAAATAGAAAGTCTCTGGTGACGCGAGCTACAGCGATGCTAATCTCGGCATTGACTCTCCCAGGATTCGCCAAAAGCCATCTCTTAATGTTGCCAATTTTGATCTCATCCGCAGTTTTATAATCAGGCATGAAGCCCATGAGATCCTCCACCACGTCATGATAATGATGGAGAGTATAATCCGGCTCTAAAGTCCGACCGATGCTGGTAGAGATACCCGTGATAGCAGCAAAATCACACGGGGTCATAGTGGCCTCTCCCCAGCTGAAGTGGAAAGTGTGGGTCGTGTCCCACCAGTAGGTCCGCAAAATATAGAAAATGGCCATATAGCAGCGGAAGGGACGAAATGCCCGCATGAATACCCCAAGGCTTGTATCCTCCACCAAAACCCGGGTCGGCTCGGGCATCAAATGGAAAATGTCCATCACCATGTCACAACTCGCTCGAACCCAGGTCAAGGTATTGCGCTCCTAAAAAAATAAATGGAAGGAAGGAAAGGTAAGGTTCTCATAAACCCTTTTTCTTGCATAATCAGTACATTAGGCAACTATACATATATATATATACATATATATATATACATATATATATATATATATATATATATATATATATATATATATATATATATATGTATGCCTTTCATTCCTGTGTTTTGCATTTCATCATGTATTTAAGAATTTTCATTTGCATTCTTGCATAAATAAAATGTATCAATCATCATTGTACCATCATAAAAAAAAAAGAGAAAAAAATGTTGTATGCTTTCATTATCGCATTTGCCTTTTGGCACATGTTTATTAAAGTTTCCTATTTTGCATTTTTATGCATATGAAATTTTTACTATGAAAATTTGTGCTCTAAAATTTTTATTATCATTGCATTTTTTTTCATTTAAAAAAAATCCTTGCTTATAAATAAAAAGAAAAAAAAAACATATATGTATTGCATTTGAAAATTTTTAAGTGCATCCTTGGCGTTATCAGAAAAATAAAAAGTGCATTCATGCATTTAAAATTTTTCGGGCATAAAATAATATTTTTTTATAAAAATAAAAATGCATCTTTTTGCATCTAAATATGTATTTTGGCATTTTAGGCATCATGAAAGTGTACGTTTTGCATTTAAAAGTATATACCGCATTTTGCATTTTCGCATGCATGATAAAATAAATATACCCATACATCATATTAGCAAGCATCTCATAAAATTTTCTGCATTGCATTTGCATCAAATAAATGATATATGCATCTATCATTTGCATTTATTGTCCAATAAGCTGCATTATAGCATTAGCGAAAAAAAAATAAAAAAAATAAAGTGTCACCAATCATGAAAAGAATATATTCCTATGACATTTATTATATCCCTACAGCATAGGGATGCATTTTTTTTTTTTTTGGTAGAAGCAGGGCGGCACCTGCGAGATTATATAAATAAGAGGAAAATTACAAACTTAAGGGGGACAACCAAGCCTAACCCTTTGAACGGGGGGACAATGGAGCCTGACCTCAAAAAAGAAATAGCTACAAAGAAGATAACTATCTTATGAAACCGAATCCAAGCGGTACCATGAGCATCCGAAGAATATTAGACTTAATGAGGCGAGGCGCACTGGAGAAGGAGCTAAAATAGGCGTTATTCCCAGAATCCAGAGCGAGATTGGCCAAACCATCAGCAACAAAATTGGCTTCCCGAAAACAATGATTGATAGAGAAAGAAATGACTTTCTGCATCTCACCAATAGCCCGAACAAAATAAGCCAGAGACCAAGGAGGATGATGACCCTTAGTAAGAATATCACAGATAACTTTAGAGTCTATCTCAACGACAGCATTTAGATGACCCTTACTGTGAAGCCAACGAAGACCTTGGAAAAGAGCGCGCATCTCAGCCACAATATTGGTGGATTCCCCATAAAATGAGGAATAAGCATAGATAATATCCCCTTTAGAGTCTCGAACCACACCCCCACCACCACTGAGACCAGGGTTACCACGACAGGCTCCATCCGAGTTAAGCTTAAGAATACCAGGCGGAGGCTTGACCAGAAATAGCACGCGATCACCTTTTTTTAAGCAAGCATAGGAAATAGTGAGACCATGACTTTGACGAAAGCCAATAAGATTCAAGCGAGAGAGAATAGAGCTAACTTCATAATCAAGCGATTTCACAATAGAGCATGCGGCTTGGACTTGCCTTAAAAAATAACTTCATTTCGATATTTCCAAATTTGCCAAAGAATAATGGAGGGCAAAATAATGGCTTGAGGGATGAAGACGCATAGCACCAATTGGACATACACCTCTGTTGGACAGATCGCCATGAAGAGTATCTGAGTGGGGAATGAAACGTCCATGTGTGAAGCAGCTTACTATGAAAGCAGAATCTTTGGAAAGATTCAATCGATGATCAAAGCAACAAGCACACGCGAAGCTAGGTGAAAGCCTTTGTGATAAGTCCTCATCAATGGGCGTACCCATAAAAGAGCGCCAAAGAAATATACTTATACGTTTCGGAGAAGCTTATGCCACATAAATTTGGTGAGAGAAGATAAGAAGGGGTAGGAGAAATCAAACTTCTTGCCGAAGCAATGGAGAATCTACCGTCGAGGAGCAAGACCAGGAATGGAATATCGGGCTCATCAGAGATAGAAATACCATAAGATGAGATAAGCGTCAAGCAATGAGCGGGGAAGAATAGATCGAGCAATAGGCGGGGAGAGAGCCACTTGAATCAAATAATTCTTGAACCTTTTCGAGAGCACATCACGGAGGCTTGGAAAGAGAGTGGTTCGGGAGCCAATTATCCAACCAAATAGAGACATTTCCAGAACCTACAACCCACCTAATAGGAGGATCAGCCACTTCCTTAATTCGTTGGAGGCGCTGCCAAACATGGGAACCACGGCCAGTAGGGGTAGAAACATGAGCCAACTTACGATTTTGCCGAAGAAAATCGAGACCACAAATTTTTTCGGTCAGGAAGCGCCACCAAAGTTTGTGAGAATAAGCTTTAATCATGGAGAAAGCGAGGAATGCCAATACCACCCCGTAGACTTACAACATGTTTGCGGGAAATCCAATGGGCTTTACCGCGACCGTCAATACCTTGCCCAGAAGAAATTAGCGAAGAATTTTTCCATTACCCGAATAAGCGAAGCCGTGGATCAAGGAAGCAAAGAGAAAGGCGTGATCGAGTGGAGAACATGGTTTATAAGGGGTGATTCTCCTGCGGGATTAAGAAAGGAGCCAATCCAAGAATCAACCTTAAGCCGTAATTTGAGAGTGATGGGATCAAACGACCTCTTAGGCCAAACGGGCCAGAGATAGAGAGGAGCAACCCAAGTAAGTCATAGGGAGAGTGCCATGATGAAATCCGAATTCAAAACTATAGCAAAGACAACAGGCGTAAGAGAGAGAAGGGTTCACAAAAATCATACTCTTGTCTTTATTAACCAGCTGGCCAGAAATAGAAGAGTATTGATCGATGAGTTCGGAGTGCTTTTGTAAAGATCGGTGACTCCCATTACAGAAAATAATAATATCATCTGCAAAAGCCAGATGAGATACTATAGAGCAACCACTCGTAGATGAATACCGAACTCCTTGATTCTCAACATGCGATGAAATTAAGACTTACGCTTAGAACTTCGGAAGCAATAATGAAGATTTGGGGGACAAAGGATCTCCTTGTCGAAGACCACAAGTAGAATGGAAGAAACCGGCAGCCTCTCCATTTACCAAGACGGAGAACCAATTTTCAGATACAAGCCTCCATACTAAATCAATGAACACTTCATTAAATCCAAACATATAAAACACATGTCGGGAAGCCCGAAACTTTGTCAAACGCCTTAGCCATATCAAGTTTGATGACAATATTAGAGCCGACACTTTCTTAGATAAACTAGAAACCGACTCTGTAGCAAGCAAAATATTATCTTGAATAATTCGTCCCTTGGTGAAAGCACTCTGATTAGGGGAAATGATGTGAGGCAGAATTGAGGCAAGACGAGAAACCAAGAGCTTGGAAAGAATCTTGTTACAATAATTACATAGGCTGATAAGTCTGAGATCCTTAAAAGAAGAAGGCACTTCAACCTTCGGAATTGTGGCAATAAGTGTACTGGACCAAGATCGGGGGAGAGAGAATCCGGCAAAAAATTCCTTAACAGCATAGGGATGCATAAAAGTGAATTCTGGTGCATAAAATATATCTGTTTTGTCCTGTATGTATTCGAAAATGCATCCGAAAATATGCCCGGAAAAATTTGCATTATGTTCCAAAAAGTCCATTTCATAGGCATATAGCATATAAAAATATTTTTAGGCCTAAAACATGCATCATATAGCTCAAATTGCATTAATAATATAAATCATGCATTGTATGGTCAAATAGTGACCACTAGTTCAATTATGCATCGCAAAAATAAATTGCATAAATTTCATGAATCATCACCAAATTACATCATTTTAGCTCATAAATTGCATTTTTTTCCCCATAAATTGTATGCATAAGTATTATAAGAAGTATAAATATACTCCAAAAATCCAAAGCAATACAGGAATTGAGCAGATCTGAAGAAATCAATCTAATGGATCGGTGAAGGAGTATACTTACATCGGGATTTTGAAGATTCGAGACATGTGTGTGCCAATCGCGGACCAAATTGCCCCAGTCATCTGTTGAGTAGAAATATTCAACGTGATTCCGGTTCAAAGGAGGAAGTTCCCTCCTTTCTTCACCCGAATCTGGGTGCATTGGCGCCTTTCCCTTCCTAGATCTCGAAGAAGAAGCCATCTATGCGGAAAAACAAGCAATTTGGCGGAAGAAAATTGAGAAAATGAGAAGAAGTGGAAGAAAATGAAAAAAAAAAACTTGCTCCGTCGGCAATGGAAGAGAGCTGCTGAAGGAAGTTCTCCCCCTCCGAGCAAATCAAGTTCAGCACTTAAGTCCTCGAATTTCCAAAATTGCAAAATGGCCCCTAGGACTTAACGGAAAGTTAACAAAAATGATTTTGTTAACCATATTCGGCAGCCATCCATCTAGGAGCAAGGAAAAGTCATATCCCCAGCAGGTCCGCCACAAGATAAGCAGAAAAGCCAGAAAAATCGGCGGCAAAGGTAAGAATTTTGTAAAAATAAAGCTTGCATGAAAAATAAAAAAAAAAAGAAAGAAAGAAAAATAAAAAGAATAAAAAAAAGAAAAGAGAAGAAAGAGAAAAAAAAGAAAAAAAAAGAAAGGAGAAGAAAGAAGAAAAAAGAATGAAAAAAAGAAGAAAGAAGAAAAAAGAAGAGAAAAAAGAAAACAAGAAAAAAAAGTCCCTAGCATGAATCAAAAAAGGCAGGAGTTGCAGAAATAGCAAAATCAGCTGAATCAGCAGCAGCAGCCAAAGTGTGAAAAGGTAAAAAAGGTAAAGTATTCCTATTCCACCTTCAATAAAAAGAAAATCTTTTTCGTATTCAACGACGGATTTTGACCGGTTGAATATGGTTTTCGAAAAGTTTTGTTTTTAAAAAAAACAAAAAAAAGAGGAATAAAAACAAAAAAAAAAAAAAGAAAGAAGAAGAGGAGAAAAAGAAAAATCTTTTTCTTTTTTTTTTCGTATTCAACGACGGGTTTTGACAGGTTGAATACAGTTTTCGAAAAATTTGAAAATATTCTTATTGTGTTCAACAATTGGTATTGACCAGTTGAATACAATTTTTGAAAATTCCTCTCAACGTGTTCAACGACGGGTTTTGACCGGTTGAATAACGGTTTTCGAAAAACTTAAAAATCTTCATACCGTATATAACGACGGGTTTTGACCGGTTGAATACGAGTTTTTCAAAAAATACGAAAATCTTTTTCCGTTGTGTTCTCGGACGGGTTTTTGAACCGAAGGACACCACATCCTCGTTGGTTGTTCGTCTTGCTTGAGGTCGAACTACGTTTGGTCTTATTTCCTTTATTAAGGAATACGTAGGCAGCCTACATTAGTAGGTCCGACCATCAGAGCATTTAATTTGCATATCTGCTTAAAAACTACGATAACCTGCTATAACCGACTAAAAATGTCTAGGATATGGAGGTTTGGTTTGCATTATAAACTGTTGCATTATAACTGCTACCTGTTGCATCTCTCCCCCGTATTAATTGCATGAAATTGGAGAGTCTATTTCTTATTAACAATGTTCGTCTACTCAATAAGCTGCGGGTTACCCGTAGACTCCATCGTTGAAGGGCTCTGTAGACACCCCAATTTCGTACCCCTGGTATGTAATATGACATGAAATATCATGACCTGTTAAAACTTAACAAATGTCAAGTTACAGGGTTGAAAATGCAAAAGGACAAAGCAGGATGCGCAAAACAGTGAAATGCAGGGGCTAAAGTGCAAAAAAAGAAAGAACAAAGCCAAAGTTGGCACCACCCACACTCAAAATAGGGGTGGCGCCCAGTTTCATTATGGGTGGCGCCTGGTTTGAGCTACAGTGCTCTGCAAACAGCTACAGGACAGCTACAGAGAAGCATTAGAATTAGAAGCTAACCACCAAGAGAAGCAAGCTTGGGGAATAGAAAGCCTGTGAGTTTTGATGTTGAAAGCATTGCTAAATTATCTCCAAACCTCAAAAGCAGTGGGCTATGTAGAAACACAAGGGAAAAAGTTTCAGCGAAACCTGATGAGCAGCAAGCACACTTTGAAGCTAGAAAGAATCCTTTAGAGGAGAGGGCTTCATCAATTGGGAAGTTTGAGCTGGAAAAGCTTCCAAAGGAAGACACTTATGTGGCTGGAGAGATGCTTAAACCAGATGTATTTAGCCGAAAGAAGATGAGATTGGTGACTTCTAATAGACTGCCAGGCTGAAGATAAGCTGAAGAGGCCATTAGAAGTTGCTGCCCAGAAAAGCCGAATCTGGATTGTTAGAGAAAACAATCTGCTGAGAAGTGAGACGGCTGCAAGTCCGTAAATAATGTAGCCACGGATGTATTTGTTTTTATTTCCTATCTTTTAATGCTTTATTTGTTTGCTAAATAAATATAACAAAAAGCATACTTTAGCCAAAAACTATTTTTGAGACCGAAAGGGCGAGTTGGGTGCTTAGCACCTTCCCAACTCGTAACTTAGCCTCCGAACCCGTTTTTACAATCTCTGGTTTTCTTTTTTTTTGGGTTTGCTTTATTTCTTCCTCAAAATAAAGATGGCGACTCTATAAAACATTTTGGATCCAGTGAGACATCGCAACATCGTTTCTTGCACTTTTCCATTTTCCCCTAAAAAAGGGAGAATGAGAATGAAAAGGTGATGTATTCCTATATCCTGGTATCCCCTAAACAAGGTATAACTTGATGCAGGAAACCCAAAGCACCCATAGTGATCCGAAATAGACCATAAGGCTATTTTCATAAAATCCATAATGGGGCCTCGCAACACTCCTTTCTTGCACTTTTTCGTTTTCCCCTAAAAACGGGAGAATGAGAATGAAAGGATGATATATTCCTATATCCTGGTATCCCCTAAAAAAGGGATAACTTGATGTAGAAAACTCAAAGCTCCCATATTGGATTAAAAATTCACTGAAAGTTACCGAGACGTATTCAAACACGCTATCTTAAACAGCACTCCTCTCGCACTTTTAATTTTGTCTTCCCCTAAACAAGGGAGGGTGGAATGAGAGCAGTGGTGTCCCGCATCCGCACGTACGCGCGCCCCAATCCAAGGGCGTGCGGGGCGCGGGCGCAGCCCTGGGAACCCACAGCACCCTAAGCTTGTCAGAAGCTAGTTGGTACGAGATAAAACCCCCACGCTTCAAGAGATAGGTTATTTAAAGTTTTATTATATAAAAGTGCTATTTAGGCTAGCAAAATGTAATCAAAATAAACAGTTATGCTGCCCGAAGTTCTACAGAAAATAACACTAAAAAGAGCAATTATTATGACCAAATATTTATAAATGTATTTGTAACTCCCGAAAGGAGGCTGTAGCAAGTGTTGTAATAATATATGTACAGATATATATATATATATATATATATATATATATATATATATATATATATATATATATATATTAAATGCTTTATTTCATTTGCTAAATAAATATAAAAAATATATTTCAGCCAAAAACTATTTTGAAACCGAAAGGGCGAGTTGGGTGCCTAACACCTTTCCACCTCGTAACTTAGCCTCTGAACCCTTTGCAAATCTGGTTATATTTGATTTTTCTTTGTTTTTCTTTAAAATAAAGATGTCGACTATGTTTTAACATTTTAAGTTCACAATGAGGCCAGGCATATTCCACGCGCCTTAGAGCGTTTTGATTTTTGTTCTCCTTTAATGGAAAATGAATATGCAGAAAAATTGGGGCACTCACACTATGCCTATTTGACAAGCGTAACATTGCCTGTACATATGCGGTCTTTTCCAATGTCCAAGCATCTGGAAGATGGTTCTGGATAGAGCCTAGTGTACTAGTCATGTTCGCAAAGGTAACTAATGCAGAAACATCTACCTCATTTGGAGAAGTGGCTAAGGAAATCATTGACGATGAAGATGACCTGCAAAAGTACCCACATACCTTCCATTAGGGTTTTCAGCCAAAGCATGATGGTCTTATTTCGACTTTCGTCTTGAGACCTAACTCAAATCTTCAAAGATAGTGGAAACATCCTTCCTATTACACATCCAGAGTTTCCTTAGGACTATCTTAGCTGATCCAGTCCAAAGTGCATAGTTCATAACTTCAATAGCTCCCTGCCTTTGTCGACCATATCAAAGATGATGCTCCTAAACTTTTTTTCAATTGTAAAAGAATCAATATGTTATATCTAGTTGTAAATCTTAGTAGAATTCAGTCATTTCCAGTTATATTGCTCTTGTACTTAGAGTTCACTGTATTGTCTTATACTATCTATTTGAACAATGAAATACAAGTTCAACAACTTTCATTCATGTCTATCTGATCTTCTTTTTCATATTCTTTCTGCTGACACAGTGCTTATATTTTAGTGTTCTTATAGATGCTCTTCTGTTAATAAGTGGAATTCGAGACATGATAATGGAGAGGGTGAAGAATTCATTTCATTGATAGGAATTTTCTAATGTTTCTGATAGTCAAATAAGTCTTCTACATCTGAATACAGTAATCTGATATATACAACCAATCTAACAGACTACTTAACTGACTAACAGAACTAACAGAAGCAATTACATATGTCATCCTTTGTCTTTGTTGTATGTACACCCGACTCCCTTACACTTTGTTGTAGCTGATATGTCTTCTGGCTGAGCACACTTTGCCTCTTCAGTTTGTGTTTGCTTGCCTTTTGGATCCTTAGCTTCATCACCCCCCCTCAAGATGGAAGAGGTGAAAAGATTCAGCACACCCAGCTTGGCCTGTTAGTGTAGGAGGTGAGAAATAGACAAAGCCTTAGTGAAGAGATCTGCAACTTGTTCATTGGTTGGAAGGTAGGCAGTGGCAATCAACCCTTTGCCAATTTTCTCCCTGATGATGTGACAGTCAATTTCTATATCTTTAGTCCTCTCATGATAGACTGGATTAGCAGCTCTGTGGAGGGCTGCTTTATTATCACAATGAAGAGGGATAGGAAGAGAACTGTAGATTTGGAAATCCCTTAGAAGGGCATGGAGCCATGTGATCTCACAACATGTAGAGGCCATGGCCCTATATTCATTCTCCGAGGATTTGGAGACAAGAGGTTGTTTCTTGCTCTTCCACGATACAAGGGATGATCCTAAGAAGATGCAAAAACCGGTCGCATCTTCTAGTGGTTGGACATCTGCCCGATGCGCATCACAAGAAGCAACAAGATCACTTGTGGACCGAGAAGAGAAGAACAGACCCGTCCAGGAGACACTTTGAGAACGACCGGTTGAGGGTCGCTTGCATATGAGGGTGTTTTGGTTGAGCTAGAACCGACTCAAGCAAATGAACTGAGTAGGCAATTTCAGGTCTTGTAATGGTAAGATAAAGTAGTCTGCCAACTAGTCTTCTGTATCTATCAGATTAGGAGCAGGGAGTGCTGAATGCGGAGAAAGATTATGGTTCGAGAGATAGGAAGAGAAGATGGCTTGGCATTGGTCGGGGCCGTTCGAAATGATGTCCGAGCAAGTATTTCCTTTGATGGAGGCAGATACCAGATGAGTTCCTAGCAATTTCTAGTCCCAGAAAGAACTTCAGATCACCCAAGTCCTTGATAGAAAACTGAGAGTGCAGATAGTGTTTTAAAGCAGCAATGGCTTGAGGATTGGATCCTGTTATCACAATGTCATCAACATAGACCAATAGGGCTGTGAAACCAGCAGATGTGGACTGAGTGAACAGGTTATGGTCATTGGTGGATTGAGTAAATCCAAATGATTTCAAGGCTGAAGATAGTTTATGAAACCATTGCCTAGGTGCTTGTTTCAGTCCATAGAGGGATTTGACTAACTTGCATACCATATTAGGCTGAGAGGAGTAATATCCACGAGGGAGTGTCATAAAGACCTCCTCATTGAGGTCACCATGCAAAAAAGCATTGGATACATCCATTTGGCATAAAGGCCAATTCTTCATGGTTGCAACTGCTAGCAGGACCCTAACAGATGTCATCTTTGCTACTGGAGCAAAGGTGTCAAAGTAGTCAAGTCCTTCGCTTGTGTAAATCCTTTGCCACCAATCGGCTTTTAGTTTGTCAATGGAACCATCCTGCCTATGTTTGATCTTATATATCCATTTACAGCCAACTACTTTCTTACCAGCAGGAAGGGGCTGCAAGATCCAGGTTTGGTTTCTTTCTAGAGCCTCTAGTTCTAGAGCCATAGCCTTACACCACTGAGGGCTCTTCACAGCTTGAGCATAGGTTTTAGGTTCAAAGGCACTATCAATGTTGTTAATATTGGATTGATAAGCAGGAGAAAGATGAGAATAATACATGATGTTGTTTACAGAATAAGGAAAGTACCTTTGAACACAGGCTCCACTAGAGGATGAAAGATTGAAAGGTAAATTGGTATAGTCTTTAAACTTCACATGAATAGTTCTCTGTCTGACAGGTCTAGGAGCAGGAGAAGGACTATCAGAGGGAGGTGTAGGAGGACTATCAGAGGGAGGTGTGGGAGGACTATCAGAGGGAGATGAAGGAGAAGGAGTGCATGACACATCAGGAGTAGGGGTATTGACAGAGGGTGTGTCAGGAGGATCATCTTCCATATCCTGATGACTGAAGGAAGGAAAGAGAGAAGTGGGAGATTGGGAAGATGCAGGATGTTGGGAGAAGGGAAACTGTGATTCATAGAATACTACATCCCTACTATAAAAGACTTGTTTGGTGGTCAGATCATACAGTTTATAAGCTTTCTTCCCATAGGGATAGCCCAAGAATATGCATTTCCTAGCTCTTGGCCCAAACTTATCTCTATTGTGTGGTAAGGTGGATGCAAAACAAAGACATCCAAACACTTTAAGATGATTGTAAGTAGGTTTGTGACCTAGCAATACCTCATATGGGGTTTTAAATTGCAGAAGAGAACTAGGAGATCTGTTTATAAGGTAAGTGGCTGTGAGCAGGCAGTCACCCCAAAAAGAAATAGGTAGATTTGATTGAAATCTAAGAGCCCTAGCCAATTCTAAAAGATGCCTATGTTTCCTTTATGCCCTGCCATTTTGTTGAGGAGTGTCTATGCAAGTGCTTTGCTGAACTATCCCAAGAGGTTCAAGTATAGAAGAGACAGTGTGACTGAAAAATTCAGTTCCATTGTCTGATCTAATTTCTTTAACAGAAGCATTGTATTGAGTTTTGACAAGGTTGAGAAAGTATTGAATGAGCATGGGAACTTGGTCTTTTGATTTTAAGAGAAATGTCCGAGTAGTTACGGAGTGATCCTCAACTATGGTTAGAAATGAATTATGACCATTGTGAGTGAGATGTCTGTAGGGCCCCCACACATCACAGTGTAAGAGTGAAAATGGAGTATCAGAATGAGTGCTACTTAATGGAAATGGTAGTTTTGTTTGTCTGGAAAAATGGCAAACATCACAAGGGGAAATAGAATTGATTTTATCTATAGTACAAACATCTAAATGTTTAAGAGAGCTTAAAGGCATATGCCCAAGTCTTAAATGCCATAGGGCTAATTCTTGGTTGACAGAAGTACAAGTTGAACAAGAACCAATTGAGTTTTGAGAATCACTATTACAGAAAAAGGAATGATCAAGAAAACAGGTACTAGCATTGGAAGTCTTTACAGATTTATTTCCTGGAAGCCAAGTCCTGTACAATCCACCAATCAGTCTACCAATCTCCCTGGTTTCCCTGTGTGCTAGGTCCTGAAGAAAGCATACAGAGGCAGAAAACACAAGATTACAACCATTATCAAGTGTCAGTTTTCTGCCAGATAAGAGGTTGAAGTGGAAAGAGGGCACAAACAGAACATCATTTAAGACAATGTTCTTATCAAGATTGATAGTACCTTTATAGGCTATCTTGGCTGTTTGACCATTTGGGAGATGGATAGAGGCATTAATGCTTACAGGATCAACAAGTAAATCAAAATTGGTTGTGATGTGATTAGTGGCCCCAGTGTCAATGATCCATTCTGTGGAATTAAGAACCTGACTAGATGAAGTAATACTAGTGCAAGCAATGTTACCTGCTATATGAGATTCTGGGCTGTCTGAAGTAGATCCTGTGCAAGAAAGAAGCTGCAGAAGTTGGTTGAATTGAGCAGAGGACAATTTCTGGACCCCTGACTTATCTTCACCAACATTTGGATCAGCATTTTCATCACTAACAACATTGGCTGCCATGCTCTTAATCCTGTTCTTGGGCATTCTATTAAGATCTGGTTTGGTCCCAAACAGTTTATGCCAGTCTGGATAACCATGCAAGTAAAAACACTTGTCCTTAGTGTGTGAATCCCCATGACAAAAATCACACCATGTTTTTCCCTTTTGTGGCATGGCCCCAGATTTGTTACTATTATTATTTCTAATATTCTTCCTTCCATTTCCAGAAAAATTGGAGTCATTAGTTTTACTCAGAAGAGCAGCAGACAGATCTGTGAGATTAACATTGTTACCTGTTCCATTAATACATTTCCTTTGAGTTTCTTCCTGGATCAAAATATTTTCAGCTTTGCTCAGACTAGGAAGTGGATTCATCATAATGATTTGACCTCTTGTATTGGTGAATGTGTCATTCAATCCCATTAAGAATTGAAATAATTTCTGTTCATGTTCATAGTCTTCTTGCTTTTGAGTAGCCCCACGGGTACATCCACAAACACACTTAGGAACCATGCTAAGATTATTCAGTTCATCCCACAAACCCCTGAATTTAGTGAAATAGGTTGAAATATTTTGGCTTCCCTGATAACATTCAGCTAGTTGTTTTCGGATTTGGAAGGTTTTTGGGGCATTATTCTGGGAGAATCTAGCATTGAGATCTTCCCAAATAGCCTTTACAGTTGAGAAATATACTATACTGGACTTAATGTTCGGAGCAACAACATTCAAAAGCCAAGCAATTACCATGTTATTACACCTATTCCACAAATCTACATATTTCAAAGTTGGAAGGGGCTTTTTATTCTTTCCATTAACCAATCCCAATTTGTTCTTAGCAGTAAGAGCAATTATGACAGACAGTTTCCATTGATTAAAATTGACAGAATCTGTCAAGATTTGTGTGACCAGCATCATCCCAGGGTGATCGTTGGGATGTAGAAATAAGGGATGAGAGGAATGCACCTGGAGAGTCGAAATATCCAGATCGTATTCGTCTATGGCTATCTCCTCTTCAAGTTCCTTTTCGTTGTGTTCCTCTTCATTACTGTTGTTCGCCATTGGTGAAGTAAGATCAATGTCAAAGAAAAGGAAACCTAATTTCAGAGAGCTTCTCGAAATTGATCGACTTCGAATTTGATCCAAGATTTGAAATCAACCGGAGTGGATTGCAAAATCGATATCTCTCTCGATCTTAGATCAGAGTTTTGGCAGAAGAAAAATGGATCAGATCATGCTCTGATACCATGTTAATAAGTGGAATTCGAGACATGATAATGGAGAGGGTGAAGAATTCATTTCATTGATAGGAATTTTCTAATGTTTCTGATAGTCAAAGAAGTCTTCTACATCTGAATACATTAATTAATCTGATATATACAACCAATCTAACAGACTACTTAACTGACTAACAGAACTAACAGAAGCAATTACATATGTCATCCTTTGTCTTTGTTGTATGTACACCCGACTCCCTTACACTTTGTTGTAGCTGATATGTCTTCTGGCTGAGCACACTTTGCCTCTTCAGTTTGTATCTGCTTGCCTTTTGGATCCTTAGCTTCATCATCTTCTCTTCTATATTTGTTGTATAAGACATGAACAATTAAGCGCAAATCTACTGTTAACCCAACAACAAGTTATCCTTGAATATTTGCTACTTGAAAAAGAGTCTATATTTGACCTTAACAAATCTAATCATCCTCTCTACATTAGTAGACAGTTTCCCTTTGAGAACTTTAACCAAGTCACATTGGTAAAAGCTCAAGTTTTCCCAAAAAATTCATGGCATTAGTCAAATACGGCCATTTGACCCGATGAATGAACATATATAGCCTTTGACCAAAAACCAACCAAAATCGACTTGGTCGACCAAGTGGTCGGTCTGTCGACCACGCTGTCGACCACGTTGGTTTATCACTGGTTTATCAATAAACCCGAAACGACTTGGTCGACCAAGTGGTCTGGCCGGACCACTCGACCACTGTCGACCACGTGGTTTTAACGGTTTATCAATAAACCAGTGTAAACCACTTGATCGACCACGTGGTCGGTCTGTCGACCACTTGTCGACCACTTGTCGACCGGTGATTTCAGATGTTAATGTGGTGTATTTTTACTGGTTTACCGATAAACCAGTCGTGGTTTATCACTGGTTTATCGATAAACCAGGCTATAAAAGAGTATTTTTTTTTTAAGTGAGGCTACAAATGACCAAGTCATCTTTGACTTGGCCATTTTTGTAAATGCCCCAAAAAATTCACTAAATGGTATCCGACTTATTTATTGTACTTAAATGATGACTTTTTATGTCTATCTTCACTTTTAAGTTTTCCTATGAAAATTTTCTATGGAAATTGTAAAATTCATTACTTAGTCTACCAACTTTAGTATAAAGTATAAAAGATTACCCGTCGGAAGCAAAGTTGTTTGTTGTTAAGAAAAAGAAATATTGAAATCTTGAAAATCAATACAAGGGATTACTTTCAAAGTAATGGCACACTTTCGCGGGTGGCAAAAATTTATCCAACCCACTGGGTTATCTATTATATCAATTATAAAAGACTTATTGGTTATTATCCATTAACACCCAATTAAATTAATGGATGTTAATATCCATTAACACCTATTAACAAAATGGATAATTATGGATATTAACCGGTTATCCATCGGATATATCCACTAATATTCACCATCGTCAACCGCCTCCACCAACCGCCGCCATTTCCCACCTCCGGCCACCGCCTCCCACCGCCACAGGCCGCCGCCTCCAACCGCCACCCGTCCGCCAACACCACCCACGGAAACGGCCACCAGCCATTGCCTCCCACTGCCGACAACCACCACTGCCCACCATCGCCACCGGCCACCGCCGTCTCTTTACTTAAAAATAATAATAATTAAATACATAACTTACCATTAGCAAGATTCAAACCTTAACCAAAGTGCCTTACAACAAAGATCATTACCACTAGACTAGTCCACTTTTTGATACGTGTTTGAAAGTTAATATAAATATAAACAAGTAATCATAAAAATTATTGATCATTATGAACATATTTGTTATTTGTTTTGGATTAATAATATTTGTTTGTTATTTATAATTTATAATTTATAATTATAATGAATATAAATTTTTAATTTTTTAATAAGGTATTTGACTTTTTTATTTTTTATTACTTTTACATAATCATTTATTAGTGTCAAATCAATAAACACGTATATTTTCTATCTCACAACTATGAAGACTATTATAAAATTTTAACAACTTTATATATATTAGGTGATAATAATAGTGTCGCATTGCAAATATCACTTTTTATTTGAGGTGTTAAAAAAGGAAAGAAAAGATAAATATCAAAATTAAGAAAATATCTTGGTTATTGTTGAACGTGGGGCCCATTATTTTTTTATTAAATGTGAAAAGTTAGTGAAAATATTATGGTTTATGAATATTAACTTATTAACTTATCATTGTGTGTATGTGTGTGCATGTGTGTGTGTTTTTTTGGCATGTGTGTGTGTTTGAGTGGGTTTGTGTGTGTATGTTATGTTTAGTGAATCATAATATAAGTAGACAAGTAATACACAAAACAATAAATGATATTTTTATTGGATATTATCCGGATAATACCCATTTATTAATGGATAATTTTGGATATTATCCAATAACACCCATTAAAATTAATGAGTGTTATTGGATAATATCAAAAACTACCCATTAACTATATTGGATAGAAAATGATTTTATCCAAATTAACCGGTAACACCCAATTATCACCCTTACTTTCGCACTTCAAATCCTATATCCTTACAAATCTTCAAATCCTTTCAAGATTCTTGTAAATCTATCTTACACAAATGACAACTTTTGATTTCGAAATAGAAAACTTTCAAACTTGTACTTAGTTCAAACTACAAGACTTAAAGTATATATGCTGAAAAACGGAGTTATTTGTTGCTAAGAATAAAATCTACTGCAATCTTAAAAATCATCGGATAGGATTACTTTCAAAAAGTATATATGCCATACTTGCTTGCTCCAAATCCTATATCCCTATGCTCCTCAAATCCTTTCAAGATTTCTACAAATTTATCATAAGAAAATGATAACAGTTGGTTTCATATTAGACAACTTCAAAATCTTGTCATGACAATGTAGATTATCATAATGAAGGCAAGATTCGCTGATTTCACTTTGATACAATTCTTAAATAACGGTTTCAGTAGATATTCTTGAAAAACAATTGGCATACAAACTTTGTGTTAACAATTGGTATCATATTGTAAATTAACTTATCAGTACCTGACCTGTTGTGCACAGTCGAAAGACTATCAAACAAATTAACTAGTAATTGGGCTTTTGGCCCGATTATTTATTTTCGCTCATATGGAATATATTTATATTATTAAAAGATAATTAGTTTCCTAATTCGAAGGGGTTCGGGATTGACTTTACTTATTCTACAAGAAATAAGTTTCTTGTACAATAATATAAATAGGGCAACTAAAGGGGTAAAATCCTAACACAAAAAAAAATGCCTAGGAGAAGAACACGTCTTCTCCCTTTGGCTGCCCCTCTCTCTCATATATTCTATCTCACAAAAATACTCTCTATAGCCTAACCATCAAGAGACTTGGATTTGCGGTGTGAACCAGAATTGATATTCGTTCTACGTGATATCAATCCGAAGAGAGAGACTTGCAGGATTGTTGATAGTGACATACGAAGATCGTAGCTCAAGTAGAAAGTCTTCCGCTTCGTTCAAAGTTGAAATTCGTACAAGGTAACCCATGATTACTCTTAGATAACGAACATGATTGGTATATATATTAATAATATATAAACCTTCATTGGTATCAGAGCATATATGCTTGATTGCTTGTATCGTTATGTCATGAACTGCATTCTTTTATTTTTGGGTTTGTTTAAAAGTTTTACCCGACAACGAACCAAATGATTTTATCATTTTATGTGTAAAACAATTTTATTTTCAAGAAAAAATTATATGTCTGAGTTTCCTATGACGAGATGAACGACATACTAAATTCTCGTTGAAATCCGTTGGGTATTTTTCAAAATATCACAAACCCAAGTGTTGTTGAAAATTGATTTTTTCAAAAATTTGCATGCTGTTTTGACCTGTTTATTTTATGTAAAACCGTAGTTTTATGGTCTGTACTTGTAGTACTCCGCGAGAGCTTTCCAACGACATATTATATGCTTAATTTGGACTTAAAATGAATGTTTTACGGCCTCAAGAAGTTGGCTCGCAGATCACGTTCGCGAATCAATTTTCCGGGTTATAAAAATGGCGTCCCAACTTCCCCACTCTCGGCCTCGATGTACGAGCCTTTTGTGGAACTCTTTTCAGTGTAAAAAGTACACGATTGGAAAGTATTCGACGATACGAATCCAACGCCACCGTCCGCAACCTCATCGGAGTTCGGGAAGGCGGCGAGTGGAGTACACTCTCCGGTTGGGAGAGAGACAGAAATCAGTCAACCAGTCAACTATTGACTGGTCAACTGGTCAATGGTCAACGTTGATGTCATCTGCCACATCAGCATAGTGGGGCCCACATTTTCTCAAGTCAGATGATGATGTCATCGATGACATCATATGACACATCATCGGTCCAGTCAGCGCCACGTCAGCCCTGTGGCTGATTCAGCATCCAGTCAACGTCTATGTGTCACAAAAGCGACGCCCACTCTCGGTAGTGGCGCGTGGAGCGCGTAAGGGGTGCTACAGCCGCCGTTTTTTGTCACCTCCGGAAAGTCTAAACTAATTTGGGCCTTCTGAGTCCAATGATGACCTCTGTTTTGATCAATTCAGCTTGTATGTATGTGTTTTTGATTTTTCATAGCATAAAAACGTGTTTTTTGATTTATTAAAAATTTAAAAATAACTTTTAGGGGATGTTTTGTCATTCTGTGACTGTTTGGGGCTATTTGGGACTGTTAGGTAATTTTTTTAAAATTCTTTGTGAATTTTAAACTAATTTTAAGTCATTTTTAGCATAATTAATTATCGTTTTGAACTCTAAAATTGCGATTGTGATTATATGAGACCCAATAAATTTTATTTTCAATAGTGAAAATATTTATGTACATTATATGTACTTGATGGATTTATTCTATCTTATTTATTTTGTTTAAATTATCAATTTATGAATATTTTCACGTTGTGCATACTTTGATTGTGTTTACGAGCCTCGCAGATTTTCCCTCCTTACGTGTATGATGTGATTATATTTAGTAATTGATTTTTTAGAACGAAAGTGAATCGATATATATATATATATATATATATATATATATATATATATATATATATATATATATATATATATATATATATATATATGCTAATGTCTTATTTTTTGCAATAAATTATAATGAAATGACTTCTAAGAATGTAACTATTGACCTTAACAAGGGAAAGAAATTATGTTGTTCAAACTATAGTGTTTGGCAAAGTAAAATCACGAGTTTGCTACATGAGAACTTATATAACGTGATGACTAAACCAAGGATAGATAATTCTACCCTAGTCCAAAATCGTAAAGATGAGCTTGGGGCTAAAGTGCTATGATGCAAGTCGCACAATGAGTGTTGTAACTTGTGACCTTGCTCTTGTTTCCCTTGAGGGTTCACGCAAGCCATACGGGAAGCATAAGAAACAAGTTAAAGGAATGCAAGCTAAGTATCTACCAAAACAAAGTAAGATCACTAAACGCCTTAGGGGCAAAAAGAATATGACCAAGCATAGGTGCTACAAATGTGATGATACCTTGGGTCATTTAGCTCAGACTTGTGATCTTGAGCCCAAGAAGGTATTTCTAAATCCTAACTCTCCGCAAATTTGTATTTGCTCTCATGTTTTATTAGCCAACTCTCTTCTTGTGTGGATTGTAGACTTAGGCTCAACCAAACACATGACAAGGGATCGAGGATGATTTGTAGATTATCGAAAAGTTCTTGCAGGTACAAGAAGAATTTTCATGGGAAACAGTTCGTCTGTTGAAGTCAAAGGAGTTGGCTCATACCAACTTCCATTGCAGAATGGACACACATTGATTCTTCATGAAGTTCTTTATGCACCTGAAATTCGACATAATATATTATCAGTAGTACATTTGCTAGGACATGGATATTCTTTTAATTTTAGTGATAATCATTTGGATATTTGTTTTGGTGATGCGATTTTGGGACATGGTTTTTTGTCAGATAATTTTTTTTAAAATTAGATTTGTTGGATTCTCATAATTCTTCTTCTTGTATGATTTATGATTATTCTAATTCCGAGTTGTGGCATGCTAGACTTGGACATATAGGAAAATATAGGATGATTAGATTGACTAGAGAAGGCCTATTGGGGTCTCTCACCAAAGTCAACCTACCCTTGTGTGAATCTTGTTTGGCAGGAAAAGCTTGCCGAAAGCCTTTTGGTAAGGCAAAAAGAGTCACACATCCATTAGAGTTAGTCCATTCAGACATTTACAGATCAATGAATATAAAGGCACGTCATGGAGCTTCCTACTTTCTCACTTTTATCGATGACTACACACCCTATGGTTATGTTTACCTTATTTCTCATTGCGATGAAGCTCTTAAGTGTTTTGAGCGTTTTCTCGCAGAGGTTGAGAATCAAAAGGATAAAAGCTTAAAATCTTTTAGAACTGACCGGGGCCATGAATATTTATCTGATCAATTTAAAGACTTGTGTGAGAAAAAGGGAATACACCGACAGTTGACAATTCCTAGAACTCCTCAACAAAATGGTGTTGCAGAACGAAGGAATCGAACATTGTTGGAAATGGTTAGGTCGACGATGGCACAGGCCAACTTCCTAATTTCGTTTTTGGGGGATGTGCTAACGACTGCCGCCTACATACATAACCGAGTGACTTCTAAGTCAGTTCCCACAACCCCTTATGAACTTTAGAAAGGTGAGAAGCCTAAATTGGGGCATCTTCATCCTTGGGGTTGTGCAGGTTATGTCCATAGTACCTCCAATAAGTTTGGAAAACTAGGCCGTAAAGGAAACAAGTGTGTTTTCATAAGGTATTCAGATACCTCAAGGTTATGTTATGTACAGTGGAAAACCTAACGTAGGAATGACTGAAACAGAGTCGCGCAATGTTGATTTCATTGAGAATGATTTCCCACAGATAGGTGAAGTTAGGAAAGACTTTGAACTTTTTGAGATGGAAGAAGAACATATGACAACTTTTGGCGAAGGTGGGGAATTGCCTCAACCTAATCCTACGGTACAACATGAGGCTGAGCCTATGGAAGTCGCCAATAAGAGTCAATGTGATCTTCATCCGAGTCAAGGTGATCTTCGGCTAGTTTCATTTGGCATAAGTTTATTCCTCGTCATATTAGTGTTTTTATGTGGCGACTTTGGCTCCGCAAACTACCCATTAATGAAAGTATTATCAAGAAAAGGGTTCTCCTCGCTTCGCGCTGCCATTGTTGTGATTCTGGAAATATGGAGACCTATTTTCATGTTTTCTTGGATAGTGTTACAGCCCGTTCGGTTTGGGATGCTTTTAATCGATTGGGTGGAATTTCTCACTCCGCTTCCACTATTGCTCAGAGCTGTTTCGCTTGGTAGTATCAAAACAAACATTCCAGCCTGCATATTATTGTTCCTTCAGTGATCCTTTGGGAACTCTGGAAATCTAGAAACTCCAATCTTCATGAAGGAATCCGTTCTCCTCCCTGGCTCATTATTGACCGTATCAAGCAGCTGCTCTCTTCTATTCTCATGGGGGCAGGTCTATCTCTAAGGTTGGGCTGGGATTCCCTCTTTTCGTCTCGATTAGGTCTTACCTCATCTAAATGAATCCAGTCTGTTTCTTGGGAAAATCCTCCATTTGGCTGTGTCAAATTAAATTGTGATGGTGCTAGTAGAGGCAATCCGGGCCAAAGTGCCGGAGGCGGGATTGTTCGTGATAGTTCGGGCTCCTTTCTCTATGCATATGCTTCCTATTATGGTACTGCCAATAGTTTTCAGGCTGAATGTCGAGCCTTGTATCAAGGTGTCCTTTGGTTGCAAACTGAACATATTCAGCATGCCTTAGTTGAAATTGATTCCAAGAATCTTCTGGATTGCGTTTTGGGTAATTCTCGTCCTCCATGGAGAAATATTTATTTGATTCGGGCTATTTCAGATATTATTCGAGACTTGCATATTTCCATCAGGCACATATTTCGTGAAGTTAATTCAGTGGCAGATGCTATTGCTAATTATGGTTGTGATCAAGGCTCTAACTTCATTTTTGATTCAGTGTCCTTGCTTCCTGCTCGTATCCGCAGTCTTATCACGCTTGACAAAAGTCACACATCCTATTTTAGAATCTATTAGTCTCTATGTATTGTTTCTATTTCGAGGTTAGGCTCCTTTGTCCTCCCATCTATAAGGGCAAGGCTGGTTGTCCCCCTCAAGTTTGTTCTATTTCTTTTTTATATAAATAAAACCCTGCAGGGTACCGCCCCTGTTTCATAAAAAAAACAAAAGGCATACGGATCCTAGTGGGAGTCCGATATTAGAGTGAAGAAGTAAACGTGGAAATATACCTCGTCGTCGATTTGCAATCGAAGAGGAATCTTTCCTAACTACTTCTTACAATTCTAGTGAGCCTACATTGTTCAAAGAAGCTATTTTTTTACCTACAAACAATGAATGAATGACTACAATGGAAGATGAAATTTCCTCTATGAAAAAGAATCAGGTTTGGGATTTAGTTGATCTTCCGCAAGGTCGCAAGACTATTGGAAACAAATGGGTTTTCAAAGTCAAGCGAAAGGCAGATGGATCGATCGACAAATATAAGGCCCGTCTTGTGACGAAAGGCTTTACCCAAAGAAATGGTTTAGACTGTGAAGAGACATTCTCCCCTGTGGTGAGATTTTCCTGCTCGCCTAATCCTAGCGATAGTAGCTATTACATGGATCTAGAACTTTATCGATGGATGTTAAAACTGCTTTTCTCAATGGAGAACTAGATGAAGGGATCTATATGACTCAACTAGAGGGTTTTTAAGTCAAGAGACAAGAGCACAAAGTGTGCCGACTCAAACGTTCCATCTATGGTCTCAAACAATTATCTAGACAATGGTACATTCACTTTCATCGCCGATAACCTCAATTGGCTTTGTGATGATTGAGGAAGACCAATGCATATGTTAAATCCATCCAAGAAAAAGATCTTGATTCTATCAATATATGTTGATGACATCCTACTAGCTAGGAATGATATGGAGATGATAAATGCCACTAAAGAGTGAAGGCGCTTGCGCTGATATGACAGACTTGGG
>CM028381.1:9322137-9349807 GCA_013146195.2 Codonopsis lanceolata | reverse complement strand
TCAGTTTCACCTCAACTACTGAAGCTGAATATATTGCTGCTGGAAGCTGTTGCTCTCAGATTCATTGGATGAAACAGCAACTATTGGATTATGAAATGCCTATGGGAACTTGTCCTATTTATTGTGATAATACTTCTGCTATATCAGTTTCTAAAAATCCTGTTATGCATTCTAAAACTAAACACATAGATATCAGATATCATTTTTTGAAAGATCATGTTGAAAAAGGCAATGTTCAGTTAGATTATGTTCCTACTGAATTTCAATTAGCTGACATCTTTACTAAAGCCTTGAAAGCTGACAGATTTGAATTCTTAAGAGGAGAATTAGGAATGCTTATTATGTCATAGAAAGATGTATTTGGCTTGTCTAACCTGTGCAGAGTATACTTCAGCTTTATATATTAAGCTGATAATCTATATGGTCAGCCGGTAGCACAACAAAAATTTGTCAGCCAATAGCTGACACATGAAGCTCTTAAGCAACAAAGCTCCTCAGCTGACAACCTTCAGCTGACAAAAAGTCTCTTCATACCTGGTTAAATCGTGCTATAAAATAACATCAGCCATTAGCTGACAAACATTCACAGCTGACACTTATTAGCTGACAATTGTTCAGCTGACATATCTCTATTTCTCAGCTGATAACACAGTGATTAACAGTCACTGTCCAGGTAGTCTCTGAGCCTTAAGTCAAAGCTGATCGTATCTCAGCCAAGACTTAATCTATAATTTATTGAAAATTCTTCATTTATTTCCCGCCATTTATTTTCCTTGGAACTCGCGAAACTTTCTTGAAAAGCCAAAATGACCTTTCCACTATCCCACCAACTCTGGCGGTTGAGATGACGTGTTTTCACAAAAACGGCTCATCATTGTGATAATGACTATCTGTCATAAATTGTTATTTTTATCACAAAAACCAAAATTCTGTGTACTTTATCACTACACTCCATATCTTCACTTTTAAAACCCACTAACTCTTATAAGCATCCGTACCTATCTGATCTCTCTTTAAAAAAACACACTCACTCTCATTTTTTACTTACCTTTCTCTCTCTAAAATCCTTCTCTCTACAAACTTCGTCTTCTTCAAAATATCTTTCTACTCTCAAACCCTAACCCTAAACTCACTGGTATTTTCCGTTTCTACTCCTTCTTTCTCTTTCTTTTTCATCTGCTTTCTTAACCTATCTGTTGTTTCAGGAAATGGCTTTGAATACAGCAGTCGGATGTCTCCTAGACGTCGTCTCTCTAAATGCAGAACCTCTAGGGGTCGAGCTGATTCACCTTGTCACTGCAAATGGGTTAATGCCTCTACTCTCCTTCGACATACGAACCTTCAGCTGCCAGTTAACCGAAGAATTTTTCATGGGTATGGAGGAAAACCCAGGCGACCCATTTTCTCTTATAGGTAATATCAGAGGAGTTCCCATAGTCTTTGACTCGGAAACCATCACTGCTGCTTTTCCCAATCTCTATGAAGACGTTTCTACAACCTACACCATTCCTGCCGACACTCAACGAGCTAGGTGGATTACCATGAGGGGTGAAGTTCCAGTTGAGCTTGCCTTCGACAGGCACAAGCATCGATTTGCTCCACTTCATTATGCTCTAGCCACGGTGTTAGACAAGTGT
Organism: Codonopsis lanceolata; assembly: GCA_013146195.2. Classification (NCBI taxonomy): domain Eukaryota; kingdom Viridiplantae; phylum Streptophyta; class Magnoliopsida; order Asterales; family Campanulaceae; genus Codonopsis; species Codonopsis lanceolata. The sequence goes on along the minus strand of CM028381.1, from coordinate 9,348,170 downwards.
CTAATAATCAAATCCGGAGGCCATGACAAGATCACTGAAGCTCAAATGTTTCTAATGGAAGGAATTGTGGAGAACTGTGAGATGAACTGGGGAGCTATTTTGGTGGAGTGCATTAAAGTCAACATTGCCAAGTACAAGGAGAACATGGCAACTGGAAATCCTAGGCTCACTCATCACCTGATCATCAATCAGTTCCTTCGGTCCATTCCTACTATTCAGCATCTACTCATCAACGTTGGTGACCTTGGACCTGTCAAGGTCAAGAAGTATGTTGCTGCTGACATCAGGAGAGCTAGTATCTCAAGCAGATTTGGTCAGGAAGCACCACCAATTCAGTTAAGCAGGAGACCAAGAAGGACAAGGACCCAAGCTCTTACAACTGTGTCATCCAGTCAGCCAGCTGATGATGGTCAGCAAGCTAAAGTTGCTCAGCCAAGTGTTCAGCCAACAAGAATTCAGCCATCCAGAGGTCAGTCAAGAGCTCAGTCAGTCAGAGGTCAGCCAGATGAAACTGGTCACCAATGGCCGTCGGCCAGCTGATATGCAAGAGGCTGAAGTTTATGAAAGAAGGCAACCAAGGAGGAGGAGACTGACATTGGCAGCTGATACTGCTGCAAAGAGACAGAGAAGGAACCCTGCACTCAATCCATGTACTTTTGTCCCTTTCTCTCCTCCTAATACAACTGATCCTGCTCCAACCTCTCCTCCCTCCAATCCTAGATCTCCAAATACTGCTCCCATTAAGTTTTTCCCCCCAATTAGGAATCCTACCTTTCACCCTAGGCATTCCTATTACCAAGAAAATCCAGTGCCTATTCCTCCAAACTGGGTCTTCCCCATTGATCATTTAGCTTACTTTGTTCAGTTTCTTCTCTCGTTCCATGAGGAGAAGAAAACTGACAAGCCCCCTGTCAACCCTGTCAAGTACATTGACCACAACCTCAAAAGAAGACCCTATGTGTTATATCTTGCCACTCCCAACCTCAGTCAAGAAGACTTAGTGGCTAATTATGGCAAGTACTTTGACCCTCTCCCTCAGCTCTGGAACAGATTCTATCTCTCTAATGATAGATTTGTTCAAGATGAGCTTGTCTATTTAGTCTGGACAATATATAGCAAGGTTCATGAACTCCCATCTCTTCCCTTCAATGATCCCTTCCTGGTTGGCAGACTTGCACTGCCTGAAGATGATGACCTCAACCAGGACTGGGAACAACCTACTGTAGATCCAGCCAAGTTAGCCCGTATCCAAAGAGCCACCAACAAATACGTCCAAGATACAATTAACACTGCAAACCAAGCTTATATCGAACTACACAGACGGATGGCCTCCATGCCAGGAGGAGCTTCCATGAGCACTGCCTTTCCAGATGCAATGACAAGTCAGCCAGCACCTTTGATCACATAATCCATCCCTACTATTCCCTATGTCATCCCTTCTTCTGTTCCTTTTGTTGTCTCAGCCACAACCATACCTGTTTCAGTTCCATCTCAGCCAACTGCCATTTCAACATCCACTTTGCAACCTATCTCTCTACCCTCTTTCAGTCCAGCTATTGATGCCTCTTCTTCCATTCCTCCTACTACTGTTCCTCTCCCTACTCCGCCAATTTCAGCTCCAGTCACTCAACCATCCATTCATATGCCAGTCAGTTTACCATTTGTTACACATGTGTCAGCCACTCCTGCTCCAGCTATGTCAGTCTTGCCCCAATCAGTTCCACCTGTGTCAGCCACTCCCTTTTCTGCTCCAGAAATGTCAGCCATTCCTCTACCAGTCCCACTTGTGTCAGTCACTACATCCCTTCCCATTCCTCCCTTAACTGATACCATTCCTACTCCTATCCCCACTGTGTCAGTTGCACCTGCTCATCTAGCTGATGTCCCCGCTGCTATCCTTATCTCTTCAGCTGACACTGCAGCTGCCTCTCTTCTTCTTCCCATAACTGACATACCCTCTCACCCAAACCAGGCCTCCCCTCTGTTTGTCCTCCCTGACCTCTCCCTTCACACATCCCTCACCCTTTCAGTCAGTCATATGTCTACCTTCAAGCCTACTCATCCTGAGCCTTCCCTAGAAGAAGATTCTGATTCCCTCTCTCCTGAAAAATCTGTGGACCAAACCGCCATAGACTCATCATCTGACTCCTCCAAGTCCACTTCTGAGGATGAATCTCTTCTCAGCCCTTCTCAGTTAGCCTGTAGGAAAGCCAGAAAACAAAGAAAGATTGTCTCCAAGGCTTTGCTTCATCCTACTGGCACCAAAATTGTCTTTCCTGAAGACATGCCTACCCCTTCACCTGAACATGAAGCCCAAATTCCAGCTTATCCCATGGATGTCTTCTTTCCCCCTGACCTTGAGGATGCTAATATCCATACTCATCAGTTATTCTCCAATGAGCCTGCATCCTCTCAGCCACCTGCTCCAGAATCTGCCACCCCTGGTTCCCTCTCCCTGTCAGCCAAGCTAGACCTTCTATATACCCATCATTTGAACATGAAGTCAACCTTTAAACACCATACCAATCAGCTTGCTACACTTCAACAACAAGTTACTTCTCTGCTTCCGAACCTTACTCAGATCATCACCACCAAGGTGCAAGCTGCCATTGCTGCTGGTGCCCCTCGTGAAGCTCATATGGATGACTGGAGGACCATATTACTCTACCAGCAAAAGTGGTCCAATCGTGCCTTCAATACTGAAGCAGCAATGCTTCAAACCATTCAGGAGGAGAAGAAGCAGAAAGCACGGGCTGATGCTTACATGGCAGAAAACAAGATTCTTAGGCAGCGGCTGAAACTGATGCCTGATCAGCCAGTAACACCTGAAGCTGATGCACGGGCAGAAGAAACGCAAGCACAAGCAGAAGCTGAGGAAGGCAATGTAGAACCAGTAACTGAAGTAGGTAACCAAGCTGAAGGAGAACAAGTGCAGGAAACTGAAGCTGCAGCAACTGAAAATGAAGCTGAAGTTGGTCCATCAGTTGAAGCAAACCAGAACAACTGAAGGATCCACATCAGCCAAATGGATATTTCATCTCTCTGAACTCTGAACAACTTTTAAACTCTCGTTTTACTTGTAGCTTACATTTGGCATTTATCTTAAGCTTTCAGTTACTTCCTCTCATATATTATCTACTTGTTAAACTAACATCACTTTTGCAGGAACTTTAAAATTTTTGGCTTTCTGCTTTCAAGTGAATGGTTTTAAGCATATAGGAGGAGATTGTTGAATCTTGCACATAATTAGATTTGCTTAAAATCATTCCACTTGATTGTCAGCCAAGAAATTGAAATTATATTTGGTCAGCCGCATATCATTTTTGTCAGCCACTTATTTCAGCTGACCTCTACGTGCTTAAATGTCAGTTTACCTTTCCTTATTTGATTGATCATGCAATTGTACTGACATTTTCCTACTTTGTGTTTTTGTTAGATATCCTGCTAGATAACATCTCACAGGATCTTTTGAGATCTTGCTTCTGCCAAACACATTTTCAAATTCAAATGTGTTCCTAACGGGTTGCTTTTGAAGACTATCTATAAATACCCACTGGGAGCATTATTGAAGACAACAATAATTTTTACAAAAAGTCAAAAGCCTACATTCTTTCAATTTCTCTGTGACTTAGTCTTCTTAGAAAAACAGTAGCTAGATAATCTTCTTTGAATATTTCTTTCTAGTTATTGTTCAGGCAAACACTGAGTGTTTCATTTCAAATTATTTAGAAATCAGTCAGTTTGTCTCACGAGTTTGATTATTTCTCAATCATTCTCCATAAACACCGGTCTTTTGTTGTACACTGATCCATTAGAGATCAAATAGATTTTTAATAAAATTAGTGCACTTCAAAAATCCAAGTCTGACCAACTTGGTAGTGGACGTAGCAGTTTATCTGTGAACCACTTCAACTGATTTGTCAGCCACTTCTCATATACTTGCAGACTGACTCAACATTTAAGAAGTTTTTCAACTGATTAAGTGTCAGCCAGTTAACAACAATTGTTTGCTTAATAGTTCAGTTAGTTTGTATTTCAATTTCTTATCTATATACAGTGATCAAACATGAAAAACAAACTTCTTTTGAAAACAGTTGTGTCAGCCAGCTGACCAACTTTCATCAGCTTAAGGATTTTCAAAGTGTCAGCCAGCTGACCAATTCTTCAGTTGACTGACAAATTTAAGTTTTCCGCTGCCAATCTTTTAAGCTTTACAAATCAACCCCCAAAGTTTTTTTTAAAGGCTATTCACCCCCCCTCTAGCCTTAACTGTTGCCATCTGGACTTACACTATGTGTTGCGAGGATATGAGCCCGTAGCAAGGATGAGTGATAGCTATGTTTTTCTATACGTAGCAAAAGCCCGTAGAAAATATTAGTGCGCACCCGACTACCGAAAATTTGAGTTAAGAAAAATAGAGAGAGTTAAATTAAACATTGGTTAGTCTAGAAATATCACAATCCTATTCTTTTTAACCTTGATTTGATGTTGCCGCCGTTTCACTGTCGCGTTAATTTAGTTTATTTTCTTGCCTTTATTTTGTTTATTTTATTTTTATTTTAAATCTAATTTCCGTTAGCTTAGATAAAATTAGGTGTGCCCAATTTTAGTACTTAGGATTTATTTCTAGGTCTATCCTCGTGGGATCGACTCGTACTTCGAACTTTATTACTTGTTTGACCGGGTAATCTTGCCCGTGTTGCGTTCGCGCACATCAAGTTTTTGGCGCCGTTGCGGGGGATAGATTTCTAGAATTTATCTTGATATTAATACCAATCTTGCCTAATTTTAATTTATTTTTCTTCCTTTTTTCTCTATTTGCTTTAATTTTAGTTGTAGTTAGTTTTTGTTTTCTTTTAGAGTAGTTTTTTTTAATATTGTTCTTTTGCATTTGATCTTGTGCCTAGTGAGTGTTCTTGTAGCTAGCTTGAAGCAATGGCTTGGAACAATGTCAATTGGGACTTTGATCAAGGGGCATGGAATGAAACGCCGGGGATTTATGAGAATGAGATGGCGTCAACCGAGGCTATGAATTATACTCCGGTCCACCTGAGCTTAATTTGTGAGAATTGTTATGGAAATCATTTTCCATATCCGTGTGCATTTGCGATGGAGTTGAATTCTTATGCTTCCTCCTCTCACTACCATCATGAAGACCCCCATCATCATCCCTATGATCCGAATTGTGTAAGTAACACCTACCCTTGGGAAGTTGAGCAACGCCCGCTCACGGAAGAAGAAACAATTCAAAGTCTAAAGGCTCAAGTAGCCGTGTTGATAGAAGCCATCAAGCTCCTAGTCCCTCCTCACGATTGGGAAGCTACAATGCAGAAATTCGGTATTGCCCTTGAAGAATCACCTCAAGAAGACCTTCAACTCAATGCTGAGGAAAACCCAATGGAAATGGAGCTTTGCAATGATCTCTCTCTCACTAATGAGAGTGAAATTTCGAGTATCTTGGGACAACCTCACTTGGAAGCGCCTCAATCTCATATCCATGTTGCGGTGGAAGATCAAAGTATAGAAGCTTGCGAATATGAAGTGATCAATCATGCTCCCCACCCTATGCCGAGTTCTCCCACCCTTGAAGAATATGTTAGTAATGAGATAGAGCATCCAAGCATTTTTTAAGAGGATGCTTCTTTTGGCCCAAATGAAAGCTTCAAGGAACCGTTCCCTCACTTCTACACTCCACCGAGCATTGAGGCTCAAATTTCTTATTTCCACCCGCCTCTCGAGCATCAAGAAGAATTCATACACTTAAGTGAGTTGGGTTTGATATTTCCTATTGCCGACATGGTCAAATGGCCTATTTTTTGGGAGTCGGCAGCTAAGGAGGTGTTCAAGTTTAAAGGCCTTCAATTAAAGCACTTCCTTGGTCATGGATTTTATGGGAATGCTATGTGTGCATTTCTAAATGAATCGGTGCCTCCGTAGGCGAAAAATTGGTTTCTTTTATTTCTTTTGTATTTATATGTCTTGTATTTTGAGTCGCTTTTCCAAGCCCTCCCAAGTTTGTGGGTTTGTAGGGAGGTGTAACATAGAGTCCCCACACCAAAAATATATATATATTTTTTTAATTTACAATATAATTGCTCTCATATATTTCTTTTGAGCTTTGATTTGATGTAGGGGTTGAGCAATTATTCAAGTTTGGGGGTGACTCGCGGAGGTTCATGGAGCGACGTATTCATGGCTTGGACTTCAAGTGCACCGACTTTGAGGGAGTTTTCTCTTCTCTTTTCTCCCCCCCTTTATATGCATTTTTATGATCATGAACATTGTGGGCAATGTTCGGTTCTAAGTTTGGGGGTGTGGTCGGTCTTATCTTTGCCCTCGATTTTTTTGGAAAATTTTGAAAATTTTTAGAAAATTTCAAGCTAATTTGGATCCCATTAATTATGCTTTGATCATTCATCTTATCACTTTGGCGCTCATAGAGTTGTATGTGCATTATTTTCTTGGATTCGACATTGAGATTATTACATGCATAGTTGAGGATATTTTGTGATTTTTGTGCTAGCCTTTGCCTCATTCATGTTAAATAGCGCCCATGTGTGGATCTCTTGATAATTTTTTAAGCTAAGCTCTAGCTTTGGTTGTGCATGTGTTATGAGTACCTTGTTGTGAGTTGTGATGCCGTTGGATGATTTCAAGATTAATGAATAGCTTGGCTTGTGAGTATGACAATAGCATGATATAGGCCATGTTTGACTCGTTTGTGCCATATCGACCTACCCATGTTCACATTAAATCCCTAGTTTCCCATTTGAGCCTTATTGAAAGAATGGTGTGTGCAAAAGCACACAATGACCCCCATTCGCCTTCATTTCTATCACCCGCATTGACTTATCCCATGAGCCTATACACTTTATCCAACCCTTTGAGAGAGCACTTTGTGAAATGAATTTTTAAATTTATGTCTTGGATGGAGTATGTGCTTCATGGAAGTATTGTTCTTCATGTATTGGTGTGGTGTGATTTAATCTTGGTTGATGAGTTGGAGTAGTTTATCTTGTAAAAAAAGGGGCCCTTGTGAAAAAAAAAAGAAAAAAATCAAAAGTGAAGGGCAACCCAAAATTGTGAACCATTTGTGCTTTAAAGTTATTCAAAGAGGGGAATTGTGGGATAAAAAAAATCATTTGTGGTAGTTTGATGTACTCTCAACCCCAAGTTTTTGATATGTAAAAGAAAAAGAAAGAAGAAGCTAAGTTTGGGGGTTGTTGAGAAGAATGTTGAGTTATGATGAAGTATTTTGTCTCATGAAGTTAGACTTGAGTATGATTTTGAAGGCTTCACTTGTGCTCTCTTGTCTTGATTTCCTTCCCTTCATTTGTAACTCAACCTTGGCCTAAAGTTACAAGCTTGCAAAAGTCCAATTGATATTGTCATGCCATGGGTTATTGCCTTGTGAAGTATATATCTCTTTCGGTTTCATGGCTTATGCTTGGTATTTCATTGAACGTTCAATCCTAGCTAGAGTGATGCTATTTAGTCATGGGCTTGTGCTTCATGTTTTTAAGTAAGTGTTTGAGGAAAGTTTGATAGCATTGAAATCACATCATACGTTGGTTATGCATTTTTATAATCTTGAGTTTGATTTCTTTCATGGTAATGCATGTGGGATCTTGATTGAGTGTCTTCTTCATTCCATCGTTGTCTCGAGCTTATCCATAATCCATATCTCTCTTTGATCGGGACGATCAAAGCTTAAGTTTGGGGGTGTTGATAAGCTTATTATTTTCTATTATTTTCATAAATTTTTCGGAATTTTATAGGTTATTTTGAGCTTTGATTGATAATTAATTGCATTTGAGATACTATTTTTATGTATTTTCATGCTTCATGTAGGTATCGCAAAGATATTCGAGTTTCTATGGCTCAATATATGCAAATCGAGGACATTCCGGGCTTCAAAGTTAAGTTTAGACGCTTGCCGTTAAGTTTCGTTAAGGATTTGAAGGCAATAGAAGGCAACAGAAGCTAACAGAACTTAACTGAAGCTGATTGAGGACTAAATTGCGAAGTCTGGGGGAAGAAGGACTTCGCTAGCCAACTTCAGAAACTTAGGGAATCCGGCGCTCATGTTAGGAGTGCAGGGGAGGCTGGAGCAAATCCCTGAAAGTCGCCCTCATTAATGCGTTGTCAACTTGTGAAGCGGCCACGTCACCGCCGCCCACTACTCCTGACCCGCGTGTCTCTCTGATGGATCCAAGCCGACCCGCGTCTTGCCCTGCCCCATCCAGCCCATCAGCCCTCCAATCCGGCTCACTTTCTCTCACAGCCCTCGCCCCGTTTCTCCTTGGATGACCCGCGTTCCTCTCCCCCTATTCGACCCTTTCCCAGCCGCGACCCTGCCTCTCCTTTTCTCCCTTTTTTGCCCTCAATTAATTCCGGCTCTTCCCTTTTTGCCCCTATTTTGTAAGTGCCTTTGTTGACTTCATTTTATTTTCATTCCAGCGGCCAATTTCGAAGAACAGAAGACGGAAGCAGCCTTAAGGTTTTAGGGCATTAGCCCTAAAACTCTCCAAATCCATTTTATTCACCTCTCCATCTCTCCACCAAAATTAAAAATGCACCAATTTTGAAGGTTTGGAGCATCAAATCAAGGGTCAAGGGAGCAAGATTAAGTGAAGTCAACCAAGATTTGCAACATTAATTGGTTTAATTCTTCCACCTCTTTATTTATTTTAATGTTGTAATTTTTGGAGAAACTTTACATTTATTTTGATACCTTGATGATGAGCTAAATACATTTTTGGATTGTGATTATTATCTATGTTGAATGTGATGTTTTAATTTAATTTCTCTCTATTTGATGTATTACTCATATATTTTTTGTTATTATCATTGTGTGATTAATGCTTTTAATGAAGTCATGAATCATTAAATGAACCCTAGAATGATATGATAATGATTCTGAAAATCGTGATAATTGTTTACGTCTCTAAGGCACACCGATTGTCGAAGGCCGTAGATAGTTATTGGGTGCTTGATCTACCACGCGGCTATTTTCTCCCTTAGGCTATGTGTTGCGAGGATATGAGCCCGTAGCAAGGATGAGTGATAGCTATGTTTTTCTATACGTAGCGAAAGCCCGTAGAAAATATTAGTGCGCACCCGACTACCGAAAATTTGAGTTAAGAAAAATAGAGAGTTAAATTAAACATTGGCTAGACTAGAAATATCACAATCCTATTCTTTTTAACCTTGATTTGATGTTGCCGCTGTTTCACTGTCGCGTTAATTTAGTTTATTTTCTTGCCTTTATTTTCTTGCCTTTATTTTGTTTATTTTATTTTTATTTTAAATCTAATTTCCGTTAGCTTAGATAAAATTAGGTGTGCCCAATTTTAGTACTTAGGATTTATTTCTAGCTCTATCCTCGTGGGATCGACTCGTACTTCGAACTTTATTACTTGTTTGACCGGTAATCTTGCCCGTGTTACGTTCGCACACATCAGATAGAAACCTCAATCACCAAAATTTGTATTTCTTTTTTATGTGTATGTCAAGCTCAAGTGCACAACAAGTCAACAACTATGTAGCTAGCTTCTCTTCCACAAAATCAACATCCTTGACGCCTTACACATACGAGAGTATAACTATATAAGATAAGACGATCGAAAACAATTTCTAAACGTACACTGCATCAAATGCAGTAACATTAACATGAAATAGTCCTTAGCCTTCATGAAACGCAAAACAGACATAGTGAGGTTTTATGTCACTACAAAGTGCAAGCCCTCAAACAAGGTGGCTCATTAAGCAGTGGTCTATTTTCCAATTTTGATAATGCCAAGCAGACTACTGGCTCAAGCAAACAAGTTTCTCTATACCTGAGTACAAAAGTATATCAATTACTGTTGAAAATTCGGTCTTTTCGTTAGGGATCTATATCGATTTTATATTGTCTAGTTTTATAGTGGGAAAGAAGTAGATTTGGTCCTCATATCTCTGAAGACGTTTGTTCTAATCTAGCAGGGAACAACAGGTTCTACAGAAGTAATTCTCGTTGGTTCCCTCGAAATTGCAATAGCTTTGGCTCTTCAGGAGGTATTAGATACAACCTCTTCACATGAACAACTTAATCCAATATGCCACACAATAACTGAAGACCATTAAAAAGAGATAAAATTGTCACATTTTTCACAGGAGCACTAATCATATGCATGAGTTACGTGCAACACTATAATAGATACTAAATTGGGTTTAAAATAGGGTCATGAACTGACAAACACATTATGAAATGTAAATGTACAGCTGCACAAGTATCAAGCAGCAATTATAAGTAAATGACAATAAATAATGTGATCTTGCTCCTATCTTCAATTAAGCATAGCCAAACACTATCATAAGCAGTCACTGTTGGCCCATACACTTTTTATTATTGTGGATTTTTCTTAAATTTATAACTTAGGTCGTGGTAAATGATGATTCATCGGGAGACGTTATGGCACTTCAACACCAGATACTTCTTTTAAAGGTACTAATGAGATTTTATAACAATGTTGTGTAAGTCATCAACTCTCATATAAAACTAACAAATGTTCCTCTAATATGAGGAGCTTGCTGCCCTCAAATGCCACAATATATCCAGGTCTTTATCTTTTGGTCCAACAATCGTAAACGATTCATGTCAGGAACATGCATATGATTGCAACACAAATGCACTTGAACCTGATCAGGAGAGACTGAATAATATGCTGTGATGCGAGTTCAAAGACACTCTGAGATTTTCTTCAAAACCGGTTCATTGAGTTATGATCGTTGACCAACTCATTGAAAAGGTATTAGGGTTGTATGTCACGTAGTAGAAGCATTTCATATCAGATTATTAGGATTGGATACATGGTTTATGCGTATCTACACTCTTAAGACATTTTGGACTAAAAGTAAGAAACTAATTGGTTCAAATCAGTTTGACACTGGCATTTGTAAACTGTAGACCAAAACTAGAGGAAGAATTTCTCTGATTCCTGGGATTTCACATAAGAAAAATTAGAGGCAAAAAAGAAATTAAATGTGTACATTTAGAAATTTAGGTTGTTTGATTTCTGGAGGTAGATCCATGACCACTGGACTATATAGGGCTTGGAATAGAAGAAACTATCGTAGAGATCCCCGCACTTTGCAACATCTAAATTACTCGGACCTCACTATCTATTGTAGATTGTAGGGTAACTTGTAACTGAGACCTTAAGTCCGTAATTTGTTCTTGATGACTAATATCTCTCTCTTCATGATGACGGTCTCACTCCTCATCACGGCAATCTCGCTCTACAATTACTTCTCTTAATCGAGCTATCTCATCCTCGTAATCATGGATTAATGGAGTTGAGTTCTGAGATAGTGTAGAGCTTCTTATACCACCTCATATAACTCGACCATGTCCATCGCTGCCTATTACGTCTAAGAATATCTTCTTTCCCTTCTTTGCATCATCCTGTTCCTTCTCTGATAATTCATCGAGCCGTCTCTGCAATGTTTTCTGTAAAAACAAAAAAAAAAAACAAAAACAAGCTTATTCAAACTAGCTCAATATTCAAGGTAAAAGTAACAAGTAATTATTCAATCATTAATCTAATGCATATTTCATATATTACCTCTAATCCAATTTCTCAATTATCTTTAGTATACTTTCCATTTTTGCTATGGGTTACTCTCCATACACTATTCAAATCTGTAGTTTCGTTATTTCTTTTCCTCTAATGATATTGAAGAAAAAAAAAGAAGGCAAAACATTTAGTTACATTCAATAACTAGTGTCATTATTCATATCAAAAAGTTGTACTTGTGTGCCTCATTACATAAGTCTAGTGAACAACCAATCATGGAATAAACTTTTACTAACCTTATGAATTATATTCGGAATTGATGAACAAGAATTATGTCATTTCTAAATTCTCTCAATCTATTTTGGTTTTTTCGTACTTGTATCTCAGACATTCTAATTAATAGAGCATAAAATTAATGTGTGTTTTTAATAAGTTGAATATATCGTATGCTCGCACATATATAGAAAATCCTTAGACATTGTTCCAACTAAAAACTTGTCCAAGACTTTATGAAACCGATGGAGACTAAGTGCTTCCTTTTTTCCCCTTTGAAATGAGAGGTAAACTTTGTCCCTCACTCTTGAATGAGATGAGTACTCTTCCTTTTGTTTTTTTTGTTGGTGTTCTATGCCGGCTACTAATTCATATTTTGGAGATAATAATAAGGATCTTGTGACACTACTGCATGATGAAAATGAAGCAAGATCACTCGAAAAAGAGTGAAGATTCCAAGCCACCACAAACGATTGACAAAGATGAAGGTAGGGTACGACTCCATCTTCTTATAAGAAACTCGGTTGGCTTCAGAAAATTGTTTATAGTGGACCAATGAGGGTGGTTGCAATTACTAAATCTCATGGTCTGACATCTCGTGATCTATCTATCTATCTAAGGCTACTTGGCCAATTTGCCCATCGATAATGCCCATCGATAATGCCCCTGATAATGGTGATGATTACAACCGGTATTTAGTTTATGTTGTTCTTGGACTTCTGCTCTTCGGATAACCGAGCAGAAGCTAACCCAGATACGCATCGCACATTATGACGCAGGGCGTCGGAACTTACGACGCCTACAATGCATATCGAAATGTGTCAAACCCAAAGCATAGCCGACTGTTGAAGCTTTCTTCACCCTGTGTCCTTGACAATATATGTAACCTGAATGACAATTTTGAACATGAGGCATCCTCAAGTTTTACCTTCATAGGATGAAGAATTCCAAGAACTGTAGTTCTTGGCCTCTGAATTGATAGGTAAGAGTGCTAATATGTAATGTGCAGCTACAACCCTTAACAAGACCCTGTTCCAAAATTGTGTACACTAGTTGACTCCAACGAGACTTATTGAGTTAGACTAGGGTTTTCTCTTTTATCATTACTATAACATCAAGATCTCATTTGCACAACAGAAATCCCCTTGAATCCATAAATGGCACATGGCTTTTCCTTGACATCAAGCAATTGTTTCACTTCTTCTAAGAGAGTAAAAGATAACTAATTAAAATACGTAATATGTGTTAATGAGTGGAATTCGAGACATGATAATGGAGAGGGTGAAGAATTCATTTCATTGATAGGAATTCTCTTATGTTTCTGATCGTCTAATTGAAGTATATAACTGAATACAAGAAACTGATGTAAACAACCAAACTAACAGACAACTTAACTGACTAACAGAACTAACAGAAACAATTACATATGTCACCCTTTGTCTTTGTTGTATGTACACCCGACTCCCTTACACTTTGCTGTAGCTGATATGTCTTCTTGCTGAGCACACTTTGCCTCTTCAGTTTGTGTCTGCTTGCCTTTTGAGTCCTTAGCTTCATCACCCCCCCGCAAGCTGGAAGAGGTGAAGAGATTCAGCACACCCAGCTTGGCCTGTAAGTGTAGGAGTTGAGGAATAGACAGAGCCTTAGTGAAGAGATCTGCAACTTGGTCATTGGTTGAAAGATAGGCAGTGGCAATCAACCCTTTGTCAATTTTCTCCTTGATGATGTGACAGTCAATTTCGATATGTTTAGTCCTCTCATGATAGACTGGATTGGCAGCTATGTGGAGGGCTGCTTTATTATCACAATGAAGAGGGATAGGAAGTGAACTGTAGATTTGGAAATCCCTTAGTAGGGCATGGAGCCATGTGATCTCACAACATGTTGAGGCCATGGCCCTATATTCAGATTCTGCTGAGGATTTGGAGACAGTAGGTTGTTTCTTGCTCTTCCATGATACAAGAGATGAGCCTAAGAAGATGCAAAAACCATCCGCATCTTCTAGTGGTTGGACACCGCCGCGCATCACAAGAAGCAACAAGATCACTTGTGGACCGAGAAGAGAAGAATGTGCCCCGTCCCAGAGACACTTTGAGAAACCCGACCACTTGAGGGCTTGCATATGAGGGTGTTTTGGTTGAGCTAGGAACTGACTCAGCACATGAACTGAGTAGGCAATTTCAGGTCTTGTAATGGTAAGATAAAGTAGTCTGCCAACTAGTCTTCTGTATCTATCAGGATTAGGAACAGGAGTGCCTGAATCTGGAGAAAGATTATGATTCTGAGAGATAGGAAGAGAAGATGGCTTGGCATTGGTCGAGCCGCGAGATGATGTCCGCAAGATTTCCTTTGATGAAGGCAGATACCAGATGAGTTCCTAGCAATTTCTAGACCCAGAAAGAACTTCAGATCACCCAAGTCCTTGATAGAAAACTAAGAGTGCAGATAATGTTTTAAAGCAGCAATGGCTTGAGGATTGGATCCTGTTATCACAATGTCATCAACATAGACCAATAGGGCTGTGAAACCAGCAGATGTGGACTGAGTGAACAGGGTATGGTCATTGGTGGATTGAGTAAATCCAAATGATTTCAAGGCTGAAGATAGTTTATGAAACCATTGCCTTGGTGCTTGTTTCAGTCCATATAGGGATTTGACTAACTTGCATACCATATTAGGCTGAGAGGAGTAATATCCAGGAGGGAGTGTCATAAAGACCTCCTCATTTAGATCACCATGCAAAAAAGCATTGGATACATCCATTTGGCAAAGAGGCCAATTCTTCATGGCTGCAACTGCTAGCAGGACCCTAACAGATGTCATCTTTGCTACTGGAGCAAAGGTGTCAAAATAATCAAGTCCTTCAGTTTGTGTAAATCCCTTTGCCACCAATCTGGCTTTTAGTTTGTCAATGGAACCATCCTGCCTATATTTGATCTTATATATCCATTTACAGCCAACTACTTTCTTACCAGCAGGAAGGGGCTGCAAGACCCAAGTTTGGTTTCTTTCTAGAGCCTCTAGTTCTAGAGCCATAGCCTTACACCACTGAGGGCTTTTCACAGCTTGAGCATAAGTTTTAGGTTCAAAGGCACTATCAATGTTGTTAATATAGGATTGATAAGCAGGAGAAAGATGAGGATAAGACATGATGTTGTTTATGGAATAAGGAAAGTACCTTTGAACACAGGCTCCACTAGAGGATGAAAGATTGAAAGGTAAATTGGTATAGTCTTTAAACTTCACAGGAATAGTCCTCTGTCTGACAGGTCTAGGAGCAGGAGAAGGACTATCAGAGGGAGGTGTAGGAGGACTATCAGAGGGAGATGAAGGAGTGCAGGACACATCAGGAGTAGGGGTAGTGGCAGAGGGTGTGTCAGGAGGATCATCTTCCATATGTTGATGACTGAAGGAAGGAAAGAGAGAAGTGGGAGATTGGGAAGATGCAGGATGTTGGGAGAAGGGAAACTGTGATTCATAGAATACTACATCCCTACTATAAAAGACTTGTTTGGTGGTCAGATCATACAGTTTATAAGCTTTCTTCCCATAGGGATAGCCCAAGAATATGCATTTCCTAGCTCTTGGCCCAAACTTATCTCTATTGTGTGGTAAGGTGGATGCAAAACAAAGACATCCAAACACTTTAAGATGATTGTAAGTAGGTTTGTGACCTAGCAATACCTCATATGGAGTTTTAAATTGCAGAAGGGAACTAGGAGATCTGTTTATAAGGTAAGTGGCTGTGAGCAGGCAGTCACCCCAAAAAGAAATAGGCAGATTTGATTGAAATCTAAGAGCCCTAGCCAATTCTAAAAGATGCCTATGTTTCCTTTCTGCCCTGCCATTTTGTTGAGGAGTGTCTATGCAAGTGCTTTGCTGAATTATCCCAAGAGGTTCAAGTATAGAAGAGACAGTGTGATTGAAAAATTCAGTTCCATTGTCTGATCTAATTTCTTTAACAGAAGCATTGTATTGAGTTTTGACAAGGTTGAGAAAGTATTGAATGAGCTTGGGAACTTGGTCTTTTGATTTTAAGAGAAATGTCCAGGTAGTTCTGGAGTGATCCTCAACTATGGTTAGAAAGGAATTATGACCATTGTGAGTGAGATGTCTGTAGGGCCCCCACACATCACAGTGTAAGAGTGAAAAGGGAGTATCAGAATGAGTGCTACTTAATGGAAATGGTAGTTTTGTTTGTCTGGAAAAATGGCAAACTTCACAAGGAGAAATAGAATTGATTTTATCTATAGTGCAAACATCTAAATGTTTAAGAGTGCTTAAAGGCATATGCCCAAGTCTTAAATGCCATAGGGCTAATTCTTGGTTGACAGAAGTACAAGTTGAACAAGAACCAACTGAGTTTTGAGAATCACTATTACAGAAAAAGGAATGATCAAGAAAACAGTACTAGCATTGGAAGTTTTTACAGATTTATTTCCTGGAAGCCAAGTCCTGTACAATCCACCAATCGCCTACCAATCTCCTGGTTTCCTGTGTGCTAGGTCCTCAAGAAAGCATACAGAGGCGTAAAACACAAGATTACAACCATTATCAAGTGTCGGCGCGATAAGAGGTTAAAGTGGAAAGAGGGCACAAACAGAACATCATTTAAGACAATGTTCTTATCAAGATTGATAGTACCTTTATAGGCTATCTTGGCTGTTTGACCATTTGGGAGATGGATAGAGGCATTAATGCTTACAGGATCAACAAGTAAATCAAAATTGGTTGTTATGTGATCAGTGGCCCCAGTGTCAATGATCCATTCTGTGGAATTAAGAACCTGACTAGATGAAGTAATACTAGTGCAAGCAATGTTACCTGCTATATGAGATTCTGGGCAGTCTAAAGTAGATCCTGTGTTAGAAAGAAGCTGCAGAAGTTGGTTGAATTGAGCAGAGGACAGTTTCTGGACACCTGACTTATCATCACCAACATTTGGATCAGCAATTTCATCACTAACAACATTGGCTGCCATGCTCTTAGTCCTGTTCTTGGGCATTCTATTAAGATCTGGTTTGGTCCCAAAGCTTTATGCCACCGATAACCATGCAGGTAAAAACACTTGTCCTTAGTGTGTGAATCCCCATGACAAAAATCACACCATGTTTTTCCTTTTTGTGAAATGACCCCAGACTTGTTACTGTTATTATTTCTAATATTCTTCCTTCCATTTCCAGAAAAATTGGAGTCATTAGTTTTACTCAGAAGAGCAGCAGACAGATCTGTGAGATTAACATTGTTACCTGTTCCATTACTACATTTCCTTTGAGTTTCTTCCTGGATCAAAATATTTTCAGCTTTGCTCAGACTAGGAAGAGGATTCATCATAATGATTTGACCTCTTGTATTGGTGAATGTATCATTCAATCCCATCAAGAATTGAAATAATTTCTGTTCATGTTCATAGTCTTCTTGCTTTTGAGTAGCCCCACAGGTACATCCACAAACACACTTAGGAACCATACTAAGATTATTCAGTTCATCCCACAAACCCCTGAATTTAGTGAAATAGGTTGAAATGTTTTGGCTTCCCTGATAACATTCAGCTAGTTGTTTTCGGATTTGGAAGGTTTTTGGGGCATTATTCTGGGAGAATCTAGCATTTAGATCTTCCCAAATAGCCTTCGCAGTTGAGAAATATACTATACTGGACTTAATGTCCGGAGCAACAACATTCAAAAGCCAAGCAATTACCATGTTATTACACCTATTCCACAAATCCACATATTTCGAAGTTGGAAGTGGCTTTTTATTCTTTCCATTAACCAATCCCAATTTGTTCTTAGCAGTAAGAGCAATTATGACAGACAGTTTCCATTGATTAAAATTGACGAATCCAAGATTTGTGTGACCAAAGATCATCCTGTGGTGATCGTTGGGATGTAGAAATAAGGGATGAGAGGAATGAACCTGGAGAGTCGAAATATCCAGATCGTATTCGTCTATGGCTATCTCCTCTTCAAGTTCCTCTTCGTTGTGTTCCTCTTCATTACAGCTGTTCGCCATTGGAGAAGTGAAATCAATGAATGTCAGAAACAAGGAAACCTAATTTCAGAGGGCTTCTCGAATTTGATCGACTTCGAATTTGATCCAAGATTCGAAATCAACCGGAGTGGATTACAAAATCGATATCTCTCTCGGTCTTAGATCAGAGTTTTGGCGGAAGAAAAATGGATCAGATCATGCTCTGATACCATGTTAATGAGTGGAATTCGAGACATGATAATGGAGAGGGTGAAGAATTCATTTCATTGATAGGAATTCTCTTATGTTTCTGATCGTCTAATTGAAGTATATAACTGAATACAAGAAACTGATGTAAACAACCAAACTAACAGACAACTTAACTGACTAACAGAACTAACAGAACTAACAGAAACAATAACATATGTCACCCTTTGTCTTTGTTGTATGTACACCCGACTCCCTTACACTTTGCTGTAGCTGATATGTCTTCTTGCTGAGCACACTTTGCCTCTTCAGTTTGTGTCTGCTTGCCTTTTGAGTCCTTAGCTTCATCAATATGCTATGAGAAAACACTTACAAACTTCTTGAGTGGAATCAAATAAGTTATGAAAATCATGAGAAAAAGCCAAGGAGTGGCTGGATGCAGTTTATCAAACAACCCATAAACAAAGTTTCACCATCCCTCAGCCATTCAGATGACCAGGCACAAACACGATGAGCCAGATCAATTAAGGCCTTAAATAATATTAAAAGGCTGGAAAAAATAAACTTACAGGCATAAACTTTCAAAAATTGCTAATAAAGGTTGGTTATTCAATAGAGGACTCGATCAACCCTTGGGCCTGTTTGATTTGGCTTATCTGGAAGTGCTTATGAGTTATAACTTTTCATAAGTTGTTTTTGAAGTGTTTGATTTCACTTATGGTAATGTTGGTAATTGGGCTTGCGGCCCGATTATTTAGTCCCGCCCACATGGAAATAATATTTATATTATTTATTGGTTAATTAGAATCCTAATCCAAGTGGGGTTAGGATTGACTTAACCTACAAGAAATAGGTTTCTTGTAATAATATAAATAGAGCAACTAAGGGGATAAAACCCTAATCAACTAATTGGAGAACACGTCTCCTAACATTGGCTGCCCCCTCTCTCTCCCTAAAATCTATCTCACCAAAATACTCCTCTAGCCTAATCATAAAGAGGCTTGGATTTGCGGTGTGAACCAGTATTGATATCCGTGCTCCGTGTCAATCCGATGAGAGAGACTTGCAGGTTTGTAGATCTTGGCATACGAAGATCGTAGCTCAAGCGAAATTCTTCCGCTGCATACAAGGCTCTAGTTGGCATAAAGGTAATCCTTAATTACTGTTTTGGTAGCGAACTTGTATGATATATATATGATATATTCTTCATTGGTATCAGAGCCATATTGCTTGATTGCTCGTATTGTTATGCCATGAATCGCATGCTCTTCTTTTTGGGTTTGTTTAAAAGTTTTACCCGATAACGAAACAAATGGGTTTTATTATTTTATGTGTAAAACTTTAAAATTTTCGAGAAAAATTTATATGTCTGAGTTCCCTACGACGAGGCGAACAACATACTAAATTCTCGTTGAATTCCGTTGGGTATTTTTCAAAATATCGCAAACCCAAGTTTTGTTGAAAACAGTTTTTTCCGAAACTTTGCGTGCTGATTTGACCTGTTTATATTCTGTAAAATCGTGATTTTATGGACTGTAATTATAGTACTCCGTGAGGGATTTCCAACGACATATTATATGCTTAATTTGGACTTAAAATGAACGTTTTATGGCCTCGCGAAGTTGGCCCTTCGCGAATCGATTTTTTGGGTTAAAAATTCGACTGAAAAACGACCCCCACTCTCGGCCTCGATACACGTGCCATTTTGGGCACTCCTTTCAAGATAAAAAGTACACCAATGGGAAGTACTTGATGAGTCGAGTCCAACGCCACCGGCCGTGCAGTCATCGGACCACCAGAAGGCGGCGCGTGGACTTCAAACGCCGGTGAGGCGCGTGTAGTAGGGCGTGGAAGGCTGACCAGTCAACGATCAACCATTGACTGATGACGTGTTCGACACGCCGCCACCACCGCCACGCCATCGGTGGGACCCATTCCTGAAAGTTTCTGCGGCGCCATCGATGCCACGCCGAGCCACGCCATCGCGCCGCCTACCCCGCTTCCGCCATCGATGACGCCAACCCTATGCCCGCCGCATCGGCCTTTAGAATGAAGCCCACACGCGCAGGTGGCGCGTGGGGGCACGTGCGGCCAATCTGGAGCTCCGATCGGCAAACGGCTGGCGCGTCTGGCTCTGTTTTGGCCTTCTGAGTCCAATGGTGGTCTCTGTTTTGATCAATTGAGCATGTAAATATTTTTTTTTGATTTTTCAGTGTGTAAAAACCTGTTTTCTGATTTTTAAAAATTACAAATATAATTTTCGGTTTTTGTCATTCTATCTGTTTAGGCTGTTTGGGACTGTTCTGGAATTTTTTAAAATTCTTTGTAATTTTTAAGCTATTTTAAGTCATTTTTAGCATATTTAATTGTCGTTTTGGGCTCTAAAATTGCGATTGGGACTATACGAGACCCAATAATTTTATTTTCAGTAGTGAAAATATTTATGTGCATGATATGTACTTGATGGATCTGTTCTATCATATTTCTTTTGTTTAAATTATCAATTTATGAATATTTTCATGTTGTGCATGCTTTGGTTGTGATTACGAGCCTCGCGGATTTTCCCTCCTTACGTGTATGATGTGATTATATTTAGTAATTGATTTTTCGAAACAAAAGTGAATCAAAAAAATATATATATATATGTTTATGTTTTTTTTTTTGCAACAAATTGTAGTGAAATGACTTCTCAGAATGTAATCGCTGACCTTAATAAGGGTGAGAAATTGAATGACACAAACTATAGGGTTTGGCAAAGGAAAATCACATACTTGCTAAACGAGCAAGAGGTTCTGGACAACCTTGATACTGTGATGGTAGAACCAGAGTTGGGTAATTCTACCCTAGCTCAAAATCGCAAAGATGAGCTTGAGGCTACGTGCTATGATACGAGTCGCACAATGAGTGTTGCAACTTGTGATCTTTCTTTTGTTTCCCTTGAGGGTCCACGCATGCCATATGGGCAACGTAAGAAACAAGTTAAAGGAATGCAAGCTCATAATCAATCAAAACTAAATCAAATCACTATTCTTGAGGCTGAGTGTCATGAATCGAATCGCGCGATAAGTGCTGCGACTCGTGATCTTGCTCTTGTTTCCTTTCAGGGTTCGCGCAAGCCACACGGGCAACGCAAGAAACAAGCTAAAGGCAAGAAGACTCATAATTTGGCCCCCAAAAGTGACAAGATTGCTAAACGCCATAGAGGCAAAAAGGATATTGCTAGGAAAAAGTGCTACAACTGTGGTACCTTGGGTCATTTAGCTCGGACTTGTGATCTTGAGCCCAAGAAGGTATCACTTAATCCTATCTCCATGCAAAGTTGTGTTTGCTCTCATGTTTTATTAGCCGAATCTCTCCCTGTGTGGATTGTAGACTCAAGCTCAACCAAACATGTGACGAGGGATCGAGAAGGATTTGTAGATTATCGAAAAGTTCCTGCTGGTACAAGAAGAATTTTCATGGGAAACAGTTCGTCTGTTGAAGTCAAAGGAGTTGGCTCATACCAACTTCAATTGCGGAGTGGACGCATATTGACTCTTCATGAAGTTCTTTATGCACCTGGAATTCGACATAATCTACTATCAGTAGTACCATTGCTAGGACATGGATATTCTTTTAATTTTAGTAATGATCACTTGGATATTTGTTTTGGTGATGAGGTTTTGGGACATGGTTCTTTGTTAGATAATTTCTTTAAATTAGATTTGTTGACTTCCCATAATTCTTCTCTAATTCTTCTTCTTGCATGGTTTATGATGATTCTAATTCTGAGTTGTGGCATGCTAGACTTGGACATATAGGAAAAGATAGGATGACTAGATTGGCTAGAGAAGGCCTATTGGGGTCTCTCAGCAATGTCAACCTACCCTTGTGTGAATCTTGTTTGGCAGGAAAAGCTTGCCGAAAGCCTTTTGGTAAGGCAAAAAGAGCCACACACCTATTAGTGTTAGTCCATTCAGACATTTGCAGACCAATGAATGTTAAGGCACGTCATGGAGCTTCCTATTTTCTCACTTTTATCGATGACTACACACGCTTTGGTTATGTTTACCTTATTTCTCACCGCGATGAAGCTCTCAAGTGTTTTGAGCGCTTTCTCGCAGAGGTTGAGAATCAAAAGGATAAAAGCTTAAAAACTTTTAGAACTGACCGGGACCGTGAGTATTTATCTGATCAATTTAAAGAATTGTGTGAGAAAAAGGGAATACGCCGACAGTTGACAATTCCTAGAACTCCGCAACAAAACGGTGTTGCAGAACGAAGGAATCGAACATTGTTGGAAATGGTTAGGTCGATGATGGCACAGGCCAACCTCCCAATTTCATTTTGGGGGGATGCGCTAATGACTGCCGCCTACATACTTAACCGAGTGCCTTCTAAGTCAGTTCCCACAACCCCTTATGAACTTTGGAAAGGTGAGAAGCCTAAATTGGGGCATCTTCATCCTTGGGGTTGTACAGGTTATGTCCATAGTACTTCCAATAAGTTTGGAAAACTAGGCCCTAGAGGAAACAAATGTGTTTTCATAAGGTATTCAGATACCTCAAAGGGTTATGTTATGTATGGTGGAAAACCTAACGAAGGAATGACTGAATCAGAGTCGTGCAATGTTGATTTCATTGAGAATGATTTCCCACAGATAGGTGAAGTTATGAAAGACTTTGAACTTTTTGAGATGGAAGAAGAACACATGACATCTTTTGGCGAAGGAGGGAAATTGCCTCAACCTAATCCTATGGTACAACATGAGGTTGAACCTATGGAAGTCGCCAATGAGAGTCAAGGTGATCTTCATCCGAGTGGGAGTACGGATTCTAGTGGGAGTCCGATACTAGAACGAAGAAGTAAACGTGGAAATATACCTCGTCGTCGATTCGCGATCGAAGAGGAATCTTTCCTAACTACTTCTTTTCAATTCTAGTGAGCCTACATCGCTCAAAGAAGCTCTTTCTTTACCTACAAACAAATGAATGGATGAGCTGCAATGGAAGATGAAATTTCCTCTATGAAAAAGAATTAGGTTTGGGAGTTAGTTGATCTTCCGCAAGGTCGCAAGACTATTGGAAACAAATGGGTTTTCAAAGTCAAGCGAAAGGCAGATGGATCAATTGACAAATATAAGGCACGCCTTGTGGCGAAAGGCTTTACCCAAAGAGGGTTTAGACTATGAGGAGACATTCTCCCCTGTGGTGAGATTTTCTTCTGTTCGCCTAATCCTAGCGATAGTAGCACACATGGGTCTAGAACTTTATCAGATGGATGTTAAAACTGCATTTCTCAATGGAGAACTAGATGAAGAGATCTATATGACTCAACCAGAGGGTTTTGAAGTCAAGGGACAAAAGCAGTGCCGACTCAAACGCGTTCCATTTATGGTCTCAAACAATCATCTAGACAATGGTACATTCGCCAAGCGATAACATCAATTGGCTTTGTGATGATTGAGGAAGACCACTGTGTGTATGTTAAATGATCCAAGAAAAGATCTTGATTCGTCATTATATGTTGATGACATCCTACTAGCCGGGAATGATATGGAGATGATAAATGCCACTAAAGAGTGGTCGTCAGCGCTGATATGACGACTTGGGTGAAGCAAGCTATGTGCTTGGAGTAAAAGTCATTAGAGATCGTTCGAAAAGATTTCTTGGTTTGTCTCAAGAGACTTACATTAAGAAAGTTATCGAACGGTTTGACATGACTAACGCAAAACCCGTTGTCACTCCAATGGAAAAGGGATGTGTCCTTAGTACAAACCAATGCCCTAAGAATGAAGAAGAGAAGAAGAGAAGAAGAGAATGTCTACGACTCCATATGCAAATGCGGTAGGAAGCTTGATGTATGCTATGGTGTGTACTCGGCCTGACCTATGCTTTGCAGTAGGGATGTTGAGTCGATTCCAAAGTAATCCTGGACCTCAACACTGGATGGCAGTGAAGAGGGTTCTGCGTTACTTGGTGGGAACCACAAATTTAACCCTATGTTACCAAGGTGGGGATTTGAGTTTGAAAGGTTTCACTGACGCGATTGGTGGAGATGTAGATGGTTATAAATCTACTGGCTACGCTTTCCTCCTTGGTAGTGGAGCTATCTCTTGGAGTAGCAAGCGACAGACTAGCACCGCCCTATCTACGATGGAGTCAGAGTACATGGCTTGCTCAGCTGCGGTTCAAGAAGCTGTGTGGTTGAGGAGTTTTCTTCAACATCTTGATGTTACGACGCATGTGGATCGTCCTGTAGTCATTTCTTGCGATAGCATGACAGCTTTAGGTTACACTAAAGATCCCAAGTACCATGGGAAGACGAAACACATTAACATCAAATATCATTTCACTAGAGACATGGTTGCAGAAAAGAAAGTTGTTCTAGAATATATTCCTACTAGAAGCATGTTAGCCGACCCTATGACTAAACCTCTAGCTAGAGAGATCTTTCAGGATCATATGTTGGGTCTAGGGCTTCGTAGGATTTGACTTTTATTTTGAGAACACTTATGTTGACATTTGATTATTATTCATTATCGTTTGAATAAATTGCAGTTTCATTTTGTTCCTTTTATATGTTAATTGGATATCTTAATATGGAATTGTATGGCATATATATTTTTGATTAAAAGATGTCGTGGATATTGAATTGGCCCTCTCACACGGGTAATTCACCTTGTCGCCAGGTGGGCGAGAAAGTTGAGATAGTAATAGTCTTTGGTACCTACAAAGGGGGGTACGCAAATGACATTACATTTATCGCCTTGGCATACGGCCAAGATGAGACCTTTATAAGGTCGACTTTATATCCCAAGGAAAAGTCCGAATGTGAGATCTTAAAAGAGAGTCACTAGAAGAGTGACTGCTTTTAAGTACTCAAGTTAGACGCCAGAAGGGCGGCTAGACTAAGGTTCGTATGACGTTTGAGCATGACATGCCTGCTTCGTGTGGGAGTTCCGTCATAGCATACACTTCAT
Organism: Codonopsis lanceolata; assembly: GCA_013146195.2. Taxonomy (NCBI): domain Eukaryota; kingdom Viridiplantae; phylum Streptophyta; class Magnoliopsida; order Asterales; family Campanulaceae; genus Codonopsis; species Codonopsis lanceolata. The sequence continues at coordinate 9,323,201 of CM028381.1, read as the reverse complement.
ACTGTATGTGACTATAATGTGACTTAAGAAAGTGATTGAATGATCCCTGCTTCATCACTGTGTGAGTTCTAGTGATCAAATCGAGATCACAATTATACCCTATGTGACTTAGAACTATATCATGAACTTGGGCGTTGATGATGCTACTTTGGCATCTTGACCAGGGCTATGAACATACTGATCCTACAGGCATTCTTTGGGGAAGCTTGATCGACCAAGAGTGATTAATATGAGTGTCTAAGATAGTATGATATGCATCTTTATTTTGTGTTTCAATGCCATGGCGATCATATTGAACATACGGTTCAGGTTGATCTTGATACGAAACATATTGAGTTATAAGCTTACCTTCTTGAGGATTGAGGATGCTTAAATTGATGTATATATACGATGCAAGGGTATAGAGCGAGTTTTTGTTTTCTAACGAGGGCGTTCTATCTTGGTCGAATGGTGATTTGGTATAGCGCTCCACCCTTTATCTTTCTCCGTCATATGCAGCTTCACTTCCGGTATGAAGAAGCGGTGTTTAACGGGTTTTGATGATACGATGTGGTGAAGGTGAGTCCATGTGTGCAGTGGGAGATGTTGGTAGTGGGCTTGGGCCCGATTATTTAGTCCACGCCCATGGAAATAATATTTATATTATTTATTGGTTAATTAGAATCTAATCAAGTGGGTTTAGGATTGACTTAACCTACAAGAAATATGTTTTTGTAATAATATAAATAGGGCAACTAAGGGGATAAAACCTAATCAACTAATTGGAGAACACGTCTCTAACATTTGGCGCCCTCTCTAAAATCTATCTCACCAAAATACTCCCTCTAGCCTAACCATCAAGAGGCTTGGATTTGCGGTGTGAACCGATATATTGATATCAGGTGCCGTGATATCAATCCGACGGAAAGACTTGCAGGTTTGTAGATCTTGACATACGAAGATCGTAGCTCAAGCGAAATTCTTAGCTGCGTCTGAAGGCTCAGTTGGCATAAAGGTAATCAGCAATTACTGTTTTGATAGCGAACTTGTATGTTATATATATGAATATATCCTTCAGGTAAGAA
>CM028381.1:9273918-9322037 GCA_013146195.2 Codonopsis lanceolata | reverse complement strand
GCTTTCTTCTCAAAATCTTAGTGGGCGAGAAAGTTCACATGAGACAGCAGCGACCTCGCCTCGCCGAGCTGTAAATACCTCTACCGCCTCGTCACCGCTCTCTCCCTGAGAAAACTCTACGCCTACCTCGTTTGGCCACGGACACACCTGCAAGCCGGGTCCCTGCTCATGAAGAAGAGGACTTCAGAGACTCCATCTACGTGTCCTATGCACCGACCGAGGTGTAGACGAGATACATGCAATTGAGAAGGTGATTCTCGCATTAATGATAACGGCGAAAAATTGAAGCCGCATTTCAAAGCCCATGAAATGTATATACCGACTTTGCTCATGGGGTAAAATCTCTCGTGATAGGGGCCCGACGCCGCAGAAGCGATGATGAGACACGCCGAATTAACATAATATGCAATTATTTACCTCCCAAGAAAATCCATCGTGGCTCAAGTCTGGCGGCACTTCATCGCCAAACCTCCTTTATCTCTCAAGGAAAGAATGATACACTGCATCGGGACCTCTCCACCGCCGAACAAAGTGCTCAGAGCGGTCTCGCAAGACGCGACTGCTCAGCTCGACATTGTTCAGACGGATCGCCTAGCAAGAATGGCAATGGAGCAGCATCCTACTGTGAACCCCGAAGGAACGGAGATCAAAAAGTTTAAACCGAACTTCCAAATACAAACAACGCCGAGTATGAAGCATTGATAAAGAAAGGTGTCGAATCGGCCGCCGAATAGAGCTACTCAAATCTTAATCTTCGCCGACTCACTGTCGTGAAGCGTATTTGGGAGTATGGGGTAAACCACCCAACACCGGACAAATACCGAGCTAGCCTCGAACGTCCCGCCCAATTCGAATATTGGGAACCGGAGCAATAGAAGGGCCGAAAACATCAAGGCGTACCACCTCTCCAAAATGCCATTAGCCGAGCTCTGGCGAGCCTCCCCGAAACGTGGATCGAAATCCTCGATACCCGACCATTGACAAAAAAATAATGATGCTAGAACAAAGCCACGGAGTGTTGATCGATGACATCAAAAAGTACATCGACTGTGGATACCGCCTCAAACGACAAAGAGCAAGGATGGGCAATGGCAAGAAGGTCGCTGATACACCGTGAATCGGGGACATACTATACAGGCGATCTTTCACCAAGCCTCTCCTAAGGTGTGTCCGACCAGAAATCACTCAAGGACTACTGGCCGAGGTGCACGGAGGGGTGTGTGGAAGCCATCCAGGGGCTCGAACTTTGGCCTACATAATCATTTTTCATGGGTACTACTGGCCGACGTTAAGAAAGGATGCCGAGGTATATGCCCAAAATGCGACAAATGTCAAAATTGCTAACATCCCAAGATCGCCTCGGCACCTCAAACACCCGGTAATCGCAAAGATGGCCTTCGAAATGTGGGGACTTGACCTGATCGGGCCATTCCCTCTCGCCAAAGGCAAGAACAAATTTGTGATAGTCATGTGGACTACTTCACAAAATGGATCGAGGCCAGACCCCTAGCAAGCATCACTGAACAAAGGGCCATCGACTTCATTCGAGACAATGTCCTCTGCAGATACGGATTACCAATGGCCATCGTGTCGGATCACGGCACGCTTTTCAAACGTTCACCAAGAAGTTGCGAGGAGAGAGGAATTCGCCATTGGAAGTCTCTCGGTAGCACACCCCAAGGAAACGCCAAGCGGAAGCCGGAAACAAACAAATCCTTCATGCCTTGAAAAGAAGGTTGGACGACAAGAAAGGTGCTTGGCTCGAAGAGCTTCCGGCCGTCTTATGGGCTATCCGAACATCTCGCCGAGGTTCAACCGAGGAAACGCCTTTCAACCGAAGAAACGCCTTTCTCCTTGACCTCGATTACCTGGAGGAAAGAAGGCTCGAGGCCAGGATGAAGGCCATCAATTATAAAAAGCTAGCCAAGGCCCACCATGACAAAAGACTGAATCCACACACATTCTCCGGGCGAACTGGTGTTAAGGAAAATCGAGGTGATCGAAAGCAAGCCGAAGAAACAAGCTTTCTCCCAACCGGGAAGGACCGCATAAAAATCACAGCACACCATTCGAAAGCAGAACCTACAGGCTCGCAAAACCAGATGGAACCCCACTAAGGAACCCATGACATTCAGACCACTTGAAAATGTATTATCAATGATCTGTTATCTTGTTATAAAAGAAAAAATATCGATGAAAAACTTCTCTTTAAACCATGTATTCAGGACCGCTTTGTCTTTCCATTCAAAAAACCTCCTCGCCTAGCCGAGGAGAGGCCAGTCTCTAATGCCTCAAAACCTCCTCGCCTAGCCGAGGAGAGGCCAGGCTCTAATGCCTTCAAAAAACCTCATCGCCTAGCCGAGGAGAGGCCAGACTCTAATGCCTTCAAAACCTCCTCGCCTAGTCGAGGAGAGGCCAAACTCTAATGCCTTCAAAACCTCCTCGCCTAGCCGAGGAGAGGCCAGACTCTAATGCTTTCAAAACCTCCTCGCCTAGCCAAGGAGAGGCCAGACTCTAATGCCTTCAAAACCTCCTCGCCTAGCCGAAGAGAGGCAAGGCCCTAATACCTTTTTCTAAACTCAATTAAAATACTTGCATCAAACAGGAGAAGCCAAAGATAAAAAAAGTGATAACATGGATAGCAAACAAGAATAAATAAAAACGGAAAATACTTGCATTGTACACAACAAATAAAATTACAGATTACTTTCAAAAACCATTGTTTCGAAGTGTTTCTAAAAACCTATTCTAAATCCTCTCTCCTCTCACGGGCCTCTTCCTCACGAGCCGCCACCTGTTCAGAAACATACTGATGCTTCGACAGCTCCTCACGGCTAGTCTTTTGGCCTTCAAGCTCCGCCATCAATTGATCACCAACATATTAGGCCCGCTGAGAGGAAGCATGTCTAGGCATCGTATAGCGACGGTAACTATCCTTTACCCACACATTCTCCTGGGCCAATAGGGCGAAAATGGTTGCTTGCCTCGGCAGGAGGAGGTAGCCATTCGGGGGCCTGAGCTGCAATATCGACATCCTTGATCTGGCTTAGCTCGACATAATCAAAAGGCACAAGAGCGGCAGCACTTCGGCACTCCGCACCAAGAGAGGCAAGATTCGCCATCTTCACCACCTCCGGCATCGGCACACCAATCGCCACCGCCGCCCGGAAAGTCTGGACCCGACTGGCCTCCATATAATTTAGAGCCTCCACCCCGTAGGCTAGCGAGTCCCGATACCTCGCCAAAACCTCCTCCTCGCTTGGCTTCGCAGACAGCTCGACCCTCAGATAGTCGTTCTCGTCGATCAACCCTTTTAGCTTGGCCTCGAGCTCGGTCACCTTGCGATCCTTCTCACTAGCCTTGTCCTTCAGCATCTGCTCCCTCGCCAGCCAGGCCATCCTCTCGGCGCTAAGTTGAGAGATCTCATTAGTCTTCAATTGCAAATCCCCTTACAGGGACTTCACTTTCTCAGCAGAAGAAAAGATCTCCCCCTTTGCCTTATGCAGAGCCCTTTAGACACCCCAATTTCGTACCCCTGGTATGTGAATGACATAAAATATCAAGAACTGTTAAAACTTAACGAATGTCAAGTTGCAGAAGTCAAAAATGCGAAAGGAAAAGCAGGATGCGCGAAATGCTGGGGGAAAGTGTCAAAATTTGAAACTTCCAAAATCTCTTGGTGCCGCTGAAGGTTGCTTGGTGCCGCACCAAGCATGGCTTGGCCGCACTAAGCATGTTTCCTGCTCACCCTCTCACAAAGAAATAGTACAAGCTTTAAAGCGCAAGGTACAAGCCGATGCCTGAAAGAAAGTCGAAATTCCTGCCGCCCCTCTCCATCGCTATAAATAGGAGGCCCTGCCCCGCTTTAACACAATTTTCATCCGCGATTTTAGATCGCAGCGAAGCTCTGCTTCGTTCCTTCGATACACTTAGTACGAGAGGTGCGAGATAGGTGAGTGGAAGTCCCTAAAATCTCCAAACCCCATCCAAACTCTGGCAAATCAAAAACCCATAGGTTATAAGTGATCCCTAGCCTAGTTGTTAGGTATCCACCTCAAATCCCCAATCCAAAAATCCCAAAATAAGTCAGCACTCGCCCGAGTAACGAGCTAAAAAGTCAAAACTTAAGTCTAGGTTCCGCCCAACTAAAAAGGCCAAAACCAACCCAAATAAAGCTGTCACTCTGCCCGAGTTGACAAGCCCAAACCTCACAACATCAATCAAATCAAGCAGCAATCCAGTTCAATTCAATTCAAATCAAAAAAAGACTCCTCTCCCGAGGAGGACAGAGCGAGCACACCACCGCTCTAAAAGGTAATACCTTTAAGCGATTTTTATTTCATTTGTTTTTTTTCTTTTATTTATTTTCAAAAAGTTGTATTTTAAATCCGGCACAATGTAGCCAATATAAGCCGTTGTGCTGCCCGGATTAGATTAGGAAAAATTATGTAAAAGAGCCGTTATAATGGCCAAATATTCTTAAATGTGTTTGTAATTATTGGAAGGAGACGGCTGCGAGTCCGTAAATAATGTAGCCACGAATGTATCTGTTTAATTTTCCCTTGTCAAAATAAGACCTTATTTATTTGCTAGATTAATATAACAATGAGCATACTTCAGCCAAAAACGCTTTGAGACCGAAAGGGCGAGTTGGGTGCCTAGCACCTTCCCAACTCGTAACTTAGCCCCCGAACCCGCTTTCTAAAATCTCTGGTTTTCTTTTTTGGTTTTCCTTTATTTTTGCCTTAAAATAAAGGTGGCGACTCTAAAACTTTCAGATCCAAGTGGGCCTCGCAACATTCCCTCTTTGCACTTTCCTCGTTTCTCCCTAAAAAAGGGAGATACGGGAATGGAGGGGTGATGTATTCCCATATCCTGGTATCCCCTAAACAAGGGATAACTTGATGCGGGAAACCCATAGCTCCCATAGCGATCTGATTGGGCCATAAGGCTATTTTAATAAATCCATAAGTGGGGGCGCCGCAATATCTTTTCTTGCACTTCTATTTTCCCCGAAAGATAAAAGGGAGAATGAGAATGGAAAGGTAATGCATTCCCATATCCCGTTATCCCGAAATAAGGGATAACCCGACATGAGGAAACCTTTAGTTCCCATTTTGGATACAAAATCCACTCAAGGCAACCGAGGCACATTCCAACGTGCTAATATAGACAAAGACTCCTCTCGCACTTTGGATTTCGCTCTTCCCCTAAACAAGGGAGGGTGGAACGAGAGCAAGTGGTGTCCGCAAGATCCGCACGCCACAAGCACCCCTATCCAGGCGCGCGGGCGCGTCGCACCGAACCTCACAGCTGGCGACTTAATTGGGGAGTTGTTTTATTTTAAATAAAATGGAGGGCTAGACTCATAAAATAAAACCTTTTTTGTTTTTTCTTTGTTTCGGCCGCAAGATGCTCGTTATATTAATTTACGCATTTCAATAAAGTGTTCCCATTACGTGGCTATATTTGTGGATATGATCCTCCATCTCGCAGCCAGCCTGCTCCGATATCACATACATGTTCGAGAGTATTAAAAAAAATCAATCAAATAAAAAAAATTCAAAAAATATATATATACATAAAAAAAAAAATTCGAAAATTAAAAAAAAAAATATATATATAAGGCGATCTAAGTATATTGGTCGGAAACTCCATTGATACCCTTAAAGCATTCTCAATAGGTGTGGTATCGCGAGCATACAACGCCGCTGCATTTGGCCGACTTGGCCGATCAAAAGCCTTCAAACACTATTATATATATATGATGTTTCTTTTTATTTCCGGGCAGCACAACAAAAGAACTGGGGCTTTACTTCCGGTTCTATTTTCTTTCATTTATTTCTTTCAGTTCATTTTTCTTTTTTCACTTTATTCGTAACTCAGATATTTGTACATCTCGCATTCATTATGTCATTTTATTTTGGGGGCATAGGACCAAAATTTGTAATTAATAGGATAGATAGTTTCCCCACTTTTCTTTCTATTTCTTAATGTGATGTGCTTATTGCTCAAGGCCAAACTAAAAAGCCGAGAAAATCCACACAAACAAAGAAGACAGCCAAATTTGTTTTATTTTTTATATCTGTAAAATAAATAAAGATTTTAATGCTTTCTAGATACCGCACACACGTGCACGCATGTAAATATATTCCGAACTGTTACCCTACACCATGGCCAGCCTACCCCCTGCATAAGCCAACGTTAGAATGCATATAGTTTTTCTTCAGACACTTCATCGACCGGTTTTTGCATTTTTGAATTGTGGGTCACCGTCAAAAAAAAAAAAAAAAAAAAAATAAAAATAAATATATATGTCAAAAAAAAATGCGCAAGTTCAAAAAAAAAATACATAATAATTGCACACAAAAAAAATAAAAAATAGACAATAAACAATAAACAGGGGCTGATTTATAATTCTCAGATGCTCGACCTAGACCATTTCGGATGGTGGATCCTGGAAAGAGTATAGGCCTTTGGGACCTCCCACCTGGGAGTCGAAAGGCGTGTGGAATACGTTGGTCCTATACTGCGGAGAAAGAATCCACTATTCCAGAAAAGTCCCGAGACTGCTGTCAAAATAAAGCAGTGCTTATCCTGGTCCAATTGTAGGGAACGTGGAAATAATAATAATAAAATATTAATAAAAAGGCACTGCACTCAAAGCCCATATAGCCTTCACCAAATTTCCGATGCCTACCACCAAACCCCATTTTCCCAGAGACTGCCCGACTGAAAGGCGTAGATATAGTACTAGCCGGTTAATTCGGGAAAGCAATGCAGAAACTAGATCAGAGGGTATCAATATCATATCAGACAAAGGCGCGATCCGATGCATGCACAAGACAAATCGAGTAGTATGGCGGCCAGAAAATGAACAATCCGCTACAGTCCCCCAAGAAGCATCAACCTTCCATGTTCCTCCAAAACCAATTTCCCAGCCAAACACCAACCCATCAAATACCTATTATTACCAAAATTTTAACCCTTTTTTATCACACCCTCCATATCCAACCCAAAATCCATATCCTGCCCAATATCCCTATCTAGCCCAGAATCCTTATCCAGCCCAAAATCCATATCCTGCCCAATATCCCTATCCAGCCCAAAATCCATATCCTGCCTAATATCCATATCCAAATTTCAATATCCATATCCACAAATTTCCCATATCCATATCCGCACCAAAATCCTTACGGTACCACAAATTAACCCACCTTCCCCTAACCTCACAAGATCTACCAAAACCCAACTCTCCGCCTCAAAATGGAGGTTGACATCGAAAATTTGAAAACCATGATGCTTAGAATCATTAACCAAGAAGTTCCTAATGAAAATTTGGGGGACAGCTTCCTGGGTATGATGGATAAAGGCACTTCTAAAAAAAAAAAAAAAAAACTCCCTTTTGAGTTTGAGCCTATTTCTAATAAACCTCTGCAGAACTAGTATACTATGACCGACCCACTTTTGACACCCGCAGATCTGGTGGACTACTTTGGACATATTACCCCTATTCCTTTCCCTAGCCTTACGGATTTGGTCATTTACCAATCCGATCCCTAAAATTGATTGCCCCTATTCCTTTCCCTAGCCTTACGGATTTGGTCATCTACCAATCCACTCCCTACAATTGAGGATCTCAAACCCCAGGTCCTCAACAATGTAATAACCCCTGTACGATGTGCTTTTAATAATAATCTAAACGTCTTTGCTTATTTCTTAGTTGCACCTGCATTAAAAGACGCATTAAATAATTATAATAATGAGTCATTTAATAGGACCCAAAAGATAAAAAAAAATGTCTGCTTGAGCTTGTAAAGTCAGTAGAGCACCAGGGACATCATTCATCAACAGCAACTGAAGACTGGTCCACCATCAATCTGGGGGCTGGACAATGGAATCAAAAGAAGTCAGAATCAACAACTACCTGCAAGGATAACACTCATGGATCTCCTCAAAGAGTTCGTGGACATGCTTGCCTAGTCCTATGAAGATGTGTCAGGGGTAGACCCAGCCATGGTTGAACACCGAACCCCCATATGTCCGGATGCTCAGCCAATCAGACAAAAACTCCACTGTATCAAGTCAGAATGGTCGCTACAAGTTGAAAAAAAAAAAAAAGAAAGCATGAAACAGCCGCACGTCAACTTCATTCGGGTAAAAAAAATAAATAAATAAAAAATAAAAAAATAATAAAAAAAAAAAAATAATAAAAAATAAAAAAAATAATAATACAAAAATACAAAAAGAAAAAAAATGGGTAAAGAAAAAATATAGTAATAAAAAAAAAGAAATAAAAAAAAAATATACCCGATTTGGCTGTCCAATATAGTGATCATTCCCAACCCCAACAGTTTTTTTTCATCAACGACATGCTGAGTTATAGTCAAATCAAAGGCAGCAGGAGACCAAGAAAAGACCTCATTCACCACCCCTTGGGGGACCTACTGCTATCATGTCATGCCGTCTGGACTAAAAAATGCTGGGGGCTACTTATCAAAGGCTGCTACCCCTCTTTTCCACGATGTGTCATATATGGTCAAATGATCCAGTCAGGAGATGTCGTACTCCTCACAAGCCAGGAAAGAAGACCTTGTTCAGCCCTCCAATTTCAATGAGTTCAAAAGGTATGATGCCCGATCCATTCTATCCGACAAGTGCTTCCCTCTCCAGCCCGCTAGGCTGAAAACCCGAAAGGGCGGTCTAGGCAAAAGTTAGGGCAAAAAGAAAAAAAAAAAAGAAGCTCGCTAGGTTGAAAACCCGAATGGGCAGCCTAGGCAAAAGTTAGAGCAAATAAAAAAATAATAAATAAAAAAAAATAATAATAAAAAGGAGAGGGAAGACATTATTTGAAGCCATCAGCATACTACCTCCAGTTTTCAGCACATCAGAGACTCGACTGACAGAAGAAAAAGAAAAACCACGACATAAGCTCACAATAAAACACTAAAATATAATATTACGGGTCCTAAGGTGCAACTTAGGAATAATTGCAAAAGAAATTTAGATTATGCATTAATGGCATGTACATATCTATTATTGCCTGTACCCCTTTTGTTTCCCCCAAAACTATCCTTCATTTGCAGCTTAAGCCCCGGAGCAGTCCATCAATGTCTGTGGCGTCCGCCCGGCCGGTCCCATATACTTTTTCTGCAAGGCACAGAAAAGCTCAGTCTCATCAAAATGAGAAGCACCAGAAGTATCCTCGCCCTATTCATCATCTGCGTTGCCATTGTCCTGAAACAGCCTGACAACTTGGATCCCGATCATTCACGACTGCCCTGTCTGATTACAAAGGAAAATGCAGGAGTTGTGAGAATAGCCTTATGCCAAATATAGTCCTGCAACAAATATATGGCCAAGGAGATGATTGTCTTTTCCTCTCCCCGCATACCACAAAAAAAAAAACCCGCCCGCCGAGCCCGAAGGTATACCCTTTAAAACTCATTTCGAGATACAACGTGCCATCACCCTTAGATACCGGTATAGCTTTACTTTGTGCGTGTGTTTGAGTCCGCATGTGTTTATAAATTTTGCATCATATAAAATTAGGCGCATTGTAAATATTTGTACAGGTTTTCAAAAAAAAAAAAACAAAAAAAAAAAAAAAAAAAACAAAAAAAAACAAAAAAAAATGTATCATTCTTTACCTAAGTAAACACTTGCCATTTTTTTAAATATATATATATATATATATATACATGAACAAAATTTACATGTAAATAAACATTTGATTTCATTTAAAAAAAAATTTGTATATATTGTACATATATACCATATTCTTTTACATTCCTAAAAAAAAAAAACAGAAAAATAAAAAATCGGGAGAGAGGAAGATGTATGTACAAGAAGAGAAAATTTTTTTTTACATGCAACAAGGAAAATGCGGCAGAAGAAGAAATTTTCGATCAAGCTAGAAAATGGAGCAAAAGAAAACAACAAAGAAAGAAAAGATGACATCACCGATACCAAAAGATGCTACAAAGAAAAAAGGGAGCTTCGGCCAAGGTTAGAAGGAGTAACAAGAACAAATGCGACAGATCAAGAAAATTTTCCAAATAAAGCCGAAAAACAAAGTGGGACAAAGGAAAAAGACTTTTTCGGCGAAGGCCAGTGATAAAAAGAAAAATCCCCAAATAGAAAAAAGAAAAATCAAAAAGAAAGAAAAAAGAAAAAAAAAGGCAAGCAAAAATAAAATCCCAAGACATCGGTGAACTTCACGCTTGGTCGATTCATGAAAAAAGGATACGTGCGTAGGCGACCTATCTTTATAGGTCCGACCATCACAATAAAAAATAATAAAAAAAAAATTCCCGACAAAGAGTGGCGAAGCGTCGAGAATCGGCCGAACTGCGGCGACCCCCACCGAAAAAGGTAAGTCAGTGCATATTCCTACCGATTTTAGAATAATTTTCTTTTTAGGAAAAATTGTTTTATTTTCAAATAAAGAAAACTCTTTTTCAAAATGAGTTTTGATTTCAAAAACAAAAACACAAAAAAAAAAAGAGGAATATTTCAAAAAACAAAAAAAAAGAGGAATATTTCAAAAAACAAAAAAAAAGAGAGGAATATTTCAAAAAACAAAAAAAAGAAGAATATGTCAAAAACACAAAAAAAGAGGAATATTTGAAAAAAAAAACAAAAAAAGAGAGGAAGGAAAAAGAATATTTTCCACTTCACAATTTTCGAAAATACTTGAAGAATGATCGATGCCGTGCTCGGCGACGGATCTTTAGTCAAGCACAATTTTCGATATCTGAAAATTTTCGGGATATGTCGGAAACAAGGCGATGATCAAGGCCCAGACATACCTAGAAAATTTTTCTTAACACATTTCAACTACAAGGTATTGACCGGTTGAAATTGTGGTAACGAAAAAAGCAATTTGCGGTGCTCGACAACGATTTTAGTCAAGCACAATTTTCTGATATTTGAAAGTTTTCAGGTTATGTCTGGAAACAAGACAGCGATCAAGGCCCAGACATAATTAGAAAATTTTTTCTTAACACATTTCAACTAGTTGAAAGGTGGTAACAGAAAAACATTCAAATCTTCATGTCGCATTTGACAACGGTTTCGGACCGGAAGAATACGGCTTTTTCGGAAACATAAAAATCTTTTTCCTTTGTAGTTTAAGGTTTTGGCTTGAACTACGCAGTTTGTCCGATTTCCTTTAATAAGGAATACGTGGCGACCTACATTAGTGGGTTCGACCATTAGAGCACAATAAATTCACATCCGCTTAAAACCGATAATTTTTTTATAACCGACTAAAAATGTCTAGGTTATAGAGTTTGGATAGCATGTTACTGTGCATTATAAGCGCTACCAATTGCATTCTCCGTTCTTAATTGAGCGAAATTGGAGAGTCTCTTGTTTATCAACGATGTTCGTCTACTCGGTAAGCGAAAGGTTGCAGTAAACTCCATCGTTGAGGGGCTCAGAGACACCCAATTTCGTACCCACGTATGTGTGACATAAAATATCAAGAAGCTGTTAAAACTTAACAATGTCAAGTTGCGAAGTCAAAAATGCGAAAGGAGCGAGGATCGTGGCTGAAGCTAGGGGAAAGTGTCAAAATTTGAAACTTCCAAAATCTCTTGGTGCCGCCAGAAGGTTGCTTGGTGCCGCACCAAGCATGGCTTGGCCGCACCAAGCATGTTTCCTGTTCACCCTCTCACAAAGAAATAGTACAAGCTTTAAAGCGCAAGGTACAAGCGGCCGTAGATGCGGGAAAAATCGAGAAATTCGGCGCGTCCTCTCATTTACTTTGCTATAAATAGGAGGCCCGGCTCGGTTTGAACACAATTTTCATCCGCGATTTTAGATCGCGTGGCTTCTGCCGTTCCTCGATAACTATGCGAGAGGTGCGAGATAGGTGAGTGGAAGCCCCTAAAATCTCAAACCCCATCAAACTACGCCAAATCAAAAACCCATGGTTATAAGTGATCCCTAGCCTAGTTGTTAGGTATCCACCTCAAATCCCCAGATCAAAAAATCCCAAAATAAGCCGTTACTACGCCCGAGTAACGAGCTAAAAAGTCAAAACTTAAGTCTAGGTTCCGCCCAACTAAAAAGGCCAAAACCAACCCAAATAAAGGCGTCACTCTGCAGGAGTTGACAAGCCCAAACCTCAAACATCAATCAAATCAAGCGGCAATCGGTTCAATTCAATTCAAATCAAAAGACTCCCTCTCAGGAGGACGGAGCGAGCACCACCGCTCTAAAGGTAATACCTTTAAGGGGCGTATTTTTATTTCATTTGTTTTTTATTTTATTTATTTTCAAAAAGTTGTATTTTAAATCCGGCACAATGTAGCCAATATAAGCCGTTGTCTTTGCCGGATTAGATTAGGAAAAATTATGTAAAGAGCCGTTATAATGGCCAAATATTCTTAAATGTGTTTGTAATTATTGGAAGGAGGCAGTGCGAGTCAGTAAATAATGTAGCCACGAATGTATCTGTTTAATTTTCCCTTGTCAAAATAAGACCTTATTTATTTGCTAGATTAATATAACAATGAGCATACTTGACCAAAAGCGCTTTGAGACCGAAAGAGCGAGTTGGGTGCCTAGCACCTTCCGACTCGTAACTTAGCCCCGAACCGCTTTCTAAAATCTACGGTTTTCTTTTTTGGTTTTCCTTTATTTTTGCCTTAAAATAAAGGTGGCGACTCTAAAACTTCGGATCGGTGGGGCCTCGCAACATTCCCTCTTTGCACTCTGTTCTCCCCTAAAAAGGGAATCACGGGAATGGAGGAGTGATGTATTCCCGTATCTGGTATCCCTAAACAAGGGATAACTTGATGCGGGGAAACCCATAGCTCCCATAGCAATCGATTGGGCCATAAGGCTATTTTAATAAATCCATAAGTGGGGCGCCCTTGATATCTTTTCTTGCACTTCTCTATTTTCCCGAAAGATAAAGGGGAGAATGAGAATGGAAAGGTAATGCATTTCCATATCTGTTATCCCGAAATAAGGGATAACGACATGAGAAACCTTTAGTTCCCATTTTGGATACAAAATCCACTCAAGGCAACAGAGGCACATTCCAACGTGCTAATATGAGCGACACTCCTCTCGCACTTTGGATTCGTCTTCCACAAACAAGGGAGGGTGGAGCAGGCGGTGGTGTCCCGCGTCATGGCGTCTGCGCACCTATCGAGGCGCGGGGCGCGGGTCTCAGTCGCACCAGGGAACCTCCTGGCCGCTCCAAGACCCTCGTCAGTCGGCCGGCCTTGGCTAGCTTGGCATCGTAAGTCAGAGACCAACCAGGCTGCGGGGACAAAAAACGAGAACAAGCGAATTAGCCAAAGCTAGAAGCGAGAATTAAAGAAGCAGGGTCCCTCGAGATCAGCCTACCTCGCTCAAAGCTAACGCACACATGTCGTTTAGCTGAAATTCTTTAGCCGGGAGCAATGTCACCACGGACTTCGGCCAGGCACAGTTATTATCGGTCTTTGCCCATAACACGTGAGCGATTCGGGAAAATTGTTGATCGTCTTGACAACTGGCCGATAACATAGTCATTATCGGCCTCCTCCTCGCTAGCCGGATTTTGGGAATGCTAGCGAAGCGAGGAAGTCGGCGATAGTTGAAGGCGGGGCCGGTTTGAGTTTTTGCCGCTTCCTTCGGGCTTTAGTAGGCGGTTGCTTGCCCTTGGCTTTAGGAGCGAGGCGGTAGAGGAGGGCCGGTTTGGTAGGATCTTCTATACGGCGTAGGCGGCACTCCCACATTCCCATCCGTAGCCGCCGAAGCCTTAAGCTCGGCCTCCCTTCGCTCCTCCTCGGCCTTTAACCTGGCCAGAACAGCATCTTACGACACAACCATCTCTACAAAACAGAAAGTTCGCATCAGAACTCAAAAGACAGATAGAACAAAAAATGAAGGAAACATAAACAAAGCAAGAATGAATAAAATTGACCTGGTGTCGGACTCCCAAGCCCATCTACACCCCTACACCTTGAACACGCTGAGCCAAACACCTAGCAGTGCGAGGCCCGGCCAGCTCGGCCAGCATACTCAAAATTAGAAGTGCGCCCTCTGCGGACCCCACCGGCAGCGAGACCCAGACGAGGAGGCCCTCATCCTCAACTATAGCCTTCCAGTTGTATGACCGAACTTGCACCCCTTCGTCGTTGAATAAGGGGGCCTTAATGGCGATCTTCACGACTTCGTCGGAAGCACCCAACTTCTTCGTCCTCGTGAGACCATGAGGTTTTCCTTCTGGAACCTCGAAGTTCCACCCACGGCTCGACTCCACAAGCAGGACCTTTTCGGGCCACCTATGATCTTTGTTTCCAAAACTCACCAGGAGGGGGAATCCTCGAGGATGCCTGAGAGCAGTCAGCCGGTTCATGGAAAAGCTGACCTTGTAATAATAGCAGAAGAGGTTCAACGTGGGCTCGAAACCCTTCGCTCGGGTACAGACGATGAAGCTCACCAGTGCTCGGGTCAAGTTGGGCGAAAGATCCAGCGGAACCGAGCTCGTCTGGGTCAAGAACTCACAAATAAAAGGGTTGAGAGGCAAACGCAGCCCTGAAGACTCGAAAAGGCTGGAATAGAAGCCAACATGGCTGCGAAGACCCCGCAGCTCAGAGATTCCCAATCTCGAATCCGGAACGGAACCTCGGAAAATATCAGAGCCATATGCTCGTGACCACGCCTCCACATCAGCCAGGCCTATCTTATTTTCAAAAGGCCTCAAAACGCGAGGCATCCTATCACCCTCATCTCCATCTTTTCCAGAAACAGAGGCCTCAGCTCCACTTGCCATCCTGTCAAATTCCGACGCCGTAAGCCTCTTTCGATCTGCCGAAAATCTCCCTGGTAAAAAATTAAGTGATCATACTTAACGCAATACGATCTCGACGGAAAAACACCCTCATAGGGCGTAAGATGGATAGTCCGGGGCAGAAAAAACTTCATCACCGAACTTCCAGTGTGGGCTAACCTTCACTCCATAGCTCGCAAGGAGAAACCTCGCTTGCCGAGGAGTAACCGCTACCCATCTATCCCCGCATTGCCTATACATGTGACCTCCGCGAGGAGACTTCCCAAAAACTGACTCAATGAATGGGCCCTCGCCATCCGAATCTACCGAGGAAATCGAACACGACGAAGAATCTCCGGGCTCCGAGGGCCCACGGTCGTCTCCGTACGAATCACTGTGTCTACCACAATCTCCTCGACCAAACAAACTCTCACCTTAACCCCTCTCCAAGCAGGGCCGCGAGGTACAAACTCAGCTTCGTCATCACTCAAATCGCCGCCCTCGAAACCAGCGAGGTCGGCATCCTTGGCATCAGGATTGGCTGAAACCTCAGGGGTAACCTCGGCAAAAGGACGGGCCACACCCTTAAAAGGTACCAGGGCACGAGAAAGATCCTCGGCCACAGGAAACTCACTCGGAACATTCTCGGCCGAAGCCGAAGCCTCGGCCACGTCACTAGAAAGAGGAAGAAGAGGACTCCTAATTGACACGGGTATTCGAATTACCCTATTCCAGTAATCTATCAGTTCAATGGAGGAACTGCTAGAAGAAGAAGAAGAAGAAGAAGAAGAAGAAGAAATTGGAAAAGGGATCCTACGAGACATACCTTAAAAAACAGAGGAAAGGAAAGAAAAATCGTACCAAATAAGTCAGCCGGGAAGACCGCCGGAGAAATCTACAGGAAAATGGAAAACACGCTTGAAAAAGCCAAACGAAGCCGGAAAGTTAAAACAGAAAGGAGGAACAGATCCTGAACTTAGTAACATGCCGGAAAAAATGCAAAACGATGACCGTAGAAACCACCCGAAAAAGGAGAAAACGTGGAAAAGAACGTGGAAAAAAGAAGAAATTCACTTATGGGCTCCAGGTAAAGTAGGACGCAACGGGAGGGGAACGACCGGAGAGATCGCCGGAAATCGCCTAAGAAGCACAGTCTATAGAAACAGTGGATAGAAAGTGAAAACGGTAAAAGTGAAAGAAAAGAAAAAAAAGCTCTAATACCCCCCGCATTGAGGCGGAGCCCCTGAAATCACCGGGTCAACCCGCGTGTTTTTTACTGAGCCAATCCAAAAACGACACCGCATGACTAATTTCTCTGAATTCGAGAAGAGAGGGCGGTATTAAAAGCATTTCGAAATTCGAAAAGCCGCCCAAAACGAAAACCAAGAAACCGCCAAAACCTGCATTTAATGATGTGACAGCCCGAAAAGACAAATCATCCTGATTGGACGGATGTCCAAAACATCCCATAAACTTCCAGCAACCTCGTAAAAAAAGCCCGGTATCAGCCTCGACTCGAATCCTGCAGTTCACCTCGGCAAAAGCTCGGCACCGACCTCTCACCACCAAACAAAGAGAATACTTCTCGGCCTTACGTCATCGATCGGCCAAGAAGTAGGGGGCCACTGAAAGGATTAGACCGAGGAAATGATCCTCGGCCCAGTAACGAGACCCATCGAGGAAATGACCCTCGGCACGTTAATGGGCCCCACTCAGAAAACCATTAGTAACGAGATCATAGAGGTCCCAAAGACAATACGAGCTTGACTATTGCCGAGCAACAGACAAACCTAAGCCCCCAACAGCTTTGGCCTCGGCTAGCCAGAGTGACTTCCCAATGCCCTTGGCCCCAGACATTAGAGTGGTATCCACCACCCTCGGCCTCGCCACTGAGTCGTTCTCTCGTACCCTCAACCTCGGCGATAATAAACTCTTCATCTCAAAAACCGCTCGGCCTTGGTCTTAGATCAATCATCACCCGGCCTGACAAAGCAGCTTCCCTAGGCCCGGTAAAACCGCTCCACGCAACACCAGCCCCCTGACAAACACACAGTTCACTTATTTCTGACAAAGACCATCAACGCATTTAATGAACCTGCAATGTGTTCCCCAATGGCCAGCCGCCACGTTAACATAAAGATCAGGTATAAATATAGGACACTCATTTATTGTAGAAGTAAGTAATTTTTGAGATATCACTACTCTCTTATCACAATCCCTTATCAAACAAATATCACGACACATTTATTACCCATTTTACCACCGGAAATCTTACTCTCACACCGGAGGGTTCTAGTCAGGCCGCCCCGACTCCTTAACGGTGTTTGTTGTTTACTTTGTGCATGTTAAACAAGAAAGACGAACTAGCGAACGCCACCTCATCATTGCTCACACGTGGATGACAAGACACGATCACCACCAAAATAGCGTGATCAAAAACATTTTGCTAACTCAAAAAGTCAAACATGACAACTAATGACGGGCAGAGTGATAATTATAGTTGATTATAAGAGAGAATTGATAAAAAAAAAAAAACCTATATTATTTCATGATTTGCAAATTAAACATCGTGTTTCTAATTTCGATAATTAAAACCTTCACCTATTATTATTTTTCTTCATTTTAAAACTTCAGTCTTTTAGGTGTTAGAAGAAATGATGGAAAGCTAAGTCAGCGACTTGCATAGTTGCATGGTGTTGACGTTGCTGTGACGATAGTTTTTCAACCATTTCTCTTCATTCCATTAGAATATGTTCCATAACAAACCTTGTATAATCAATTTTTTTGCAAATGAATTTTTTTCTCATTTATAAAATCAACAAAATTTCAATTAAATTCAACACTTTTAATTTTCAACACTTTCATTTTACTCATTATGAATATATCAGTTTATTGTCATTACGGAAGAATATTTGTTCTAAGGATAACAAGGACACATCAAAATTTAGGAAGAAGGTTCTTAGGTTGTCAATGATTTGAGGTACATTAATGTATAAATAATTTTAATTTTTTTAATCAATATATATTTAAATTTTTTGTGATTATTTGTTGGTATAAATAATTTGAAGGTATAAAAATACATTAAAATTATTTATACTAACATTTTTTTGTGTAATTATTTGTCAGTATCAATATTTATTATACAAAATCAATAGTTCTTCCGTTCCGACAAAATGTTCCCGTTTGAAAGTCAAACTTTTAAAGAAAATACAACTTTTCATAGATCATTAGTAATAAAATGATACTTTCATGCTTTAACTTTTAAAAGTGGAATCTATAAATGAAACATTTCAAAATATAATAATGGACTCTTTGTTCGGACCGTAGGGTGTATTTTTTTTTAAAATTATAAAACAAGAGAAAGTATAGAACTAGTATTTGTTTAGGTTTCAATGTCTATGGATCAAACAGTAAGAAATTTTAAAAAAAAAATTATTTTCAATTAAGGCGGAGATTGTATTCATTTATTGTTTCTATATTTGGATGGAGCAATTTTATGAGAACATTAGATTTTGTGTCTGTGCCTATGGCACGACGCTAGTATGGAATGACATCAATATTAGACGGTATTAGTATTCAAAATAACCAATTTAAAATGAACACTTCTCGGTAATTAATTATAACAATATAATCATCCAATAGTAGAAAAATAAAATAAAAGTTAGTTTTGTAATTTTTTTTAAGGAAACATGGACGGTACCGTGCTAGATTTTATTAATAGAAATAAAATAACAAACTTGAGGGTGACAACCAATCTTGCCGTTATATAATATAATGAAGCGGGAAAGGATACAGATAATATAAGGAAAATGATACATAGAAGGAAAATGATAAAGAGTATAGGAAAACAAATGTAAGCGTTAAGTTAGATATCTCCTATATCGTTATCGGGATTTACAAAATCTAGCAATATCTTGTTCAATAGTGAACTTTTTAGAAAGACTTAATCCTAACCAGTAGTTATGTTTTGTAAATATGAATCTTAGCCAGTAATTAACTTTTCAGAAAGACTGAGCTTAATTATAATATATATTTTATTAATAGAAATAAAATAACAAACTTGAGGAGCACAACCAGCCTTGCCCTTAGAGAAACGTTATATAATGGAGAGAGAAAAGATACAGAGAATATAAGGAAAATGATAAAAGATATTAGAGCAGTCAAAATTGAGCCCGGTCTAGCCCGCCCGGCGTTTCAAGGGCCTGGACCTCAATTTAGAAGGCCCGAAAAACCCGACTTGACCCGATCATAAAATTAAACACTTAAACTTAATTACAAAATTAAAACTAAAACATAAATCTAAAAGAAAAAAAACTATCAAACATTCATTTAGACTCTTTTTTTTTTTTTTTTAGTTAGATAAATTTATGACATAGTATGATCTATTTCCAAATCATTGTTCTATTTTTGGTTGAAACTCATATTCTAAATTGAATGGAAGTGAAACTTACGAAGAGGAAATGAAGTTGATCTTCTAAGTTCAAATCTAGTTTAGTATGGTTGTGGTTAGTAATTTTATTTAAATTGGTCTATTTAATTGAGTATCTCTATCTGATATTAGCTAATAAAAAGTCTCAATAGTATAAACTTGATAAAAAATAAAATTTAAATGCTAGATCTGTTGGGCAAATCAAAAAATGAACATTTACTAGTTAGTATGGTTTTACAAATTAGAATCCGAAAAACTTTGTCTATCATCAGAAAACACGTATTAAAAAATTGGGGACAGTATGATGAACTTCAATTTGATTATAACTTTTTTGAAAAAAATATCCTTCAAGTAACACATATATTTTTTCTTTGGTCTGTAACATTATAGTTTTTCTAGTTTATATTTTGTTTAATTGTTGAAGTTACTACATTTGTTTATATTTGCTTTGATTGCACTTTTACTTTGTAATTGTGTAAATTAAACTAGTAAATATGTGTGCTTTGAACTTTTGATATGTTATATAATTTTTATTAGCTAATTTGTGAGTTTTTTTAATAAAAAAATATTTATTTTTTTGGCCCATAGGCCCGAAATGTGCATGGGCCGAGCTTGAGTCCTATAAGCCCCGCCACTATTTCAGCCCATCCTGACCGGCCGTTAAATGAGGCCCGGTGGGCTTGGGCCGGCCCGACCCGCTTTACAGCTCTACAGAATATAGGAAGACAAACGTAAGAATTAAGTTAGATATGTCCTATATTGTTACAGAGATTTACAAAATCTAATAATATTTTGACTAATAGTTCACTTTTTAAAAAAGCTTAATTTCAGTAAGTAATCATGTATTATAAAAATAAATCCTAGTTAATAGTTAATTTTTCAAAAAAATTAAACTTAATTATAATATAGATAATAAAAAAGTAGAAAGACGACTATGCATCCAACTTCCACCGACAATAACTACGCAGGTGTCATTGTTGACTTCCATTTATAGATCGTATTTTAATTTCCTTGAGTAAGAGTAGCTGAGTAGGTCTCGATGAATTAATATGTCTCTTTTATTAAGATCAATAATTTGATTGAAATGACCCACACCACACGTTTAAACAAAATTGACGGAGTACTGCATGATGAACCGGTAGTCAAACTATTTGGTATCGTAGAGCATCTCGGATGCTTGGAGATTTTACTATACAATTTTTAACTAATATTGCTAGCCTTCCGACCATTTTTATAATTTTTCTTACAATTAAGTTTTGAATAAGGATAAATTTATTTTTGTTCAAAACAATTTTTTCCAATTTAAAACTTAATTGTAAAAAAAAGTTATAAAGTTAATGATAAGGATATCATTTTCCATTTGTAACTGGTCCTACCACTTATATATTTTAAATATTTTATTTTTTAAGAATTTTTTTCTCAATGATTTTTATTATTCTTTAATTCTTACATGAGTCTTTCTATCAATCATTCATTTTATTTACACAGTTTTTTTTATTTTTAGATTTTTCAAATAAATTAATTAATTCGTATATTATTTTATAAATACATTAATTCGTTTTATAAATAAAATTTTATAATGAATACAATGTAATTTAAATATTATTTATAAATAAAATAATTAAATCCATTTATAATTTTAATTGTAATATTAAATATTATAAATAAAATTTAAAACAAAATATTAATTTATACTGAAAAGAGAATGAAGAGTAGAATTTGATTTTTAGAAGAGAGAATGAGAAAAAGATAGGAGCTTGGAGGATTATTTATAAATAAGAGATTGGTTATTTTTTTTAAAAATATTTCTCAAAGGTTAAAATGGAAAAAAAAAAAAAAAAGAAGAAGAAGAAAGAAATAAAAAAATAAAGAAAGAACGGAACGGTAACAAAAAAGTGTACAGTCACCTTTTTTTTCGGCAATGGTCAATCTAATTAAAAAAACCAATTCAAACCAACAAACATGTGACACCAGCCTATGCCTAGCCTCCTCACACGATTTGTTGCAGAGTGAGACACACACGCCAATTGGAAGGAGGCGGTGCGCCTCACTCTCCCTCTCTTCGGCTGATTCTCCCACTTGGATAAAAACTTCTTATTTTCTTCCAATCGGGAATTGGTTTAAGCATTTTTGGGGAAGAATGGGTCTCCCAATGGTTGAAGATTTTTACCCAAATAAGAATTTGGGTAAGAATCTCCATCGGAGATGCTTTTAGTGTTTTGACTAGAAAGATTTGGGAATTAAAGAAACTAGATTCTAGACGTGAAAGAGCGTGAGGGGTAGTTTAGGGTCAAACAAAATGTTAAGAGGCAAAAACAAAAAAAAAAAGTTTACGTGAGGGGTAGTTTAGGGTCAAACAAAATGTTAGAGGCAAAAAAAAAAAAGGGTTTTACATGTATTTTGTGACAATTGGGTGATAATCGGGTCAGTATTTTTTTGAGAAATTATAACCTCTAGTTCACTTTTTTTTATTCAACCGGTTAAATACACTTCTTTTAATAAAATATCGAAAATACCCTTAATAAAAAAAGACATACGTACAATTCCCCCTATTAGGTATCCTAATGAAAAATCTAGAGATCTGAATAAATATTATATTTTGATATTGAAAAAAGTGACTTTGGGAATGAAGAAACTCATATGCATTTCTCTTTATTATGTTCGGAATGAAAAAAAAATGCGTTGGACATCTTTCTTTATGCATTTCTCTCTCCTCTTAATTCCACCCATTTTATGCCCCTCTCTCTTTCTCTCTCAGACTTCCTTTCTTATTTACTAGTTATAAAGTCTGTGCTCTGCACGGGTTCTTTTGGTAATAATATTATTATAATTTTTAAATATGGTATATATTTCTTCTTTTGGTAATAGTAGTAGTATAATTTTTAAAATTTTAGGCATTATGATTTACATGTTTGTTAAATTACTTTTATTGGTAATTATAGTAGAGATGCATCTTACATTGATTATAAATTAATGTTGGTTTTAGAAATCGTTAAAGTACTCACCTAATACTTGTTGAAAAATTGGTGTTTTTAGTGAAAGAAATTATGCAACTTGAGGCACTAATTTCTTTACGTGTCATTTGTTTGTTGGCAAAGGTAATTGTGTAAATGTGTTCTACTTGGTGAAAGTATCAAATTGATATATTTATTTGTCCAAATTGAGTTTTAGATGAATAATATATCAAAACTTAAAGTATAGTTTTAGAAGTGAGTCATTAGAGTAAAGTACTAGCTCAATGCCAATATAATAATATTATCCTATATTGGTTAAGAAATAATGATTGTAGTAAAAGTCTTTCTATATAAGATTTCCGCTATTATTAACAATAGCAGAAATAGAAGAGATTAATAGTAAATAATTAATATAACAATATCATATTAACTATTATTAATTATTATTTTTAACTAATGACTAGAAAATGAAAAGTCTCAAGTTAATATTAATTAGATTGTTAATCGCTTCGATGGTTATAAATTTTTATTTCTATTGTTACTAATATTAAACAATTTTTTTTACTTAAATACTTTTAAAATTAATATAAGTTTCTAGCTAACGTGAGATACATATTTTATAATAATAATAATAATAACAATAATAATAATAATAATAATAATAATAATAATAATAATAATAATAATAATAATAATAATAATAATAATAATAATAATAATAATAATAATAATAATAATATTTTTGATCTAAAGACTTTTAAAATTAACATTTAATTTGATAATAATATTAGAATTTATTTTGTTAAAAACTTTTAAAATCATAATTCGTTTTTAAACAATGTGAGATACTTATTTTATATTTTTATTGGTAATGAAAGTTTAAATCTTTTATCTAAAGACTTTAAAACCAACACCACATTCTAACCATGTGGTATACATATTTTCTATTAGTAATAATAATAGTAGATAAACGACTTTTTAACCAACATTTATTTCTAAACAATGTGGATACATATTTTCTATTGGTAATACAAAAGATATCTTTATCTAATGACTTTTATAGCCAATACTCATTTCTAAATAATGTGAGATACATTTCTTTGTAACCAATGTGAGAACTTTTTATACCAATATCATTTTTATAACCAATGCGAAATACTTCTCTTCTATTGCTAATAATTGTAAACTTTTAAAATCAGCATCACTCTCTAACCAATGTGCAATACATATCCTCATTTGGTAATAGTAGTAGAAGTTTTTTATTTTAAAAATTTTATAACCAACATCTCTTCCTAAATAATGTGGGATACATCTCTTCTATTATATTGATGATAAAAGTAAAAGTCTCTTATCTAATGATTTTTAAAACCAACATAATTATTTTTAAATGTAGGATATCTCTTCTATTATTAATAATAATAAAAGTTTTTTATCTAAAATTAAAATTAACATCACTTTCTAACCAATGTGAGATATACATATTCTATTGATTTTAACAGTGTTCTAAAACTCCCCGCCTTGCTCCGCCTAGGCGCTATGCTCCTCTCTACCGCCGTGACTTTCTTAGTCGCCGCTTAATCGTCCAAGTCGGTGCCTACGCCAAACCTCCCGACCTTAATTTATTTTTATAGCTTTGATTTTATGGCAGTGTTCTAAAACTCCCCGCATAGGCGCTTGGCTCCTCTCTATCGCTGCGACTTTCTTAGTCGCCGCCTAATCAACCAAGTCGACGTCTACGCCAAACCTCGCCGACCTTAATTTATTTTTGTAGTTTTGATTTTGTGGCATGCGGTGACCGGAGAAGGAAGGGGGAGTGGTAATGGTGAGATAGAGAGGGAGGTAATGGGGGGGGGGACGAACTAGAGTAATATCTTCTTTTTTTTTAGTTCTAAACTTGACTGGTTTATTGCTTTGAGGTGCTTGAGAATTGAGATTAATGGTAGGTTTGTATATTTTTGTTCATTTTACAAATATAGACAAGTGCTTGATAAAATGACAAATATAAAAAAAATTAAATTTGTATTCAATGTGTTTGATCTTTAATGTAAATTATCAAAAAAATTGTAATTATGTCTTAATTCTAGGCCTCGCCTAGGCCCCGATTACTCCCCGACTAGTCCTCTAGGCGCTAGGCGCTAGTGTGCTGTCTAGCGGCCGCTTAACGATTTGTAGAACCTTGTTTTGTGACATGCGGTGACCGGAGAAGGAAGAGGGAATGGTAATGGTAAGGCAGGGAGGGAGGTAGAAAGAAAAGATGTTTGATTTTGTGGATATTCAGTGGGATGAGAGAGTGGATAGATTAAAAGGTTAGATCTAGGAGGAAAGAGATTGGAGGATGAAAAAATGAGGAGAAACGGTCTGCCGGAGAGAGAGAGAGAGAGAGAGAGAGAAGAAAAAAAAAAGAAAGGAAGAGAAAATGGTTGCCGGTCTGCCAGATAGTAGTATTTAATCTAAGTAATTTTGAAACCAATATCTCTTTGTAAATAATGTGTGATACATCTCTTGTATTAATTGATAATAACATAAAAATTCGTTTATTTATGAATTTTATAACAAATATATATTTTAAAATAATATGGATCTCTTTGTAACCAATGCGATGTATATTATCAAAAAAATATTTTAAACCAATATCACTTTCCTAATTAATGTGAAATATATATTTTTTCTATTGGTATTAAGTCTTTTATAAAAAGACTTTTAATAACTATATCATTCTCTAACCAACGTGTAATCCATCTCATCATTTGGTAATAGTAGCAGAAGTTTTTTTTTATCTAAAAAAATATCTAAAACCAACATCTCGTTCTATATAATGGGATACATCTCTTTTCTTTTATTAATGATAAAAGTAGAAGTCTTTTTATTTAAAAACTTTTAAAGTCAACATCACTTTTTAACTAATGTAAGATTTATCTCTTTAATTGGTAATAATAGTAATTTAAAACCAACATCAATTTATAACAAATGTGTGATATATATTTTCTATTGTTAATAATAGTAAATCTTTTATATAATCTAAAATAATTAAAAATCAACATCATTTTTTAACCAATGTGAGATATACATCTTCGATTGGTAATAATGGTAAAAGTCTTTTATCAAAAAACTTTGAAAACCAACATCACTTTCTAACCAATGTATGATACATATTTTCAATTAGTAATTAATAATAGTATTTATACAAACATCAATTTCTAAGAAACGTGTAAAACATATCTTCTATTGGTAATAATAATAAAATATTTTATAACTATGTGAGATACATCTCTTGTAAAAGTGAAAGTCTTTAGTCTAAACTCTAAACACTTTAAAATCTAACATTTTCTTTTTAAACAATGTGTTATATATCTCTTTTATTGGTAATAATATAAAATAATTTAAACTCAACATCATTTTCTAACCAATGTGAGATATACATCTTCTATTGGTAATAATGGTAAAAGTCTTTCATCAAATCAAATGATTTTGAAAATCAACATCACTTTCCAACTAATGTATGATGCATTTCTTCTATTGGTACTTAATAATAATATTTTTAAAACTAACATTAATTTCTAATCAATGTGAGATACATCTCTTCTATTGTTGAAAAATTAGTGTTTTTATTGAAAGAAATTGTTCAACTTGAGGCACAAATTTCTTTATGTGTCATTTGTTTGTTGACGAAGGTAATTGCGCAAATGTGTTCTACTCGGTGAGAGCATCAAAATGATATATATATAATTTTGTCTAAATCGAGTTTTGGATAATAAGATATGAAGATTTAAAGTATAATACTTGTTAAAAAAAATTAGTGCTTTTAATAAGAGAAATTGTGCAACTTGAGGCATGAATTTCTTTACGTGTCATTTGTTTGTTGGCGAAGGTAATTGCACAAATATGTTCTACTCGGTGAGAGAATCAAAATAATATATTTATTTATCCAAATCGAGTTTTGGATGAATAAGATATCAAGACTTATATTATAGTACTTATTAAAAAAGTTAGTGTTTTTAGTGTAAAAAATTGTGCAACTTGAGGCACAAATTTCTTTACGTGTCATTTGTTTGTTGACAAAAGTAATTGTGTAAATGTGTTCTACTCGGCAAGAACATCGAAATGATATATTTATTTGTCCAAATCAAGTTTTGGATGAATAAAGTATCAAGACTTAAAGTATGGTGTTAAAAGTGAGTCATTAGTAGTATCTCACATTGAAGAATTTTATCCCACATTGGTTATAAGTAATGTTAGTTGTAAAAGTTTTTAAATATAAGTCTTCTATTATTGACAATATAAGAAGTTATGTATACTAATACTAATACTCCTTACATATTGATTATTATTATGTATTATTATTAGCTAATGGCTAGAAAACCAAAAGTTTTTAAAGCTTTCACATGATGCTTTAAAATGAAAATTTATCCAAATTAAGGTAGTGAGGTGGCACAACTATAGTGCTCCTCACTAACTTTATATATATATATATACCGTAAATATTGGGGCATCACAATGCAAAAACCTAAATGAGGAGAGAGAGACACGGTACGATGCCCTGCCATTAAGAATATATGGCTACTGGTATGATATACGATAGCAAGCATTCTACTTAGTTTCTATTATGCCTTACGATGCCCAATTATGACATCTCTCAAAGGGCAGGGCCAAGGACAAGGGAAAGTGCAAGGGCAAGGGCATTGCAGATTTGTTGAAATATAGTTTATTCACTTGTGTAAAATTTGCGGCGGTCAAAAAACAGTGCGTGAAACTCTTAGAAAATTAAAATATTTTGCGTGCAACACTCAAGAGATCAATAACCTGATAAAAGGAACAGAAAACGGAACCGTGGTAATTCAATTATATCTAAGATTCTTTGACATTTTTGGCAATGACTGAAATGATTGTTCATGCGTTCAAAATTAATTATTAAAGCAATCCGTGTATGTGCAATTTTGTTTAAATATGTTTTTCCTTAGATGAGATCTTCGCTTGAACTATATAGTTTTCCATAATCAGATTACGATGCCTGCGCTGTCTCCTTGAAGCTTTTCGATGCAAGCATCGGATCTTCCGATGCAAGTAACTAATCCAAGATAGGAGTTACCGATGCAAACAACTGATCCTAGATCGCCCACTGATTGAAAGCTTTTCATCTTCACCAACTGCTTGATTGAGGTCATTTTTTATAAACATGAGTTGAAGGCTTAACATTGGCCTTAGAAAGGAGATTGAACATTACAGTCGAACACGAAAGAAAGAGCCCTATTTTACTCCTTTTTATAGGCAACAACTAACTTATACCTTTCCAATTTCTAATACTCTCCGCATAAAATGAAAGTGGAAGAAGTCGATCTCGTTTTTGGTGCTCTAGCAAAGGAAATAATCTCAACGCCCTCCCCACCAAGAGTACTTGGATGCGATGAGATAGCTAGGATTAGTCCTCTCTCTCTGAAATGGATTGAGATTGGTCTGCTGTAGAAGGGTTTTGCAGAATTAAAGGAAGACGAAGAGGGTGACGAAGTGGGTGATCAAGTGGAGGAAGACGTACGAGCATTATTGGAAAAATATTATAAAAATGCAATTATGCGGTCGAGAAAAAAATAGGGTAGTGGAGCGGTTACAATTTCAGGAAAGGGACCGGCCCGCAATTAATATGTAACAATTTTAGCCCGAGAGTCCGGTCTACTACGTGTAGCTCACACACTGATCCACAATCCTGGAAGCCTGTCCAAAAGTCCATAGATGATATTGGTGCCTAGTTATAGTAGGTGGCAACCTTATAAAATATAATCAAACCCACATGTAAATGTAACTAATGTGGAATGACTGTATAATAATTTACACCACTTAAATCTTTAATGTCCTCCCCACATCTACCTGATGTGGGATGGGGGTATTACAATATTTCTCACTTAAATCCCAAACGTCTTCGTCAAGCAGGCCAAACAATCACCAAGATCGTACCCCCGGTTGATGCACGACTCAAGAGGTGACTCCCACTTCGCGCGATGTAGCACTTTGACCCGTACATCACATTGTTCCCACACGTATGGCTGGGATACACTCGATACCATTTGTAACGCCGCAAACCTAAGTTGTCGGTTCGCTACGTGTAGCCCACACATTACTCCACTAAGCAACGTCATCTGGGTCACCCATGCCCATTACAAGCCAACTCAAAAGTTCGTTGGTGCCTAGTGGTAGTATGTGACCTCCATATAAAAAACACTCAAACCCCACATCTACCTGATGTGGGATGGGGGTATTACAATATTTCTCACTTAAATCCCAAACGTCTTCGTCAAGCAGGCCAAACAATCACCAAGATCGTACCCCCGGTTGATGCACGACTCAAGAGGTGACTCCCACTTCGCGCGATGTAGCACTTTGACCCGTACATCACATTGTTCCCACACGTATGGCTGGGATACACTCTGATACCATTTGTAACGTCGCGAACCTAAGTTGTCGGTTCGCTACGTGTAGCCCACACATTGCTCCACTAAGCAACGTCATCTGGGTCACCCATGCCCATTACAAGCCAACTCAAAAGTTCGTTGGTGCCTAGTGGTAGTATGTGACCTCCATATAAAAAACACTCAAACCCCACATCTACCTGATGTGAGATAAGGTATTACATATTTTCTTTAAGACGGATTTCTCTAACTCGACTAAGTATGTGTTGGTGGGCTGAACTGTAAGAGAGTGATACTTTGTTTTATAAATTAGGATCCGTAAGAAGGTCTCGTCGAGAAACTACTCAACTTGTTGAAGGATATTTTGGTGATTTAATTAATTTTTACCATTTGAAAGATGGAACTTTAATTCATAGGGGAACCTAGTACTTAATGTGAAGAATTTTCTTTATTCCCAAAACGAAGAATCTTACGGAACAGAGCAGAAAAGAAAAAAGGGAATCTTCCAGTTTTAACATATAAATGTCCCCAAGATGAATTCCATGGGTTTCTACCATGTATAATCATCACTCCACATCCTTATTTCCATGTACAATCTCATGAAACCAACCAAAATATGATATGCCAAAATTTCTTTTCGCCCTTGGTCTATAAAATCTATCTAGATTTACTATCCCTTGCAGCATGCAGTTTTAAAGATCAAACTTGATTCTGCTAGGCATGCACACACACACACACACAAGAGATGGTGGCACCACTTCCCACTTCTTATCCACATATGGTACTGTTCCGTTCATGGCCAAAGGGCACACAATCCCAATTCTCCACCTAGCAACTCCTTCATCAGCGACATTGTGATGTCACAATTTTCACTAGCAAAGCTAACAGACCATTCATCTACCAGTTTCTTGGACATACGGATGCATCCGTCCTTGACTTACCCCTTTCCTGAAAACATTGATGAAATACCCAAAGGTGTTGAGAGCACTGATAAACTTCCATATATGTCACTTTTTGTTCCATTTGTCAATGCCACTAAACTCATGCAATCTGACTTGGAACGAGCACTTGAGACTCTCCAGATGGTCAGCTGCATGTAGAGCTGTCAAACGGGCTGGGCTGGGTCGGCCCGGCCCAAACCCACCGGGCCTCGCTTGACGGGCCGGCCGGCCCGAAATAGCATCGGGCCTCATAAAACTCAAGCCCAGCCCATGCGCATTTCGAACCTATGGGCCAAAAAAATAAATATTTTTTTATTAAAAAAAACTCACAAATTAGCTAATAAATGTTATATAACACATCAAAAGTTCAAACACACATATACTTACTAGTCTAACTTACACAATTACAAATCAAAAGTGCAACCAAAGCAAATATAAACAAATGTAGTAATTTCAACAATTGAACGAAACAGAAACTAGAAAAACAATAATGTTACAGATCAAAGAAAAAATACATGTGCTACTTGAAGGATATTTTTTTCAAAAAATTTATAACCAAATTGAAGTTCATCATATTGTCCCCAATTTTTTAATATGTGTTTTCTAAAGATAGACAAAAAATTTCGGGTTCTAGTTTGCAAAACCATACTAACTAGCAAATGTTCATTTTTTTATTCGCCCGACACAATCTAGCATTTTAATTTTATTTTTTTATCAAGTTTATACTATTGAGACTTTTTATTAGCTAATATTATATAGAGATACTCAATTAAATAGATCAGTTTCGATAAAATTACTAACTGCAACCATACTAAACTAGATTAGAACTTGAAAGATCAACTTCATTTCTTCTTCGTAAGTGTCACTTCCATCAATTTAGATTATGAGTTTCAACCAAAAAAAGAACAATGATTTGGAAATAGATCATATTCTGCCATAAATTTATCTAACCAAAAGAAAAAAAAAGAAAAAAAAGTGGTCTAAATGAATGTCTGATAGTTTTTTTCTTTTTAGATTTATGTTTTAGTTTTTAATTTTGTAATTAAGTTTAAGTGTTTAACTTTATGATCGGGCCGAGTCGGGCTTTTCGGGCTTTTTAAACTCGGGCCAACCACGACCCACGGGCCTGGCGGGCCGGGCCAAAGAGGCCCGGGTTTTTTCGGGCCTACTAAATTGAGGCCCAGACCCTTGAAAAAGTCGGGTGGGCTGGATCGGGCCTATGGGCCGGGCTCGATTTTGACAGCTCTAGCTGCATGGTTTCTGATGGATTTCTTAGTTGGACCCTCAAATCAGCATCAAAGTTTGAGATTCCATGCCTATCCTTCTCTGGTAGGAACAACTATTATGAGGTTGTGTGTTGGATCCCTCTGCTTGGCAGAATCACCAAAGGTTGGACTCACCAGAAGCCAAAATGGGTGGAGTACTGGAATGGCTCAACAAAAACTAGCTCAAGGATGCTCAGTCCTCTACATCGCATTTGGGTCTCAAGCAGGGATATCACAAAAACAGTAGCACGAAATAGCAAGGGGCTTGGAAAAATAAAAAAAATGAATTTCTTATGGGTGATAAGTGTCAGCCGGACCTTATTGATGTGCTTAAAGAAAGATTTTTGGAAGAGGGATGATAGTGAGAATGGGTTGATCAAAGGAAAATTTTAAGCAATGAGAGCGTGCAAGGGTTTCTGATGAAGCTAAGGATTCAAAAGTCAAGCAGACACAAACTGAAGAGGCAAAGTGTGCTCAGCCAGAAGACATATCAGCTATAGCAAAGTGTAAGGGAGTCGGGTGTACATACAACAAAGACAAAGGGTGACATATGTAATTGTTTCTGTTAGTTATGTTAGTCAGTTAAGTAGTCTGTTAGATTGGTTGTATATATCAGGTTTTTGTATTCAGATGTAGCAGACTTCGACTATCAGAAACATTAGAGAATTCCTATCAATGAAATGAATTCTTCACCCTCTCCATTATCATGTCTCGAATTCCATTTATTAACATGGTATCAGAGCATGATCTGATCCATTTTTCTTCCGCCAAAACTCTGATCTAAGACCGAGAGAGATATCGATTTTGTAATCCACTCCGGTTGATTTCGAATCTTGGATCAAATTCGAGAAGCTCTCTGAAATTAGGTTTCCTTTTTTTTTTTTTTTTTTTCTGACATTGATCTTACTTCACCAATGGCGAACAACAGTAATGAAGAGGAACACAACGAAGAGGAACTTGAAGAGGAGATAGCCATAGACGAATATGATCTGGATATTTCGACTCTCCAGGTACATTCCTCTCATCCCTTATTTCTACACCCCAACGATCACCCTGGGATGATGCTGGTCACACAAATCTTGACAGATTCTGTCAATTTTAATCAATGGAAACTGTCTGTCATAATTGCTCTTACTGCTAAGAACAAATTGGGATTGGTTAATGGAAAGAATAAAAAGCCCCTTCCAACTTCGAAATATGTAGATTTGTGGAATAGGTGTAATAACATGGTAATTGCTTGGCTTTTGAATGTTGTTGCTCCGGACATTAAGTCCAGTATAGTATATTTCTCAACTGCAAAGGCTATTTGGGAAGATCTCAATGCTAGATTCTCCCAGAATAATCTGAAAACAACTAGCTGAATGTTATCAGGGAAGCCAAACATTTCAACCTATTTCACTAAATTCAGGGGTTTGTGGGATGAACTGAATAATCTTAGCATGGTTCCTAAGTGTGTTTGTGGATGTACCTGTGGGGCTACTCAAAAGCAAGAAGACTATGAACATGAACATAAATTATTTCAATTCTTAATGGGATTGAATGACACATTCACCAATACAAGAGGTCAAATCATTATGATGAATCCTCTTCCTAGTCTGAGCAAAGCTGAAAATATTTTGATCCAGGAAGAAACTCAAAGGAAATGTAGTAATGGAACAGGTAACAATGTTAATCTCACAGATCTGTCACGCTCTTCCGAGTAAAACTAATGACTCCAATTTTTCTGGAAATGGAAGGAAGAATATTAGAAATAATAACAGTAACAAGTCTGAGGTCATGCCACAAAAGGGAAAAACATGGTGTGATTTTTGTCATGGGGATTCACACACTAAGGACAAGTGTTTTTACTTGCATGGTTATCCAGACTGGCATAAACTATTTGGGACCAAACCAGATCTTAATAGAATGCCCAAGAACAGGATTAAGAGCATGGCAACCAATGTTGTTAGTGATGAAAATGCTGATCCAAATGTTGGTGATGATAAGTCAGGTGTCCAGAAATTGTCCTCTGCTCAATTCAACCAACTTCTGCAGCTTCTTTCTTGCACAGGATCTACTTCACCCGTAATCTCATATAGCAGGTAACATTGCTTGCACTAGTATTACTTCATCTAGTCAGGTTCTTAATTCCACAGAATGGATCATTGACACTGGGGCCACTTATCACATCACAACCAATTTTGATTTACTTGTTGATCCTGTAAGCGTTAATGCCTCTATCCATCTCCCAAATGGTCAAACAGCCAAGATAGCCTATAAAGGTACTATCAATCTTGATAAGAACATTGTCTTAAATGATGTTCTGTTTGTGCCCTCTTTCCACTTTAACCTCTTATCCGTAAAAACGTAAAACCGACACTTGATAATGGTTGTAATCTTGTGTTTTCTCGCCTCGTATGCTTTCTTCAGACCTAGCACACACACAGGGAAACCAGGGAGATTGGTAGACCGATTGGTGGATTGTACAGGACTTGGCTTCCAGAAATAAATCTGTAAAGACTTCCAATGCTAGTACATGTTTTCTTGATCATTCCTTTTTCTGTAATAGTGATTCTCAAAACTCAGTTGGTTCTTGTTCAACTTGTACTTCTGTCAACCAAGAATTAGCCCTATGGCATTTAAGACTTGGGCATATGCCTTTAAGCTCTCTTAAACATTTAGATGTTTGTACTATAGATAAAATCAATTCTATTTCCCCTTGTGATGTTTGCCATTTTTCCAGACAAACAAAACTACCATTTCCATTAAGTAGCACTCATTCTGATACTCCCTTTTCACTCTTACACTGTGACGTGTGGGGGCCCTACAGACATCTCACTCACAATGGTCATAATTCATTTCTAACCATAGTTGAGGATCACTCCGTAACTACCCGACATTTCTCTTAAAATCAAAAGACCAAGTTCCCATACTCATTCAATACTTTCTCAACCTTGTCAAAACTCAATACAATGCTTCTGTTAAAGAAATTAGATCAGACAATGGAACTGAATTTTTCAGTCACACTGTCTCTTCTATACTTGAACCTCTTGGGATAATTCAGCAAAGCACTTGCATAGACACTCCTCTACAAAATGGCAGGGCAGAAAAGAAACATAGGCATCTTTTAGAATTGGCTAGGGCTCTTAGATTTCAATCAAATCTACCTATTTCTTTTTGGGGTGATTGCCTGCTCACAGCCACTTACCTTATAAACAGATCTCCTAGTTCTCTTCTGCAATTTAAAACCCCATATGAGGTATTGCTAGGTCACAAACCTAATTACAATCATCTTAAAGTGTTTGGATGTCTTTGTGTTGCATCCACCTTACCACACAATAGAGATAAGTTTGGGCCAAGAGCTAGGAAATGCATATTCTTGGGCTATCCCTATGGGAAGAAAGCTTATAAACTGTATGATCTGACCACCAAACAAGTCTTTTATAGTAGGGATGTAGTATTCTATGAATCACAGTTTCCCTTCTCCCAACATCCTGCATCTTCCCAATCTCCCACTTCTCTCTTTCCTTCCTTCAGTCATCAGCATATGGAAGATGATCCTCCTGACACACCCTCTGCCAATACCCTTACTCCTGATGTGTCATGCACTCCTTCATCTCCCTCTGATAGTCCTCCCACACCTCCCTCCGATAGTCCTCCTACACCTCCCTCTGATAGTCCTTCTCCTGCTCCTAGACCTGTTAGACAGAGAACTATTCCTGTGAAGTTTAAAGACTATACCAATTTACCTTTCAATCTTTCATCCTCTAGTGGAGCCTGTGTTCAAAGGTACTTTCCTTATTCTATAAACAACATCATGTCTTATTCTCATCTTTCTCCTGCTCATCAATCCTATATTAACAACATTGATAGTGCCTTTGAACCTAAAACCTATGCTCATGCTGTAAAGAGCCCTCAGTGGTGTAAGGCTATGTCTCTAGAACTAGAGGCTCTAGAAAGAAACCAAACCTGGATCTTGCAGCCTCTTCCTGCTGGTAAGAAAGTAGTTGGCTGTAAATGGATATATAAGATCAAACATAGGCAGGATGGTTCCATTGACAAACTAAAAGCCAGATTGGTGGCAAAGGGATTTACACAAACTGAAGGACTTGACTACTTTGACACCTTTGCTCCAGTAGCAAAGATGACATCTGTTAGGGTCCTGCTAGCAATTGCAGCCATGAAGAATTGGCCTCTATGCCAAATGGATGTATCCAATGCTTTTTTGCATGGTGACCTCAATGAGGAGGTCTTTATGACACTCCCTCCTGGATATTACTCCTCTCAGCCTAATATGGTATGCAAGTTAGTCAAATCCCTCTATGGACTGAAACAAGCACCAATGCAATGGTTTCATAAACTATCTTCAGCCTTGAAATCATTTGGATTTACTCAATCCACCAATGACCATACCATGTTCACTCACCCACATCTGCGGTTTCACGTACCCTATTGGTCTATGTTGATGACATTGTGATAACAGATCCAATCCTCAAGCCATTGCTGCTTTAAAACACTATCTGCACTCTCAGTTTTCTATCAAGGACTTGGGTGATCTGAAGTTCTTTCTGGGACTAGAAATTGCTAGGAACTCATCTGGTATCTGCCTCCATCAAAGGAAATACTGTCTGGACATCATTTCTGAAACTGGCCTGACCAATGCCAAGCCATCTTCTCTTCCTATCTCTCAGAACCATAATCTTTCTCCAGATTCAGGCACGCCTGTTCCTAATCCTGATAGATATAGAAGACTAGTTGGCAGATTACTTTATCTTACCATTACAAGACGTGAAATTGCCTACTCAGTTCATGTGCTGAGTCAGTTTCTAGCTCAAACAAAACACCCTCATATGCAAGCAGCCCTCAAACTGGTCAGGTTTCTCAAAGTGTCTCCTGGACAGGGTCTATTCTTCTCTTCTCAGTCCACAAGTGATCTTGTTGCTTACTGTGATGCAGACTGGGCAGGGTGTCCAACCACTAGAAGATCTGTGACTGGTTTTTGCATCTTCTTAGGATCATCCCTTGTATCATGGAAGAGCAAGAAACAACCTACTGTCTCCAAATCCTCAGCAGAATCTGAATATAGGGCCATAGCCTCAACATGTTGTGAGATCACATGGCTCCATGCCCTACTAAGGGATTTCCAAATCTACAGTTCTCTTCCTATCCCTCTTCATTGTGATAATAAAGCAGCCCTCCACATAGCTGCTAATCCAGTCTATCATGAGAGGACTAAACATATAGAAATTGATTGTCACATCATCAGGGAGAAAATTGACAAAGGGTTGATTGCCACTGCCTACCTTCCAACCAATGAACAAGTTGCAGATCTCTTCACTAAGGCTCTGTCTATTCCTCAACTCCTACACTTACAGGCCAAGCTGGGTGTGCTGAATCTTTTCACCTCTTCCAGCTTGAGGGGAGGTGATGAAGCTAAGGATTCAAAAGGCAAGGCACACAAACCGAAGAGGCAAAGTGTGCTCAAAGAAGACATATCGCCTACAAAGAAAGTGTGTGGAGTCGTGTACATACAACAAAGACAAAGGGTGACATATGTAATTGTTTCTGTTAGTTCTGTTAGTCAGTTAAGTAGTCTGTTAGATTGGTTGTATATATCAAGTTCTTGTATTCAGATGTAGCAAACTTCGACTATCAGAAACATTAGAGAATTCCTATCAATGAAATGAATTCTTCACCCTCTCCATTATCATGTCTCGAATTCCATTTATTAACAGTTTCTAAGCCACTGCGGCTGGAACTCGGTGATTGAGAGTATTTGTGAAAAAGTACACATATTAGGATGGCGAATGATTGCAGAGCAACACATTGATTCGATGATGGTTGTGGGGAGATTAAGGTCCAAACTGGGCCGGTCCAACAGTTATGGAGGCTTAAAGCAAACTATATATGAGGTCTTTTTAAAGTAAATAATAATTTATTATTAAAATTATTATATTTTTATTTAAAGTTTATCTTTTGTGCTTTTTGAGATGCAAAATTATTTATTAAATTATTGTAATCGATTTCACTTAACAATTCTTTTTCAATAGATAATAAAGCTAGTTTACTTAATCTTTGTTGAGACATTGTCGATCTTTGATAAGATTTTATTAATTTTATGTTAGAAAGACTTCTTTCTGTTGAAGCAACAGTTACTGGAATTGTTAACATTACTCTATAAGTGATCTTCGCATTTGGAAAAGAATCAACTCTTAATATATAATTAAGTATGTCCTTTGGTGTATCATTCTTCACTTTTATAATTTTTCTTAAAATTTTTAGTTCCATAAATAGATTTAGTCCTTCAATATCAGAGTTGTCATTATATTTTAATGAATTTTCAAGGTTAAGACAATTTTTTTTAAAATTTTCATTATTCAATGACCTTAATTTCTCAATACTAAATAAAAAACCAAAAATATCTTGATACATTTTAAATTGTTCAAATCTACTTTGAAAAATACTTTGTTTTGATAATTGTTTTAATTTCATGTGCTAGCAAGTTTATCAATTCATTTAGTTTAAGAAACCTAGTACTAATAGTAATAGTAAAAAATAAATAAATTTGATGCCTCTTATTGGTTGAGGCTTAAAGCCCTTGTTTACCCGGCTTCTCCCTTGGGTCGGCCTGGGTCTAAGGGTTGAGACATGTAATGGTTAGAGAGCTAATGGAGAGAGAGTTTGGGAAAAATGTCAGGAAGAAAATGAGGGAGGTTGGTGAGGCTGCGAGGGAGGCTATGAAAGAAGGTGGGTCATCCAGGAGCTCACTTAAGCAGCTCATATATAGATGAGATCCATGCACCATGTGTTTGACTGTTTTAAGTGTTAAGAACTTTAGTGCAGGTGTAGTGCTGTTTATTTTCTCCCTAGTAGGCAACGAATCTCAAGTTGATGTTTCAAAGGCACCTATGCTATGAGTAATGATAAATATATTTGCTGATAACATCCAATTACTTGTTTGAATGGCTTCTCCAATATTGTCAAAGAGCTACTGCAGCTAAATCATGTATTTAAATTTCAGCTTGTATATTGTTTTTGGCTTGAAAGCAGAAACTTTTTATAATGGTTCAATCAATTTCAGTTCATTTGTCGAGTCCTGACCATTTAGCACCTTAATTATGGACAAAGGGTACACAGAAGACCCAGGTATTATGCTGCCTCCTTGTAAACCAAGTTGTTATGGTAGACAAACTATGTCCGTTCTGCCATTTCTCCACCACATATTCTAAGTTTGAGGATGTCATTTAGGTTCAGATTAGAATTATACAAGCAAATCACGTGTTGTTAGAAGCGATCCACATTTCTACAACCACGAGATTCCCCATTACGTTTCACCTATGCACTAATGTAAATTTCACCAATCCTTTTGATTTCACCTTAATGCTATAGTAAACAAAGCTTCAGTCAATCGCTTTTTCACATTTGATGTTTTCAGACGGAACAACAAGTATACATATATATTATGAGAAGGAAATTGCAAAGATCCTCCTAACCGATAACAGGTTGACAAAAATCAAACTATAATGAGGACAGCCTGAAAGAAAAAAGTGTCGCTAACTTCAGATTTTCATCACACATCTTGCTAGGAAAAGAGGAAAGAGGACTGTAAGGGCAAAATATGCATGACCTATTTTTGTCTTGTTTCACCTTTCTTGGTCAAAATAGGATTTTTGATAAGTTTGTGTTAATTTAGGACTTAGTATATTTTATTAGATTTAGTTTAGTTATTTTTGGTAGCATAATCTTTTTGTAGATTTCAAGTGCACATATTTGGTAACAAAATCTTAGCATAAATCCTAGTCTAACCATGATTCTTGACCACTTTCATATTTGGTAATTAAATCTCATCCTAGTCTAACCATGATTGTTGACCACATTCATATATGGTAACAAAATCCCATTAGTTTGGTAAGTTGTTGATTTTTTCCTTAAAAACTAATCCTTTTCCTTGTAGTAGACGGACTGTTTTTGGGTGTGTGTAGGAGGCGCATACTATATATTCAGGAGCTGGGATTCGGGGTTCTTACAGAGCTCCAGAAAGTGAACAAAAACCGTAGAGGGTGTGAGCTGATCCGAGGAGTTTCTGCAGCAGTTTTGAAGTGCCGAAGTTCAGCAGTCCGAATGTGTTATCCATTGTTGCAACATCGGCAGTAACATCAGAAGTGCTGAAACTGTTTTGTGCTTCCTTTTTGTTTAAAGAAAGCTGATTTTGTTTCTTCCCACGTTTTGTTTATCTTGTTTATGTGGGGTTTTTGTTCTCCAAGATTCATTATCTTGTGAGAATATTTTGTGTGTGATTTCACATAGTTTTTTGTAAAACAATTCATTCTTTTTAGTGAAAT
The DNA here is from genome assembly GCA_013146195.2 of Codonopsis lanceolata. NCBI lineage: Eukaryota > Viridiplantae > Streptophyta > Magnoliopsida > Asterales > Campanulaceae > Codonopsis > Codonopsis lanceolata. The sequence continues at coordinate 9,282,953 of CM028381.1, read as the reverse complement.
CTTTTTGGCCATGAGGCTAGATCTACAAGTATAGATTTGTAGATTGTTTGGTAAACCTTTGTGATTAATTTCGTGTTTTAGTTTTAAGTCTTCCGCTGTGTTTTTTTATTTTTCTGTCTATTGTGATTCCCATTGGAATCACTTCGTTTTTTTTTCTTGAGAATCCTAGCTACTCGCGTTCTTTCAAGGACCTAACCATTTGTTTGCACCAGTTGATTTTGAGCAAACATATCTATTTTTCAAACAACAATACATGTTTTCTGAACAAAAACAGTATGTACCTTTTGCATACAAAAAAAGAAAAAGAAAAGAACAGAAAAGAAAAGATAGTTGTGATGCACGAGCTGTTGATTCAAGGCTTCTCAGCCATTGGACCATAACTGCTGCAAGCAAATGGTCCAAACAATGGTTAAGTGTCCTTCCTAGAAAAAGATACTATTGAGAAAAACCATAAAGCAGGAAGAAATAAAGTTTAAGGGACTAAGGTAAACTAACCAGAATACATGGATCATTCTTATAATTTCATTGGATTCTAGAGGAATCTTCAAGAATCCCTAGACCAAAATCAAGGAACAAGAATGTTTCACAAAGCTACGGTTTGCACTGAATTGAAGGGAAAATTTAAAGCATAAAACGTACAATGAAAATGTATTGTGACCTTTTGTCATTACAATGTCATTGCAAGATCATAAAGAGGGCTAAGGAAATAGTAGGCATGAACTTAGCTCTTTAGCACGCTGTTCTCCAGTTCCCTCCTCAATTGTATAGAGAAGTCATCACTGACGTCATCATCATCCCAATCATCTTCCCATAATCCCATTGTTGTGTTGTTTCTTTACCTTCTTTCTCATCATCCCATTCTGGAGTATAACCGATCTATATTACAATATAGCTCATTTTCACACATGTGTAATTGACTAAAGTTGATGTGGCAAAATGCACAGCTTGGGCCGTCCTTGAGATGGGTAGGATATTTGGGCTTACAGTCGTCCTCCTTGAGCCTATTAAGATCACAAACAAACCTGAGTGGAAGTGCAAGGCAAGGCCTCGCGAAACCCCTCCGACGTGAGAGTAAGTATCGAATGATTGTCAAAAGATTAATTGACAGAGTAACGAGGCTCAAGAAAGTGTGTGTGTACCTTGTTGATGATTATGGAGAGGTATTTATAGGCCCTCAAGGTGATTGAATCCGTCTAGGATTTAGTTTCCATAACTGCCGAGATAATCAAAGAGGGAATCCCTTGATTTTAGGCGAAATAGGCAGTTGACCGCGTAGCGATAGGAGTAGATTAGGCAAGTGTTCCTCCTTAACATGGAAACCTTTGACTTGCCTTGGAGAGCAAGCCGCTCTCGGCTGCCTCACGTTGGGTGTGTGCCGGGCGAAGGTGGCTCGCCATTCTCTTTGCGTTGACCCTTGAACCCGTTGTAGGTCGAGATCGGCCCCGTCGGCGCAAGGCCTGCTCGACTGTGTTCAGGCGAGGTAGGTCCGATTCCTCGCCTATGCATGTATGATTCTGCCATGGCCCCTCGGCCTGACAGCAAGGCCTTTGCCCGCCTGTGTTCGATTGAGGCTTATGTTGCTCTGCTCGCCGGTTCTATCATTTTGCTCGTTGGGCTATCGGCCCCATAGGTATTGTGCTCGTGATTGGCACGTGATGCTAACTCGTGCCTTGCTCGTGACCCGGCTTGGTCCGGGCATATCAGTGGCCCCTAGCTTCCCGTCTGGCAGGCATTCATGCTCGGAGCGGGGAGCGTTCACGTCTGATGGTCGTACGGGCTCCAACACTTTATGAATTTTTGGGGAAGACAAGGGATTCGGCGAGGTGAACTTGTGGCGTGTTCAGGAAGCTTTATGTCAAGGGCGTGATAAGCGCGTGGACGAAAAAAGCGCGTGAGCCGTCAGAAGTCGAAGCGATTGGACAGGGCGCGGAGCACGAAGGATTACATTTAATGCCCTGTGATGATGGGCCGCCCAATCCAAGCGCCGCTTCGAGCTTCGAGCTTTCCTCTGCCCATGCCTTGAAAACCGCCTATAAAAGGCACACCCCACTCCTTCCTCTCTCTTTTACCGTCTTCAAAACTGTGAGCTCTAGAGAGAAAAAACCCTACCGAAGCCTTTGCCGATTTTTGAAGCTTTCCAAGACGCGTGATTATAACCGACCCAAACCCCGCTGCCTTTGTTTCAGCATCACTTACTCCAGTGGAAGCGCGCCTCTTCTTTCGCTGGTTTACGTAAGATATTCCACCTCAAGATCAAAAGTAAGTCCTTTAACTCCTTTCATTTGTTTTCAATGTTCTTGATTTTTCTGGTTTTTGGCGATTCTCTGCTTTCTTCCCTTCATCTCTACCTGATTCTGTTAGGGTTTAAGTGGGTAGGACCGACCTTAGGTAGAGATCGAGGAATAGAGATTACAATCCTGCTCGCTAGGTGGATAAAATCTCTCCTGTTGGCCCAGATTTAGGCTTTTCTTCCCTTTTTCTTTGATAGTTATCCAGGCAGAACTCTGATAGCCGTTTTCCTCGATCTCTTTGTAGATGTCTGACGTATCTCCGCGAGGCTTTCAGCTATGGAGGGAGGAATGACTCGCTTAGCAGCGAAAAGTCTCCCTCTATTAGCATAGAGCGTGAGGAAGGAACCATCCGTGGCGTCGCCAACGGTTCGGCGTGTAGCGGATCCCGTGGTTGACATAATCGATTCCTCGCGAGAGGATTCGGCGAGGAGAGCGTGAGGGGTTTCATTGCTTCTGCAAGGCCTCGAGCAAAGAAGCGTACCGCAAGGAGATACTACGGCGAAGCGGCAAAGTTGGTTGAGCAAATAGATTTGGCCGGAAAGGCTTCTGAGACCGATGAGGCAGACAACTTGCCGCTTGCTCGGCGCTTTAAGAAAACCGGCCGCCTCGTGGAAGTGGCCTCAAGAAGAAACAACGGCCAGATGACTCCCATTGCCCGCTTCGACTGTAGGCGGACTTCCAAAGTAGTGGTTCCCGCTGAGGAGAGAATCGAGGAGGAAGAAGAAGAGAGGAGGAGCCCGACCGGGTATGTTAACGCAGACGAGAGCCGATATGCTCAGGCCACATTGATACAATGGATAAGGTGACCGCATGGTCGCCGGCATCCCTTGGTGTTGATCCTCGCTACTATCGGCAAGCAAAATGGACGCCCCGCCAGATCAACCTTTCTCGCGAGCAGGGAACGAGCTCCTATTTTTGCTGATTTTTTCCTCCGGCCGCGCCTCCCTCGAGCCTTTTCGGTAGACTTCCGTATGAGACCAAGGTCGCCCCGCGATCTAATGTTGAATACCGTCCGTGCTATTACAATCATCAGTGAAGCGTGGGATTTGAGCCGGACATGTACTTGCTTCTAAGTTGTTCATCTTTGCCCCGAGCACCGAGGAGAATCAGTGAGAGCGAACTCAAACTTTCTCGAGGTTGTCGAGGTTCCCTGAAAGTGGATTCTGGGACAGAGGGTGTTGTTTATTGAATCCCGAGTTGGTTGGCCATTTATGCCCACGGCGACCAACGAAATAAAAATCCCCAAAGCATCCAAACAAGACTTTAGTTCGGGAGAGACCGCCCTTAAAGGCGCAAGGCCGCCGTTGGTATGATGGAAGAGAATGAGAGACGTCGCCAAAGAATTCCTTCTTGACTGACCGAAGGAATTGGTTTGTAATCCGCGCTACTTGTGTTTGGCGGGTGTGATGCGCTAGCAGAGGTCCCCTGGAGCCTCTATTAATCCACGTGCTCGAGAACCCTCATCCCTACCGGGACGACGCTATGGGCAAATGTTCAAACACGAGTGTGTCGAGTGTAAGAGGTTGGGCCGGCGCCGGCCGCTTCACGAAGATCATGACGGTTCTAACATCGGCTAGCTTTTGACTCTTCTGCTTTTGCTCTCCCTTTTCTCGAGCTCGCTCTAAACTTGTTTCATTCCTGTTTTATTTCAGGAATGAAGAATTTGGCCGTGTTAAGGCAGCGGAAGAAAGAAGCTGATCAACGAGCGGCTGACTTGAAGATCAACACACATGTGGAATTGCCCAAGGTACCATTCTGCCCGCGCCGTGAAGAAACCCCTGACTTGGGTGGCCACAAGTCCCAAAAAAAAACCGTAGCACCTAAGGCCGCTGGCACACAAAAACCACGCAGAGAAGTTGTCGCTGCTATTCCCTCAGACGAGGCAATTGCTCACGCCAACATCCTTGTGGTGCCCGCCGCCAAGTGATGCTAAGGCCAAGGAAAAAGGAAGAAAAGCCCTAGTCCTCCTCCTGCTCGCGAAGTTCGCCGCCGAGCCTTGAGCCCCGGTCCTGTTCCTTCTCCCCCACTCGTGCCGATCGCCACTTGAGACAGCCGGCTTCCGATGCTCACTGGCCGCCGGCGCTGTAAAAGAAATCTCGGGACGTTCTCGGGGGCATCGACCGCATGTCCGTGGTAGCCTTGAGGATTGGGGCAAGGGCGCGCCATGAGAGGGTTATGCATGACCGGCATGGCCTTGGATAGAGATACCGGCCGGCCACGCTTTTGGCCTGAAATGTAGACTCGCTGAGCGAGGTAAACTGCTCAACTGAAATTTGTCCTTTTCTTCTCTGTTTATTTCGTGCTTTTGACTCATTTCTTCTGTTCGCAGATTGCTTCCACGTGCGCCAATCTCTATGATAGGTATAACGAGGAGAAGGCAGCTCGCAAGAAAGCGGAAGCTGACAACCGGCGAGAGCCTGGTTAAAGAAAAAGTCGAGCAAGTGGCTCGCTGGCCGATGAACCGAAACCCAAACCGCGGCCAAGAAGAAAGAAGCCGAACTGCTTGAGCTGCAATCAAGTTGGTCGCCTGCATGTTGACTTAACCGCCGCCAAGACAGAAGTTGGTCGGCCGTGAAGAAGAACCAGCCGGAGAAGAGTCGAGCGAAGCCGCCATGGTCATCAAACAAAGGGATCTCTTGCGCAGCGTAGAGAAGTTCCCTTAGGATGCAAGCCGTGAAGGATGGGAAATCCATTGAGGAGTTGGTGCGAAGGCGAAGGAGAAGAGTCTGCAGTGGCAAACTTCAAGAAGTCGAAGGACTTCGAGAATGCTGTGGACGCGGCCATTCTTCCCTATTTCGCCCATGGCACCCACCATATACTAAGGATGCTCGCCGGCCATGGCGGAGTGGGGATGAAGACAATGGCGTAATGGGCCGTGCTCGACTCTACGACGAGGCCGCTCTGTCCCTTCCACTCGCTAGTTCCTTATACTCCATGAATTGGCCACTATGGCGATGGCGATACTTGGCCGGGAGGCGCCTGGTTCCCCCGCCGGCGATTTAAGTAAATGTCTGCTCGTTGATTCAAGCCTTGGAGTCTGAAGACGAGGTTTTGAAAGATACTGAGCAGATTGAAGCAGAGTCTCAGGCTAAGGCGGCCAAGATGAGGCAGTAGGCCGAACTCCTCCAATACCAAATGCAATATCAAAGTGGTGCCAAAGAGCTTCCTCCTCCTCCTTCTGAACAAGCTTAGGATCTTATCCTGCCGCCGCCGATTTTTTGGTTTCTTTTTTGTAATTCCTGATTCGACTGCAATGGGATTTATTTTTCTCCGATATATATTCTTTGCATTTGTTTCGACTTAACTGTTTGTTTGCTCGATAACTGTTTTCTCACTTGCACATTTTTCCCCCGTCATTTGTTAATACAAGTCCGGTGTTCCCTAAAATATATCGAGCAAAAATGTATGAATAAATTTAACCAAGTACGATTATAAAAATAACAAGACTAACCAAGCAATCCAATTATTTAAACTGAGATGTTACCCGAATAAACACCGGGCATGAATGCTTGGATCTGGCCAAGGCTTGGAGCGGGTGAGCTTCCAGAAGATTGCCAAGCGGGCAAGGCCCAGCTCTCAATTGGCAACCAACAACCGGGCATGGCCCTTGTTTGATGTGGGTAGTTCGAAGCGGTTGTTGGTATATCTTCCAGGTATTGAAATATTCAGTCAACAGGGTTGCTCGGTCACTGTAGGAAGCCAAGGTAGTTAACCGCTATCTTTGTAGGCATGGCCTCTACCACCCGGGGCGAGCATCCTAGCACGTGAACCTGGGCATGGCCACATCTCACCCACAGAGGATAAATTCACAGATACTAGGGTTTTTTAGAATTGTTGACCGGCATAGCCTCGTCTGCTCGTCCCACGAGCGTAATCTAGTCAAACAAATGCGAACAATTGCAGAATGACAGTTCATTGATAACTTTGAAAATTCTGAATTGATAAACACGACAACAACTTGCCTTTATTGATAAATGATCGATGACCCTCAACAGGACTGAGGTCTTGCCCGTTTGTTTCCTTAACTTAAGGGTAATACTTTTTGAGGTGATCTCAGCATGCCAAGGATGCAGTCGCTTCCTTCGGTGTTTGGAGGGTGTAAGTACCTCTTACGATCCCAAGAACTCCTGAAAGGACCTTCCCAATTAGAGGCGACTTTTCCCCCATTCTCGCCTCGATGACTTGCCGCTTCAATCTTCACGAGTACCAAGTTGCTCAGATAGAGAAGGCTCGCCTGACTCTCTTGTCATGGCGAGCTTTTGCCTGTTTTATAGTTGACCATTCCGAGCCAAGTGCATCCAACCTCCTTTCTTCGAGTAAGTCTAAGTCCATGGCTCGAGCAAGTTGATTGTTTTGCTCGCTATAATGTGAAACACGGTAGCTGGCAAGGCCATTTCCACAGATCATCCGCTCCGAGCCGTAGGTAAGCGCAAATGGAGTTTCCCAGCCTGGTCCTCGAACGTTGGTTCTGATCGCCTACGTGCTGATTGCAATTCTTTCCGCCTTTCACTCCTCAAGCCGCCTCTTCTAAGTTCCTCGCAAGTCAGCTAAAACTTGTTTGTTAGCAGCTTTGCTTCGCCGCTTCTCGAAGCCACCGACGACGCCAATGTTTTACACCCAAAGCACATTCCGTCAGAACTTATCCGAAAAACCGAAAGTACCATGGTCGATATCATTGCCCGAGAGACCTAACCTCGCACCACACCCGTCGTGTACAAAATTGATGACGCCATCCAAATTTTGGGCCGTGGGTTTTACCCAATCCATTTCGTGAAGTAATCTATGGTGACAACGGCCAGATTTGTACTTGTATTGTGCCGCGGAATGGGCCGACGATCGATTCCCCACATGTCGGCGGGCCAGCCGCTACGACTGGGCTTTGTATTGTGGATTAAGCCTTGGTATGTCCGTACCTCGGCACTTGTCCGTTCACAAACATACTTTTCGCGTCCTTTCTCGGGTAATCGGTAATCACCTTTCGCGGGACCCTTTCTACTGAGCTCTTGTGCCTCATACCGCATACCTTTCGGTTAGTGCTGGCGGTAGGCATGGGTCGACTTGGATCGCTTGTACAAGATTCCCCGACTCTGAGTAGCAGCGGCGGGCTTGGCCGGTTGTTGGCCTTGACCTTGTGCAGGCGAACTCCACCTCGATGTAATCCTTGTAGTCATCGATCAACTTGGCCGGGCTCGATGTCCGTAATGGTAGTCTATCGATGGGGGGGTTTCCATGTGCTCTTCGATCATTCTTGAGGGATTTAGCAAAGCAAGATTTTCCTCGGCGATCTTGGATAAATGATGCTGCTTTCGCATGTTGTGCCGCGGTCAATCGATCATTTCCCAAAACTTGAAATTTTCAGATTTCCTTGACTAGCTCGCGATCTTAACCGAGGTAGGGTGGTATACCATGTATTGGACTTGGTTCACAACTATTTGTGAATCCAGTGCTTGTGATAGCCTCTACACCCTCCCCGTTCTTTGAGCTCGAGCCGGCAATCATTGCCTCATATTCGGCCACGTTGTTGGAGGCGGGAAATTTGAGCCGGAGAGCTAGCTCAAACCGTGATTCATCGGGGCCTACGAGAAGGATGCCGTCCGCTCAGGCTTTGCTGGCCCTATCCACATAAAGATCCCAACGGTATTTCGGGGTTGTGGCAGACTCGACGCTTTGCTTGAGTCTCGGGATCCTCGTCTTTGAGTGAAGCTTGTTTCGACGAAATCGGCCAATGCTTGTGCTTTGATTGCTGCTGCGGGAGGTAGTCTATGTGGAACTTGGTGAGCTCGATCGACCAGTTAAGCAATCACACTTTGATGTATCAGTTTGTGTAGAGACTTTGTGCGGTGCATCGTGTATACTATGATTATATGTGCGTAAAAATAAGCCCTTAATTTTCGGTATGACAAGCGAGTAGGCTAATTTTTCAACATTAAAATAACGGCCTCAGCAGGGTAGGGGCCTTAGATACATTGCAGGGTTTTGGATATCTAGTTCCTCTATAACTAAAGGCACATTAAAGTGGCTGCTAATCTACATAAAGGCTCGCATGAGGCAGGCTGGCGAAAGGTGGTTTGCCAAGATATTACTGAGCCTTGTTCACTCAGAGCCACCTTGTGGCCTTGAAGAAAGGCATTTTTGGTGGCAAGATCCTTTGCTTTGGATGCTGATGCGGTAGGCTCCATGTCGGCCGAGGGGCTTGTATTTTCTCGGGTTAGCCTCTATGCCTTGGTTGACCATGAATCCAGAAACTTCACTGCTGGGACCCGACGTATTTACTCGGGTTGGCTTCTGTTGTGCTTGCGGGTTGGCAAATGTCTCGGTCAAGTCGAGGTATGGTCGCGGCCCTTTGTTTTTGATGACCATGTCATCTATGTAAGCCTCCATATTCTGATTTGAGGTAAAAACCTTGTTGACCATCTTGTTGTGGGCTCATTTTTCGGCCAGAAGGGCATCATTTTAACTTGATAGGCGTTTTTTAGGGCATTTGTCTTAAAAGCCTTATCGTTCGTTTGACTGGTGGTAACCGATGTCAGAGATGAGCATCTCGAACCCGGCTATAAGTCGACAAGCACATCGATGCGGGCGGTGGATATGATCTTGGGCGAGGCTTTGTTTAAATTTGGTAGAATCCCGCGTAGCATCATTATCATTTGCCATTTTGACCATCACCACGTTAGCTAGCCGGGTAAGTGCTTGAATCTCCTCAATGATATACGCCTTTAGGAGTTTTTCGACCTCTGCTTTGAT
>CM028381.1:9203343-9273818 GCA_013146195.2 Codonopsis lanceolata | reverse complement strand
GAATGGTGTTCATGTTATTTCTAGGCCGTGGTACATCCGTGATAAAAGTTGTCTAGCCCGCAGCGTAAAATATGTCACCATTCATAGTAGAAATAACATGAACACCATTCATAGTAGAAATAACATGAACACCATTTATAACATGATCACCAAAACACAAATTCCGAATCACGGCATGGCAATAGTTACTCTCTTACGGCAATCAACTAAAGCATGATGTACACAAACCAATCCATACCAAGAATCACATCAACGCCTCTAATAGGCAATACTACCAAATCAAGATGCAAGACTCGATCATGAACAAGCACATCACAAAGGTTTATAGACCTCGACGGCGACAAGCAATCACCTGTAATACACTTGAATGCTCTAAGAAATGCGATGCAACATAAGAATGAGTAGACCCCGGATCTATAAGAACTCGAGCATGATGACCGGAAATCGAAAGAATACCTTCGATCACGCAAATAGACCGGAACACCTCGCCGATCAAGCGAAAACACGAGCTCGCGCCTTCAGACGCCCATCATTGTCCCTCTTGGACCCGTGATTGCCGAATTGACCCCATGGATCGAGTCGCTTCTAGACTTAGGACGCTTGAGCCGAAGACTGTGATCTCCACAACTAAGACAAGTACCAAGCCTGGTTCTACACTTCTCACTAGAATGCCCAATCTTGTTACGCGTAAAGAACAAATCAATGGTCCACTACTCGAGTCCGCCGCCTCGAGGAGCATAGAGTATACACTACTACCACGACTCTAGACTGGACGCCTATTCTCGCCCACCGTGATCGCCGCCATTCTCGACCACCATTGCGACGATTGCCCCGATAGCCGATTCCGATTCCCGATGACCGACTCCCCGTCGCACTGAAGATCGCCGCGAGAAGCTCACCCGGCCGAAAGCTTCACTAAGCCTGCTCCTCAATGTCCCGCCAATCTCATAAGCACGATCCACCGCACTTTGTAATCCGCCAACCAGAGATAACAACTGCTTCCTATACTCTGGGTCTGCCTCAACCCTTTCACGAACCTATGGGTCCTCGTGTTCTCATCCAAAGACCGATGTGCACAATAACGGATAACCCAAGAATTTAGAAGAATACTGCTGCTGCATATAGATCCTCGCTCTAGCTCCCCGGAACTCTTTCTCTCTCCGCCGTTTAACCACATTAGGCACATAAGAAGCCCTAAACTCGCTCCTCGAAGGTAGCCACACCCGTGCCACCCTGGCCCATCTCCCAACTAGCTTCAGAACTTCCCACCAATGATTGGCGGCTCCCTCGCCTTATACACGCCTAAAACCACCTTCTTTTATCCGTGCGCCTAGAGCCTGCAAAGATCTTCTTCAAATCCTCTAGCCATAACTCGGCAATACTAGCATCCGCCTCTCCCTCAAAAGATGGAGGCTTCATCATCAAGAACCTCTCTAGAACAGCATTATTCCGTGCTCTAGCTTCCGATGGTATAACATTACGCGGTGGCGACACTCTCACCTCTGGTTCTGGGGTGTGGTGGAGGTACATTTTGACCATGGCCAAGCTTAGCCATCTCGGTCATAAACTCCATCATGCGACGGTACATATCCGCCATCTGAGCATGCATATCAGGTGGACCGTGTGGTGGAGGTAGCAACTCCTCGCTCTCGTGCTCATCTAGAGCTTCGGTCCTGCCGCCTCGCCTACACCAGCTCTTCTAGAAACCACCATTAAACACCTATAAGAATTCACTCAGCGTTAGAACATCACACAAGAAACTAATCCACCTAAGCCATGGAACCTATCCTAGCCGATAGCTAACCTATAAACAAGCTCTGATACCAACTGACATGCGCTCGCATGGTCCATATTGCATGCAATCGCTTCATGCTGTTTTCACACTAACGGGATTTTTTGAACAATCTGAATTGTGACCCAATTAACCCATTGAACCCCCATCCTAATTGACCCTAATCCATCCTATTAGACCCTAAGTTGGATTAAGCCTAACCTCATTCATCCTCCATTTGACAAGTGGATTTCCATGCATTCTCCTTGTGATATGTGGAGTTCCACCCACATTTGCATGCCATATATAAACCTCCCACCTTTGTGATCAGCCATTAAACCCACCATATCAGTAAATTTCTTCTCTCTCTTCCCAAGCTTTTGTGTGTGAATGGTGAGGGGAGATTAGTGTGTGTTTCCTCCATAATTTGAGCTCCCGAACTCCGATTGCCAAACCGAGACCACCAAAATGAAGCAATCGACGAGGACCATGATTCTATCTGATTAGTTTTTGTTCACTTCATCTTTTTCCTTGGTGTAAGGTAAGCTATTGATTCCCTTTAGGATGTATGCTAGAAATGCCATGCTATCCCCCTCTTCTTATGATTCCCATGCTCCTACCATGTCTATACCATGTTTGATGATGAATTTAGTTTATGAGATTTTTGAATGACGTGTTCATCTTGTTGTTTTGGTCCTAAGCCTAGAATTAAAAGTGTTCTATGCCCCATTTGGAATAACTATTGTTCTTGGACCATTGACTTTTGACAACTTTTAGAGATTATTAGGGTTCCATAAACTATGTTTTGACAACTTTTAGAGATTATTAGGGTTCCATAAACTATGAATTGTTCATCTTGTTTTGGTCCTAAGCCTAGAGTAAAATATGTTCTATGCTTCATTTGGAATGATTATTGTTCTTGGACCATTGACTTTTAATAACTTTTAGAAATCATGATTCTAAGGCTTAATAAATTATGAATTGATGATAATTCTTGACTATGGTTGTTATTTGGATTAATGGCCTAGTCTATCCTATACGGGAACTTAGAAAAGGGTTTAGAATGCATTTATCGTTTAAACTCTATTCGATGAATTTATAGAGACGACTCAACGGAGTCAAATTTAGTGAGCCATTGAATAATATCGGCTCAATGATCAATCCCTACGACGTTCTAAATGCGTTTCACTAAGAATATTAATTCTAGACTCTTGAATTGGATTGATTACCATGCTTGATTTAGATGTCATATAATAGAATGCCTATTTGACATGTTGAGTTCGCTCTTGTCGAACTCAATCCTACTTGATTATTGATGAGAATAATTATTTGTCATGAACGAGATCACTTTTGTTGATCTCGTTCTCTACTTGAGAATTTGTTAAGTAAACACTATTTGGCATTTGCATGAGTCCAGCTGGCATACCTGTCCTTGTACACACATGCCTCCACAGTGGGGAAGTAAGCCCCTTTGTTGCAACCATTAGAGCACATTGGTGCGTCTATCCCGGGCATCTCCTCGGAAGGTCGATGTACTCACAACCATCTGACACCTCACATTCCAGATAACGCTTGTATGCAGGAACTACGCAGCGGCGCGACTCTCCATATATCCTTATCCTATGTGATTTAATTACGAGCACCTATGTGAAACAATGTGCATCTTGGATATATGTTCTATATGCTTATGTGACGATATCTTGCCTTGTATGTTGTATATTGCCATGATATGCATGATTGATAGCTTACAAGTCTTTATGACTTACCCATTCCCATTTACTGCTTTAGATCTTAGCAAAGCAGGTCCTTCTCGTTGAGGCTTGCAGTGTTCATGATTCCCTTTTTCCTCTTTTGGTCCGACGTTGCGGTTGAAGAGGTGGTTTAGATGTTCTCTTCCTTTCTTTTGTAATTTGCAAGGACGACGGGTTTAAAGCAAGTCATTTAGACTATGCTTGGGAATGTGTTTAGAACTTGTACTTGTTTCCTTTATTTAGCTACTGGTAGTTTTATCACTTGTAGTACTTGTAATCCTTTTGATGCCGACAATGTGTAAGCTGAGCTTTGGTTATCATGTTAAATAGTTCACTACGTATAAGTTTTCCGCTGAGCATCCTATTAGCTCTTATTTAATTCTTGTCCATAAACTGCTAGCTTGGGTTCTGGCATGTAGTGTCGCTGATGACTTGGTTTAATTGCTTAACTGTTATATCAGGTTTGAAAAGTTTTAAAAATTCCGGCCTCTTGATGCCGAGGCGTGTTACGTCTCCAATGTTGCGTCACGTTGTTTTCTTAAATTGAGTCCTTGCATGTTTATGTGTTTACTTGTTTCTCCCCTATTTGGGCGGTCCGACCCGCGGTTCCACCTTGGGCCCGGGTCGGGTCACCACAGTCTTACTTCTGCTTGTGTTGTTAGACAATCACTTACGTTTTTAGGAACAAACAATACTTTATTTGATAAAGTTTGGTGAGCAATATCATCTTCTTTCAAGTGAAAGAGTATTTTAACACTTGGATGTAGGAGAGTTTTAAACATAGTTTATTCAGTGTGGTGGTACCTTGGATAGGGAATTAATGATCAATTTTTTTTGTTTGTGTAGTATCTTTATTGTTCCTCTTTGATTGTCGTTTGAGTTTTAGTATTCTTAGCGTCAACATTCAAAGATTAGGAGTTCATTCAAAAAGTAAGGGGTATTATTATCTTGGGATGTGAGTAGTGAAGTAGATTGTTAGCCTTTGATTGAAGCAATTTTTTAGAACCATGTGAGGTTTGGTAGAGATTAAGGAGGGTGGTTCGTTGTGGTGATATAGGATGTCTTCCTCCTGCGTGTGTAGTTGGACCTTCACTTACGTCTTTAGGAGCAAATAATACTTTATTTGATAAAGTTTTGTGAGCAATATCATCATGTTTGATGTGAAAGAGCATTTTAACACTTAGATGTAGGAGAGTTGGTGGTACCTTGGATAAGGAATCAAGGATCAATTTTGTCGGTTTGTGTAGTATCTAAATTGTTCCTATTAGATTGTCATTTGAATTTTAGTATTTTTAAAGTCAACATTCAAAGATTAGGAGTTCGTTCCAAAAGTAAGGGGTATTATTATCATGGGATGTGTGTAATGAAGTATGTTGTTATCTTTGAAAGATCTTTCTTGGTTATTGTTCTTTTAGATGTTAAATAAATGGAAGTTGAATTGGTGAAGTAGGTTGTTGGCGTGTTGATAGGCTTTTCTTGCTTTTTGCTCTTTTAGTTGTTCAAAGGAAATTGAATTGGTTTACCTTGGTCTTTGCTCCCACTCGGGCTCATTTTGGGCGGCATTTTAGGCTGAGCTCGCTTATTTTCATGGTGTTTTTTATCCGGTTGGTGTTTTGGTGGATTGAGAATCTTGATGAATTTAATGGCTAACTTACAAATTTTATATAATTTACTAAATGCTTTTGTTTTTTAAAGTGTTCCGTCACTTTTTAAACATTAATTTATGCCATTTTTTGAGTTATTTTCCAATTTTATGTTTTTACAATTAATAATTTTTTGTTGTCTATAAATCAATTTCCTAGATTTGTAAAATCTTCTATTTGAAAACGTTTAACATCGCCTTCTAAATTTTTAAAGTCTTTTTTTATTTTGATTATTATTTGTACCTAAATCTTTAAATCTCTTTTTTGTTAGTAACTTTTTTCTAATTTTTATTGACTCTTAATCATATCCTAATTGTTTTTATCTTCTAACATTTGTAGTCATGTTAACCTTATCTTAAATATGTAAAATATATATTTTTTTACTTTTAATTTTTTATCTAATTTCTATTATGACATTAATCATATCTTACGTTTGTAAAACCGTTTTATATCTGTAACTTTTCTCCAAATACTGTTTTTACTTCAATATGTATTTTTGAAAAAAATATAAATTGTTTGTAATTATTATTTTTGAAAGTAATGTTTTTGCATTTACACTAACCAACATACTTTTTAAAAGAAAATAGTAACTAATAATAAAATGAAAGTGCTAATACAAATAGAAAATGAGCTAAAAGAGTTTGTCACATGGACACCAATGGTTTTGCCTTTTATTTTTATTTTTTTTTGAAGAGGGGGAGATTGTGAAGATTAATTTGAATAAAAAGGATTGATGATATAGAGCATGAGGAGTTGCGAATTTTTATCATAGATCTTGATCATGTCTACCTTGGCTTCATTGTCAATGGTTTAGATTGCAATTAAGGTATGAGTTGGTTAGAATTTTGGATGATGCCGGGTGCCTTTGATTAAAGCCTTTTTAAGCACCATGTAAGTGAGGTTTGGTAGCGATTAAGGAGGGTGATTAGTTGTTGTGATATAGGATGTTTTACTCCTGTGTGTGTAGTTGGACCTTTGCTTACGTCTTTAGGAGCAAACAATTCTTTATTTGATAAAGTTTGGTGTGCAATATCATCTTCTTTCAAGTGAAAGAGCATTTTCACACTTGGATGTAGGAGAGTTCTAAACAAAGTTTATTTCATGTGGTGGTACCTTGGATAGGGAATTAATGATCAATTTTTTCGGTTTGTGTAGTAACTAAATTATTCCTCTTAGATGGTCATTTGACTTTTAGTATTTTTAGAGTCAACATTCAAAGATTAGGAGTTCATTCAAAAAGTAAGGGGTATTATTATCTTGGGATGTGAGTAATGAAGTAGGTTGTTAGCCTTTGATTGAAGTATTTTTTTTAGCACCATGAAAGTGAGGTTTGATAGAGATTAAGGAGGGTGGTTCGTTGTGGTGATATAGAATGGTTTACTCCTGCGTGTGTTGTTGGACCTTCACTCACGTCTTTAGGAGCAAACAATTATTTATTTGATAAAGTTTGGTGAGCAATATCATCTTGTTTGAAGTGAATGAGCATTTTAACACTTGGATGTAGGGGAGTTGGTGGTACCTTGGATAAGGAATTAAGGATCAATTTTGTTTTTTTGATAAGAATTAAGGATCAATTTTGTCGGTTTGTGTAGTATCTAAACTGTTCCTATTAGTTGGTCATTTGACTTTTAGTATTTTTAGAGTCAACATTCAAAGATTTGGAGTTCATTCCAAAAGTAAGTGGTATTATTATCTTGAGATGTGTGTAGTAAAGTAGGTTGTTATCATTGAAATATCTTTCTTTGTTATTGTTCTTTTAGATGTTAAATAAATGGAAGTTGAATTGGTGAAGTAGGTTGTTAGCGTTGATAGGCCTTTTTTGCTTTTTGCTCTTTTAGTTGGTCAAAGGAAGTTGAATTGGTTTACCTTGGTCTTTGGTCCCACTCGGGCTCATTTTGGGCGGCATTTTAGGTTGAGCTGGCTTATTTTCATAGTGTTTTGTGTCCAGTTGGTGTTTTGGTGTTTTGAGAATCTTGAGGAATCTAATGGCTAGCTTACAAATTTTATATAATTAACTATATGCTTTTGTATTTTTTAAAAGTTATCGGCAACTTTTTAAACATTAATTTATGCCCTTTTTTATAGTTTTTTTCAAATTTTATGTTTTTAAAAATAATTAAAAAAAATTTGTTTATAGATCAGTTTCCTAGATCTGTAAAATCTTCTACTTGAAGACCTATAACCTATAACATCACATCCTAAATTTTTAATGTCTTTTTTTATTATTATTATTTGTACCTAAATCATTAAATCTTTTTTTTGTTCGTAACTTTTTTGACTCTTAATCATATCCTAAATATTTTTGTTCTTTATCTTCTAACATTTGTAGTCATGTTAACCTTATCTTAAATCTGTAAAATCTTTTTTTTTTAGTTTTTTTTTCCTAATTTCTATTATGACTTTAACCATATCGTAAGTTTGTAAAACCGTTTTATATCTATAACTTTTCTCCAAATATTGTTTTCACTTCAATATGTAATTTTGAAAAAATTAAAAATTGTTTCTAATTATTATTTTTGAAAGTAAGGTTTTTTTAATTTATACTAACCAACATACTTTTTAAAAGATAATAGTAACTTATAATAATATGAAAGTGGTAATACAAATTGTAAAAGAGCTAAAAGAGTTTGTCACATGGACATCAATGGTTTTGCCAATTTTGAAGAGGGGGGAGAGTGTGAAGATTAATTTGAATAAAAAGGATTGGTGATATAGAACACAAGGAGTTGTGAATTTTTATTAAAGATCATGATCATGTCTTCATTTCATTGTCAATGGTTTTGATTGCAAATAAGGTGTGAGTTGGTTAGAATTTTGGATGATGTTGGCTGCCTTGGATTAAAGCCTTTTTAAGCACCATGGTAGTGAGGTTTGGTAAAGATTAAGGAGGGTGATTCGTTGTTGTGATATAAGATGTTTTACTCCTGCGCCTGTAGTTGAACCTTCGCTTACGTCTTTAGGAGCCAACAATTCTTTATTTGATAAAGTTTGGTGAGCAATATCATATTTTTTGAAATGAAAGAGCATTTTAACACTTGGATGTAGGAGAGTTCTAAACAAAGTTTATTCCTTGTGGTGGTACCTTGGTTAGGGAATTAATGATCAATTTTTTCAGTTTGTGTAGTATCTAAATTGTTCCTCTTAGATGGTCATTTGACTTTTTGTATTTTTAGAGTCAACATTCAAAGATTTAGGAGTTCATTCCAAAAGTAAGGGGTATTAATATATTGGGATGTGAGTAGTGAAGTAGGTTGTTAGCCTTTGATTGAAGCATTTTTTTAGCACCATGTAAGTGAGGATTGGTAGAGATTAAGGAGGCTGGTTCGTTGTGGTGATATAGGATGTCTTACTGTTGCGTGTGTAGTTGGACCTTCACTTACGTCTTTAGGAGCAAACAATTCTTTATTTGATAAAGTTTGGTGAGCAATATTATCTTCTTTGAAGTGAAAGAGCATTTTAACACTTGGATGTAGGAGAGTTGGTGGTACCTTGGATAAGGAATTAAGGATCAATTTTGTCTGTTTGTGTAGTATCTAAACTGTTCCTATTAGATGGTCATTTGACTATTAGTATTTTTAGAGCCAACATTCAAAGATTTGGAGTTCATTCCAAAAGTAAGTGGTATTATTATCTTGAGATGTGTGTAGTGAAGTAGGTTGTTATCGTTGAAAGATCTTTCTTTGTTATTGTTCTTTTAGATGTTAAATAAATGGAAGTTGAATCAGTGAAGTAGGTTGTTAGCGTTGATAGGCCTTTCTTGCGTTTTGCGCTTTTAGTTGTTCAAAGAAAGTTGAATTGGTTTACCTTGGTCTTTGGTCCCACTCGGGCTCATTTTGGGCGGCATTTTAGGTTGAGATGGCTTATTTTCATAGTGTTTTGTGTCCAGTTGGTGTTTTGAGAATCTTGAGGAATCTAATGGTTAGCTTACAAATTTTGTATAATTAACTATATGCTTTTGTTTTTTTTAAGTTATCGACAACTTTTTAAACATTAATTTATGCTGTTTTTTCTAGTTATTTTTAAATTTTATGTTTTTAAAATTAATAAAAATTATTATTTTTGTTTATAAATCAGTTTCCTAGATTTGTAAAATCTCCTATTTGAAGACCTATAACACCGCATCCTAAATTTTTAATGTCTTTTTTTGTTTTGATTATTATTTATACCTAAATCATTAAATCTTTTTTTGTTTGTAACTTTTTTCTAATTTTTTTGACTCTTAATCATATCCTAAATATTTTTGTTTTTTTTTATCTTACTAACATTTGTAGTCATGCTAACCTTATCTTAAATCTGTAAAATCTTTTTTTTTCCTTTTATTTTTTTCTAATTTCTATTATGACTTTAACCATATCCTAAGTTTGTAAACCCGTTTTATATCTATAACTTTTCTCCAAATATTGTTTTCACTTCAATATGTATTTTTGAAAAAATTAAAAATTGTTTATAATTATTATTTTTGAAAGTAAGTTTTTTTAAATTTATACTAACAACCAACATACTTTTTAAAAGATAATAGTAACTTATAATAATATGAAAGTGGTAATACAAATTGTAAAAGAGCTAAAAGTGTTTGTCACTTGGACATAAATGGTTTTGCCAATTTTGAAGAGGGGGAGAGTGTGAATATTAATTTGAATAAAAAGGATTGATGATATAGAACACAAGGAGTTGTGAATTTTTATCAAAGATCATGGTCAGGTCTACCTTCATTTCATTGTCAATGGTTTTGATTGCAAATATGGTGTGAGTTGGTTAGAATTTTGGATGATGCTGGCTGCCTTTGATTAAAGCCTTTTTAAGCACCATGTAAGTGAGGTTTGGTGGAGATTAAGGAGGGTGATTTGTTGTTGTGATATAGGATGTTTTACTTCTGCGCGTGTAGTTGGACCTTCACTTACGTCTTTAGGAGCAAACAATTCTTTATTTGATAAAGTTTGGTGAGCAATATCATCTTTTTTGAAGTGAAAGAGCATTTTAACACTTATATGTAGGAGAGTTCTAAACAAAGTTTATTCCTTGTGGTGGTACCTTGGATAGGGAATTAATGATCAATTTTTTCGGTTTGTGTAGTATTTAAATTGTTCCTCTTAGATGGTCATTTGACTTTTAGTATTTTTTTAGAGTCAACATTCAAAGATTTGGAGTTCATTCCAAAAGTAAGGGGTATTATTATATTGGGATGTGAGTAGTAAAGTAGGTTGTTAGCCTTTGACTGAAGTATTTTTTTAGCTCCATGTAAGTTAGGTTTGGTAGAGATTAAGGAGGGTGGTTCGTAGTGGTGATATATGATGTCTTACTCCAACGTGTGTAGTTGACCTTCACTTAGGAGCAAACAATTCTTTATTTGATAAAGTTTTGTGAGCAATATCATCTTCTTTGAAGTGAAAGATCATTTTAAACTTGGATGTAGGAGAATTGGTGGTACCTTGGATAAGGAATTGAGGATCAATTATGGGGTTTGTGTAGTATCTACATTGTTCCTATTAGATGGTCATTTGACTTTTGGTCATTTGCGAAAGCATGCTAACTTTACCGACTGATCAGTAGACATGATGTCTTTGAACTATTCTACCTTAAGTGTAAACGATTACATACTTCACACAGGAATCTTCCTGACACAATTCAGTTGTCATAGTTATGTTCATTCATGGCCTTGAACATACGCCTGGTTCTGCAAGAGGGTCTAAGAATTGAGTCTCGTATAATTCTCTTCGAAGCGGCCCCACTTCTCTCTCACATAGGTGATTCTTAAAAATCATTAAAAGCCATATGCTTATTCTCTTACTTACATTTATCACTTGATAAGAGATAAATCCCCCACAGTGACTCAAAATCTTTTACAATTAGGTTGTCCCTTTGAACCTAGATCTTGGGATCTCCAGTCAACTAGATTGGGTTTCCATTGTATAGACTTATTTTTTCAAGAGGTTTGAGACTCATTCCTCTTTATGACTTTTCAACTAACTCTCGATTTAACCCTTTGGTTAACGGATCCGCTATATTATCCTTTGACTTTATGTAGTCAATAGAGATAGTACCAGTTGAGAGTAGTTGTCTAATGGTATTATGTATACGACGTATGTGTCTAGACTTACCATTGTACATGTTGCTCTATGCCCTACCAATAGCTGATTGACTGTCACAATGTATGCAAATTGCTGGCACATGTTTTGTCCATCTTGGAATATCTTCTATAAATTGGCGTAGCCATTCAGCTTCTTCACCACTTTTATCTAGAGCTATAAACTCAGATTCCATCGTGGATCTAGCTATTACTGATCTGTTTAGAAGATTTCCATGATATGGTCTGCACTTTGCCAAAGTGAATACAAATCCACTAGTAGACCTTGAGTCTTTAATATCGAGAGATCAATTAGCATCGTATATCCTTCAATCACTTCTTTGGATCTCTTGTATAGTGTAGTCCATAATCAGAGTATATCTTAAGTACCTTAGTACTCTGACTATCGCTTTCCAGTGATCAGTCCCAGGATTACTCGTATATCTACTCAGTTTACTCACAACATAGACAATATCTAGTCTTGTACAACTCATTAAGTACATCAGACTTCCTATGATTCTCGAGTATTCTATCTGAGAAACAGTCTCACCTTTATTCTTTGATAGATGTAGACTTGTGTCAATAGGAATTCTAGCTATTGCAATGTCATCCTTGCTAAACTTCTCTAGAATTTTATCCATGTAGTGTGACTGACTTAAAGTAAGTCCACTTGAAATTTAAGAAACTTTAACACCAATGATTATATCAGCTAACCCCATATCTTTCATGTCAAATTTCGAGTTTAACATGTCTTTTGTGGATTTGATCATATTATCATTGCTGCCAATGATAAGCATGTCGTCTACGTAAAGACATAAAATGACATAGCCATTTTCAGTGTCTTTTACATATACACATTTATCACATTCATTGATTTTAAATCCACAACCAAACATGGCATTATCAAATTTCTCATGCCATTGTTTTGGTGCTTGTTTTAAGCCATACAAAGACTTAACCAACTTGCACTTTGTTTTCTTGCCTGGAGCGAGAAAACCCTTAGGTTGTTTCATGTAAATCTCCTCTTCTAAATCACCATTTATAAAAAGGCAGTCTTTACATCCATTTGATGTACTTCTAGATTTCGCAATGCGGCAATAGCAAGTACTAATCTAATGGAGGTTATTCTCGAAACAGGAGAATAAGTATCAAAGTAATCAAGGCCTTCACGTTGTCTGTAACCTTTAATTACAAGTCTGGCCTTATACTTATCAATTGTTCCATTTACTTTCATTTTCTTCTTGAAAATCCACTTATACCCTAATGGTTTGCTTCCTTGAGGAAGGTCCACTAGTTCCCAAGTGTGATTTTGAATAATGGAATCAATTTCACTTTTAATGTCTTCTTTCTATTGAGGTCCCTCGGAGGAACTCACGGCCTCTTTGTAGTTTTGAGGTTCACTTTCTAGCATGTAGGTAAGAAAATCTGGACCAAAAGATTTTTCTACCCTACTTCTTTTGCTATGACGAGGTTCCACCTCTTCTTGCTCATTCTCTTCATGTTCATCTTCTTCCGAAGCATGTACCCGTTTAGATGAGTTAAACTCATTGTTCCTCTTACAAGGAAATACATCTTCAAAGAAAGAAACATTTCGAGATTCTATTATTGTATTCTTGTGTATGTCTTCTATCTTAGACTCGTGCACAAGAAAGCGATAAGCTCTTTATTATGTGCATAACCAATGAATATGCAATCAGGTTTTTGGTCCC
Source organism: Codonopsis lanceolata (assembly GCA_013146195.2). Taxonomy (NCBI): domain Eukaryota; kingdom Viridiplantae; phylum Streptophyta; class Magnoliopsida; order Asterales; family Campanulaceae; genus Codonopsis; species Codonopsis lanceolata. Next base: position 9,260,880 of record CM028381.1, on the reverse strand, counting down.
ACTTTCACCTTTTTAGGTAAAGGAACAACAACCTTTGCAAGACACCCCCACACTCGCAAGTATTTGTAGGATGGAACTCTTCCATGCCACATCTCGTAAGGGCTTTTGTCAAGCTTCTTGCGGGGTACCTTATTTAAAAGGTAATTAGCTGACAAAACAACTTCTCCCCACATGTTCTGTGGTAATCTAGAACTTAACAACATGTCATTCATCATCTCTTTAAGAGTTTGATTTTTGCATTCGATGCCATTACGTTGAGGTGCGTAAGGTCTTTGTGGTTTCGTGAATTATTCCATGCTTAAGCGCAAAATTCGGCGAATGGTGATTCATATTCACCTCCACGATCACTTCTTAACATCTTAATCTTCTTGTTAAGTTGATTCTCAACTTCAGTTTTGTAGAGAATAAACTTCTCTATTGCTTCATCTTTACTTTTAAGAAGATACACATAGCAAAATCTTGTGTTATCATCAACAAAAGTTATGAAGTACTTGTTCCCACCACGTGATTGTGTTGATTTAAAATCACACACATCAGTGTGAATTAATTCAAGTGGTTCACTATTTCTTTCAATAGAATGGAAGGACGTTCTTGTTAACTTTGCTTCTACACAAGTTTCACACTTGTGATTTTTATCAATTTGGAATTTTGGTATGCATTCCATGTTAATTAGTAGGGGTGGCAATTCGGTTATCGTGTCGTGTTCGTGCCTCATTATCGTGTTTTCATATTATTTATTTTATTTTATCATAAATATAACAATAAATATTAATTTGAATATATTAACAATTTAAATTGCCTTTAGGTATGCGTGTTTCGTGTTGTGTCGTGTCGTGCTGGGCTTATCATGCCATTTGTCTCTATAATCGTGTTTTATAATCGTGTCTTATTGGTTCGTGCTAACGTGCCGTGCCAGGCATTGCCACCCCTATTAATTAGTCTACGTAAAGTACCATAATTAACATGTCCTAGTCTACCATGCCAAAAATTGGAAGACTCAAGCAAGTAAACATAAGATTTGTTCTTATTATTACTGCTCTTAGGCTTAATAACCAATACAGATAGCTTAAACAGCCCATCATTAACATACCCTTTGCCTACAAACATTCCATTTTTAGCCAAAGTTACAACGTCAGACTAAAAAATAACACGGAAGCCATGCTTCACAAGCAAAGATCCTCAGGCACATAGAGATCTTTAGTCATTTTCAAGATCACTTTCCCTTGACCTTTGATATCAGAGGTGGCAGAATTTCCCATGCAGATCTTTTCTCCATCCTCGGCAGCTTCAAAAGTGCTGAACATCTCCTTGTTGGAGCAGACGTGCCTAGTGGCACCGGTATCAATCCACCACTGATTTGGGTTTGAACCCACCAAGTTGACTTCAAATATCACCGTAGCAATGTTGATATCTGACACATCTTGAGCAATGCCATCCACAAGATTGGCTTCACGCTCCCTCTTTGGTTTCTTGCAAACCGTGGACTTGTGACCCATGCCTCCACAGTTGTAGCAGTTTCATGAAACTTCTTTTAGAAACTCCACCCTTGGGACCTAAGTTTGTCCCTTTTCAACTCTAGCAAATTTTCCTTTGCCTTTGGAGCTTTGACCATGCTCACAACATTGGCTTTAGCGACCATAGAAGTGACCGTTTTCTTATCATTGCCTCTCGTTGTCCTCTTCTATGCGAGAGGCGAACAACAAGTTGTTCAACGAATCATCTCCTTTCGTTTATGCTTGGTAACTCTTGAAATCCTTCCAAGCCTGGAGGCAATTTTTCAATAATTGCAGCCACCTTGAAGGTTTCACTAATTTCCATCCCTTTGTCTCAATTTCGGAGTAAAGCACTTGCGGCTCACGCTTACCTGATAATGATTTAGCATCGTCATTTTGTAATCCGGAATCTACCAGCTATGAACTTCTTGGCCCCAGCATCCTCGGAGGTGTACTTGTGGTCAAGAGAGTTCCATAGTTCCTTTGCCGTTTTTTTTAAACGATAAACTTCGTACAACGAGTCTTCCAACCCGTTCAGTACATAGTTCTTGCAAAGGAAATCAGCTTGATTACATGCATCCAAAGCACTAACGACTTGGAAATCAGCATCTTCACCAACATTTGGAGGATCCTCTTTCAGAAACCTTGCCAAATGAAGCGTGGTCAAGTAAAACAGCATCTTCTGCTGCCAGCGCTTGAAATTTAGCCCTTTGAATTTCTCTGGTTTCTCACTATGGTTCACCTGGCGGATGTGGAACATTACCATTTGAGCCATGGGCTGCTTTGCATTGGTCATTGTAGGGTTCGAGTTCGAAGTGTCTCCGATCCGATCTTATCGGTTCCAGCCCATTCGGTAGTAGGAGCTAAGGTATTGTTCTCGTTAGTCATATCTGAAATACGACAATAATCTGTAAGATTAAAGAGTTCTCTATAGAAGAGATTATTGTTATCTTAAATAAAAATAATAAGCAAAAGAAAAATAACGTTTCAAGATTGTTGGGTAGAACCCTATACAATCTTACAGAATATATTGAAAATAATATTAAATAATGAAAACAAAACCGTTGTGCAGTTGGTTGCTTCGAACCAAGTCTTCTGGTGACTTATTGGGAAGTCTACTGGTGAAGATCTTCTGGTGACTTACTAAGTCTGCTGGTGAAGGTCTTCTAGTGACTTACTAAGTCTGCTGGTGAAGGTCTTCTGGTGGAAGTCTACCGGTGGAAGGACTGAAGTCTTCTGGTAGCAGCACTGGAAGTCTACCGGTGGAAGACTGATGTCTTCTGGTGGCAGTACTGGAAGTCTACCGATGGAAGACTGATGTCTGCTGGTGGAAGGAAAATGTACCGAGGCCTGTGTAACACACAGTTTCCTTGAAACGTTATTCGTCTCACTCCCTGTAAGTGCCTGGAGTTCTTACTTAGGACGAACGTCTCCCAGGATACAACGGTTGTACCGGATGACTTTGCACTTAAGGTCCAGCGAACTGAATCTATGCCAGAAATCAATCACCAAACAGAGGCCAAGAAAAAAAAGATCAATATGCAATGCAAATGCAAGTGTATCAGAGGAAGAGAAACTTCGTGTTTTTCTGTCAGTGTGTTCTTTGTTGTGGAAAATGGTTCCTTTATATAGGCCAGTGAATCAACGCGTTTTAATTACTAAAACCGTTTTGATTATGCCCATTAACCACTCAATTAAAACAGACATTAAGACAGAATTAATCTGTCCATTAAAACAGAATTATTCTGCTCTTTAATGCTGGAGTTACAAAACTTGAATCTAAAATTCAAAAGAAAAATGTGCAAAAGGCGGGTTTGTCTAGGTAGCACAATTTGGTCCGACATTCGTGTCCGCCAGTCCAAGCCAAATCGGACCTTGATTTGCACCCCCCCCTTGCGGGCACGGGAGGGATAGTTCTTTCTATACAAGCTTACCCAACCACAAGGGAGCCTTTGTATATAAACCCTTCAAGCCTTTCACATTTTCTCAATGTGGGATAGCCCACTTCCAACATTTCAAATGTCTTACTTTAAACCTCTATAACTTATTCATCCGATATCCGAATTGGACAAATAAATATAGTATTCTTATGTACTCACAGAGAAGAACATAACTCCACAATTACCACATTCATTACATAAATGACTCACAAATAAATTAGTGTCTCAAAACCCCAATTTACTTCATTTAAAAACATTAGTTTTCCAACAATTATGTACTTTAATGACTTAGTACATGCTTTATTGTAGCTGCATGTGTATATATATACTAGTACTCTTGCCCGTGTCGATGACACGACGTCAATTTGGGAATTTATCAATAAATAAAGCGGATACTGTGGAAATATATTAATATTTACTTATAATTCGTATGTGTTTGATATATTACACTGCACAATGAAAAAATGAGAAAACTCAAATACCTGACAAAATGAAACATTTTACTTTGATATTTACTTCATAAGAAAACTAAGAAATAAATATTTTAATTGTAACTACTATTAAAATACGAAAAGAAAATTGTATTGTTTTCTCAATAACGAAAACTCAGTCTTCTTTTTCTGGGGGTTCTTGCTTAACAACAATGGTTGTTTTGGAAACATGAGATGTAATAACTTTGTCCATTATTTCCACCTACACATGACACAAAGAAAATTCAAACACATTCATTTAACCAAATTTTCTGCTTCATCTACAAAACTCGAATCCTCCCACATATTATCATATAAAATATAAACAATGATGCATTTTAATCAAAATTAATCAACCCTAAAAGCTAAAAAAAATGACAATTAAATTAATGGAAACCAATACACATGCCCCAACAAATGAAACCACAACAATGAGAAGCTGTGCAGTATTCTATAAAAATAAACTTGTGCCCATGCCGATGACACGATGCTAGTATGAGTGATCTATGTATGAACCGAGGACGATGAAAATAAATTAATATATCCTTAAGATTTTGTTGAGGTTGTATTAATGTAAATTACACACCACTATCTCGAAAATTAAAGAAATAACATATTTTATTGGCCGTAAAAGTTTATAACTCATCTTAAAAGAAAATTTATAACTTATCTTAAAACAGTATAATTAAGCATAAAAAATCATTCTCTCTCTCTCTCACATACACACACACTAGCCCAACACTTGTTAATTGAAATAAGCTTAAAAATGAAAATCTCCGCAAACAAAAACCACAAAATAAATTGAATAAGACAGAGTGAACTAACAAAATACTATTTTGAAATTGAATTCACAAAAATTTCAGACCAATAAGGCAAACTAAACAAACTTTTAAGAAAATAAAGAAATTAAAATACGAATACTCAAAATTACAAAAGTTGATTACAAAACATAGAAACAAATTTTTTTCGGACAAAAATTAAATTGATTCAGTTAATTACGATAACAATAAAAAATTAAAATACAAAGATTTAAAATTACAAAAATTAATTACAAAACTTGCGAACAATTTTTTTTATAAAAAAAATAAATTTTAGCCATACATAAATTAATTTGGGATTACGTTGATTACAATAGCAATCAATTAAGGAACTACAACTAAATATTTATAAAACCGTAAATGTCATTTTATTATTAATGAACTACTAAAAATATTATTTTCTTAAAAAAATTGACTTTCAAATGGGGCCTTTTTGCTCGGAACGGTGGGATTAATTAATAATTTGTATATGAAATCATGGGTCGGAAAAAACGGGCCGGACAAAAATTAAATTGATTAAATTAATTACGATAACAATTAAAAAGAAAAAAATAAATATTTCAAATTTAAAACTTACAATTTTTTTAAATTTTTTAAATTTGTATACGAAATTATGGGTCGGAAAAAAAATTAAATTGATTATGTTAATTACGATAATAATTAAAAAGAAAAAAAATACAAATACAATTAAAATAGGGATGGAAAAAAATCTGATAAAAACGGTTGAGATTGTGAGATTAAATCCTGACCAGTAATTGTGTTTGGTAAAAACCAATCCTGACCAGTAATTAGTTTGTTGTAACCGACTGACATTATAGATACGTTCTCTTTATTTATCTATCACATACATATTTTCTCCGTACATTTTAATTTTGGGCACTTTCAGTTTTATTTTTTTCCGTGTTCTAGAATTGTATAGATTTTATATCATGGTAATTAAGTGCTCGTTTGTTGCAGCTTATTTGGAGTGGCTTTTGGCTTTTGACTTTTGAAAAGTCATATTTAAAGTGTTTGTTTCAGCTTATAAGCCAAAAGCCAATAAGTAAGGTACAACACCCTTTATGCATTGAAAAGCCAAAAAGCCAAAATTTTAAGCTTTTTTGGTTTTTTTTAAACATGAAGACAACTATTCATTAATAAATATTTGATTGTCTTCATTTCATTCTTTTATGAAATATACATAAAAATATGAATACTAATTTTCAAGTTTTTTTTTAACAAATAATTATAACGACTCATAAGCGTTTTTCAACATTGTAACAAACGCGATCCCGCAATCAACCAAAAGTCATTCAGCTACCAGCTTAAGCTATCAGCCATAAGTCATAAGCCATCAGCCACAACAAACGAGCCCTAAGTCATACACCATTTGCTTACTTGATTTTTCCTTCTCCGTCCCCACTCTCTCTATCTCTTTCTAAATGGCTTTGTGTGTGTATGTATATCCACGGCTCTGTGCATTTTCGTCTATGGTTTTGTGTCTATCTATGTGTGTCCCTCTTGGCATACATAAGCAAATCTGTAAAAAGTTAGTATTTTGGTAAAAAAAAAAAATTTAATTCTATAACGTCATTTATTTTGGGAGAAATATTTATCAATGTTTAGCGAGTAAACCGCCCCCAAAATGTTTTGCATTGACTCTAGCTTGTTGTTAGCCAAATTCGTCTTATAAAACCAAATTTTCAATTCTAATTAAAACCTAGTCAAACGATTATTGAAATCAAAACAGAAATCTTAAATCCCAAAATCAAGGTTAAAAAAAATACTTTTGAATTTTATCAACCAACCCCATATCCCGTAAGACCAGGCCACACCATGTTCTTTAAAATTGGCAGTTATTATGGATCACTTTTGGAATCATTGGAAATAAGCGAAATAGATGAGTTCATACGTGGGGGAGTTTATTAGATAATACTCCTTCCGTTCTGGGCAAAGAGTCTAACATTTTATTTTGGGTTGTTTCACTTAAAAAGTCAACTTTCAAAATTTAAAGCATAAATGTCATTTTCTTAAAAAAAATTAACTTTCAAACATGGACTTTTTGTTTGGAACGGAGGGAATATAATAATATAATTATAATACTAATAAAATGTGATAGTGAATGAGCCCTTTGGATCTCCTTAACATAATTTTGGCTATTGTTGGATTGTTGGGTTGGTGAAGTGATTTATGTGACACCCTCCCTTCTTCTTCTTCTTTTTCTTCTTCTTCTTCTGTTATTCAAGATAAATGTGTTTTCGCTTGTGCCTCCAAATCAAGTTGGAGCAATTATTATATTTTTATACAACCCTACCCATTAATTTGTGCTCCTTTGGTAAGCAAGATGGATAAACCCATATAATATCGAACCGACGCATCGTAATTGCATATTATCTTTGAAGAATCATTCATTCATTTCATCAAGTTTATTGTAATTAAGGCAATTATAGATGTACTTAGAATGAAACAGAATGCTAAATGAAAATTAATCTCGTTTTGTTTATAATTTTTTAATTCATAATATTCTACTAATTCAAATTGAGAACCAAGACAGAAAGAGATTAACCACGGAGAACAATGAAGAACTTACAAATCCTGGCGGAGAGGAGAGAGAAGTTAAGCGAGAACAAAGACACAAATGAGAGAAATAAACTAATGATGGAGAACGATGATCACTTACGGTTGATGGGATGGCGAGAACCAAGACACCGAGATATGTAATAGAGTGTTGGCCGACACAGAAAAGGAAGAGGAAGAAAGAACTTATGAAAGAATAAGAATAGAAGTCCCTGAATTATTCAAACTTTTTAATAGAAATAGGCAGACTGAATTCTTCAAACTTAATTCCGAAAACATGTTTATTGGAAATTAAACAAACCCATCAACTGTAAGAAGAATAATTGAAGAGGGAGAAAGAGAAACCTGATGAGGAAGATAAAAAAAAGGAGAAGAAAAGTTACAAACTGAGGAATAAGAACTGGGCAGATGAGTAATTGAAGAGGGAGAGAGAAACCGGATAGGAAGAAAAAAGGAGAAGAAAAGGGAGAGAAAAGAGGAATGATTCATGCTGTAATTCACACTGTAAACGGTAATTCACAATTAAACAGCGATCTGTAATTCACACTATAAACGGTAATTCACAACTGAACCGCAATTTATACGTAAGAAGTCCTTAGATTTAATCCTTGCCAGTAATTGCGTTTAGTAAAAACAAATCCTGACGGATAATTAGCGTTTCTTAACTGCCTGATCTTTTTTGTATAATAGATGCCCGAGTATTATACTATGTCATGTAGCTGCATAGTAGCTCATTGGGTCTTTATGACTCATCCCACATGTTTGTTTTCTTAGTGTGTGCAGTGAGCTCGTTAGTACGTGTTGGAGCTGCGGGTTCGTGATTGATAGCAGGTGGTCTTCCAGGCAATAGCTTGGAGTTATTATCATTGCATTTATTTATCTTGTGAGATACGAATGTAAAGTTATATAAACTTTACTTGGGTAGATTATTAGTATTTGTTGTTTTATCTTTGGAGCAACTTGTAAGGTTGAGCTGTTGTATTTATTTAGAAGTTTTCTTGTTCTCTCCCCGAGCAAGACTCTAGCTTGCGGGTTCTAACATTTCTATTCTAGTTGTTGTTATCTCCGACAAGTTTAGTCGTGAGACTTTGGTTCAGTTGTCGAGTTTTAAACTCTTATTCTTGCGCATTGTTGCATCACGTGCGTCGTAGTTTTGTCAAGAGATAGTTGTCTCTTAGCCTTGTATTCCGTCTTTGCAAACGAAAGTTTGGGTTTCCCTTATCATTTGCTTCCACATTTAACGGTTTATATTTTCCTGTATTGTCGCTAAGGCCTCACATTCCTGTTTAGAGCTTGTTGGCTCAACTATTAACTCTTGCCATTATGTTTAGCAGGTGTTTGTCCGTCTTTCTACATTGTTCTCATGGCATGACGTTCGGATTTCGTATAGAGATTTGGGTCGAGTCGTGACACTTGGTATCAGAGCTATAGGTTAGTTGTTCGCAGGATAGGTTTCTTAGCCTAGTTTAGGTTGGATTTATTGTTGAGTTGTTAACGTCGAGTGTTCTTTGTAGGCGTATTAATGTCGGGAACTTGGCACGGAGCTAGTTCTAGTAGACCTCGTTCGAGTATAGTTCATGGTGATGAGAGAGCAGAGGATGTTTATGAACCGTGTATGACTTCTCAGCTGAGATTTGGACAGGGAGACAATATCACTGTTCTAGAGAGATTCTTGGAGAACCAGATGCTATTAAAGCAGCACTTTGGTCAGAAGGCATGGAGAAGATCTTTACAGTCTTGAGTTGCACCACTGAGGAGAGAGTTTCCTTGGCAGTGTATAAATTGATAAGTGCAGTCGAACATTGGTGGAAAGTACTACGAGATAGCTAGAGACAGCATGGTGTGCCTTGAGTGTGGGAGAACTTCGTGAGGGAGTTCATGGCACAGTTTATCCCTACAGTAGTTCGGGAGAGAAGAGAAATGAAATTCATTGCGTTAGAACAAGGAGATATGATCGTGGCTCAATATTCAACGAAGTTCACGGAGTTGGTTCGTTACTGTGGTTACTTAGTACCAGATGAGGCTAGGAAGACTCAATGGTTTGTGAAAGGCCTAAGGATGAAATATCGTATAGCTTGAGGATTACCGAGGAGTTGTGGATTGTGCGTATGCGATGGAGTTAGATATCGAGGAGCATGCTCAAAAGAGAACCTTAAAGACGGTTATAATTGATGATGTTAGTAGAGGGCAGTCAGCATCTCAGACAGTTTGTCAAGGAAATTTACATTCTAGTAGACGGAGTGATGCTTCTACCTCTAGTCTGAGGCGACGAGGTGAAAGGTTAATATGTAACTTTTGTATAAGAGTAGGACATAACGAGAATAGGTGTTGGGGCAAATCAGGAAAGTGTTTTACTTGTGGTGGTGATCATGTTCGGATGGATTGCCTGAGGATGAGAGTTAAGCAATTTAAGAATGCTGGTCATAAGTCTAGCGGCTTAAAGAGAGATGGAGATGGTCGGCCTAGAGTTTGAGGCCGTGTGCGCGTGGCGGTTGGTCATTGCGGAGTTTAGAGACCTACCCAAGATAGGAAGGTACTCCCTGGCATATATAAATTATACTATTGTTATTATTATCACTATTATGAGTACACGTTTTATCGGTAGCTCGTGTGCATTCACACATACATTACATGGTGTATTGAGAATTATTGCTTTGATGTTTGGTCGAGGGAAATACCCCGTTATAAGATTGGTTTGTTATATTGTTTGATTTGTGGAATGCCGGTAAGTAATCACACGTGGTATATGAGTTATTTGTTTGGTGCATATATATATAGGACCATAGTTTATATAATGAGTTGTGGTGATGGATTTGTGATATGCCGACATGTAATCAATGGTGGCATGGAATTGTGATTTCGTACGCTTATATAAATGGCCATGGCATGTGTGTGTGTGTGTATATATATATATATATATATATATATATATATATATATATATATATATATATATATATATATATATATATATATGTATACATATATATATATGTATGTATATATGTATATACATATATATATGTATGTATATAGATGAGGCATGAAGTGTATGATGATACTTAATTGCTTGGTATTGTACTTGTATGCTCTATGGAGATACGTGTATTATGGTGGCTATTATAATCCTATATTGTTAATGATTATTATGCGAGTAGGATACACTCGATTAGTGCGAAGGTTAAGCATTGCGATATAAAGGTTAATTATGGTTGTACGGATGAGTGTGACGTTTCACCGTGAGTATTATAATGTTTGATTCGTGAGAGGAAGTGTAGTGTACGTGGTGGTTGTAGACTTGGTCTTGAGCTTTATAAAGGATAGTCTTGCGGAGTATAGACGTTACGAGTATTAGTAAACGTGTCGACTCTTTGTGACTTCTAGTAAATTGTCTTTTGTTCAGTGTACTGGGTACACATGTTTTATTGTAGTTATAAATGTTGTTTGTCAATGTAATAAACCTTGTTATTTGGCTTAATTTTATTCGGTTATGTGCATTAGTCGTAGGAAACACCTACTTGATTAATTTACATTGTAGAGTATTAAATTCCTATTGCATAATTATTATCTCTTCTTCATTCATTTCATAATCGTACGAGACTGTTTTGAAGGATGCTTAAAACTTTTATACATGAACCTTCGCATCTTTAGACGGAAGCTTTTGAAGCTAATTCAGTAGGTACCCTGAACTGGTGATCAAAAGATATTCGTCGTTGAACTAGGATTGGTATGAATTAGGTTAGAAATTGACTATACCTATTACCGAATGGAATTGACAGAAACGGAAGGAATTTTCAAACATTGGAAATATGTGCTCTTATGTGTTTTACCCGCGATTGGGAAATCGCAATTATAATCTGCATGATTTTGAATGTAGGCTTTCTTGTTTTAGGAGCGTATTATGGAAACACTCTTCTCTTGGTTTATGAATTGCTCTATAGGTAATCTTTACTTCTTGTGATCTAGAATCTATTGTATGTGAATCTTATGTTGTGCTCCGAAGCAAAGAGTTTCAGTAAATAGATGTATTGAATGCCTTGTGACTATGCTCTTGTGATATGTTAAGGTCTTCTATGTTTAATTCTAATGGAGGAGTTTGTGAGTGTTTTAAGACTTAGGTTTGAGTCATGTTAGTTTTGACCTTATATGCTTGGTATGGTTATTGTTGTGGTTGGCTCGGAGATTGAGGCTAGGTTGAGTTTTGAGCTCGAGTGTTACGCTTGGAGATAAGAGACACCGTAATCGTTGTCTCGATGTATTTGTAGTTGGGTGATGACCTAACGTTTGTGAGTGTTGTGATTGAGAATTTGGGACGAATTCTTTTTAAGGAGGGGAGGATGTGAGACCCCGATTCCTCTTGTACTTGATTTGCATCCTACGCTCGTACTTCTTCCTTTTACTTTGGCATGATTGGGTTATGGGAGAGTCTAGATGTGCTTGAGTAATAACATTGAGACCAAAACACTATTATTGATTGTTTTATAGTTGACTTGTTAAAGTCACAAGTCGTAACTCGACGTTAGTCGGAATGCGACTCGGTTGAGAGTTTCCTTGCGTTGTTGTGTTCGTGATTCCAACTCGGTTGAGAGTTTGCTTGCGTTGTTGTGTTCGTGACCTCGATTTGGGTCCTAGATCCTTGCATGATGTTTATTAACATGCTTAGATGAGTTAGACTTCATGTTGGAGGTGTTTCTTAAGTCTTTTGATATTTTTGATGCTTAGAGGATAGCATTCATCCTTATCGCGTAGTTTGAGATTGAGTCGTGTGATCGTATCATCTTTTGGAGCTCTTGTTCTCCTAGTTGCGATTTAACTTCTTAGAAATATCTAAGTCTATTCATTAGCTTATTGACTTGCTCTTAGTCTCATTGTCGAATCGTTGTTTCATTCGTTACTTCGATCGTTAGTCATTATGACTTGTTCTGGTTTCGTTCCGGGTTGTTTCGGGTGTTGTTCGGACATGTTTTGGATTTGTTTTGGGTGTGGTTTCACGCTAGGATTGATTGGGGTCAAGTTGGGGACCAATTGGACTTCATTTCAAGCCTCTTTCTTGCTTCTAGACCAGTAGCTGGCTTGATATATGGACCAAGCGACCGCCCATTTTTCAGTACATGGCTTGGGCTGGAAGAGGAGCAGGTGCTCGCTCAGTGCTAGGGATGGTCGCCTGCCCGACTCTGCTTTGGGCAGCTTTGTTTATTTTTTTGGTTTTGCCTAATCTACCCTTACTAAACCCACTCTAAACCCTCCCTAATCCTCCCTACTTAGTCCTATTTGAACCCTAATATGTTGAGTTAGGTTAATTGATAATTATTGAGTTGGATTATTGGAAGATTAACCCTAAACCTTCACTAATGGTACCATGGAAGTTTCATTTGTGCCCCTCATCTTGTGGAAGCCTTTTATATCCACAAACCCTTCTTGTGTTCAGCCATTCCTTCATTTCTCCTTCCACCATACGTGAGTTGAGAGAGAGAGTCAAAGGAGACTCAAGAACCCTAGTTCTTCTTCCTCCAATCCTTGAAGATCAACCATTCGTTTCGACTCTGGATTATTGAAGCCCTCGATGACTTCATTTCTCCTTCCACCATACGTGAGTTGAGAGAGAGAGAGAGAGAGAGAGTCAAAGGAGACTCAAGAACCCTAGTTCTTCTTCCCCCAATCCTTGAAGATCCAACCATTCGTTTCGACTCTGGATTATTGAAGCCCTCGATGAGTAGAACATCTGTCGATTACATTTTTCTTTCCTTTGCTTTTCATCCGGGTCATGTAAGTTACTACTTACTCTTTCTTTTGGATTTTTGGTTCATTGATCCTAAGGAAAACGAATTGCTTGCTATGTGAGGTCAATGAACACTTGTTTGTATTGCATGCCTACCCCCTTTATATTCTAGACACGTATAATTGCTAGATTTCATGTGTAGGTTGATTCCCATGAGAATAGAAGTTTGAACATGTATATTATGAGATATATATGTGAATTATGTATTATATGAATCAACTTTGTGTTCTTGGAGGGTGTTATTGTATTTAGGGCTTGGAAATCAAGCCCGAACGAATTGTGGATTTTTACATAGCTTTGACAATGTCGAAGATAATGAAACTTGGAAATTATGAATTAGTGATTTAAGACTCAACCGAGTCGTTTTAGGTTAAATAACCTCTTAATGAATTTGGATTGAACTCCTGCAATATTCGGGATTAGATTTATTGTGATTGTGAGGACCCGAGCATCCCGAATTGTGTCCAAAAGTGACACCAATGCTTTAGAGACTCTAATGATGATGATTATGTAATGCTTTACTTATAAAAAGCCGTAAAGTGGAACTACTTGAAGTCCATGATTTGATTAGTCGGTTAGTGATTCTTGGGAATTGGTTTAGAGTGTGCTTGTTAGAGCACGGAACAATATGGACCATTCAATGGCTTTGGGTATTATTGAGAAATGATTATTGGATGTGTTACGTCTCATCGATTAGGACGAGTGCACGAGAAGTCACTTGTGAGGTTAGGACTATGTGGTAGTCTCTACGAGCTTTGTAAGTGAATTTGAGGTTGTCTATTATATACGACGAATTGAGCTATGATTATAAGTCTAAAATTGTATTGTAAAGACCAAGTAGTAGGTCTCAGATTGTGAACGTTAATTTGACTAACTTAGTAGTCTTTGGGTGATTTTTAGTGGAGGATCATGGTAGACCTGATAGTATGCTTTTTAGTACGATTCTATGTTATTCTTGATCGGATTTGTGACTTGGGGATCATGAGTACCCCAATACATGATTTATTGGACTAAACTTATAAGTTAGTTGAGGATGATAGGTATGTGCAAATGTGTGCATTGTTAATTGGGTTTTAGTAGAGCATATAACTTGCTTGATTTGGATGAGTCCGCTCTTGTCGGATTTGATCCCTATTTGTCTAGACAAGTAAACACCTACTTGTGATCCCTGTATTGAGTCCAGCTGGCGTTCTTGTTATCATGTTGGCAATGGGACGACTCATGGTCTTTGGGTAAGCAATCGCTATGAGTCGCCGCATTGGTTCCCTTTCTCCTAACCATTTGGCCAATAGTGGGATGTGGTCTTGTATTAGTGCCATCTAGCCTGATATCGAGCTCCCATTTCTTCATCCTAGGTTGGATGAAAGGTAACAAGTACTCATTAAAGAAAGCTTGATGAGTTGAGATTGTTCAATAAAGAAGACTAGTGGAATGTATTGATTCTAGCTTGATTATTGGGCCGAGCACGAGTTCTGGTTCAGTTGCAGTACAACTTGTATTCAGCAGCAGCACAGACAGACAAACAGACAGATATGTTATACATGTTTATTTACGAGCACTTATGTAAAAGACAATGTGTTATGTGGTTCATATGAGATTATGTACTTTAATTACTTTGTACATGTTTTATTGTTATTGGTATGTTATCATGATGCCATGATTCATATATATATATATATATATATATATATATATATATATATATATATATATATATATATATATATATATATACATATACCTGAGCATTATGCCATGTTATGTAGCTGCATAGTAGCTTACTGGGTCTTTATGACTCATCTTACATGTTTGTTTTCCTTAATGTGTGCAGTGAGCTCGTTAGTACGTGTTGCGGCTGCGAGTTCGTGATTGATAGCAGGTGGTCTTCCGGACAATAGCTTAGAGTTATTATTATTGTATTTATCTTGTAAAACACGGATGTAAAATTATATAAACTTTATTTGGGTATTTTATTAGTATTTGTTGTTGTTTTATCTTTGGAGCTGACTTGTAAGGTCGACCTGTTGTATTTATTTAAAAGTTTTCTCGTTTCCCCTCGAGCAAGACTCTAGGTTGCGAGTTCTAACATTTCTATTCTAGTTGTTATCTTCGACAAGTTTAGTCGTGAGACTTTGGTTCAGCTGTCGAATTTTAAACTCTTATTCTTTTAGTTGATGTTTTCCCTTCGGCATGTTGTAGCCGTTGAGCGGTTGTTTATCAGGTTGAGATTTTGTTGTTTCGCCGACCCTAGGTTTGTCGATGGTTTGCTCCACGGGCGCATTGTTGCGTCACGCACGTCGTAGTTTTGTCAAGAGATAGTTGTCTCTTAGCCTTGCATTCCGTTTTTGCAAACGAAAGTTCGGGTTTCCCTTATCATTTGCTTGCACATTTAATGGTTTTTATTTTTCTGTATCGCCGCTAAGGCTTCACATTCATGTTTAGAGCTTGTTGGCTAGACTGTTGACTCGCGTTATTATGCTTAGCAGATGCTTGTCCGTCTTTATAGATTGTTCTTATGGCGTGACCTTAGGAATTCGTATAGAGATCTGGTCGGGGTGACACATTTCTTCTGTAATGGGGTATTATTATATGGAGATAATTTGAGTGGGGAAGCAGGTTGTTAGTATTCATTATTGTTCATGGTTTTTCTCACTTTTTGTTCTTTTAGATGTTAAAGGGAATGGACTTTGTCAATAGTTTTTCTATCGATCAGATTATTTTTTGTGAAGTAGGTTGTTAGTGCTCATGGGTTTTTCTCACCTTTTGTTCTTTTGGATCTTAAGGGGAATGGAATTTGTTAATAGTTTTTCTATCGATTAGATGTCTTGTTTTGTATACCTTTAGTGTACAAATGATGCGTCATATGGTTTGGCGCTTTTGGTATATAATATCTTACCTATCGAAAAAAAAAAGGGGAAGAGGAATTTGTGTACCTTGGTCTATTGTCTCACTTAGGCTCATTTTGGGCGCCGTTTTAGGTCGACTTGGGTGACTTTCATGATCTTTTTTGTCCCATCGGTGTTTAGGTGGTGATTTAAATGCATGGTTTTAATATATATATATATATATATATATATATATATATATATATATATATATATATATATATATATATATATATTTTTGGAGAAGTTTTTTAAAAGGCCTGGTCAAAGCCACCTATAGCAAAAGAGCCTGACTTACTCAAAAATATCAAAAAAACGCCTCTTTTTCTATGAATACTCCGAAATACCCTTCCTAAGCTCACGAATCAATTAATCGAGTCATGAATCGTTTAATCGACTAGATTAATCGAGTCATTACCCTAGAGAAAGAGAATGAATCTCATTCATGGGACGATAGGGGGATATAGAGACAGAGACAGAGAGAGAGAGAGAGAACCTTCGAATCTAATTCATGGGGGGAGACAGAGAGAGACGAACCCTAGATGTCGCGAAGGGATGAGACGGGGAGAGAGAGAGAGAGAGAGAGAGCGAGCCTTCGAATTTGATTCATGGGGGAGAGAGACGAACCCTAGATGTCAGTAGGACATTGTGTGAGAAAGGGCCAACGATAAAGAAAGAGGTTGGAAGGTTGCACAACTTGCACTGTGGAGAACGGCGATGAGGGAGAGAGGTTGTCGCAAATTAGAGAGAGGGAGGACGCGAACGGCTATGGTGAGAAGCTTAGGCTTTGTGTCTTTGTGAGGTTATGAGGGCATGTGTGATATTTTTGCTGAGATGTGAGGGCGTTTTAGGTAGTTTCTCATTTTTTTGGTCAAGAGGACTTTGTTGGGAGTCCAGATCTCCTATACCACTTGTGTGTATCACTGATGTACCACTTTTCATCTCAATCATTGGTTGAGATGCAATGATTGGGATGCAATGGTGGAGATGAAAAGTGGTACACCAGTGGTACACACAAGTGGTACAGAAGATCTGGACTCCTTTGTTGGAATGTGTCCAGGTCTAGGTTGTACTTAATGAACACCACTATAATTTTTTGCAAAAGATGCTTATTTTAAGAGGATTTTGTTAATTCGTCATTAGTAATTGAATTTAATTGAAATACTCTCAACAATACTAAAATAGGATGAATATTGAAATTGATGTATGAAGGGGTAATTGAAAGATCTGCATTTCCCCTACAAACCTTTTTATGAAAAAAGTACATTGGAATTGGATGTAGAAAAGGGAACTCGAACAATATGTACTGGGATGCTATTCAAAAGGTTATAATGTAATGTTTGTTTTTTAATTTTTGATAAGTAAAGATAATATACAAGCATGAGACGCAACCTATTGTACATAGGAAGTATACAAGCTATTCAGTTTAGAAAAAAAAAATATCATTCACAAATTCTATGAAAGGATTGCCACCCTGCACCATCAACTCTTGGCACCGAAAGGACATTGTCTGCAAATTAACTCCATCGTCCTCTCTTCGTTCTCGAAACATCTTCCGTTTCTTTCCTTCAAGATGAACCAACACACTGCCAGCGGAGCCAATAGAATTTCTTTTTCCTCTTATATAAAGACCAGCTTGCCAACAAGTGCTTCATTGATCTAGGCATAACCCAGTTAACCTAGATTGAGTTAACCTATATTGAAGACATAATCCCATAACTTCCTAGAAACACGACAGTGTAACAGGAGATGGTTTACATTTTCCTCATCCGCCTTGCATAAAAAACACCAATTACCATAAAATAATTTCCTGATTGGCAGATTGTCACTGACTTCATCTTCTGATAAAAGGATTTGACCAAGAAAACCTTGTTCTTCTCCCCCTCCCACACTACTTTATACTCCCCTACACCACCGACCTTATGCTTGTACAGAAGCTTGAAGAACTGCCCCAAGGAATCCATCTCCCAGTCTTGAGGATTTCTTCTAAAGGATGGATTCCAAGTAATTACTCCATGAGTGACCTGCACAACCGATTTAACAATCTCATCTTTATTCCCTGCTATGTTGAAAAGCAAGGGAAAGACTTCGCAACTCCATATCGCCACACCACTTGTCCTTCCAAAAACAAATCGACTCCCCATTGCCAATTTCAAAAGAAATCCATCGCTTCAACATATCCCATTTTTTCCTAATGACCTTCCACACACTCACCCCGTACGTCATTTGTACCACGTTGGGAGTCCACTCGTTAACCCCCTGCCCATATTTGCCCACCACCTCCTTCTTCCATAAGGTGTTTTCCTTAAGACTGGATCTCCTATTTGACTCCGCTCGTGACATCGAGCTACAAGAATCTAAGAGAAGAGAAGTAGGGTATATTATCGAAGTAGGTTTCAGAATAGAATTTCAATACAGATTGAATCATTTCCATGTCTTAGGCGGTCCTAAAAAAGAATTTTTCTTATAAAGTAGGTAGAAGTCAAGAAGTTATTTGATGGCCCTTTGTTCAAAGAGGTTGCCGGAGAGAGGTTGCCATACTGGATTACTAATGGTGAAGAAGGCAAGGGAGTTGGCCCGCCTCAAGGTAGGCTCAAAGTGGGGCTAGAAAGATAGACATTTAGAGCGTGAGTTGTATCTTAAATATTTCCACAACCATTTCCCCATAAGAGCGATATTAAAGATCTTAAGATTCTTGATTCCTAAACCTCCATTTCTCATATTTAAACACATCGACTCCCAGAGGTATTAGGTTCTGATTTATTAGCCTTGGAATTTATACTATCTTTAATTCTGATTAATTGGTCACCAATAGTTTGAAGATGTAGGTTAGTCCAATTATTCTGTTTTACAACAGGATAAATTTCATTTTTAATTTGAGGAGAAGCTGCTTCAATATAGGGTTCAACTTCTAGTTTTTTATCATCATTTTTTAATTCTAAGTTTTCAGTAGGAGGATGGATCTCTGTTTTAACTATTCCTGATTTATTAGTCCAATTCTTGGTATAAAAATTTAGGACTTGAATCATTTGCATTTAGCCCTGATAAAGTTAATGGTTTAAAAGAAATTTGGATACAACCAATATGCAAATAATTATATTTTTCAAGATAAGAAAAAATATCTTAAAGGTTTAAAAGTTGTAGTTTTAGACTGTTATCTTCAATGCTAACAGATTGTTCTCAAGACTTGATACTTTTTCGACTGGTAAAATCAAAAGTTCCAATTGAATAAATCTTTTTTGTTTCAATGGAAGGAATAATCCATTGATTTAACATTTGATCTTGAGAAAACTCAATGATTTCTGTATTTTTTATTTTAACAGTTTTTGTACTATGTTTTTTAAACATTTTTCTTTTTGAGTAATATATCTCATAAGAAATAATAAAGTAAATTGATGATAGTAAATTAATTTTTTCTTAAATAACTAAACATAAACAAAATATTTTTATCATATAAAATGAAGTTAAAAACTACTAGTCAACGACGGATTACAGGCGATAGTCCTATCTCTCCTTGGGCTTTATAGACACTGAATCCCACAAGGATTCTACATCATTGGGGGCCTATAAATACCTCTCATAAACCACAAACAAGGTACCCACTCTTTCTTGACCCTTGAAACCTCTGTCAAATTCTCTTCTGACTTTTCCACACGATGCTTACTCTCACGGCAGAGTGGTTTCGCAAGGCCAAGCCTTGCACTCTTATTAAGGTGTCTTCGTAATCTTAATCAGGTTTTAAGAAGCAAATCAAGCCCAGATATCCTACCCAACATACGGACGGCCCAAGCTATATTTTTGTCACATCAAGTATGGCCGAGCATTGAGCAATATAAAGTAAGAGTATTCTAATATAGGGCATACTTTTTTTATGGGAATTGGGAAATTCTTTTGTGATAATTAAAGAATAAAGTAAGAAAAAGACGCCCTTAAGGGGTGCCAGCTATGCCAGCTGCTGGTGCCTCGCTCGATCCCTTCCTCTTGGAGAGAAAAAAAGTAAGAAAAAGACATGAACAAAAGATAGCGTGACTACTTTTTTATTTTTATTTTTGGCGCTAAAGGTGGTTGGTTTTGGTTAGATTATGGGCACCACAGCTTTATCCATCTCTCACAGCAAATTCAAAGGCAAACACCCCACACTTAATCTATACATTTAAAAGTAGGGCCGGCCCAAGGGGGAGGATGAGTAAGCTTGGGCTTTAGGCCTCACCTAATAAGAGGCCTAAAAAAAAAATTATTGTTACTAATAGGTTTCCACTTTCCAAAGTTTCCTAAACTAAATTTACTCCTTAATTATCTCCACTCCTTAATTATCTCATTGACTCCTTCATTTCAAAGTAGATTTGAACAATTTAAAATGTATCAAGATATTTTTGGTTTTTTACTTAGCATTGAGAAATTAAGGTCATTGTATAATGAAATTTTTTTAAAAAAAATTGTCTTAATCTTGAAAATTCATTAAAGCATAATGACAACTCTGATATTAAAGGATTAAATATGTTTATGGAACTAAAAAAATTAAGAGAAATTATACAAGTAAAGAATGATACACCAAAGGACATACTTAATTACATATTAAGGGTTGATTCTTTTCCAAATGTGGAGATCGCTTATAGAATAATGCTAACAATTCCCGTAACTGTTGCTTTAGCAGAAAAAAGTTTTTCTAAGCTAAAATTAATAAAATCTTATCTAAGATCAACAATGTCTCAACAAAGATTAAGTGGACTAGCTTTATCATCTATTGAAAAAGAATTGTTAAGTGAAATCGATTACAATAATTTAATAAATGATTTTGCATCTCAAAAAGCACGAAAGATAAATTTTAAATAAAAATATAACAATTTTAATAATAAATTATTATTTACTTTAAAAAGATCTCATTCTATAGTTCACTTTAGGCATCCATAACGGTTGGGCCGGCCAGTTTAAAAGTAAGGCTAGTTGTCTCTCCCCATGCATGTATTTATTTTTTCATATCAATAATTGGTCAGGGTCTTACCCATGTTTCTTAAAAAGTATTTTTATATATAATGGAAACTGAAACACCATCAGAGTCGGATTGTTTGTTTAGCTTGGTTTTGGCGCTAGAAAAATCTATATCTATATATATAATGGTAAGAGTATATTTCTCCCTCCAAAATCTCACTTTTAAATTATTAATTTTTGAGTTACCATTTCACTATTTCTCTCTCCTATCTTCTCTGGTTGTATTTCTCTTTCTCTCTTCCGTCTTCTCCCTATTTTTTCTCTCATCGCCACCATCTCCTCTCTTTTAATTACGTTTAAATATTTTTCTCTCTTTAAACATAAAAAATAGTAACTAAAACAAAAATAATATTTCCGGAGTCAAAAAAATAAAAATATAAGAGGTTAGTAAAATAAAAATAATTTATCGAACAAACCACTATAAAAATAAAAGTTACATAATCAACAAAACAAAATTAATTTAATGTGTGGGTTAGTAAAATAAAATAATTTAAGGAACAAAAGTTTAAAACAAATTTTTAAACATATATATGTAAAAAATATGTTAGTAAAATAAAAATATTTGATGGAACAAAAATAATAGTTACAAAGTCAATAAAAACAAAAACAATTTAAACTGAGGTTCCTAAAATAATTTATGGAACAAAATTTTAAAACAGATTCTTAAAAATAGCTATGTAAAACAAAAATACATTAGTTATATAAAATTACTTGATTGAAGAAGAATAATAGTTATGGAGTCAATAAAACAAAAATAATTTAAACTGAGGTTAGTAAAATTATAAAAATAATTTATGGAACAAAATTTTAAAACAAATTCTTAAAATAGTTATGTAAAACAAAAATACGTTAGTAAAATAAAAATATTTGATGGAACAAAAATAATAGTTACAGAGTCAATAAAACAAAACAATTTAAACTGAGGCCAAAATAATAATAAAAAATTATGGAACAAATTTTTTTCGTAAAACTAATTCTTAAAAATAAAACAAAAATAATAGTTATGAAGTCAATACAACAAAAAAATATAATGGAAGTTATTAAAATCAAAATAATTTACAAAACAAAAATAATAGTTAACAGTAAAAATAATTTCGTTATTTTGATTTTAACTTATTTTCTTCTCAGGAATTTATTTATTCATAAAATACAAATATAATTTAATTAAAGTAATCATTCAAAGGGAATAACTTATTTGAGTTCAAATTATATTTGCAAGGCAGAAAAAATTCAAGTTTTTTCAAAAACATTCATTATACAGAGTTTTTGAATAGCATAAAGAGTTCGAGGTTGTCAGACTATGAATTGACACTTAAAATTAGTGTTCCAGTAATGCTATTAAGAAACATTAATCATGCTGCAGGGTTGTACAATGGAACAAGACTAATTATCATAAATCTTATGGATCACATTGTTGAAAGAATTTTTTTGAAAAGAAGCAATGTTGGAGAAATTGATTTTATCCTAAGATTGTCATTAATCTATCCAATGTAAGACTGTCATTCAAGTTCCAGATAATACAATTTACATTACTGGTATCATATGCAATGACAATTAACAAGTGTCAAAGTCAATAATTGCATGTATGTCTCTTTTTGAAAAAATCAGTATTTAGCCATGGACAATTATATGTCGTAGTTTCTAGAGTAACAAATTATTTTTGGTTTGAAGATATTGATATGTGGTGAAGATGAAAAACTAACTAATAAGACAACACATGTTGTGTATAAGGAATTTTTTTAGAATCTATAATGATTAGTGATATATTTATATGTAATTATTAATAAATTAATCCTCCTTATTTTGTTTATATACGATTTAGTTGACGTGCGTTTACCACACGGGTTAAAAAAACTAGTTAATTATAAATCCAGGGTAGGAAATCATGGTGGGACTAAATATGTGATTTAAATATAAAACATATGGCTCGATATTGTTAATTTCTTTATTACTCCCTTCGTCCCTAAATAATTGTTCTAGTTGATCCAACGCACAGTTTAAGAAAAAACAATTAACTTTATTATTTATATTGGTTTGATGTGTAGTTTCCTTTAAAGTCCATGTGGATGTGGCTCATAATTAAAATAGGGTGAAAAAGTAAGGATAAAGTGATAAAAGTGATGTTCTGAAAAGGTAAGTTTCAAACTGGATAATTATTTTAGGACGGACGAAAAAGGAAAGGAGGACGATAATTTAAGGACGGAGGGGGTATATCTTTTCTTCTGTACTGATTTATTTTTCTATATCTATTTTCTCTGCTTGTTTACAACATTTGACGACAAATTCTGATCATCTTTTTTCAAAAAAAGAAAAGAAAAAAAAGTCTCATTTAACAAGTGAATTTTCTTAAGATACTTTCACTTGCTTGTATCTGTTTTACAATTATACTGAAATTATTGCTATTTTTAGATATCAAATTATTCTTTATGGTATAAACAAAAAGGAAAAATAAACTGTTTATTAGAACCGAGGGAGTGATATAAGTTTATTGCAATTTATCGTTTTGTCAATTTTTATGTTAACTAGAGATGACGCAAAGAAGGTAAAAAATTGTGTATGACGGTTTTACGGATCCTAAATTCGTAAAACGGAATTCTAAAAAATGAAGCTTTTGAAGAGGATAACCTATCATAAGAGACGACAGGTTACCCAATAAGAAAACGAGTCAAAATGAAAGAGGAAAAATGGGCTGAAAACTAGCAAAAGGGCCGAAAACACGCTAGTCGACCGACTCTGTTCAAAAACACGCAGGCGACGTGACCACATAAGGAGCCGACAACACATTAATGAACTCGGCCTCTTAATTGCATCGGTGCCCTCCAACTTCCAAATCGTGCACCGATGCCCTCCCCTTTTTCTAAACTTGCCACTAAAGTCTCTTTGTACCCAGACTTTGTATTTTAGTCTTAAATTAACTTAAAACTTTAGTTAACTTCATTTTTAATATAAATGTCACTTTGTGATAAAAAATGACACATTTAAGGACAAAACTAACATTATTTAAAGGCAAAAGTGACACTTATTAAAGTAAAAAAATGATAATTTTCATTAAAATTTAAAGTGACACGTCTAGAGATAAAAGTGATACTTTTAATACTAAAGGTGACACATTTAATGAAAAAGAGTAATACTTTTAAGGTCAACAAATGAGTTTTAATTGTAATATAAAATGACTCTTTTATGGTAAAAAAAAAAAAATACATATTGTATGTTAAAAAGTAACACTTTCACCGTTTCACACCAAAAGTGACGTTTTTCATTTATAATGCAAAATGACATTTTTCAAAGCAAAAAGTAACACATTTAAGGCAAAAAAGTAGCACTTTCAATTTTTTTTTTTTTAAAAAAAGTGATAATCTTCATTACAGATGCAATGTGACACTTCTAGTTCTAGGGAAAAAAATGTTACACATTTTATGAAAAAAGTGATACTTTTTAATACTAAAAGTAACACTTTTTATTTATAAACGTGAGGGATAACATTGCAATGTCCAAAATTTGAGGAATTGCACTGACCTTTCTGAATATTGACCCATTAACATGGATAGAACCATCTTACGAATTATGATTTATAAGGCCGTCTGATAAGAGACCTGTTCTGCAAAAGAATTGGTTATAATTAACTAACTCCAATCCACGATTATTCTTAATTAAACAGGTTCAATGGGTACTAATGATTTAAATTCTCATATTTGGTTATCAATTAGATGATTCTGTGAATATTTATGCTTATAACGACTAAAATTATTGATGAAGCAAAGACTTGGTTATAACCAACTCCAATCCACAATTAGTATTAAACATGTTTATTAGGTACGGATTTTTAAATTTCTCACATTTAGTTATTACTCCCTCCGTTCCGGGCAAATAGTCAACTATTCTATTTTATAATGTTTTACTTAAAGAGTTCACTTTCTAAAATTAAGATATAAAAGTGTCATTTTATTTCTAATGAGCTACTAAAAGTTTTATTTTCAGAAAAAAATTGACTTCCAAACCTGAACTCTTTGGTCGAAACGGATGAAGTAATTAAAAAGATGCTAAGAATAAAAACTAAAGACAAGTGATTTTTTAGGGAAAAAATTAATACTCCATCCGTCCCTAAAATAAAGCAGTCTCATTTGACAAGAGAAACTTTTAAAAATTATATTCTTACTAGCTTGTACCTCCTTTAAATTACACAAACTCATATCTCTTTTTAGAAATAAATTATTTTAAAAAAACAAGCCAAACATAAAAAAGAACTACTTTTTTTGAAACAAGAGACTTGTAAATTTACAGCTATATCCAATAGTGCAAAGGTATATAAATCTACTAATAGCATAAACAATAATAGATAATATTTGAACCTTATATGCTACCAAACTCATTAAAAATTAATATAAAAATTTATTTGATACTCATAAGCTACCCAAATAAAAAATTCATACAATAGTTTAACATAAACCCCAATAATCTTTCATACCCCACCATCTTTATCCTCAAAAACTTCAAAATTCTAAAAAAAATTACTCCCTCCGTCCCTAAATAATCATCTGGGTTGACCCGGCGCACAGTTTAAGAAAAAGTAATTGACTTGATTATTTATATTGGTTTAATGTGTAGTTTCCTTTAATGTCCATGTATATGTGGCCCATAATTAAAGTAGAGTGAAAAAAGTAAGGGTAAAGTGGTAAAAGTTATGTTCTAAAAAGGTAAGTTTCAAAGTGGACAATTATTTTGGGACGGACGAAAAAGGAAAAGAGGACGATAATTTAGGGACAGATGGAGTATTTGGTAACCAAATTAGTCAAACCAAATCTCTATTTATAGATAAAAATGTGTACTTCTTAAAAATATATTTTTTATATTTTTGTATGAATTAAATATATATATATATATATATATATATATATATATATATATATATATATATATATATATATATATAGCCATTTTTCCGTAAATTTGCCAGTCACTTGGGCAGAGACCGGATGAAGCCAAAATCAAAGTTGATCTCCACTTTGATTTGTATGATCTTTCGTTATTTCACAAGATTTATGGGAAATTCTTGGGTGATCATTTGTTAAACCTTGTCTAAGACCTCGTTTGGTATAAGAAAAATGATTTCGTAAATTACTTTATAGAAAACAATCTTAAGAAAATGAAAATATTCAATTTTTTGGTGTTTGATAATTTTTTTTAAAATATGTTAAGAAATATTTTTAGGAATGTGGGTAAACATTTATGAAAATGCATCAAAATTCATTTTCTTTATAATTACTGAAAAATATAAAAAGAGAAATAAATATTGTCAATTACAATATTTAATTATAATAATATTAATAATAATATTGTTGCAAAAGTCGTTTACCAAAAAAGACCAAACAAAAGGTGAAGTCACCTTACCTTCTTATCATTCAAAACATGGCTTCTTACCGTTGCAAGATAAATCAATGTCATTCTATGGAGGAGTTGAGGTCATTTTCCTTTGACCGACAAATATTTTACGTTCGACTTAATTTTCATAATATTGTTAAACAGTTAAACACCATAAAATGTAGAAAATATTTTTGTGATATAAACAAACTAGGTAAATACTTGTGTAGAACGGTCTTACGGATCTTAAATTCGTAAAACGAAGCTCCATTTAGAAATTTGCGAGTTAATAATTAAACATGTTAATTAAAATTACAAAAGTTGACCAGTTGAGTTGGTGAATGGTGAACATTAAAGCTTTAGCGCAAGGCGGTCTAAGGTTCAACACCCCCTAGCTACAAATTGAAGTCTTAATGCTCATTTCCTCTATTTGATCCGGTGCCCCTCCATTTTCAATGTTTGCGAATTCTCACGCCTTGTAGTTTAATCCTTTGTCAGTTCCGTTAGCCATACATTAGCATCAATTGCCTTGGGATACTTGACAGATCATAACGGACTTTGACGAAATCCTAAATGACACATTTAAAACCAAACGTGACACATTTAAAACACAAAAGTAACACATTTTAATGTTAAAAGTGACACTATAAATGATAATTTATGATAATTTTTATTAAAATACAAAGTAACATTTTTAATACTAAAAAGTGACACATTTAATACTAAAAAGTGAAACTTTTAATACTAAAAAATGACACTCTTAATACTAAAAAGTGATACTCTTCCTTGAAGAATTTACCGGACCAAAAATGAATCATTTCGTATTTCAAGTTCATCTAGTACATGCCTAGATCCTGCTCGCTCTGTTACCAAGGAAAGGAGAAAAAAAAATTAAGGGAAGTATTGAAAAGGGCAAGAAAAAGACTACTGGTTTTTCTGATTCTCATTTCCTCTATTTGATCCGGTGCCCCTCCATTTTCAATGTTTGCGAATTCTCACGCCTTGTAGTTTAATCCTTTGTCAGCTCCGTTAGCCATACATTAGCATCAATTGCCTTGGGATACTTGACAGATCATAACGGACTTTGACGAAATGCTAAATGACACATTTAAAACCAAACGTGACACATTTAAAACACAAAAGTAACACATTTTAATGTTAAAAGTGACACTATAAATAAAAATTTATTATAATTTTTATTAAAATACAAAGTAACATTTTTAATACTAAAAAGTGACACATTTAATACTAAAAAGTGAAACTTTTAATACTAAAAAGTGACACTCTTAATACTAAAAAGTGATACTCTTCCTTGAAGAATTTACCGGACCAAAATGAATCATTTCGTATTTCAAGTTCATCTAGTACATGCCTAGATCCTGCTCGCTCTGTTACGAAGGAAAGGAGAAAAAAAAAAAAGGAAGTATTGAAAAGGGCAAGAAAAAGACTACTGATTTTTCTGATTCCCATCAAGCCAAGGAATTTGGTTCCAAGACTCCTAATGCTCGGTTATTTTAAACATATTTTCAGTAAATTTTGTAAATTTGACTAAGAAACATATATTTTACCTTGAAAAAATCATGGTTTAGTGTTTTTTACTATTGACACTTGGGATTATATACATTTCTATGAATGAGACAATATATTTCAGTAGTGTTCAATTGGTTATTGCTGTTAAAATCACTAGCCCAAAAGTGACACACTTTAGTCCTAAAAGTAACACACTCCAAGCTTAAAAGTGACACTTTTATTGATACAAATTGTATGATTATAAAAATAGGTTGTTTTACCAAAAGTGACACACCTAATGCCAAAAAGTGACACAATTAATGCCTAAAAATGACACACTAAACATGACACTTATGAATAAAAATTTAAAGATGAAAAGTGATTTTTTTTGCTAAAAGTGACACACGTAAAACTTAAAAGCAACACATTGTATGTTTAAAAGTGACACTCTGATTTAAAGTAATTAAGTAAAACTTAACTAAACCTAAGGCAACAATTATCCAAAAGTGACACACGCTAAGCCTAAAAGTAGCACTCTGATTGATCGTAAATGTAAACAATACTAAAATGACACATCTCTGACAATAAAACTTAAAAAAAGCACTAGAGAGTTTTGAACCTTAGACTAGCACACACTAAACCCTAAACCTTACATGTTTTCCTATGAACCATCTCACCTAATTATCTTTTGTGAAATTTTATAACATATTATTTATTTAGTATGACTCGTGAATTTTTAAATGAGGCTCCGTCTTACTGATAAAAATCCGTAAGACCGAGACCATCTCAACAAACTAACAAAGCTAATAAATGTCAAAAAGTATAAAGGGTTTGGAAATATGCTTCTCTTTATTCTTTTATTTACTTTTTGTTTCGATTATTATGTTTTTTTTTCTACAACATTGAGAAACAACATATATTTCATCGTCGAACAATGATATAATATAGATAATGACACGTGTAAAAGTTTTTAAAATTTTTTGGGTGTGTTAAAATATTAGTAAAATACAAGTTTAGCATTGACGAAACCAAGATTTTGTCTTCGTGT
Organism: Codonopsis lanceolata; assembly: GCA_013146195.2. Classification (NCBI taxonomy): domain Eukaryota; kingdom Viridiplantae; phylum Streptophyta; class Magnoliopsida; order Asterales; family Campanulaceae; genus Codonopsis; species Codonopsis lanceolata. The sequence goes on along the minus strand of CM028381.1, from coordinate 9,232,035 downwards.
GGGTTTCCGGAGTGCGTTCGCGCCCTTGGATAGGGGTGCGCGTACGTGCGAAAGCGGTACACCACGCTTTATATTTCACCCTCCCTTGTTTAGAGAATGACGAAATTAAAAATGCGGAAAAGATGTTGTCTAAATAGCGTATTGAATACGCCTCGGTGATTTCAGTAAATTTTTTGTCCAATATGAGAGCCTTGGGTTTTTTATATCAAGTTATCTTTTTTTTAGGGGATACCAGGATATATGAATACATCACTCTTTCATTCTCATTCTCCTTTTTTTAGGGGAAAACAGAAAAGTGCAAGAAAGGAGTGTTGCGAGACCCCACTATGGATTTTATGAAAATTGTCTTATGGCCTATTTCGGATCACTATGAGTGTTTTGGGTTTTCTATATCAAGTTATCCCTTTTTTAGGGGATACCAGGATATAGGAATACATCACCCTTTCATTCTCATTCTCCCTTTTTTAGGGGAAAACGAGAAAGTGTAAGAAAGGAGTGTTGCGATGCCCCACTAGATCCAAAATGTTTTATAGAGTCGTCATCTTTATTTTGAGGAAGAAATAAAGAAAACCCAAAAAAAGAAAACCAGAGATTGTAAAAACGGGTTCGGAGGCTAAGTTACAAGTTGGGAAGGTGCTAGGCACCCAACTCGCTCTTTCGGTCTCAAAAATGGTTTTTGGCTAAAGTATGTTTTTTGTTATATTTATCTAGCAAATAAATAAAGCATTAACTACCTACAAATACATTCATATTTACATTATTTACGGACTTGCAGCCGTCTCTTTCCAATAATTACAAATACATTTAAAAATATTTGGTCATAATAATGGCTCTTTTTAGTGCTATTTTCTAAATAAATCCAGGCAGTATAACTGCTTATATTTTTACATTGGGCCGGATGAAAAGTAGCACTTTTTTATAAAATAAAAATCTTAAAGCTTACCTACTAGCGGACTAGGCTGTGCTCGCTCTGTCCTTCAAGGAGAGTGAATCTTTTTTTTTATGAAGTGGTACGGGGATTTGAGCAGAATGACTGCTTCCGAAAGTTTCCTTTGGCCTTGGGATCTGAGCTGAGCAACTGCTTAGGATTGATTGATTGATTTGGTTGAGGGAAGCTGAAATCGGGCAGAATAACAGCTTATTTCTGGCTGATTTGACCTTTTTACTCGGGCAGAGCAACTACTCTTTCCGAGATTTTTGGACTGGGGAAATAGAGTGAAAACCTAGCTGGGGAGCTAAGGCTCACTTTGACCGGTTAGTTTTGAGTTTGGAGGAGATTTGACAGGGTTTCGAGGCTTTATATGAGGATCGCTCACTATCTCACTTCGCTCTCTATTTCTTCAGCGTAACAACTACGCGGAGAGTTTTGGGGGAAGAAAAGGTGTACTGAAAATGAACCCCGAAGGCTTTATTTATAGGCTGAGAAGAGGACTCATCGGGGATTACAATTTCCTCCTGCGTGCTTCCATTCCTTGTACCGCGTGCTGAATAATTTGCACAATGCGTTAAGTTCAGAGCACACTGTAGCAGTTTGGGAGCTACTGTAGCCCAATTTGGGCGCCTCCCATAGGTAAACTGGGCGCTGCCCCCACTTTGAGTGTGGGTGGCGCCAGCTTTCATACTTTGGTCTTTTTCTGGCACTTTGGCCCCCTGCATTTCACTGTTTTGCGCATCCTACTTTGTCTTTCGTATTATTGAACACTGTAACTTGACATTTGTTAAGATTTAACAGGTCTTGATATTTCATGTCATGTTACATACCAGGGGTACGAAATTGAGATGTCTACACTTCGCATGGGCCGTATATAATCATATAATACTATTTTAAATGATTATTTGGTCTCCACTAATCTATTTATTAGTACTTCTTTATATTAAGTGCATCACCTATAGAACCGTTGATTTGATCCTACGTGGCCGTTGATAATTCACACCATTAATCATGTGTTATTTTTTCTCTTTTCATTCTCATTCAATCAAAATGGATCTCTTCAATGCAAATGTTGATTTAATCTTATATAACATGCATCCCACCACTAAAATAATATTTGGCAAAAAAATAATAGTAAAAGAAAAGAGAACAACCAATAAATGGAGTTTTAAAAAGAATAATAATAACTAGAATGTATTCATATCTTCAAGTAGAATGTGAAAGATTGATATTGTTATCCACAATGTGAACAAATTTGGTTGTTACATCATATCGATACTCATTGTTCACATTTACATTGGAGAGGTTTTACTTTTAAAAAATGTGTAAATATTAGGTAACATCTACTCCCTCCGTCCCTAAATAATCGTCCTAATTGACCCGGCGCACAGTTTAAGAAAAAACAATTGACTTGATTATTTATATTGATTTAATGTGTAGTTTCGTTTAAAACATATGTGTATGTGGCCCATAATTAAAGTAGAGTGAAAAATTAAGGGTAAAGTGATATAATTATTTTAGGACGGACGAAAACGGAAAGAAGGACGATACTTTAGGGACGGGGGGGAGTAATATTTTTCACATCCACGTTAACATTAGAGATGCTCTAATAAGGAATAGCTATCATACTCAAAATAACATAATATTATTTCCTTTATTATACTTAGTTGCTAATACTAATAAATTAATAACTAATAATATGCAAATAAGTCAATTTTACTTTCTTCTACTAAGCATGGCAAAAAAACTATAGCATAAATTTAGACTTTAAATATTTTAGAGAGGTTAACAATATAATTTTATAAAAGGTAAAATTTTGAATAAGACGGTTTAACGGATATTTTTTGTAAAATAAATTCTTTTTACCCGACCTACTGTGTATTGATGGGTTAAGTTGTGAGAGAATGATGTTCCATCTTACGAATTAAGATCCGTAAAACGATTTTATAGGAGATGTACTCTAAAAACGATACCTCCTAAGGAGTTTATTATGATAGTAATTTAAAAAGCTCTGGGGCCATGGCCCATTTGGGTCCTAAGGTGGCTCCACCACTGTAGGTTAGTATTCGTACCACGCATGATTTTAATATTTTTTTGCAAATATTTATAATAAAGAGATTTTCTAAACTCATAAAAATAATCAAAGAATATTTTTATTTGAATAATTTGAACAAAACTTATATATATATATATATATATATATATATATATATATATATATATATATATATATATATATATATATATATATATATATATTTCAAGTTGGTGTGGAGGAATATGGTTGCGTCACCTCACCACCTTTAGATAAATCTTTATTGTAAAGCATCCATGAGGAAGCTTTAAAAACTTTTGGTTTTCTAACCATTAACTAATAATAATACATAATAATAATCAATATGATAAGAGGTATTAATATTAGTATATATAACTTATTCTAGTGTCCATAGTAGAAAACTTATATTAAAAAACTTTTAGAACTAACATTACTTATAATCAATGTGGGATAAAACTCTTCAAGGTGAGATATAACTTCTAATGATTCACTTTTAACACCATACTTTAAGCCTTGAAATCTTATTCATCCAAAACTTGATTTGGACAAATAAATATATCATTTCGATATTCTTGCCGAGTAGAACACATTTGCACAATTACTTTTATCAATAAACAAATGACACGTAAAGAAATTCGTGTCTCAAATTACACAATTTCTTTCACTAAAAACACTAATTTTTTTATACTTTAAGTCTTGATATCTTATTCGTCTAAAACTCGATTTGGACAAATAAATATATCATTTCAATGCTCTCACTGAGTAGAACATATTTGCGTAATTACCTTCGCCAACAAACAAATGACACGTAAAGAAATTCGTGCCTCAAGTTGCACAATCTCTCTCACTAAAAACACTGATTTTTTAACAAGTATTATACTTTAAGTTTTGATATCTTATTATCCAAAACTCGATTTGGACAAATAAATATAGTATTTTGATGCTCTCACCGAGTAGAACACGCTTGCGCAATTACATTTGCCAACAAGCAAATGACACGTAAAGAAATTTGTTCCTCAAGTTGCACAATTTCTTTCACTAAAAGCACTATTTTTTTCAACAATAGAAAATATGTATCTCACATTGGTTAGAAATTGATGTTGGTTTTAAAAATACTATTATTAAGTATCAATAGAAAATGTATCATATATTGATTGGAAAGTGATGTTGATTTTCAAAGTCATTTGATAAAGGACTTCTACCATTACTACCAATAAAAGATGTATATCTCACATTGGTTAGAAAATGATGTTTAGTTTAAATTATTTTATATTATTATCAACAAAAGAGATGTATAACACATTGTTTAAAAAGAAAATGTTAGATTTTAAAATCTTTAGACTAAAGACTTTCACTTTTACAAGAGATGTATCTCACATTGGTTACAAAATATTATACTATTATTACCAATAGAAGTGATGTATCCCAAATTAGTTAGAAATTGATGTTTATATTAAAAATATTGTATTGTCCCAAGCCCGAGCCGGTCCATGTAGCCCTACACACGCCCACCGAGCACGACACCTTGGGTCATCAGGCCCACCACAAGCCAACCCAAAAGTCCATGGATGATGTTTGTGCTCAGTAGTAGTGCATGGCTATCTTATAAATCAAACACAAGTCCCACATCTACCCGATGTGGGATTGGGGTATTAATCTCCCCACTCAAATCCTTGGCGTCCCGTCAAGGCCAAATCGCAGGCGTGCAGAATCAAGAAAGAGGTGGCTCATGCGGGGATCGAGGTGGCTCCCACCTTCTGGTGTAGCACTGGCCTTGGCGGCACTTTGTTCCCATTTTCGGGACCGGCTTTGATACCATTTGTAACGTCCCAAGCCCGAGAGCCCGGTCCGCTACGTGTAGCCCACACATTGGCCTACTAAGCACGCAACACCTTGGGTCATCAGGCCCACCAAAAGCCAATCAAAAAGTCCACGGATGATGTTGGTGCTCAGAGGTAGTGTGTGACCACCTTATAAATCGAACATAATTCCCACACCTATCCGATGTGGGATGGGGTATCACAAATACTATTATTAATTACTAATTGAAAATATGTATCATACATTGGTTAGAAAGTAATACTGGTTTTCAAAGTTTTTTGATAAAAGACTTATACCATTATTACAAATAGAAGATGTATATCTCATATTGGTTAAAAAATGATATTGATTTTTAATTATTTTAGATTATATAAAAGACTTACTATTATTAGCAATAGAAGATATATATTACACATTTATTATAAATTGATGTTGGTTTTAAATTACTATTATTACAAATAAAAGAGATAAATCTTACATTTGTTAAAAAGTGATATTGATTTTAAAAATATTTAAATAAAAAGACTTCTACTTTTATCATTAATAAAAGAGAAGAAAAGAGATGTGTCCAATTATATATAAAGAGATGTTGGTTTTAGATTTTTTTTAAATAAAAGACTTCTACTATTATTACCTGAAAGGATTAGACCGAGGAAAGGATCATCGGCCCAATAACAAGACCCACCAAGGGAATGATCCTCGGCATGTTAATGAGCCCCACTCAGAAAACCATTAGTAACGAGATCATAGAGGTCCCAAAGACGATGCGAGCTTGACTACTGCCGAGCAATAAACAAACCTAAGCCCCCCAACAGTTGGTCTCGGCTAGCCAGAGTGACTTCCAAATGCCCTCAGCCCCAGACATTAGAGTGGTATCCACCACCCTCGGCCTCGCCACTGAGTCGTTCTCCCGTACCCTCGACCTCGGCAATAATAAACACTTCATCTCAAAAACCGCTCGGCCTCGGCATTAGATCAATCATCACCCGGCCTGACAGAGCAGCTTCCCTAGGCCTGGTAAAATCGCTACACGCAACACCAACCCCCTGACAAATGCATAGTTCACTTATTTTTGACAAAGACCATCCACGCATTTAATGAACGCCGCAATATGTTCCCCAATGACCTGCCGCCACGTCGACAGAGAGATCAGGTATAAATATAGGACACTCATTTATTGAAGAGGTAAGTAATTTCTGAGGTATCACTACTCTCTTATCACAATCCCTTATCAAGCAAATATCACGGCACATTTATTACCCGTCTTACTACCGGAAACCTTACTCTCAGGAGGGTTCTAGTTGGGCCGCCAGAGCTCATAACGGTGTTTGTTGTTTACTTTGTGCAAGTTAAACAAGAAAGACGAACCAGGGACCGCCACCTCATCCTTACTCACACGTGGACGACAAGACAAGGTCACCACGAAAATAGCGTGATCAGTTTGGTTCCGTTGCCGGGAAACGACCACAATTTATCCCCCTCTACTCACTTACTTCATCGGAGAGATCGGAGCTCTGTTCACAGCGTGCCGGAACTCACCTTGAAAAACAAGGTCCACACTTTCAGTGTGAACTGGAAACCAAGCACGGTGTAACAAGCAAAGACCACAAATAGATGTGGCCTGAACAGACAAGCGCAATAACGCAAACAACGCTGTCATCCGAGCTCCAACGCACCATCCATCGCCGTCACAAGCTGTTGGAAACTTACCGCCTTCGTCACGCGCCGGCGCATTAGTCTTCAAGAAGAAATGCTCTTTACCGGAGTATGAACAGAAAAACGAAACCACCAACAGCTAGACCTTGAAGTGGTGAGTTCACCGCCGCAAAAATCAGGACCAACAGAGCTGTCGTGCTCTCCCACACGCCACTAGAAGCTGCTGAATACTCCCTCGTTTTATCACGCATTGGCAGTTAGACCGGAAGCCTTCCTAGGGCGCTACAAGCCTCTAAACAGAGAAATCGAAGTAACCAGCAGTTTTGCCTTGAAGAGACGAACTCGATGCCGCCGTAATCACCGCAAACGGAGTAGCCACGCATTCTCACGCGTCACCTAGAGCCGCTGGAACGACACCATCGTTGCTTCACTAGCTGGCCATGCGCCCATGAAAGAGATGATAGGCCTGTTGTTTGCATGTGAATCACCACCATTTCTCGATCTCCCGTCTGTCAGTCAGGTGTATTATTTCCTTCTTCCTGCCGACATTAACCTGCTATATCAAGTCTTCCTGCCAACATTAACCCGCCAATATTATTTCCTTCTTCCTGCCAACTTTAATACAATAGTCAAACATTGCATTTACTTTATGATTTCACCGTCACTTGCAATGTCTCCCACTATATCAAGTTTTCCTCCCATAAATGCCCTTCATTTTCTTTTGATATTACTCATACATTTAATGCATGCTAATTTGGGCAACAACAAATTAAATAATCACAAAGTGGTAATGGAAAACTACTGTCATGATATAGCACATTAGTTATTAATAATTCATTGTGTAGATTTAATGCTATTACATAATTAATTTATTGAACATTATTTATTGAATATTATTTATTGGGCATTATTAATTAAGCATTATTCAAAAATTTCTTAATATGGGACGCTTGAAAGTCACATATTCTCACCTATAATTAATCATCAATGTGACTATACTATGATTTTGAGACACTAATTCCCTTGAAAATCATTAATCATTTTGGAATACTTGATCATGTATTCGACATCGCACACATAAGCTTATGATTTTTTCCTAAATTACGTGACGAACAACAATATGACTTAAATACATTAGATGCAATATAAATTACCATGACATATTCTATTCCTCTTAGCGAGTAGAAATATTTTCTTACAAATTTAACAGCACTATCTCGATTAAACGAACACGAGCTCGTTGGCCTCGTCAACTTAAACATTATATTATTTAACTTTTGTCGGCATAACGTAACAATTAAATATGATTCGAGCTCCCCTAATTATGAGAAACATAACATGCAAATTGAAATTGATATGTGCCGAGCTTACATGATATTGAAATTATTTGCCGAAGTGAAATTATTTGCCGAGCCGAAATTATTTACCGAACTAGAATTATTTGTCGAATTGAAATTATATGCCGAGCCAAAACTATTTACCGAACTGAAATTATTTGTCGAATTGAAATTATATGCCGAGCCGAAATTATTTACTGAACTGAAATTATTTGTCGAATTGAAATCATATGCCGAACTGAAATTCTTTAAAGAGCTAAAATCATATGCGGAGCAATAACATAACTTAATCGATTAGATGAAATATATATTACCTCGTCGGGTATGATTTATTATACGCAACTATTTGACAATAGCATGCTTTAGCGCTCCCCGTAGCAAGTAAAAATATTTTCTTATAAATTTGACAACATTACTTTGATTAAATGTACACGGGCTTGTTAGCCTCATCAATTTAAATATTATATTATTTAACTTTTGTCGGCATAGCGTGACAATTAAATGTGATTCAAGCGCCCCTACTTATGAGAAACATAAACATTCAAATTGAAACTGATATGTGCCGAGCTTACATGATATTAAAATTATGTGCCGAGATAAAATTATGAGCAGAGCTAAAATTATGAACGCAACTATTTGACGATATAATACGATAACATGCTCAATCTACCTATCATATATTAGCACGACACATGTATTCTCTCATGCTTCACACTCAAATACTTGCATCTTAAAAAATCATCGTATCTTTTAATAGCGCGACGTGTCGCCGCTATAATTGTTTCCTATTCTCGCATAATAGGCACATATTCAAATAATTATGCACATATTCAAATAAACTCATCTTGTATGATCAATATGATTGGACTATGACAAACATTGTATGACGAAAACGTGATTCTTGCCTATACAAAGATGCTCCTAAAATTTTCAGGTACAAAATACAAACGGGCATAGCCTCACGATCAATAACACAAGTTATTCCTCTACAAACTATTATATTATTATTTACGAGGGACCCACGAGCTCGAGCCTCAGATTATACTCGCGCTGCCGAGCTTCATATTATTATTATTCACGTGCCCATGCATGCTACGCTCGAGCCAGAGCTCGCACCTCAGATTATGCTCGAGCTGCCGAGCTTCATACTATTATTATTCACGTGCCCGTGCACGCCACGCTCACGCCAGAGCTCGCGTCTCAGATTATGCTCGCGCTGAAGCCTAAGCCTCAGATTATTATTTCTCGCGTCCGAGCACAGTACGCTCACACCTATGCCTGAGCTGCGGATTATATTTCATACATGTGCACGTCGAGCTTTACATTATGCTCCCCACTCGATTTTACTCAGGGCTGAGCTCTACCTTGTCCTCCGCTCCGTCAAGTCTACTCGCGGCCGAGTTGTACACAGCGCCTACTCAAGCTTATGCTCCCTCGCTTTTACACTCGGCATGATCTTCATATTGTGCCCCAGCTCGGCATCACAGTTACTCTCGGCACGAGCTTCTACGAGTGTTTAGCACGTTACGCTCCCCTAGCGTCCATCATGCTTTCATCAGCATTTGCAGCTACACTCGGCATGAGCTTCATATTGTGCCCTAGCTCGGCATCACAGTTACTCTCGGCACGAGCTTCTACGAGTGTTCAGCACATTACGCTCCCCTAGCGTCCATCATGCTTTCATCAGCATTTGCGGCTACACTCGGCATGATCTTCATATTATGCTCCAGCTCAGCATCACAGTTACTCTCGGCACGAGCTTCTACGAGTGTTTAGCACGTTACGCTCCACTAGCGTCCATCATGTTTTCGTCACCATTTGCGGCTACGCTCGACATGAGCTGTATAACTCACTCCAGGTCGACACATACATTTCTCTTAGTACCTTGCGGTTCAATGTCACTTTATTTGGGGTCTCCAATGCCTCATACCTATTTTCCTCCTTGCTTACCGAGGTGAGACCTATTGGCCTCCTCGTTTGCCAAGGAGAGACCAGGCTCTAATGCCTCGTATCTATCCTCCTCGCCAAGCCGAGGAGAGGAGAGGCCAGGCTCTAATGCCTCATACCTATTTCCCTCCTCGGGACGCCGAGGAGAGGCCAGGCTCCTAACGCCTCATACATACCCTCCTCGCCAAACCGAGGAGAGGCCAGGCTCCTAGCGCCTCATACATACCCTATTGCATCCACATGAGTATTTCATACATATTTATAAGTTATTGAACACATGCATCCTCCATTCATCATTGCATAAACATAAAAACATGTTCCTATTGCCTCTCTCAGTACCTTGCGGTTCAAGGTCACTTTTTTACAGTGCCTTGCGGCTTATGGCCTTATGGCTCGCTTTCTTGAAGGTCCTTGCCTCCCCGAGGATAAATCTTATTATGGCCTTGCGACTCGCTTTCTTGAAGGTCCTCGCCTCCCCGAGGATAAATCTTATTATGGCCTTGCGGCTCGCTTTCTTGAAGGTCCTCGCCTCCCCGAGGATAAATCTTATTATGGCCTTATGGCTCGCTTTCTTGAAGGTCCTCGCCACGCTGATGACAAATTTTATTATGGCCTTATGCTGAAGACTACATATCTTATTTTCATACCTATACTTGCTAGTCGAGGTCTAATTCGCCAATCAAGGATCAATTATACACCAAGTTCACCCGCCAAGGCTCAAAAGTCAGCTACATAAACTCTTTTGAAATTCAAAGCAAAATCTCAAAACCCTCAGCATCACAAGAAGCACCTACAAGCAGATTATACTCCTTACCCTCGATGTTAGCCACGACGGATAAGGAGTAGGGGGCTACTGAAGTGCACCAAAATATCAGGCCCGAACAGGTAACCCAAAAGTGTACTCTTAAATTATACTTAGAAGATTGGGTCAAGCCCGTACCCGGAAGAAGGGCCCAAGCCCAATATGGAATGACCACATTTCTATAAATAGCAGGAAACTTCCTATGAAAAGGTCAGTCACTATTTTTCCTCTAGAAAAGGAAGGAAAACTCTCCTTCATCTGGGACTACTACCAGTTCATACACACATTCCATTTTTATTTATTATCTATGACACACACAACATATACTGATTATCACACCGGAGGGTTTTGGGGTACACCCCCACCCACTCACGGTGCTTTATTTTGCAGAGTTCACATGCCAGATTTCCGACCGCGACGACCACCGCCGGACCACGACTTCGGCGACAATAACACGACGTTACTTTCGGTACCCCGGACACAACATGACAAGATCAGCCCTGGACATTGTTCGTAGACGGATCGTCTAGCAAGAATGGCAATGGAGCAGGCATCCTGCTCGTAACCCCAGAAGGAACGGAGATCAACAAAGCTCTTAAACTGAACTTCCCAGCGTCAAACAACGTTGCCGAGTATGAAGCATTGACAGCAGGTGTCGAACTGGCCACCGAAATAGGAGTTACTCAAATCTTAATCTTCAGCGACTCCCAATTCGTCGTGAAGCAGATTTCGGGGGAGTATGGGGTAAGCCACCCAACACTGGACAAATACCGGGAGCTAGCCTTGAACGTCCTCGCCCAACTCGAATATTGGGAACTGGAGCAAATAGGAAGGGCTGAAAACATCAAGGCAGACCACCTCTCCAAAATTGCCACTAGCGAGCTCGGCGAACTCCCCCCTGAAACATGGATCGAAATCCTCAATACCCCGGCCATTGACAAAGAAAAAATAATGATTCTAGAGCAGGCCACGGAGTGTTGGATCGATGACATCAAAAAGTACATCGACCAGGGGATACTACCCAGCGACAAAGAGCAAGGATGGGCAATGGCAAGAAGGTCGGCCAGATACACCGTAGTCGGGGACATACTATACAGGCGATCTTTCACCAAGCCCCTCCTAAGGTGTGTCCGACCAGAAATCACTCAAGGACTACTGGCCGAGGTGCACGGAGGGGTGTGTGGAAGCCATCCAGGGGCTCGAACTTTGGCCGACAGAATCATTTTTCATGGGTACTACTGGCCGACGTTAAGAAAGGATGCCGAGGTATATGCCCGAAAATGTGACAAATGTCAAAAATTCGCTAACATCTCAAGACTTCCCTCGGCACCTCAAACACCGGTAATCGCAGCATGGCCCTTCGAAATGTGGGGACTTTACCTGATCGGGCCATTCCCTCTCGCCAAAGGCAAGAACAAATTTGTGATAGTTGCGGTGGACTACTTCACAAAATGGATCGAGGCCAGACCCCTAGCAAGCATCACTGAACAAAGGGCCATCGACTTCATTCGAGACAATGTCCTCTGCAGATACGGCTTGCCAAGGGCCATCGTGTCGGATCACGGCACAGTTTTCAAACAGATTCACGGCAAGTTGCGAGGAGAGAGGAATTCGCCATTGGAAGTCTTCGGTAGCACACCCCCAAGGAAACGGCCAAGCGGAAGCCGGAAACAAACAAATCCTTCATGCCTTGAAAAGAAGGTTGGACGACAAGAAAGGTGCTTGGCTCGAAGAACTTCCGGCCGTCTTATGGGCTATCCGAACATCTCGCCGAGGTTCAACCGAGGAAACGCCTTTCTCCTTGACTTATGGAACCGAGGCCATGGCCCCATTAGAAATGGCTCACCCCACCGCAAGAGTCATCCATTTCAACGAAGAGGCAAACACTGAATCAAGGACGCTTGACCTCGATTACCTGGAGGAAAGAAGGCTCGAGGCCAGGATGAAGGCCATCAATTATAAAAAGCTAGCCAAGGCCCACCATGACAAAAGACTGAATCCTCGCACATTCTCGGTCGGCGACCTGGTGTTAAGGAAAATCGAGGTGACTGGAAACAAGCCGGGAAGAAACAAGCTTTCTCCCAACTGGGAAGGACCGTACAAAATCACAGACACCATTCGAGCAGGAACCTACAGGCTCGCAAAACCAGATGGAACCCCACTAAGGAACCCCTGGCATTCAGACCACTTGAAAATGTATTATCAATGATCTGTTATCTTGTTATAAAAGAAAAAATCTCGATGAAAAACTTCTCTTTAAACCATGTATTCAAGACCGCTTTGTCTTGCCATATTCAAAACCTCCTCGCCTAGCCGAGGAGAGGCCAGGCTCTAATGCCTTCAAAACCTCCTCGCCTAGCTGAGGAGAGGCAAGGCCCTAATATCTTTTTCTAAACTCAATTAAAATACTCGCATCAAACAGCAGAAGCCAACGATAAAAAGGTGATAACAGGACAGCAAACAAGAATAAATAAAAACGGAAAAAACTAGCATTGTACACCACAAATAAAATTACAGATTACGGTAAAAAACAATTGTTTTAAAGTGTTTCTAAAAACCTATTCTAAATCCCCTCCCCTCTCACGGGCCTCCTCCTCGCGGGCCGCCACCTGCTCAGAAATGTATTGGCTCTTGGACAGCTCGTCCCTGCTCGTCTTCTGGCCCTCCAGCTCCGCCATCAGCTGGTCACCAACATATTGCGCCTGTTGAGGGGAGGCATGCCTCGGCACCATGAAACGACGGTAGCTATCCTTTACATACGCATTCTCCTGGGCCAACAGGGCGAAAAGGTTGTTCGCCTCAGCAGGAGGAGGTAGCCACTCGGGAGCTTGAACCGTAACATCGGCATCCCTAATCTGGCCCAGCTCGGCATCATCAAAGGGCACGAGCGAGGAAACATCTCGGCATTCCGGACCGAAAGAGGCAAGGTTCGCCATCTTCACCACTTCCGACATCGGCACACCAATCGCCACCGCCGCCCGGAAAGCCTGAACCCGGCTGGTCTCCATATAATTTAGAGCCTCCACCCCGTAAGCGAGCGAGTCCCGATACCTCGCCAAAACCTCCTCCTCGCTGGGCTTCGCAGACAGCTCGGCCCTCAAATGGTCATTCTCGCCAATCACCCCTTTTAGCTTGGCCTCGAGCTCGGCCACCTTACGATCCTTCTCACTAGCCTTGTCCTTCAACATCTTCTCCCTCGCCAGCCAGGCCGTTCCACGGCGCTAAGTTGGGAGATCTCGTCAGTCTTCAATTGCAAATCCCCTTCCAGGGACTTCACTTTCTCAGCGGAAGAAGAGATCTCCCCCTTTGCCTTATGCAGAGCCCGCTCCAGGACCCTCATCGAGTCGGCAGCCTTGGCCAGCTTGGCATCGTAAGTCGCGAGACCAACCCCGAGCTGCAGGAACAAAAAACAGAACAAGCGAATAAGCCAAAGCTAGAAGCGAGAATTAAAGGAGCAGGGTCCCCCGAGATCAGCCTACCTCGCTCAAAGCTAATGAACACATGTCATTCAGCTGAAATTCTTTAGCCGGGAGCAATGTCACCACAGACTCGGCCGGCACAGTTTGACCCATCAGTCTTTGCCCATAACCCGCGAACGATTCGGGAAAATTGTTGATCGTCTTGACAACATGGCCGATAACATAGTCATTATCGGCCGCCTCCTCGCTCGCCGGATTTGGGGACTGCGCCGAAGGCAGAGGAAGTTCGGCAGTAGTTGAAGGGAGAGGGGGCCGGTTTTGAGTTTTCTGCCGCTTGGCCTTCGGGGCTTCGGTAGCTGGTTGCTTGCCCTTGGCCTTAGGAGCAGGGGCAGTAGAGGAGGGGGCCACTTTGGTAGGATCTTCTAATACGCCGACCGTGGGCAGCACTCCCACATTTCCATCCTTAGCCGCCGAAGCCTTAAGCTCGGCCTCCCTTCGTTCCTCCTCGGCCTTTAACCTGGCCAGAACAGCATCTCGCGACACAGCCATCTCTACAAAACAGAAAGTTCGCATCAGAACTCAAAAGACAGACATAACAAAAAATGAAGGAAACATAAACAAAACAAGAATGAATAAAATTGACCTGGTGTCGGACACCCAAGCCCATCTACACCCCTACACCTCGAACACGCTGAGCCAAACACCCAGCCTTGGTGCAGGGCCCAGCCCTCTCGACTGGCATACTCAAAATTAGAGTACGCCCTCTGCACCCCCTCGACGCTGACAGCCGAGACCCAGAACCTTGACAGGAGGCCCTCATCCTCAACTATAGCCTTCCAGTTGTATGACCGAACTTGCACCCCTTCGTCGTTAAACAAGGGGGCCTCAATGGCGAGCTTCACGGCTTCGTCGGAAGCACTCAACTTCTTCGTCCTCGTGAGGCCATGAGGTTTTCCTTCTGGAACCTCGAAGTTCCACCCCCGGCTCGACTCATGGCAGCAGACCTTCTCGGACCACCTATGATCTTTGTTTCCAAAACTCGCCAGGAGGGGGAATCCCCGAGGATGCCTGAGAGCAGTCAACCGGTTCATAGAAATGCTGACCTTGTAATAATAGCAGAAGAGGTTCAACGTGGGCTCGAAACCCTTCGCTCGGGTACAGACGATGAAGCTCACCAGTGCTCGGGTTAGGTTGGGCGAAAGATCCAGCGGAACCGAGCTCGTCTGGGTCAGGAACTCACAAATAAAAGGGTCAAGAGGCAAACGCAACCCTGAAGACTCGAAAAGGCTGGAATAGAAGCCAACATGGCTGCGAAGACCCCGCAGCTCGGAGATTCCCAATCTCGAATCCGGAACAGAGCCTCGGAAAATGTCAGAGCCATATGCTCGTGACCACGCCTCCACATCAGCCAGGCCTATCTTATTTTCAAAAGGCCTCAAAACGCGAGGCACCCTCTCACCCTCATCTCCATCTCTTCCAGAAACAGAAGCCTCAGCTCCACTTGCCATCCTGTCAAATTGCCGACGCCGTAAGCTTCTTTCGATCTGCTGAAAATACAGGACTCTCTCCCTCGTAAAAAATTGAGTGATCAGACTTAACGCAATACAATCTCGGCAGAAAAACACCCTCATAGGGGCGTCAGATGGATAGTCCGGGGCAGAAAAAACTTACATGGGACCTCCGCGAGGAGACTTCCCAAAAACTGACTCAAGGAATGGACCCTCGCCATCCGAATCTACCGAGGAAATCGAACATGACGAAGAACTCTCCGAGCTCCGAGGGCCCACGGTCGTCTCCGTACGAATCATTGTGTCTACCACAATCTCCTCGGCCACACAAACCCTCACCTCAACCCCTCTCCAAGCAGGACCGCGAGGTACAGACTCAGCTTCGTCATCACTCAAAACACCGCCCTCGAAACCAGCGAGGTCGACATCCTCGGCATTAGGATTGGCCGAAACCTCAGGGGTAACCTCGGCAAAAGGACGGGCCACACCCTGAAAACGTACCAGGGCACGAGAAAGATCCTCGGCCACAGGAGACTCACTCGGAACATTCTCGGCCGAAGCCGAAGCCTCGGCCACGTTACTAGGAAGAGGAAGAAGAGGACTCCTAACTAACACGGGTATTCAAATTACCCTATTCCAGTAATCTATCAGTTCCATGGAGGAACTGCTAGAAGAGGAAGAGGAAGAAAAAATTGGAAAAGGGATCCTACGAGACATACCTTAAAAAAACAAAGGAAAGGAAAGAATGATCATACCAAATAAATCAGCCGGGAAGACCGCCGGAGAAATATACAGGAAAGTGGAAAACACGCCTGAAAAAAGCCAAACGAAGCCGGAAAGTTAAAACAGAAAGGAGGAACAGACCCGGAACTTAGTAACAGGCCGGAAAAATGCAAAACGATGACCGTGGAAACCACCCAACAAAGAAGAAAACGTGGAAAAGAACGTGGAAAAAAGAAGAAATTCACTTACGGGCTCCAAGTAAAGTAGGACGCAATGGGAGGGGAACGGCCGGAGAGATTGCCGGAAATCGCCTAAGAAGCACAGTGTATAGAAACAATGGATAGAAAGTGAAAACGGTAAAAGTGAAAGAAAAGGAAAAAAGCTCTTATAACCCCCCCCCCCGCAACGACGCCGCATTGAGGCGGAGCCCCAGAAATCATCGGGTCGACCCGCGTGTTTTTTACTGAGCCAATCCCAAAACGACACCGCATGACTAATTTCTCTGAATTCGAGAAAAGAGGGCGGCATTAAAAGCATTTCGAAATTCGAAAAGCCGCCCAAAACGAAAACCGAGAAACCGCCAAAACCTACATTTAATGATGTGACAGCCCGAAAAGACAAATCGTCTTGATTGGACGGATGTCCAAAACGTCCCATAAACTTCCAGCAACCTCGTTAGAAAGGCTCGGCATCAGCCTCGACTCGAATCCTGCAGTTCACCTCAGCAAAAAGCTCGGCGCCGACCTCTCACTACCAAGCAAATAGAATACTTCTCGGCCTTACGTCGTCGATTGGCCAAGAAGTAGGGGGCCACTGAAAGGATTAGACCAAGGAAAGGATCCTCGGCCCAATAACAAGACCCACCAAGGGAATGATCCTCGGCATGTTAATGGGCCCCACTCAGAAAACCATTAGTAACGAGATCATAGAGGTCCCAAAGACGATGCGAGCTTGACTACTGCCGAGCAATAGACAAACCTAAGCCCCCCAACAGTTGGTCTCGGCTAGCCAGAGTGTCTTCCAAATGCCCTCGGCCCCAGACATTAGAGTGGTATCCACCACCCTCGGCCTCGCCACTGAGTCGTTCTCCCGTACCCTTAACCTCTGCAATAATAAACACTTCATCTCAAAAACCGCTCGGCCTCGGCATTAGATCAATCATCACCCGGCCTGACAGAGCAGCTTCCCTAGGCATGGTAAAACCGCTACACACAACACCAACCCCCTGACAAATGCACAGTTCACTTATTTCTGACGAAGACCATCCACGCATTTAATGAACGCCGCAATATGTTCCCCAATGACCTGCCGCCACGTCGACAGAGAGATCAGGTATAAATATAGGACACTCATTTATTGAAGAGGTAAGTAATTTCTGAGGCATCACTACTCTCTTATCACAAACCCCTATCAAGCAAATATCACGGCACATTTATTACCCATCTTACTACCGGAAACCTTACTCTCACACCGGAGGGTTCTAGTCGGGCCCAGCCTCGGCTTAACGGTGGTGTTTGTTGTTTACTTTGTGCGGGTTAAACAAGAAAGACGAACCAAATGACCACCACCTCATCCTTACTCACACGTGGACGACAAGACAAGGTCACCACGAAAATAGCGTGATCATTACCAAATGATGATGAGATGTATTACACATTGGTTAGAGAGTGATATAGGTATTAAAAGTCTTTTTATAAAAGACTTAATACCAATAGAAAAAATAAGTATTTCACATTGATTAGGAAAGTGATATTGGTTTAAAATGTTTTAAATAATGTATATGGCATTGGTTACAAAGAGATCCACATTATTTAGAAACATATATTAGTTATAAAATTCATAGATAAAAGAATTTTTTATATTATTATCAATACAAGAGATGTATCACACATTGTTTACAAAGAGATGTTGGTTTCAAAACTATTTAGATAAAATACTTTTTTTTTTAATGTTATAACCAATATAAGATATATATCTCACATTATTTAGAAAGAGATGTTGATTTCAAAAGTTTTTATATAAAAGACTATTATTATTACTATAGAAGAATGCATCTCACATTTGTTAGAAATTAATGTTGGTTTTAAAAATACTATTATTACCAATAGAAAAGATGTATACCGAATGATTAGAAAAAGATGTTTGTTTTAAAAGTCTTTATATAAACGTTTTAAACTTTTATTATCAATAGAAATAGAAAAGAAGTATTTCACATTGTTAGAATATGAAAAAATATGTATCTTACATTGTTTAGGAAAAGATATTAGTTTTAAAAGTCTTATAGTAAAAACTTTTACTCTTATTACCAATAAAAGATATCTCGCATTGTTTAAAATAAATGTTGGTTTAAAAAGTCTTTAGATTAAAGACTTTTTGTTACAAATAGAATAGATGCATGCATCTGACATTCGTTACAAAGTATTCTACTATTATTATCAATAGAAGAGATGTATCACACATTGGTTATAAATTAATGTTAGTTTTAAAAATGTTATTATTATCAATAAAATAGATGTATCATACATTCGATAGATGGTAATGTTTGTTTTTAAAGTCTTTAATTAGATATAAGATTTCTATCATTATTATCAATAGAATATATATATATATATATATATATATATATATATATATATATATATATATATATATATATATATATATATATATCTCACATTGGTTAGAAAGTGATGTTGATTTTAATTTTAGATAAAAGACTTTTACTATTATTACTAATAGAACAGATGTCCTACATTTGTTAATAAAATAATGTTGGTTTTAAAAGTCTTTAAAAAGAGACTCTTACTTTTATCAACAATATAATTTATAATAGAAGAAATATATCTCACATTATTTAGGAAGAGATGTTGGTTATAATTTTTTTTTAAATAAAAGATTTCTACTATTATTAGAAGTGGCAAATGGGCGGGCATGGGCGTGCCCATATGGGCGGCAGGCTCAAATAGGCGGGCACTAAATGGGCATGGGGCCCATTTACTCATTAACATGCACTTATCAAATAAATACAAAAATTACAAAATAATAATAATTTCATTCTACAAAAAATTACTCTCTCCGTCTCAAAATATATGACGTTTTGGAATTTTCACACAGACCAAGGAAATATATTGTAAAGACGAAACTGTCTCTATCCAAACATTAATGAGGTGTCTTGATATTCTTGTCTAAAAAGTCAAACACGTTACAGAGTCAATAAATATTGGTAGAGTATGAAAAAAAAAGGAAAAAGTTCCTTGAAAATTGCAAAATGTCATCTATTTTAAAAATAAAAACACTCTCCCAAAACGTCATATATTTTGGGACGAAGGGAGTACAACTTTTAAACTGACTTAACATAACACTCGATTGATAAAAGTGCATTTTTAAATTATGTTGTGAATTTCAGCATTACCTTTTCAGTTTTTGTTACTGTACGTTGTTCCTAAGTGTTGAATGTGAACAACTTTTAATTTCTGATCTCATTCGCAACATTGTGTGTGTGAGAAAGAGAGAAAAAAAATATGTTGACAATGATAAAAAGAGAGAACGTGTCTATGCTTGTATGTGTGAGAGAGAGAGAGATATATAGTAACTGAAGCAGTAAATGGAGAGTGAGGGAGGGAGCAAAGTTTGATTTTTCGCGATTTCAAAATAGTGTAATTAATTTATAATTGTAAAAGAATAAAAATATATGGGCACCCATCTAAGCCCATATTATGCCCATAAAATTTAATGATCTAAGTGGGCATGCCCATTTGTGCCCAGATTAAAATTCAAATGTGCCCATGCCCATATTTTAGCAAGCAGGCATATGGGCGTGAGCAGAATTTGCCACCACTAACTATTATTACCAAATGAGAATATGTATTACACATTGGTTAATGGTTAGAGAGTGATGCTAATTTTAAAAATCTACAATTATTAGCAATAGAATAGAAGTATTTCATATTGGTTATAAAAGTGATATTGGTTTAAAAAAAAATTAGATGATGTATCTCACATTATTTAGAAATGAGTATTGATTATAAATTATTAGATAAAGACATCTTTTGCTATTACCAATACAAAATATGTATCTACATTGTTTAGAAATGAATGTTGGTTAAAAAAAATTTAGCTACTACTATTATTATTAATAGAAAATATATATACCACATGGTTAGAATGTGGTGTTGGTTTTAAAATTCTTCATATAAAAGGTTTAAACTTTCATTACCAATAAAATATAAAATAAGTGAACTGCCCGGCCCGATAGGCCCAAACCATTAGTCACGTGCCAAGCATTTGGGTTTCTTCCGAGCAAGCGAGCAAAGCTTTCATGCGAGCAAGCGAGCAAAGCCTTCATCTGAGCAAATGAGCAAAGCCTTGGCCTTTATTAAGCAAGTTGTCTGCGAGCTGGGGGCTTAACCAGCGAGTGAGACTTACCATGCTCGTTGGTCTCAGACGTTATCAGTTGAGGACAGTTGTGTCTGAGCAAGATTAAATTACAAGTTTGGACAGTTATGTCCGGGAAACTCGCCATTTAAGACGTTATCATTAATGGGCCAGTTATTGTGCCCGCCATTGAAGGCCACGATCATTTATGGGTAGTTAATAACAATCATGGGCGGATATAAAAACCTGGGAAAATGAGGAAGAAAGGTACGCGCAATCATATTCTCTAGCCGAAACTCTGCCAAATTGATTTCTCATTGTTGAATCTTGTGCTGATTCTTACACCGGAGGGCCTTTCCAGGGAATGCCCCTGCCTAGTTTACGACTGTTCATTCTTATTGCAGAGTTGGGCTTCGAGGATTAAAGGACACGTTGAAAGCCAGGTGTTCAGATTGGGCTTATACAGTGCATCCTAGTTTCTTGGACGCATCAGTTGGTTCCATTGTCCGGGAAACGAAAGTTTTTACGGTAGTAGATTTGGTAAACTTGATAATTGTTCTTTCTGAAGCTTCGTCAATGGCGGAAAATGGAGTTAATGGTGGCAGTGGTAGTCGTCGGGAAGAGGTGCACCCGAATCCAAGCCTTAATCACGCCGCGGGGAATAATGTTCCACCGCCTCATGATGCACGCCACCAGCTTAATCAGAGGCGTGGAGTTGATTCGTTGACTCGGAGTGCCGAAGCAGCAGTCGGTTTAGCTCATGAATTTCGAGAGGAGGCTTTGCGCCAACGAGCCATCTATTTGGGTCAGATGCACCAGCTCAACCTACAGTTGATTGCAATGGGTAAGCCACCATTGCCCATTGAGTTGGATCAATTACCGGCCTTGTCAGCTTCGAGCCAGGCGACCGGCGTTTCACGCACTGGAGGTAATCAGATGAATCCCTTGCTCATTCATTCTCAGCCACGAGCACATGGATCCCGGGGACGCGAGCAACCAGAGGGTAGTAAAGCTAGCCATAGGGTTGTCCCCAGTGTTCATTCAAGGTTGGGTCCACGAGTTGGAGAGGATTCGACTCAATCTCGTCGTCGTCGACGTTCGCCTTCGCCACCAAGGTCACATGCTCGCAGGTTTCATTCACCTTCGTCGCGGCGATCTCGTGCTCATAGTCGTCGCTCGTGATCACCAAGGGGGTCTTATGTTCATCGACGCAGAACTCCCTCTCCTAAGCGATCTCATCATTCTCATTATTCTCAAGGAAAAAGGGACCTGCATCAATCAGCCGCCACACAGTCAGCTATTGGGCGCCTCAGCTCAGTGGCGCAGCGGTGGGGCTCTTCAAGCCCCTGCGGCTATGGGACCCCCACAGGCCCCTCCTATGCCTACGATACAGCCTCAGCTCGGGGGTGGTTTGCCTGCAACCATAAATATGCAGGATTTCGAGGAATTGAAACGTCGAATGGAAGCTTGGGAGCAAGGCAAGGCTCTAGATGGTAATTTCTTGGGTACATCTACTAGCCCGTTAGCCCCTTGGATTGAGAATGCTCCACCAACACAGGGGTTGATATTTCCAAATATTAAAAAGTACACAGGCAAAACTAAGGCGAGGGACTGGTTGATGTCTTTTGAATCGCAAATTGGTTTAGTGACTTCAGATGAGCCCTTGAAGATTAGGGCTTTCGTTGGCGCGTTGCAAGGGAAAGCTCTAGCTTGGATGGGGGCATTGCCACGGCATTCAATTAATAACTGGGTTGATCTGCGAGCAAAGTTTTTGGTTGATTTTGGAACGGCGGGTACATTGGCAAAGACAAGGGCCGACTTGTCAAAGGTTAAACAGGGGGCACATGAGTCTACAGCGAGCTACCTGGAGCGGTTCACTAAGTTGCTAGAACAAGTTCCTGGGTTGACCGAGCAAGAGGTAACTTTATGCTTTGAAACCGGTTTGCTTGAAGGTGAAGGTGGCCTGCGATCAGAGTTGAGCATGCGTGAACCAAAGACGCAGGCAGAGATGCTCATGCGAGCGCAGAAGTGGTGTGCCGGGGAGACGATGAAAAAGGATAAGAAAAATGAGAGTAGTGAAGCTGTGGGAAATTCAAAGGGAAATGGCCCGGCAGGAAGTGGAGGCTACAATAAAAGCAAGTCTCGGTATGATCGGCCAAAGGAATTTCTCCGAAATCGATTGACTCCACTCAACACGCCGCGAAGACATCATGTATGAGATAAGGAATGAGCTTCTAATCCACCTCGCATGAATCCAGGCCGAAAGGGATCGAGGCAGCGGTGTGCTTATCATGATGATTATGGGCACACTACGGAGGAATGCTGGCCATTGAAGAAGGCCATTCAGAAGTTGATCAATGAGGGGCGGCTAGATCGCTTCAAGCGAGATGGAGGCAATAGAGGAATGCTCTAGGCGAAAGCCCGCGCCGATCGGGGGTGATCAATGTGATAATGGACGAAGAGCCTACACCGACTCAGCTCGGAAAACAAATATACTCTTTGTCCAAAGCGGTGGATCGACCTGCTACTTTGCAAGATGGGGAACAAGCCATTCAGTTTACTCGCAGCGAGCTGGCGAGTAGTGTAGCAGGCGAGCAGTCCTTGATAGTCTCAGCATTAGTGGACGGCTGGGTCGTGCATAGGATTTTGGTGGACACAGGAGCATGCCGAGATGTGATGTACTATTCTTGCTTCCAGGGGCTCGAATTGAGTGATGATCGGTTGAAGCCGTATCTTTGGGACAACTGGAGGATTCACCAACCATAAGGTCTCGGTTAAAGGTACAGTTGAGCTAGAAGTGTTCATCGGCGAGGGGAGCAAAACGCGAGCAGAAAAGATCACTTTCATGGTGATTGATTTGAAGTCCCCGTATAATATAATCTGGGTGTGCCGAGCATGGCAAAGTTTCAAATGGTGGCATCGATCCCGCATCAGCGAGCTAAGTTCTACCGATCGGGGAGTCGGGGCGTTACTGAAGCCCGTTGACCAGGCGGTGCTAACGGTATGTGCGTGATACCGAGGAAGAGGGCGAGCAAAAATTTGGACTAAGATGGATGCATCGGTAGCTCATTTGGAGATGGATGCAAGCTCTATGCCGACATTGAAGTCGGAGGAGCAAGTTGAACAACGAGATGAAGTGGCCGAGCAGGGCATTGATGATCCTTTGCCGACATTGATGTCGGGGGGATTTGAGGAACCAAATGAGGTCGTTAAGACTGTGGACGATCCTTTGCCGACATTTACATCGGGGGGATCGGAATAACAGGCTGAGGCCATGGAGGGTAGATCAGCTTGATAAGGTTGAAGATCGAGCTGAGAAGGATGAGAAGGTGGAGTGCGACACACTCCAAATGCGAGATGAGCCGAGTTCTGACCCGAGGATGAACTCGAGGAAGTAATCATCAGTGCATTACGCTTATCCAGAGCGAAGATAAAAATTAGCGAGCATTGCTGCGGAGGCCGCAGGAAAATTTGATTAAGCAAGCTGAAAAGCACGGGCGTTTTAAGCTTGGCGCCCAGAAGACATGCAAGGGGTAAGTGAGGCGGTGGCCTTGCACCGACTCAATGTGGACCCATCCTTCCGACCAATCCAGCAGCGACCCAGAGTTTACTCGGTAGAAAAGGATCATCCTGGTCAAAGATCATTGGCCGAAAAAGTTTTGGCAGCTGGGTTTTACTGGGTAACTCTAAGGCGAGATGCTGAGATGTATGTTCGCAGATGTGACAAATGTCAGCGTTACGCGGATATTCCACGCTTGCCATCTACCAAGCAGACTCCTGTTATAGCCTCATGGCCGTTTGATATGTGGGGGATAGACTTAATTGGTCCTTTTCCCGTGGCTCGGTCAAAATTCAAGTATGCAGTAGTGGCTGTTGATTATTTTACTAAGTGGGTGGAGGCAAAGCCCTTGGCGACCATAAGTGAGGTTAATGTCATCGATTTTGTTCATGAACACATATGGTGCCGGTTTGGGGTCCCGCGAGCAATTGTGTCTGATCATGGGACTCAGTTTTCTGAAAAGTTTACTAAAGCATGCGAGCAGATGCGGGTGAAGCATTGGCAATCGTCAGTCGCATATCCTCAAGGCAATGGGCAGGATGAAGCTGCGAATAAACAAATCATGCACGTCCTAAAACGAAATTTGGAGGATAAGGCAGGCAGATGGGTAGACGAGTTGCCTTCAGCCTTGTGGGCGGTGAGCGGCAGTCGAGAACAGGGGAGAAACAACTTTTTCTTTAGCTTATGGGTCTGATGCTATGGCTCCGGTAGAGATGTATTTACCTACTTATAGAGTTTTGAATTACGACATTGAGTCCAATAACGCAGCTCGAGCTGCCGATCTGGATTTCTTAGAAGAAAAACGGTTGAAGGCTAAGATGAGAATGGCAAATTACAAGCAGCGAGCAAAGGCCCATCACGATAAAAGAAGTTAGTGGAGTAGGTCATTTTTCTTGTGGGGATTGGGTCCTCAGAAGATTGAGCAGCAGACCATCAGGTGAGTGGGGTAAGCTTTCACCAAATTGGGAAGGGCCTTTTCAGATTTCTAGGGTCATTAAGGAAGGTACTTATATGCTGCGAACAGAGGATGGTGACGAACTGAAGCATCCATGGCATGCGGATCATTTGAAGAAATACTATTGGTAATTGACTTGCAATATGTAATTCTTTGATCCTTTTCTTATAGCAATTAGTAATGGTGAAACTCGATTGTCCTTTCAACCTTACGTTTGGAAGATGGTCTTCGAGTTGTTTTTTATTGTTTTCTCGATTATTCTCTTTATCGAGCATGAGTTGATTTTTGCTCGTTTAATGAGTTGGTGTTCGAGTTAAATTTTTCCTCGATTATCTGTCTTCTTCGAGCATAAAGGGCTTTATGCTCGAGAAGAGGGTTTTGAGGGGTGAGGTTTCCCGGTCCTCGATTATTCTCTTTTTACGAGCATAGAGAGCTTTATGCTCGTAAAAGGAGTTGGTGTTCGAGTGGGATAGTTTGGTTATTGGTGATTTCTTTCGCCCGAGTAAAGGATATCTTTGCTCGGGAAAAAGTTAGATATTTTAAAGAAAAAAAAAACAGTATCCTTCAAATCATGTCAGAAAGCATGCATGAGGGGATAAAAGCAGTCATCCAAAAAGAAAAACGGGTTGCAGAAATATTACAGACTTGAAAAATAAATTGTTTGTGGAACCAAGGCACGGAGGCCAGAAAGGCACGCAGTCCATAAGTGTTGTTAAGCGCTTGGAGCAGCATTGCTGTTGTTAGTTGTGGGAGTTGGCTCGGTTGTGGCTTCCAAGATAGTTACTTCATCCTCAGCGGGGTCAGGAGCATTTTCATTTGTTGATGGGGGAGCTTGAGACCCCCAGATTTGGGTCATTAATTCGGTAACTGTGGGGTTGATGACAGGAGGAGGATTCCATGGAGACATGCCCTTCTCGACATCTGCTTCGGCCAGTGATTCCAATTCATCCTCGTTGAAGGGCACGAGGGCATGACCAGGGCGGGCAGACGAGCTGAATAATGGATTGGCACCCCATTCAGCGAGTTGCTCGGGTCGGATCTCCAGCCCGCTGCAAGAAATCTGCCTCAAGATATGGTTCATACCCTGCAAAAAGAATGGGTAGGCCTCACCTTCAACGCAGCTAGCGAAGTTGTCAGAGCTCTTATAATCTTCGATGATCTTCTGCTTTTGCTCTTCGCTTGTCAAAGAGCTGGTCTCCATTAACTTCTGCTCGAGATCAGTGATCATGGCATTAGCAGCTTCCAGTTCACTCTGGCAAGAGCGAAGCTCTTTGCGCACCCCGGTTATGTTGTTCAAGACCGTTTCTTCGGATTTTTTGGAGAGGTTTAGCTGAGACTCCAGGGTTTTCTTTTCGGCTTCGATTTGGGAAAGCTCGGTCACTTTGCTTGTAAGGGATTCTTCGGTACTCTTGAGTTCAGCTCGGATGGAGTTGATTTTCTCCTCCAAGTCGTTCTTTTCAGCGGTGAGAGTATTGTTGGCGTTGAGGTTGGTTATCAAGCATTCATACATCAGGATCGACTTGTTGGCAATCTGCAAGAAAAGATGTTGATCAAAAAAGAGAGAATGCAAGGGAAATAAGGTTGTAGGAAGAAAGCGTTACCTCAGTCATGCACATCCCCATTTCCCCGATCAAGACAGAGCTCGCTTGATCGGCATACTTCTTTTGGACTCCACTGTGATGGAGTCGTTTCATCAGACCCAGGCCGGTAGTGGCTTGAAAACCACTCCATTTGTTGATGTTGACATTATTGAGGTCGGGCACATTGGCAAGTTCTCTAATGAGGGCAGCGGCTTTTGGTTGGTCGTCGGGCATGACAAAATTTCCTTCTGCCAGGAGGGGACGCTTTCTTCGATTGCAGTTTTTTCTGCTCGGCGTCTTGTCCTTCTCGGGCTTTCACTTGGTTCAACATTAATGACAGGAGGGACGCTTGCAGCTTCGCGCACAATAGGTACCGGGATAGTAGTTGTTGCAGGTTGGCTGGACTCAGGTTGATTGCGTTTTGTCCCGCGGCTGGAAGTGTTGGCGGGGATAGTAGGAAGATTGACAGCAGGTTGGGTTGAAAGATGTTTAGTTCGCTTGTTTGAGCTTTTCTTCGCAGCTTGCATGAATTTACTGACATCAGTTAATTGCTTCATGTCTGCATAAGATAAAACGAGTATTAAAGAGAATAAAACATGGATTTGCGAGGATAATAAGAAAAGATACAGTTGAGGAATAAACCGTCAAGAAAAAAGGGAGATCGGCAACGAATTCCAGTGCGAGCACATTCCTCGCATTCCTTAGGGAATCTTTTCCCGTGGCATGAACCTAATGAGATGTGGAACTTGGGCTCAGGGCGACTGGGTGGTTCGACTCCTATATGGCGGAGTGAAATTCCGGCCGGTCGAAGAAGGGTGAGGTCGAGGTAAGAGTTCGCCCGGTCAATAAGTCTTGTCGGCTCGTCCCCTTCACTCCCAGTAAAGCCCTAAAAGCTTTAGCTATCCTGGGCTCACCATTGCGATAGGCATTCTTATCATGGTCGGGGAGTCCATAGTCGCTGAGGTAAGGAGCAAAGGGCCAGCCAACGCTCGATTCAACGAGCAAGGCCTTTGAGTCCCAACCATCGACTTTGTTGGGTCCATCATTGAGGAGTTTGAAGTAGTTATGGTTCGACCGACTGCTAATGCGACCAGACTTTTTGTCTAGGGAGAGAAGGAAGAACTTTCGAAACAAGGTCATGTCAGGCTCGAACCCGAGCGACCTGCAAGCAACGGTGAAGGAAACTAAGAACCTAACTGTGGTTAAGGTTAAGTCGCAAGGGAGAGTATTGGAAGCGTTCAGTAGTTCAATGATAAGCGAATTCGAGAGGGAGACGAAGCCCGGCGAGAAATCAAAATAGAACACCATCTTGTCCCCTTGGAAATTATGGCCTTTGGTGTCTATGTCCAAGTCGAAGGCACGGACTCGATAGTGCAGGTTAATTCTAGGGAGTAAAACCGGTGCTTACTTACTTGGTTTAAATTTTCCCCATCTAATGGGCGAGGGAGAAAGGAGCAATAAGAATGGAGGAAGTTTGATTAGGTCCGGGTAATTGATTGTTCGGATAGGAAGGAATTTCTGTTCGTACTGGTTCAGAAGGGTTATGGGAGTCATCGTTTACAGTTGGCTCGCCCGATTGCACAGCTCTTCGTCGGCGAGGAATCAGTGTAGTTTCCTCTTGCTCGCTTTCTTCATAGCTTGAACTTGAGGATGGTGGCTCTTCTACTGGTACTCCGTGCTCGTAACTCTGGCCTTCAATTTCCGATACAGTTTCTTCGCTAGACATCCTACAGGAAGAGGAATCGAGAAGTGTAGGTTAAGCATTGACCAGGTGGGGAACAACGACATAAGTGGAATTAAGTATGGCAAGCAGGTTGTGAGATCGGTGAACAGGGCACCGATCATAAATTTCTCGATTCCATTGGCTTAGGTTGAAATGATTGATAGACAGTGAAGAGCAAAGGGAATTAGACATGGGTTCGAGACATCTAAGTGTTGGAGCAATTCGTTAGAGAAGGGGTTTAATCAGCATGAACCCTAATTTGAAAGTTGAGAGATGGAAATGCAAATGGAAATCGGAGAAA
>CM028381.1:9120772-9203243 GCA_013146195.2 Codonopsis lanceolata | reverse complement strand
TTTCGCAAATTAAGTAAATTTCTGGAGGGATCTACCTGACTAGCTATGCGGTTTCATTTATTAATTCCTCATGGACTACTTGCTAGCATTACCACACCTAAACTTGAGGATGAAAATTTTGAAATATTTTATATATATTTTTTGATTTTGATTTTGATTTTTTTGTAATACAAATTGGAGATGATGACGATGACTCTTTGATGAGTGTATTCTGGTCAAGGCAACACCTCCGAAAAAATTAAAAACAGAAAATAGGGTGAAGAGTTAAATGGTCATCAAGAAAGAAATTTTTCTTCACTCCTAGAAACATAGTCAACTCCATTCCTCCTTAGGCTAGGACCTGCTAAGACTCTAAGCTTAGAATCCCCCCCCAAACTTAATTTCTATTTTGTCCTCAAAATTGAGGAACATATGAGTGGATTGATGGGGTAGGACAAATATCAAAAGGAAATAGCAGGTCCACCTAACGAAAGAGGATGAAACTTGGGCCTCGACTCAGGGTGAGTCGGGCGAAATAACGAATGAGCCAGACGAAACTCAGGGGATCGTGCCAGGAGGCAACCCGTAATAAGTGGAGACATTTTGTCCCACTGTGTTAAACCACCCAAATAACCGCTTTTGGTCGGCACGAATTTGTGCCAACTGTTGAGTTGCCATTTGGGCTTCGAGGGAAACCTCTTCTAGTCTATTGGAGATCCCTACGAGCGGGTCTTCCTCCTCTTCTTCGGGTTCCTCCCGTGAGGAACCCTCACTCTCGGCTGCTGGTGGTGCTCAAACAAAATGGCCCTAGTAATGGCCGGACCAGCCTTAAGCCTCTCCGCGTGTCTGGGCCATCTCACGCCTGCCCTCCTACACAACTCGGTGATCAAATGCGGGAACGCGAACCCCGCATTCGTGGCACCTCTAATAAGGGTCTTGATTTGGCCGTTGATCAGACGGCCAACATCAACAGACCCACCGGACATAATGGTGTAGGTCAAGACAGCCCTCTCCCAAGTCACCGTATGTTGGTGATTGGAGGGCATGAGACGCCCACAAACAAATTTGAACACGGGCTTGGCCGTGTTCAGAAGGAAGGACTCCTCCATGGTGCGTGGACCGAAGGGTGGATTACGGTTGTAGGTCCACACAACACCAGGGAGGGCGATGGTCGCATTGACCACCTCGACAGGGATAGGGGGATGGAGGTGTGTGCTAAAATGATCGGCACCAACCGCAAAGTTGGAGGTGCCGAAATATTCGTTAATGCTTTGGGGCGAAAAGTCTACTAAAACGCCCCTAACACTAACGGTGTCTAAAACACCCCCATCTATGCAATGCTGCCATTGGCATAGAACTCTCGGACAATATGCACGACAACTGCCTTTTCCGGAGAGTCGGTCAAACGCCCCCACCTACGGGCCGTAAAATTTGGACGGAGGCCAAATTCTTCGCCACCTTGAATCCTCCTCGGAACCAAGGACTTGGAGAGTTTGGCCGCATATTTTCTTGAGGCCTCGTAGGACACAAATCGGTGTGGTCAAATTAGGTTCCTCCTCCCGAGGGCGGAGGTATGAGGACAAGCACCGGTATTTCTACGCTTTCTAAACATTTTGTTTGAGAAAATTAAATTTAAATATTTATCAAAAATAAAATTTTAAGATTTTAAAATTAAAAATTATTCCTAAAGCATGCAAAATTTTATCTACGTGAAAAATATCTAACACCCTAGCATGCAAGAATTTGACGTAAAAATTAAAGAGAGGGGTTAGGATTACTTGTTTGCAGCCTTAGATGGAGAGAGCAGCCGGAGTTTGAGCGGCGTCGGCAACAATGGTGTTGTCTTCCTCTTTCTTCAAAGCTTCCTCAAGCTTACATGGAGTGAAATGGGGTTGGTGAGAGAGGTGTAGAAGATGAAGAGTGATGAAGGAGGGAGAAGATCTTGGGAATAGAGCCGAAATTTGGAAGGATTCGCAGGAATTGGCAGAGGTGGAACTGGGCGGCTGCTGCACTGCTTTGAAGAAGAAGGGAGTTTGAGTTTCTGTGATTTCTGCAAATGGCTCGACACTTCATTATATAAAGGGAGCTTGCGGTCGCAAGGTATGTCGCACCTTGCGACCGCAAGGTGGTCAGTCAAACCGTTTCTGATTCCGCTAATTCCCCATGTTCTGACGGTACGATGCACGATATTCGCATTTACTGAGGACCTTGCGGTCGCAAGGTCCCCCACACCTTGCGTCCGCAAGGTGGGCAGAATTTATCCCACTTGATTTCCTTTCTTGCTTTTCAACATTTTTGCACTTTAGCCCTTTTCCGTTAACTTCCGTTATGTTTCTTACTTTCCTGAATTGCAAAAACTTAACAACAATTCTAAACTAAAAATATTAGTAACATATAAATACAACACTAAGATGCTTTTCTCCCCCAAACTTGAATTTTGGCATATTTAATTAAAAATTAAATGTCCAAAAATTAAATTTAACGGAGAATAGCATATTTAAACTAATTACAAAAGAAATAACATTCAAAATAGCGGGTTGCCTCCCACTTAGCGCCTTTGTTTAACGTCTTTTGCTCGACCAAACTGCAAGCCTAATCCCGGGGTGGTTCATTGTTAGCCAAACGAATTAACTCAATTGTTCGTTCAGCTGACATCGGCTCTAAGTATGGCTTGAGTCGGTGTCCATTAACTTTGAAAATTTCATTATTTTTAGGGTTTTGAATATCAACTGCTCCATGAGGATAGATTCGTACGATTATAAAGGGGCCAGACCATTTAGATTTTAACTTTCCAAGGAATAGCCTAAGTCTAGAATTAAAAAGTAACACTTTCATCCCTGGATGAAACATCTTGTTAGCTAACCATGTCATGATATTTCTTGGTCTTTTCTTTGTATGTTTTAGCATTCTCATACGAATTTAACCTATGTTCTTCTAATTCATTTAATTGAAACAATCTTTCCTCTCCAGCCAAAGTTAAATCTAAGTTTAATTCTTTAACAGCCCAATAGGCTTTATGCTCAATTTCAACCAGTAAATGGCAAGCTTTGGCATATACCATTCTATATGGACTCATTCCTATGGGGGTCTTAAAAGAAGTTCGTTATGCCCATAAAGCATCCTTAAGTTTAGATTCTCAATCTTTACGATTAGGCCTAACAGTCTTTTCTAATACTGCTTTTATTTGCCTATTACTTACCTCTACTTGGCCAGATGTTTGAGGATGATAAGGTGTAGTTAACTTGTGAGTTACACCATGCTTCTTGAGGACATTATTCAGTAACTTATTGGTAAAGTGAGTTCCTTGGTCACTTATTATGGCCTTAGGTATTCCATATCTAGCAAATAAATCTTCTACGAATTTAACCACTGTTTTGCCATCATTTGTCTTGGTTGCTACTGCTTCAATCCATTTAGATACGTAATCCACTGCTACCAAAATATACTCACAATTATTTGATACTGGAAAAGGACCCATGAAATCAATACCCAAACATCAAAGATTTCAACAACCAAATTAATATGCAAGGGCATCTCGTTTCTTTTTCCTATTCCACCTGTTCTTTGACATTTATCACATGTTCTATAAAACAATTCACAATCTCTAAAAACAGTAGGCCAACATAAACCAGATTGTAAAATTTTTCTAGCAGTCTTGTTTCCACTAAAATGACCTCCACAAGAGTATCCATGGCAGAATTCCATAATACCTTGTTGGTCTTTTTCTGGAATACATCTCCTTATTAAAGAATCTGAACATATTTTGTATAAATGAGGTGCTTCCCAAAAATAATTTTTAGTTTCAGCCAAAAATTTCTTCTTTTCATAATGATCAAAATCAGGATTAATGATATCAGACACATAATAATTGACAAAATCAGCATACCAAGGGTCTGAATCTTTAATGGCTAAAAGTTGCTCATCAGGAAAATCTTCATTTATGGGAACTGGGTCATCAAGAAATTGACGTTCAAACAAGGGTGAAAATTCCAATCTGGACAAATGGTCGGCTACGACATTCTCGGTTCCCTTTTTATCTTTGATTGTAATGTCAAATTCTTGTAACAATAACATCCATCTAATTAATCTTGGTTTAGCATCTTTCTTACTTAACATATATTTTAATGCAAAATGATCAGAAAATATTATCACCTTTGATCCTAACAGATATGATCTAAATTTTTCTAAAGCATATACTACTGCTAAAAACTCTTTTTCCGAAGTTGTATAATTCAATTGTGCATCATTTAGAGTTCTACTAGCATAATGGATCACATGAGGTTTTCTATCTACCCTTTGTCCTAACACAGCTCCAATCGCAAAATCTAATGCATCACACATGATTTCAAAAGGAAGTGATCAATCAGGGCCGGATAAAATAGGGGCAGTAGTTAATTTTTCTTTCAATAAATTAAAAGCTTCTAAACATTCTTTATCAAAAATAAATTCTGTATCTTTTGCTAACAAGTTACATAGAGGCTTACAGATTTTGGAAAAATCTTTTATAAATCTTCTATAAAAACCAACATGCCCTAGAAAACTTCTAACACCTTTAACTGAAGTGGGAGGGGGTAGTTGTGAAATAACTTCGATTTTAGCTTTATCAACTTCAATGCCTTTATTTGAAACAACATGCCCTAAGACAATTCCATGTTTGACCATGAAGTGACTTTTCTCCCAACTTAAAGTTAAATTTGTTTCACAGCATCTTTTCAGGACTGATGTAAGATTTTCTAAGCAATGATCAAAAGAATTTCCAAAAACTGAGAAATCGTCCATGAAAACTTCAACGCATCTTTCAACTAGATCTGAAAATATAGAAATCATGCATCTTTGAAAAGTAGCTGGTGCATTACACAATCCAAATGCATTCTCCTAAAAGCAAAAGTACCAAAGGGGCATGTAAAAGTTGTTTTCTCTTGGTCTTTGGGTGCAACAGGGATCTGATTGTAACCAGAAAAACCATCAAGAAAGCAATAATATTCATGACCGGCTAGTCTTTCAAGGATTTGATCAATAAATGGCAAAGGAAAGTGGTCTTTCCTAGTTGCCGCATTTAATTTCCGCAAATCAATGCACATTCTATAACCAGTTATTGTTCTTGTAGGGACTAATTCATCTTTCTCATTTTTAACAACCGTAATTCCTGACTTATTAGGAACTACTTGAACAGGACTAACTCATTTACTATCTGATATATGGTAAATTATACCCGCATCTAAGAGCTTAAGAACTTCTTTTCTTACGGCTTCTTCCATGTGTGAGTTAAGTCTTCTTTGTCTTTCTCTTGAAGGTTTACTGTCTTCTTCTAGATGTATTTTATGCATGCACATAGATGGACTAATACCTTTTAAATCGGCTAGGGACCATCCTAAAGCTTCTCTATGTGTCCATAAAACTTTTAACAAACTAGCTTCTTGCTCTTCCGTTAAGTCGGCTGCTATAATGACAGGCAAAGTGTTACCTTCCCCTAAAAATGCATATTTTAAATGGGGTGGTAATGACTTTAATTCTTCAACTCCATGAGAATTAATAGATGACATAAATTCAGAATTTTCTGCTTTAATTGTTTCTTTTATTTTAGCCTCTGCATTCTTTACTTTATCATCTTCTTTAATTTCTACTTCGACATTCTCTATCTCAATTTCTTCAAAGAGAGATTTCAGAATCTCTACTTCATCTTCCTTGATTTCATTACTTTCTACTTCTACTTTATCAGATTTATCAGGATTATTTTCTGATTCTTTCTCTATATCTTCTTTAGCTTTCTTTTTACTAGCTTCTAACTTTTCTCTCTCTTGTCTTTCTTCTTCTTCTATCTCTCTTTCAATCTCATCAATGTCAATTTTTATGGGAGGGATAGGACTATCATCATAAACTATAAATCTATCTCTCTCATAATCTTCATCTTCTTCAAAAGTTTTAGTTGATAACTTTTCAATTTCATCTATTGAAAACATGCATTAATGTCACTAGGTCTATTCATGGCATCAAAAACAGAAATTTCAACTGTTTCACCTAGGACTGACATTGTGAGTTTACCATTTTTCACATTAATCATGGTATTGGCAGTAGCTATAAAGGGTCTGCCTAACAATATTGGGACTTCATTATTAGTGCATATCTTCCTTTCCATCTCTATAACCACAAAGTCAACTGGAATGATTAGTTTATCAACCTGAACTAGTATGTCTTCCACTATACCCAAGGGATATTTAACTGAACGATCAGCTAATTGTAATTGCATAGTAGTGGGTTTTAGTTTTCCTAACCCTAACTGTTTATAGACCGCAAAAGGCATCAAATTAATACTTGCTCCTAAATCTAGCATTGCTTTCATCTTTTTAGAGCTTCCCAAGGAAACTTGGATATTAAAGCTACCAGGGTCTTTTAACTTAGGGGGTAATTCGGGTTGTAAAACAGAACTTACGTTTTCAGAAACAATAATCTTTTCATTGTTTTCAAACTTGTGTTTCTTAGAGTGAAGATCTTTGAAAAACTTTGCATAAGCTGGAATATTTTTAATAACATTAAGCAAAGGAAGATTAACATTCACTTTGGATAACATATTATAAATTTCCGTAAATTGTTTGTCCATTCGGTTTTTCATAAGTCTTCTTGGGAATGGAATTGGAGGAACATAAGGTGGTGGAGCCACATAAGGTTCCTCTTCTTCTTGATCTTCCTCTTTTTCAACATCTACTGGATTTTCTTTATTTTGAACCTCTTTTTCTTGCTCATCATTTGGAATTTCAACTTCAACTTCTACTTCAACTTCTACTTCTACTTCTACTTCTTGATTATTTAATTCATTATTCTCTTTATTATTATCACTATCTTTTTCAATTTCTTTTCAGAATTTTCTACTGTAACATGCACATTAGAAGAAGGATCAGGATCACTTACCTCTTCACCTATTACCTTACCGCTTCGCAAGACGGTGATTGACTTAGCTTGCTCGGTTTGACTAGGGAACTTCCCTTCTTCTCTTTTATCAGCTCCAGAATTTTCAATGTGCTTCTTTAGATTTTCAATCTCTTCAAGCATATATTTCATCAAGACTGCTTGACCTTTACTTGCTCCATCTTGTTTTGGAACTTCTTCAATTCTCAATTGATTTTGATTTGGAAATTGTGGAGGTTGTGGTGGTTGAGGCTGATATTGTTGAGGTTGTAAAGGCTTATTTCCTCCCCAACAAAAGTTAGGATGATTCCTCCAACCAGGATTATAAGTGTTTGAGTAAGGATCATTCCTTGGCCTTTGAGGGTACATATTCATAGCATTAGCCTGTTCAGAATACATAGCACTTGATGGACAAAAATTAGTAGCATGAGAATATAATCCACATAAAGCACATGCTTCTTGGATTTGCCAATTTTCAAATTGAGCTTGTGTATCTGATTTATCTTGTATTTGATATAGGCTTCTATTTTTACCTCTAGCACTTTTCTGTTGAGAATTAATGCTTAACATCTCAAATAATTCTTCTAGTGCTTCTGGTGTCATTCTATTAATAGAACCACCAACTGCACTATCAACCATAGTTTGTAAGCCTAGCGAAAGACCATGATAAAATTGAAGCACTAACACATGTTGAGCCAAATTATGATGAGGACACATAATGAGCAGATTTTTAAATCTATCACATGACTCATGGAATGTTTCACCTGGTTCATTTTGGAATGACATGATTTGTTTTCTATATTCAGTAAGAGATGCATGCTTGTAAAATGTACTCATAAACAAATCATATAATTGAGCCCAAGTATAAACACTATTAGGTGTTAAGTTCATAAACCATCGCTTTGCCAACTCTTTTAATGCACTGGGAAAATATTTCATTTTAATTTGATCTTCAATCAACCCTCCTAAAGGAAAAGTACTCATCATGTATTCATATTCTCTTAAGAAACTGACAGGATCTTCATGAGGCATCCCATGAAAAGATGGTATTGCATTAAAATAATGACCTTTTAATTCGAAATTCCTTACAGCATCTGGCAAGACTAAACATGATGTCACAACATTTAATGAAGGTCTACTAAAGTCATTAATAGTTATTTAATTTACCACTACTTCCATATTTCTTCTTGCAGGTTCTTCTTCTCTTTGATTCCTGTTAACTGGGTTAACTGGATTTTCAGGATTTCTATTATTATTATTTTCTTCCATTGTGGGATCAACAAGAGGATCCTCTTGATTCAGTTCTACCAATTTAGGATTCAAAGATCGACGACTGTGCATAAAAATAATTTAAAGCAATTTAAAAAAACAGCTAACTATTAAAAATAAAATAAAATCTTTTTGTGTTTTGATTTTTATAAAAACTGAAAATTAAATTAAAACTAAATTAAATTAAAAACTACGCTACCAACAAACTAACTACGTGAACTAGCTTGTCCCCGGCAACGGCGCCAAAAACTTGATCGATGTTTTATTTAATCGTTTTCCTTGCAAGTGGACAAGACTATTATATAATAGTATTGGAAGCAAGGGTCGAACCCACATAGACAAGTGATCACGAACAGTGCAATTTATTGATAGCAAATTATTAATTTAAAGGCAGTTTTTATATTTATTTTATTCTAACTACTATTTATATCTAAATGCTTAACTAATTAGCAGTAATTACAGATATGAAGATCTTATGATGGTTGGCAATCTAGGATTCTGGGTTTCACTTGTATCTCCTTTATGTTCAATTCATAATAATATCATTCAATTTCTTGGGTTCGTTCACTAAAGATAGATATAGTCTGTTGAACTATTGGTTCAGCCTCCATCCCCGCAACATTCATCCATTCTATATCCTAAGCACAAGAACTTTAATCTAGCTGTCACCTAGATTTATGATCTATCTGTCACCTAGATCATGTATGAACCTGGTCGTAACTTATCACTCTCGTGCATCGATAGGTCCAATTTATTATGATGGTGAGCCAGTGTACGACATATGCACATTG
Source organism: Codonopsis lanceolata (assembly GCA_013146195.2). Taxonomy (NCBI): domain Eukaryota; kingdom Viridiplantae; phylum Streptophyta; class Magnoliopsida; order Asterales; family Campanulaceae; genus Codonopsis; species Codonopsis lanceolata. Next base: position 9,194,301 of record CM028381.1, on the reverse strand, counting down.
GTCATGCAGTTATCCGCACCTCTAAGCCTTTATTATTTGCAATTACATTCATTTGTTCAAAGCAAAATAATAGAGGGATTGATAAACACCACAATCAACAAGAATTGAATGAACATAAATATGAATCAAAACATAAATTTGATACAAGTTACCTCCCACCTCCTAGATTATGGATGATTTAGTTCATCATCTACAATGAACAGCACATGGAGATGATCGGATACATGATTTGATCTTCAATACTTGTAATTACACAATCTAACTATGTTATACAATCTAAAAACTATCTAAAATCTACCTAAGACTGCTTCCAGCCGTTTTTCTTTTTGTGTGGCTCTCGGCATCCAACTTCAATATATACTCGGGAGTTGTAATCCAATCTAATATCTGTGTGAAAATACGAAAATATCGCATTCTGACCACCTTGCGGTCGCAAGGTGTTAAGTACCTTGCGTCCGCAAGGTCTCCAGTGTGTCTGGCCTTGGATTTCTGCTTCTCCTTCGTACTGCCCACCTTGCGGTCGCAAGGTCTGAGGTACCTTGCGTCCGCAAGGTCTCCAGATGTGGCTTCCTTCGTTTCTTCTTCATTTTTCCTCTTTGGCCCTTCTTAGAATTTGCACATAAAACCCTGGATTTTGGTATATTTTCACTAAAAACCCTGAAACTCACAAAACTCACCGAAAACATATATCAGTAGCCAAAAGCCTCGTGAAATAGCATAATTTAAGTCATAGAAGCATATAAAATCGACGTATAAAATACATCGATCAGAGACAACCATAGTCTCTATATCTGCATCAAGAACTTCGAAGAAGAAAAGAGATTGACAACGAGATCGTCGTCACCAACGCATCTCAGATCTCTACATCCTAGTTGTAGTGACCCTACCCAGACCTTAGCATCTCATCCTCTGTGATTTGCTAGGAAGAATCTCCGTGAAGAAGAGAAGAGATATCAGAGATCGTCTACAGTCAAGATTCTCGTCTTGGTCAAGAACCCAGTTCTTGATTTGAGTTCTTCATCTTTCTTCGAAGAACTCAGCCTTTAGCTGAAGCTTTCAGAAACCTATTTCTAAAGCTAAAGGTCAAGTCGTTGATCAATTTGAAGATCAACCCAGATGTTGCCTAAGGAAAATGAAGAGCTGTATGTACTTATTACATTCATATCTTCATATTTGTATTTCGATACAAATGTTGTTGATTTTGTAATAATCAATCATCTTAGGAGGTCGAGTGCTCTGCACTCATTCGTTCAGATATTTATTATCTGAACGAATAACCTTAGTGTCTTCTCGTCACCGTTTCTCATCTGGTCTCTTATTGTCCTTTGTACTTAAGAGTTTATCTATAAACAATTAAGTACAAGAATATGAGAGGATGTTTTCGGAACTTAAATTTTATATAATGTATTTAAGTAATTCTAAATCATTCATGTTTGAACAATCTACTTTGTTCATAATATGAGAGGATGTTAATGCAGACAGCAGGTAGGTTCACAGTAACTGTAAATCCAACAAGAATGTCTTGGTCGAAAAAACTGCAGTAGCATCCAGAATTGATACTACTTTGTTCATAATATAAGAGGATAGAGTTCTTTGAGATAATATCAAAATAGGACAACCATATTTTACCAAATCTATAACAAATGAGTCAAGTAATTGACTTCGGTAATGTAACTTACTTGTGTTGATTAATTGCAGAGGGTATGGTCAATTACTTAACCCAATATATAACAAATGAGTCAAGTAACTGACTTTAGTTAGTTGACTCATGCTTAAAGTGATAAAACAAGGTTGTAGGCCTACCTGCTGATATTCTGCATGAAGAACTTTTAGACTTGCTAAAGTCTAATCAATTTTATTAATAACCAACATATGTTTTGGCTAAGTTAAATCATGCAAGACATTATTTACTCAATCTGTTGAATTTCACAAGGATAAATCTATTAAAGTGAAGTGACCTAAATTCAGTAGGTGAGAAACTGTAATTATTTCTAATTTTAGTTATTTGTTGTTTTCGGAACTAGAATTTTATATAATGTATTTAAGTAATTCTAAATCATTCATGTTTGAACAATCTACTTTGTTCATAATATGAGAGGATGCTACAGCAGATCAACAAGTAGGTTCACAGCAGCTGTAAATCCAGCAGGAATGCCTTGGTCGAAAAAACTGCAGTAGCATCTAGAATTGATGCTAATTTGTTCATAATATAAGAGGATGAAGTTCTTTGAGATAATATCAAAATTGGACGACCCTGTTTTACCCAACCTATAAGAAATGAGTCAAGTAACTGACTTCAGTAACGTAACTTACTTGTGTTGATTAATTACAGATGGTAGGGTCGATTACTCAACCAAATATATAACAAATGAGTCAAGTAACTGACTTCAGTTACTTAACTCATGCTTAAAGTGATAAAACAAGGTTGTAGACCTACCTGATGATATTCTGCAGGAAGAACCTGATGATATTCTACAGGAAGAACTTTTAGACTTGCTAAAGTCTAATTAATTTTATTAATAACCAACATATGTTTTGGCTAAGTTAAATCATGCAAGACATTATTTACTCAACCTGTTGAATTTCACAAGGATAAATCTATTAAAGTGAAGTGACCTAAATTCAGTTGGTGAGAAACTGTAATTATTTCTAATTTTAGTTATTTGCTATTTTCGGAACTAAAATTTTATATAATGTATTTAAGTAATTCTAAACCATTCATGTTTGAACAATCTACTTTGTTCATAATATGAGATGATGCTACAGCAGATTAGCAGGTAGGATCCCAAGCCGTAAGATAGACCCCCAAATATAAAGGAAAAAACAAAGTTGAGTTTTGTTTTGGGTATGAGCAACCCATTTGCAGAAACCACATGTTATCCTTAGAAAAAAAGGTCGGCTGGGAGACAAAAATGGACGGAATATGTGAGATTCGAGTCGAATCAAAAGACCCAACCCAAATCTATTAAAAATGTCGCGCGTCAAACGGAAGGATGGAGGGCGACGTGGCACACTATGAGCTTGCCATCAAATTAATGAATACGTTGATGATTTGATCCGGTGCCCTCCTTCTTCCAAAATGTTACTCAGGTGCCCCTAATGTTTCCAGAAGACGAGCCGAAGCCCCTAAGTTCCCATACTTTGCATTTTAGGCTCCGTTTGTTTCACGGAAAATGATTTCCAGAAAATGATTTCCGGAAAATGATTTCTGGAAAATGAAAAGATTTAGTTTTCAGGTGTTTGGTAAATCTTTTGAAAATATGTCGGAAAACATTTTCGGGTGTTTGGCAAACGTACTAAAAATACTATGGAAAACAATATATGAATAAATACAAAAATATATTCTAATATTAATGCTCATATTGAATATAAGATAGTGTCGAGATTTAAGTATGATCACACTATTTTCGTGGTGACCTTGTCTTGTCATCCACCTGTGAGTAAGGATGAGGTGGCGGTCGCTGATTCGTCTTTCTCGTTTTAACCTGCACAAAGTAAACAACAAACACCGTTAAGGAGTCGGGGCGGCCCGACTAGAACCCTCCGGTGTGAGAGTAAGGTTTCCGGTAGTAAGATGGTAATAAATGTGCCGTGATATTTGCTTGATAATGGATTGTGATAAGAGAGTAGTGATATCTCAGAAATTACTTACCTTCACATTAAATGTGCACTCTCTATTTATACCTGATGTTTATGTCGACGTGGCGGCTGGTGACTGGGGGGCATAAAGCGGCAATCATTAAATGCGTTGTGGGTTTTTGTCAGAAATAAGTGAACTGTGCGTTTGTCAGGGAGTTGGTGTTTGCGTGCAGCGGTTTTCTCGGGCCTGGGGAAGCAGTTTGTCAGGCCGGATGATGATTGATCCAACGCCGAGGCCGAGCGGTTTTGTGACAAAGTGTTTATTATTGCCGAGGCTGAGGATACTAGAGACCGATTCGATAACGAGGCCGAGGGCATCAAAGGTCACTCTGGCCAGCCGAGGCTAAAGCTATTGGAGGCCGCGAGTTGTCTATTGCTCGGCAATAAAGAAACTCACGTTTATCTTAGGGGCGAGTGGTTCTGACTTCGTTACCAGTGGCTTTCTAAGTGGGGCCCATTATTGTGCCGAGGGTAAATTCCTCGGTTTAATCCTTTCAGTGGCCCCCTACTTTTTGGCCGCTCGACGCCGAGAAGGCTATGAAGTATTCTCGTTGTTTGGTGGTGAGAGGTCGGCGTCGTGTTTTTTGCCGAGGATGACTGCGGGATTTAAGTCGAGGCTGATGCCGAGCTTTTTGACGAGATTGTTGGAAGTTTATGGGGTGTTCTTGGACATCCGTCCAATCGGGACGATTCGTCTTTTTAGGCTGTCACGTCATTAAATGCAGATTTTGGCAGTTTCTTGGTTTTCGTTTTGGGCGGCTTTTCGAATTTCAAAATGCTTTTAATGCCGCCTTTTTCTTTCCCGAATCCAGAGGAATCAGTGATGCGGTGCCGTTTTGGGTTTGGCTCAGAAAAAAACACGCGGGTTCGACCCGATGAATTTTCGGGGCTCTGCCTTGAAACGATGTCGTTGCAGGGGGGGGGTATAAGAGCTTTATTTTTCTTCTTTTTACTTTTACCGCTTCCATTTTCTTCTTGCCTGATTTTCCTCACTGTGCTTTAGGCGATTTCCGGCGACTTTCTGGCTGTTCCCGTCCCGTTGCGTCCTACTTTACTTGAAGCCCGTAAGTGATTTTCTTCTTTTTTCCACGTTTTCTTCTTCTTCGGGTGGTTTCCACGGTCATTTTTGTGTTTTTTCTGGCCTGTTACTAAGTTCAGGGTATGTTCCTCCGTTTGGGTTTTAACTTTTCCGTCTTCCTTTGGCTTTTTTCAGGCGTGTTTTCCACTTTCCTGTAGATTTCTCCGGCGGTCTTCCCGGCTGACTATTTGGTACGGTTTTTCTTTCCTTTCCTTTGTTTTTTAGGGTATGTCTTGTAGGATCCCTTTTCCCATTTTTTCTTCTTCGTCTTCTTCTAGCAGTTTCTTGATGGAACTAATAGATTACTGGAATAGGGTAATTCGAATACCCGTGCCTGTTAGGAGTCCTCCTCTTCCTCTTCCTAGTAACGTGGTCGAGGCTTCGGCTTCGGCCGAGAATGTTCTGAGTGAGTCTCCTGTGGCCGAGGATCTTTCTCGTGCCCTGGTACCTTTTCAGGGTGTGGTCCGTCCTTTTGCCGAGGTTTCGGCCAATCCTGCAGCCGAGGATGACGACGAAGCTGAGTCTGTACCTCGCGGCCCTGCTTGGAGAGGTGTTGAGGTGAGAGTTTGTTTGGCCGAGGAGATTGTGGTAGACATAGTGATTCATACGGAGACGACTGTGGGCCCTCTGAGCTCGGAGAGTTCTGGGTCATGTTCGATTTATTCGGTAGATTCGGATGGCGAGGGCCCATTCCTTGAGTCAGTTTTTGGGAAGTCTCCTCGCGGGGGTCCTATGTATAGGCAATGCGAGGATAGATGGGCAGCGGTTACTCCTCGGCAAGCGAGGTTTCTCCTTGCGAGCTATGGAGTGAAGGTTAGCCCTCATTGGAAGTTTGGCGATGAAGTTTTTTCTGCCGCAGACTATCCATCTGACGCCCCTATGAGGGTGTTTTCGAGCCGAGATCGTATTGCGTTAAGTCTGATCACTCAATTTTTTACCAGGGAGAGAGTCTTGCATTTTCGGCAGATCAAAAGAAGTTTACGGCGTCGGCAGCTTGACAGAATGGCTAGTGGAGCTGAGGCTTCTGTTTCTGGCAGAGATGGAGACGAGGGTGAGAGGGTGCCTCGCGTTTTGAGGCCCTTTGAAAATAAGATAGGCCTGGCTGATGTGGAGGCGTGGTCACGAGCATATGGCTCTGACATTTTCCGAGGCTCTATTCCGGATTCGAGATTGGGAATCTCCGAGCTGCGCGGTCTTCGCAGCCATGTTGGCTTCTATTCCAGCCTTTTCGAGTCTTCAGGGTTGCGTTTGCCTCTTGACCCCTTTTATTTGTGAGTTCCTGACCCAGACGAGCTCGGTACCGCTGGATCTTTCGCCCAACCTGACCCAAGCACTGGTGAGCTTCATCGTCTACACCCGAGCGAAGGGTTTCGACCCCACGTTGAACCTCTTCTGCTATTATTACAAGGTCAGCATTTCTATGAACCGGTTGATGGCTCTCAGGCATCCTCGGGGATTCCCCCTTCTGGCGAGTTTTGGAAACAAAGATCACAGGTGGTCCGAGAAGGTCCTGCTTGTGGAGTCGAGCCGGGGGTGGAACTTCGAGGTTCCAGAAGGAAAACCTCATGGCCTCACGAAGACGAAGAAGTTGAGTGCTTCCGACGAAGCCGTGAAGCTCACCATTGAGGCCCCCTTGTTTAACGACGAAGGGGTGCAAGTTCGGTCATACAATTGGAAGGCTATAGTTGAGGATGAGGGCCTCCTGTCAAGGTTCTGGGTCTCGGCTGTCAGTGTCGAGGGGGTGCAGAGGGCGTACTCTAATTTTGAGTATGTCAGTCGAGAGGGCTGGGCCCTGCACCAAGGCTGGGTTTTTGGCTCAACTTGTTCGAGGTGTAGGGGTGTAGATGGGCTTGGGTGTCCGACACCAGTTCAATTTTATTCATTCTTGTTTTGTTTATGTTTCCTTCATTTTTTGTATCTATCTTTTGAGTTTTGATGTGAACTTTCTGTTTTGTAGAGATGGCTGTTTCGCGAGATGCTGTTCTGGCCAGGTTAAAGGCCGAGGAGGAACGAAGGGAGGCCGAGCTTAAGGCTTCGGCGGCTAAGGATGGAAATGTGGGAGTGCTGCCCACGGTCGGCGTATTAGAAGATCCTACCAAAGTGGCCCCCTCCTCTACTGCCCCTGCTCCTAAGGCCAAGGGCAAGCAACCAGCTACCGAAGCCCCGAAGGCCAAGCGGCAGAAAACTCAAAACCGGCCCTCGCTCCCTCCAACTACTGCCAAACTTCCTGTGCCTTCGACGCAGTCCCCAAATCCGGCGAGCGAGGAGGCAGCTGATAATGACTATGTTATCGGCCATGTTGTCAAGACAATCAATAATTTTCACGAATCGTTCGCGGGTTATGGGCAAAGACTGATGGGTCAAATCGTGCCGGCCGAGTCTGTGGTGATGTTGCTCCCGGCTAAAGAATTTCAGCTGAACGATATGTGTGTGTTAGCTTTGAGCGAGGTAGGATGATCTCGGGGGACCCTGCTCCTTTAATTCTTGCTTCTAGCTTTGGCTTATTTGCTTGTTTCTGTTTTTTGTTCCTGCAGCTCGGGGTTGGTCTCGCGACTTACGATGCCAAGCTGGCCAAGGCTGCTGACTCGGTAAGGGTCCTGGAGCGGGCTCTGCATAAGGCAAAGGGGGAGATCTCTTCTTCCGCTGAGAAAGTGAAGTCCCTGGAAGGGGATTTGCAATCGAAGACTGACGAGATCTCCCAACTTAGCTCCGAGAGGACGGCCTGGCTGGCGAGGGAGCAGATGTTGAAGGACAAGGCTAGCGAGAAGGATCGTAAGGTGGCCGAGCTCGAGGCCAAACTAAAAGGGGTGATTAGTGAGAACGACCATTTGAGGGCCGAGTTGTCTGCGAAGCCCAGCGAGGAGGAGGTTTTGGCGAGGTATCGGGACTCGCTTGCTTACGGGGTGGAGGCTCTAAATTATATGGAGACCAGCCGGGTTCAGGCTTTCCGGGCGGCGGTGGCGATTGGTGTGGCGATGCCGGAAGTGGTGAAGATGGCGAACCTTGCCTCTTTCGGTCCGGAATGCCGAGACGTTTCCTCGCTTGTACCCTTTGATGATGCCGAGCTGTGCCAGATTAGGGATGCCGATATTGCAGTTCAAGCTCCCGAGTGGCTACCTCCTCCTGCTGAGGCGAACAACCTTTTCGCCCTGTTGGTCCAGGAGAATGCGTGTGTAAAGGATAGCTACCGTCATTTCATGGTGCCGAGGCATGCCTCCCCTCAACAGGCGCAATATGTTGGTGACCAGCTGATGGCGGAGCTGGAGGGCCAGAAGACGAGCAGGGATGAGCTGTCCAAGAGTCAATACATTTCTGAGCAGGTGGCGGCCCGCGAGGAGGAGGCCCGTGAGAGGGGAGGGGATTTAGAATAGGTTTTTAGAAAACACTTTGAAACGATGGTTTTTGATCATAACCTGTAATTTTATTTGTGGTGTATAATGCAAGCTTTTTCTGCTATCAGTTTTTTACTGCTCTTTATTTTTGTTGGCCCTGTTTGATGCCATTTTTTTATTCGAGGTATTAGTACCTGGCCTCTCTTCGATTAGACGAGGAGGTTTAGAAGGCATTAGAGCCTGGCCTCTCCTCAGCTAGGCGAAGAGGTTTTTGAAGGCATTAGAACCTGGCCTTTCCTCGGCTAGGCGAGGAGGTTTTTTGAAGGCATTAGAGCCTGGCCTCTCCTCGGCTAGACGAGGAGGTTTTTTGAAGGCATTAGAGCCTGGCCTCTCCTCGGCTAGGCGAGGAGGTTTTTGAAGGCATTAGAGCCTGGCCTCTCCTCGGCTAGGCGAGGAGGTTTTATGAAATGGCAAGACAAAGCGGTCTTGAATACATGGTTTAAAGAGAAGTTTTTCACCGACATTTTTTCTTTTATAACAAGATAACATATCATTGATAATACATTTTCAAGTGGTCTGAATGCCAGGGGTTCCTTAGTGGGGTTCCATCTGGTTTTGCGAGCTTTGTAGGTTCTGCTTTCGAATGTGTGTGATTTTGTACGGTCCTTCCCAGTTGGGAGAAAGCTTGTTTCTTCCCGGCTTGTTTCCAGTCACCTCGATTTTCCTCAATACTAGGTCGCCGACCGAGAATGTGCGAGGATTCAGTCTTTTGTCATGGTGGGCTTTGGCTAGCTTTTTGTAATTGATGGCCTTCATTCTGGCTTCGAGCCTTCTTTCCTCCAGGTAATCGAGGTCGAGCGTCCTCGATTCAGTGTTTGCCTCTTCGTTAAAATGGATGACTCTTGCAGTGGGGAGAGCCATTTCTACTTGGGCCATGGCCTCGGTTCCATAAGTTAAGGAGAAAGGGGTTTCCTCGGTTGAACCTCGGCGAGATGTTCGGATAGCCCATAAGACGGCCGGAAGTTCTTCGAGCCAAGCACCTTTCTTGTCGTCCAACCTTCTTTTCAGGGCATGAAGGATTTGTTTGTTTCCGGCTTCCGCTTGGCCGTTTCCTTGGGGGTGTGCTACCGAAGACTTCCAATGGCGAATTCCTCTCTCCTCGCAACTTGCCGTGAATCTGTTTGAAAACTGTGTGCCGTGATCCGACACGATGGCCCTTGGCAAGCCGTATCTGCAGAGGACATTGTCTCGAATGAAGTCGATGGCCCTTTGTTCAGTGATGCTTGCTAGGGGTCTGGCCTCGATCCATTTTGTGAAGTAGTCCACCGCAACTATCACAAACTTGTTCTTGCCTTTGGCGAGAGGGAATGGCCCGATTAGGTCAAGTCCCCACATTTCGAAAGGCCATGCTGCGATTACCGGGGTTTGAGGTGCCGAGGGCAATCTTGGAATGTTAGCGAACCTTTGACATTTGTCGCATTTTCGGGCATATGCCTCGGCATCCTTTCTCAATATCGGCCAGTAGTATCCGTGGAAAATGATCCTGTCGGCCAAAGTTCGAGCCCCTGGATGGCTTCCACATACCCCTCCGTGTAGCTCGGCTAGTAATCCTTGTGTGATTTCTGGTCGGACACACCTTAGGAGAGGCTTAGTGAAAGATCGCATGTATAGTACGTCCCCAATTAAAGTGTATCTGGCCGACCTTCTTGCCATTGCCCACCCTTGATCTTTGTCACTGGGCAATATCCCCTGGTCGATGTACTTTTTGATGTCATCGATCCAACATTCCGTGGCCTGTTCTATCATCATTATTTTTTCTTTGTCAATGGCCGGGGTGTCAAGGATTTCGATCCATATTTCCGGGGGGAGCTCGCCGAGCTCGCTGGTGGCCATTTTGGAGAGGTGATCTGCCTTGATGTTTTCAGCCCTTCCTATTTGCTCCAGTTCCCAGTATTCGAATTGGCCGAGGATGTTCACGGCTAGCTCTCGGTACTTGTCCAGGGTTGGGTGGTTTACCCCATACTCCCCTGAAATCTGCTTCACAACGAGCTGGGAGTCGTTGAAGATTAAGATTTGAGTAGCTCCTATCTCAGCAGCTAGTTCGGCCCCTGCTATCAATGCTTCGTACTCGGCAACGTTGTTTGACGCTGGGAAATTCAGTTTAAGAGCTTTATTGATCTCTGTTCCCTCTGGTGTTACGAGGAGGATGCCTGCTCCATTGTCATTCTTGCTAGACGATCCATCTACGAACAATGTCCAGGGCTGAGATGGTTGTGTTTTACAAGGCAACTCTTGCCTGGGCACTTGTTCGCTGGTGGAGGGTCCTCGATCCGGTGCATCGCTCTTTCCTTCTGCCGCGGTGAAAGAGGTTTCGGCAATGAAATCAGCCAAGATTTGAGCTCTAATGGATTTTCTTGAGAGATAGACAATTGCATATTCCGTTAATTCGATGGCCCACTTCATCATTCTTCCAGCCACGTCAGGCCTATGCAGTATTCTTCGCAGAGGTAAGTCGGTATATACCCCGATTTCATGGGCTTTGAAATACGCCTTCAGTTTTCTCGTCGTTATCATTAACGCGAGAATCACCTTCTCGATCTGCATGTACCTCGTCTCTACCTTGGTCAGTGCATGGGACACATAGTAGATGGGTTTCTGGAGCCCTCCTTCTTCTCGTAGCAGCACCGACGCTATGGCTGTGTCCGTGGCCGAGAGGTAGACGTAGAGTCTTTCTCCGGGAGTGGGGCAACTGAACAAGGGAAGGCTGCCGAGGTATTTTTTGAGCTCGGCAAAGGCGAGGTCGCACTCTTTGTCCCATGTGAACTTTCTTGCTCCTTTTAAGATTTTGAAGAAGGGTAGGCTTTTTTCGGCGGATTTCGAGATGAATCTTCCCAGGGCCACTATTCTCCCATTCAGCTGTTGCACTTGTTTGATACATATTGGGACCTTCATCTCGGCTAAAGCTTTAATTTTCTTGGGATTTGCCTCAATGTCACGCTCGTTCACCATGTATCCCAAAAATTTCCCCGTCATGATGCCGAAGGCACATTTGGCGGGATTGAGTTTCATTTTGTTCTTTCTGAGGTTTGCGAAAGTCTCTCTGAGGTCATCTATGTGGCCCGTTTCCTTCATCTTGATTACCATATCGTCTATGTAGGCCTCCACGTTTCTTCCTAACTGGTTCCCAAAAACTTTGTTTACCATTCGCTGGTAAGTGGCCCCTGCATTTTTCAGGCCGAATGGCATCATGTTGTAGCAGTAGAGTGCACCTGCTGCTCGGAAAGCTGTGTTCCCTTGATCCTCTTTCCACATCCTGATTTGGTGGTACCCCGAGTAGGCGTCCACGAAGCTTAAAATTTTGTAGCCCGAGATAGAATCGACCAACTGATCTATCCTCGGCAGTGGGTACCAGTCTTTTGGGCATGCTTCATTCAGGTTGGTAAAGTCAACGCACATCCTCCACTTTCCATTGTTCTTTTTGACCATCACAACATTTGCGATCCACGTGTGATCTCGGCCCGTAGCAGTTTGGCTATTTCCTCCTTAATTGCATCTTGTTTTTCAGGAGAGAAATACCTCGGCTTTTGTTGAATGGGTACAAATGCTGGATCGATGCTCAATTGGTGAACCGCTACTTCCTCGGCAATGCCCTCCATATCCTCGGCCTTCCATGCGAAGACGTCCGTGTTGTTTCTTAGGAACTCGATGATAGCTATTCTCTCTTCGCCCGCTATTTCCATTCCCACCTTGATTTTTTGGTCGGGGTAGTTGAAGTTTATGATAACTTCCTCTACATCTTCCATAGGCTGTAAGACTGGATGGTCTCGTACATCGAGGCTGTCGATCTCAGTTTTTTCGATCTCGGCGCTCGATGTTCCTTCTTCCTGACGCGGGCCAACTTCCTTGGCTTGCTTTGATTGCTACGGGGTAGAGCTCTCTCCATCGAGCCCTCGGGCTCGCTTGGCAACTTGTTCATCCTCTTTTCCCTCGACTTCCTCCGGCCTTTTCAATCTCTTCTCTGCCTCTTTCTTCTCATTGATGAGGTATTCCAGGGTAGTGCGAGCATCATTTTTGAGGACCCCCACCCCGAACGAGGTCATGTACTTGACCCGCTGATGGGCCATTGATGCGACCATTCGGAATTTGGCCTGAGATGGTGCGCCAAGGATGACGTTGTACGGGGAGGGGAGATCGAGGACTAGGAAAGTGACTTCCTCACTTCTGGCAGTGTCTCCTTCTCCGAGGCTGACTTTGAGGGCCACGGTTCCTTTTGCCGTGACTTTGTGGCCCGTGAAACTCTCTAGTTGGACTCGGCTTGGGGTGAGGTGGGTATCGCCGAGTCCTAGTGCCAGAAAGCACTTGTAGTACATCACATCCCTTCCAGCCCCTGTATCTATCAAGACCCGTTTGACGAGGCTGTTGTGTATACCAATTTGCAGGGTCAACGGGTTTTGACGAGCGTAATCATTGACCGCCAGCTCGGTGTCCCTGAAGACCATTTCATGCTCGACCATCCCTTCCATGACGCTTTATGCCGAGTTGCTCAAGCAGTTGATTGCATTCTTCAACTGCGTGATACTTTGGGTTTCTTCTCGAATGGTATTTACCACTGGCCTATTGTCGGGCTGTCTGTTGTCGCCCCCCGGAGCCCTCGGTCCGGGGGCGCGATTATTGGCCTCTCTTGCCACGAACCTTCGATCTCCCTCGTTTATCACTCTCTGTATCGCTCTTTTGAGCTGTATGCATTCTTCCGTGACATGGCCGATCTCGTTGTGGAAGTTGCATCCTTTTCTGGGGTTTCGTGCTAACAGGTGATAGAGTCATGTGCTAACCCGTTGTACTAGGGGTGAGCAGAAGTTTTCTAGAACCGACCGACCAATGGAACCCGTCAAAAATGGACCGAACCAATACTTTGGATTGGTCCTCGATCTAATTTTATGACAATTGGGTCGGTCCCTTCCGAAACCAAAACGCTTTCAATGTATTTATTATTATTTTATTATTATATATATATATATAAATTGATAAGAAGATAATAAAAGGGATACAACTTACAACCTAAAGAAAATATATAATAATTTGATTCAATATTCAACCAAGTTTCCTTATTTGATTAAAGAGAAAATAGGAGGGAAAACATTGTTCTTCCCTATTAATTAATTTCCTACCTCTTTTTATGATTCTAAACATTATTAGTTTGAAGGATTGTTACCTGTAAATTAATTAAATTAACCATAAGGGGATCGGAGAGGAAGATGACTTGCAATAAAATTCTTCACAACTTTCTTTTTCGTTTCTCTTTATTAATTTGGAAGTAATGATTTTTACCTTTAGTTTATTTTCACAAGAACAACGGACCTAACAAAATGTTGTATGAAGTAAAACATGATTTGATTATTGATCATTGTTTTTTAGAAAATCTAGTTATCCTCTTGATCAAAGGTAATCGTAGTTCTCGTACATCTTCAATTGGTTGACCAATGTATTGGTTCTCATACATATTGGGTTGGTCCTGGTTCTATATTTTTAAGAACCGGACTAGGTTCTTTTTTTTCTAAAAAGTGGACCGAACCGGACCAAGCTCACCCCTACGTTGTACCACTATTGGGCCTGCTTTTTCAGGGTTCCTGCGAATACCAAACACCATATGTCGTCGAGTCTGGTCACTATGATTATTTTTAATTCGAACCCCGACACATGGTCCAGGGCCGTTGTGCTACCAGTGTAGTCTTCAAAGTATGGAATCTTCACTTTCAAGGGCACTTCCACCTCTCTTATCTGTTTAATGAACGGCCCTCCTATTTTCTTGACGGCTGCATTGGTTCCTGAGCTCTGCCGAGCTTCTAGTTTCTCCATCCATGCCCTTATCTCGGCATTCGTCACTGGTCGGTCACCTTGTGCCGAGCCTATGGCTTGGGTGGGGATGCCATTGGCTGCCTTGTCTGCCTGAGGTATCTCGACCTCTTCCTCAGCTGTGTTTCTTATTGGGGACCCCAAGCGAGCCTCTTTCGCAAGCTGGCAAGACGGATGTCGGGATCTGGAGAAAGCTTTGTTGGTTGAAGACTGGGCGTAGGGCTGGGACTCTCCTTCCTCGCTGTGGGCTTGACGATTGTCCGTACCGGGGGGGAATCTTAGGCGAGAATGAACGCTCGTCCTAGACCCCTCGCCGGCCATCCTCTTGCCAAGTCTTGACTTGACGTTGGTGGTAAATTTTGCTCTTTTGGCTTTTGTAGCTTCCACCCTTTGCCAGACCGAGTTGGAGCGCGCTGGGGTGCTTTGCACGTTGATTATGGGCTCGGGTTCTGGGATCCGAGCTTTTTGTCGTAGCTCGTGCATTTTGGTCTCGACCTTCTGTATCTTTGTGTACATGGTTCTTTGATGCTCCCAATACGCGTATTCCTGGTCTGCCTCTTCTTGGACTGTGGGTTTATTCGTTTTGCCGCGAGGTTCCTCTTCGCCGGCTCTGGAAGACTCGACTTCAGTGAATCGTCCATCCTGGGGGTCGGCGTCGGCCTCTCTATTTTTGTTGTTAGAGAGCCGTTTGGCCAGAGCGAGCCTTCGTTGGTCCCTTGCCGACACTCCAGGTACCGAGGCGCCGGAGTCCTGCCTTGTTGAGAGTCCAGGGCCCCTCGCTTCCCTTCCCTCGTTGTGCTCGGCAGGTTCTTTTTCTGGGCGGGTGGATGCAGCGGGGGTGATGTTTTTAGAGGCTTGCTTCTTTGACCTCACCATCCTTTCTCATCTGTGGACGCTGTGATTGAGAAAGTCGTTTCCCGGCAACGGAACCAAACTGATCACGCTATTTTCGTGGTGACCTTGTCTTGTCATCCACGTGTGAGTAAGGATGAAGTGGCGGTCGCTGATTCGTCTTTCTCGTTTTAACCTGCACAAAGTAAACAACAAACACCGTTAAGGAATCGGGGCGGCCCGACTAGAACCCTCCGGTGTGAGAGTAAGGTTTCCGGTAGTAAGATGGTAATAAATGTGCCGTGATATTTGTTTGATAATGGATTGTGATAAGAGAGTAGTGATATCTCAGAAATTACTTACCTTCACATTAAATGTGCACTCTCTATTTATACCTGATGTTTATGTCGACGTGGCGGGTGGTGACTGGGGGGCATAAAGCGGCAATCATTAAATGCGTTGTGGGTTTTTGTCAGAAATAAGTGAACTGTGCGTTTGTCAGGGAGTTGGTGTTTGCGTGCAGTGGTTTTCTCGGGCCTGGGGAAGCAGTTTGTCAGGCCGGATGATGATTGATCCAACGCCGAGGCCGAGCGGTTTTGTGACAAAGTGTTTATTATTGCCGAGGCTGAGGATACTAGAGACCGATTCGGTAACGAGGCCGAGTGCATCAAAGGTCACTCTGGCCAGCCGAGGCTGAAGCTATTGGAGGCCGTGAGTTTTCTATTGCTCGGCAATAAAGAAACTCGCGTTTATCTTAGGGGCGAGTGGTTCTGACTTCATTACCAGTGGCTTTCTAAGTGGGGCCCATTATTGTGCCGAGGGTAAATTCCTCGGTTTAATCTTTTCAAAGTAATTTTTCATTAGTAACCTCAATTTATCATTAATCGTGTCAAATCAATAAGGTCCATCTTTTTTCAATCTAAAAAATACAAATAAAAAAATTGACAATTGATATGAAAAAACGTTTTAAAAAATAAAATGAACAATATTTGGGACGTCCCTAAATAATATAGTTGACACTAATTTTAAGACGTAGTGAGTATTTATTAAAATTATAATTTATAAATATTGTGCACAAACTCCATTTATATTTCTAAATATATTTATTTGTTGAGTGAATGTGTACTTATGGAAGGGGCGGAGAGGTGCTCGAACTTTTGGAAAATGACTTACGAAAAATGAATTCGTAAGTCATTTTCCGGAAAAGAAGGCTTCATTTTCCGTTGATTCGGAAAAACTTTTACGTTGATTCGGAAAAACTTTTACGTTGACTACATTTTCCTAAGGTTACCAAACACCGGAAAATGAGGAAAACGTTTTTCGGAAGTCATTTTCCGTGAAACAAACGGAGCCTTAGTCCAAAAACAACATAATGTTTTGATCAATTTCATTTTTAATGTAAATTGTTACATTTAATGTCAAAAGTGATACATTTAATACAAAAAGTGTTACATTTAATGCAAAAAATTGGCATATTTCATTCATGATAACTCTTAAACATTGATTGATTAAATGTGACACATTTAAAGACAAAAAATGACATACTTTCATACGTAATGAAATACACATTCGGAGACTAAAAATGACATATTTAAAGACAAAACCGCAAAAGTGATACACTTTCATACATAATACTAATAACTTATACATTGAGGGATTAAAAGTGAAATATTTAAAGGTTAAAGTGACATATTTAAAGGCAAAAGTGACAATTTAAAGCCAAAAAATTTACGATTTTTATTTATAAAATTTGAGGGATGACGCTATAATTTTTTAAAATTGAGAACTAGTATAGTAATATTTAACCCATTTAACATTATAGCTCTTTTATAGAAAATGACTAGATTTCGTGCCCGTGCCTATGTCACGATTTCAGTATAGACGTGATCAATGTATGAAACGAACATGATGCAAATAAATTAGTATATGCTTGAGATTTTGTAGGGGTCGGATCAATGTACATTATACAAAAAAGACGACTTCCCTAAAATTAAAGAAATAAAACATTTGATTCGCTGTAAAATTTTGTAACTCATCTAAAAAGAGTATAATTAAACATTCAAAAACATTATTTCTTACACAAAAATAAAGAAATTAAAATACAAATATTTAAAATTACAAAACTTACAAACAAATGTTTTTTTAAAAAATAAATCTAGGTCGAACAAAAATTAAATTGAGATTCAGTTGATTACGATAACAATTAATTAAGAAACTACAAACTAAATATTAATAATAAAATTAAAATACAAATGTTTAAAATTGCAAAAATTAATTACAAACTTACAAACAAATATCTCATGAAAACAACTCAATGGATGCTCGGGATAAATGATAGATAACCACCTCGTCAACTCAAATGGAAGGATGTGGTTAAAAAATATGTTAGAGGAAAGCATTCTTGTAACTGTAATTGGTTGTGGAGAGGATAATTAAAAAAAACCATAACTAAGGGGTTATTACATATTTAATTGTTGTAGAGGGGGGTAATTCAAACAAAATTCATAATTGAGGGATTTATATGTAACTCACATATTTACTAATTGTTGAGTGATTTTCAATTGATCACTAAATTCTACCGCAAGCACACGGCTATTCGTGTAATATTTAGGATGTCGATCCCACAGGGACTTTGAATCAAGTACCGAAGAACTCACAATTAAAATTATCTAGACTAATTGATTTCAAGATTTTTGTTGTGAGAGTAAATTAAATTAACAAGACTAAATTAACTAAATTAGAATGCAAAATTAGATTTTGGATTAAAAACAATAATTAAAAAGCTTCTAGGATTTCGGTTCACCACAACAATGAATTTATAAATTTCGTAACAATCTTTCCATTCGCGATGAATGTCAAATTTTGAAGGCGAATTGCATAAAAATAGTTAATTGCATTCTTTCGAACTACTCTCAACCGTGCCTAGATTAATTCAAATCCGATGTCTCGCTCAATGAATTAAACTAAACTCATTATGTCCTACAATTCTATAAGCCTCTAGAAATTTAATCAACTCTCTTTCTCATGAATTTCTAGTTCGATATTAGAGTTCCGTTACCTACGCTTCACCTTTCGGTCCTTCACTTCAGTAACTAAGATTATTGTATAAATGTAGTACGCCATCCGTCCCTAAATTATCGTCTTCCTTTCCTTTTTCGTCCGTCCCAAAATAATTGTCCAGTTTGAAACTTACCTTTTTAGAACATCACTTTTACCACTTTACCCTTACTTTTTCACCCTACTTTAATTATGGGCCATATACACATGAATTTTAAAGGAAACTACACATTAAACTAATATAAATAATCAATTCAATTGTTTTTTCTTAAATTGTGTGCCGGGTCAACCAGGACGATTATTTAGGGACGGAGGGAGTAGTTTCACCTTTCGGTCCCTCGCTACTACAATTTTATACAATTATTAATAAAGCTAAAATCGAATCAAAACGGGTGACATTCAAATAAACGGAAAGATAAAAACTTTATTTATAAATCCATTACGGGCTACACCTAATCCTAGAATTAGAAAACTACTCACACATAATTAAAGTAACTAAAATAAACTTGTTAAGAATAATCATAAAATAAAAAAAAAGAGAAGGGAAGAAAAAGAACTTGTAATAAAATACTTCCGAATGAATTCACCAACTAGAGTCTTCAAACAAAGCTACTTTTAAAATGTTTATCTAACTATTTGGGAAGAGAATATGAAAGTAAAAATTCTATGTCCCTAAGGAG
This sequence comes from Codonopsis lanceolata, assembly GCA_013146195.2. Taxonomy (NCBI): domain Eukaryota; kingdom Viridiplantae; phylum Streptophyta; class Magnoliopsida; order Asterales; family Campanulaceae; genus Codonopsis; species Codonopsis lanceolata. Next base: position 9,175,831 of record CM028381.1, on the reverse strand, counting down.
GGGAAGAAGGAGATATATATAGGAAAGACTAAGCCTTTCCTCTCCCATTGTCTCACAAACCAAAATAAATTGGAGTAATGAGAAATAAATAACAATAAATGAGAAATAAATGAGAGACTAAAAGTTCTCTATTCCCCCTTTAGATGACATTTAGTTTAGATGCATAAAAATGGTCCAAATTGGAAAATATTGGAAGTGATTCTTGAGCTGTCCCGATTGAATGTTCTGAAATATTTCGTACCTATGGTGCGATTGTTGCTGGAAATCTTCAATTTAATTCTTGACATTAGTTTTCTACCCCACGAAAAGTAACCGCTGCCCACGAAAAATGCTGGAATTCAATTTGCCTTTACTTCATCATTAAAGTTTGTCTTTAATTCACCAATAAAGCTTGACTTTAATGCACAAAATTGCAAAACTGCCCAATTAAGACAAATAAAGGTAAATGTGTCAAAACAATTAAATTAGCAGTGATAAAATGCAATATTGACTAGGAAAATAAGCCTAAAGTATCCAAAAATATAGACAATATGCACATTTATCACTAATCAATCTGGACCGCCAGTTATGTTTGACTCAATTCGATCTGGGCCACCAGTTAGCCCCTGATCTCTTTTATAATATAATTAAGAAACTACAAACTAATTATTAATAATAAAATTAAAATACAAATGTTTAAAATTGCAAAAATTAATTACAAACTTACAAACAAATATCTCATTAAAACAACTCAATGAATACCCGGGATAAATTATAGATAACCACCTCGTCAACTCAAACGGAAGGATGTGGTTAAAAAAAATGTGTTAGAGGAAAGCATTCTTATAACTATAATTGGTTGTGGAGAGGATAATTTAAAAAAAAAACCATAGGTAAGGGGTTATTACATACTTATTGGTTATAGAGGGGGTTAATTCAAACAAAACTCATAACTGAGGGGTTTATATGTAACTCACATATTTACTAATCAATCTGGACCGCCAGTTATGTTTGACACAATTCGATTTGGGCCGCCAGTTAGCCCCTGATATCTTTTATAATATAAATTTATACTTCTTTCGCTATCTACTTTCAATCAACCTCACTTTCACATTCTCCCTCCTTTGACCTTTCTCCTACTGTGGAGTTATTCATAACAACAGTGCCAAAAGACCAATTCGAGATTTGTCGTCCATGGCCCAAGGAAAGTGGGGTCCCTTCAACATTTGCCAATGTTAGAGCAGCTCCAATAGGAGCTTTTTAAAGCTTTAGAAATTCCATCAACCGGTTGAAGAGAAAAGGCCCCCATTGTGATGGCTGACATGGAATTAACCGGTTGTAAATTTACAACCAGTAGAAACAAGCTATGTGGCACTGTCATCAACCATTTTGCTTTCTGATCTTTCCTCTCAATTTTCATCATTACTTTAATGTTTTTACTATATTTAAAAATTAGCCGTTGCTTTTGACCGTTGTTTGTTTGTTTTTTTTTTCAAATTTATTCTATAAATTCTCCTATAAATAGGTTTGTAAAAAAATCATTACATTCTTCCAAACGTACATTATTTCTATACTATCACATTCTCATTAAATTACACAAATTCTTCTTCTCACTTCTTTGTTATGGATAACAATTTTTTTACAAATTTATTGAACTATTCTAATGTCCAAGATTCTGCGAATGCTGAAACAACTCCAAATTTTCAAGGTCCACCAAATTTTCCAACTCTGCCGAATTTTCAAGCTTCACCAAATTTTCCAACTCCACCGAATATTCAAGCTCCACCAAATGCTTAATCTCTGACAAATTTTCAAGCTCCACCAAATTTTCAAATTCCAGCAAATGTTCAAGCTCCACCAAATCTTCAAGTTCCGGCAAATTTTCAAGCTCCACCAAATTTTCATTATCCAAATTTTCCAGGTATTTCAAGTGTTCCAAAATTTTCTTATCCTTCGTATTCTCAATTTCCCATATATTCGCAACATGAATATTTTAACCAGGCTATGGCAAATCAATATACATCCGGTTCTTATACTATGGGTATTGAATATCCAACAACACCAGTTGATACAAGAAGGGATAGTGTCGGTGAATTTGTAATTCCACCATTTTCTACCCAAGAAGGGCTAAAAAAACATTATTCTTGATGATGAAGTGGACAACAAAACAAAAGACATGCAGAAAACAAAGTGAAGCATTGAAGAGGATAAAATGCTTGTAAGTGCTTAGCTCGTTATTTTAACAGATAGAGTGAAGGGGAACTCTCAACATGATAATGAGTTTTGGAAGCGAATCACTAAGTACTACAACAACTACCGAAAGACGGGAATTCGAAGGAAGTTTAACGTCTTGAAGTCGCATTGGTACACAATTACTCCAATGGTTAATCAATTTAACCAATTTTTCATTCAAGTTTGAGATCAACATCGTAGTGGGTGGTCCGATGACCAAGTGAAGGAAACTGCACGTGGTCTTTATCACTCGGTAAGTAAAAAACAATTTAAATACGAGTATGTGTGGCTAATGTTGAAAGATGAACCAAAGTGGAAAGGTGGGAAATCAAGTGAACATTCCTCTAAAAGGACAAAGATATCTGAATCAGGGACATTCACTTCATCATCCGATACACATACGTGCATCAACATCGAAGACAATGAAGTTGAAGTCCACCTGATTGGTCAAAAGGCGGCAAAGAGGAAAGGGAAATTAAAAATCGTCGAGAAAAATGAAGTCAAAAGTGTTGATTTATGGGATAAACATCGTGAAATTGAAGAAATAAATGTTTTAACACTCGAGGGAGTGACAACTGCGTTGAATTATGAAATATTCTTTAAAGATACTAGTGGCATGACGAATGAGCAACTGCAAATGCATCAACCCATTTGTGACTTGATCAATGTCAAATATAATATTCCATAGTTTTGTGTGGCTAATTTTAATTTATGAAGTTTCTAATTGTTGTATTATAAATTTATGTAATATTTTAATTAATGTATTTTTTTTCTTCATGTAACCCATGTGTAAAATGCATTATGTTATGTAATTTTTAATTGTGTTAAGGAAACTAGTCATTACAAAAACTAGCTGTTGCAAAAACTAGTCGTTATAAGAGGCCTATAAAACCTCTTACGCATATATCTACAGATACACCAATCTCCATACTAAAAAAATGTCTCAAGGCCCCAATCACTCCTATAAAAATGCACTTCTACAATTCGTGCGCGATGAATTGACTGACAATTCAAGTGAAAAAATGATGATGATGATTATGAAAATGAAAATGAAGGAAGAAGTAGAAGCCTCCCATGGTTGTAAACGCAGTCGAAAGTACATAAATCGAGAACGTGAAGCTGGACATGAAAGACTTTTCAACGACTATTTCTCCAATGATGCAGTTTACACAGATCAAATTTTCAGAATAAGGTATCGAATGAGTAAGAAGTTACTCCTTCGAATTGTAGAAGCCAAATCATACATAGTATTTTTAGATGAGTGTTGACACAACTGGTAGAAAGGGACTTTCCCCTTGCAAAAATGCACAGATGCTATTCGTCAGTTGACATATGGCATGCATGCCGATCATTATGACGAGTATGTACAAATTGGTGAAACTACTGCAATCGGTTGTCTAATGAAATTTTGTCGATCTGTGATTGAGGTATTTGGAAGCGTATACGTGAGAAGACCCAATGCTCACAATGTCCAATGCATACTTCAACTACATTCTGATGTCCATGGTTTTCCTGGTATGTTAGGAAGCATTGACTGCATGCATTGGCCATGGAAAAATTGTCTAGTTGCATGGAAAGGTCAATTTATCTGAGTAGATCAAGGGGTTCCAACAATAATGCTAGAAGCGGTCACTTCTCAAGACCTTTGGATATGACATGCATTTTTCGGCGTTGTAAGTTCTAATAAGTAATAACGATATTAATGTGCTCAACCAATCTTCATGTTTAACGATGTATTGTAAGGACACTCTCCTCAAGTTCAATTTACGGTAAATGGCACACAATACACAAAATGATATTATCTTGTAGATGGTATCTACCCGAGTGGGCTTCATTTGTTAAAAGCTTTACATATCCAGAAGATCCTAAAAGGATAAACTTCAAACAGATGCAAGAGGCCGTAAGAAAGGACGTTGAGCGAGTGTTCGGAGTCCTCCAATCTCGTTGGGCAATAGTACGAGGTGCGGCCCGATTTTGGCACAAAGAGGCTTTGAAAGATATAATGTACGCGTGCATCATATTGCACAATATGATAGTGGAGAATGAAGGTAATGCAATACGTAACTGGAGTGATGAAGAATTAGATCCGCCGGTACCCGCATCCCATAAATTTATTCAAGAATTTCAACAATACTTCCAAAGGCATGCAGAACTACGTGATCAGGAAATACATCAAAAACTTCGATCTGATTTGGTCAAGCATATTTGGGAACGCTTTGGAGATAACAACAATGAAAATTAAGTTGTAATGATCAGCTATTTCTTATTAGTATTTAATTACTTTGTTTTCTCATTGTATTATGCAACCTTAATTATAATTCGTATGATTTTATATTGATTTAGTTCAATAAAGTATATATTGTTGCATCGGTATTTTGAATTACTAATAAATTTTTATGAATAATTTTTTTTTCAAAGATAAAATTAAAAAAAAATATATATATAAATTATTTTTTGGACGTATTATATTTGTTCTATAAATATTTATGTTTTAAAACGATATATTTATTTTTGAAAATAAATATATATTGAGAAAGAATAAAATATTTTTTGTGGGTCCATGGTATAAAGCTTTTATGTGTTTATGTATAGTGGAGAATATGTTTATGAAAAAAATGTTTATAAGCTGATGACTTGCCATGACGTGGTCGGATGAATAAACCTTTTGAAATATTTATTATAAAATCCCTTAACGTAACACTATTTAAAATATAAAATTACTTCACTACCCCTCTCCACATTTAAACTATACTACCACCTCCCTCTCCCCCCCTTCACGTAATTTTGATTATCTATCATTGTTGATTCAATTTCCATTGTTAAGGTATGATATCGAATGTTAATTGGATTGATTTTGATTCGATTTATTTTTTCTTTTCAATTACAAACAAAAAATCGTTGATTTGTATTTTTTTCCGATTTCGTACAAAACATCTGCTACACACTGCAAATGTGTACCAAAAGTGAATATCTATTAATTATTAAAAGGGGTATTTAAGTCATTTTATCTATTAAATGATGTTACGTTTAAAGATTTTGGTGTTACGTTTAGGGTCACTCAATTTATTACCGTGGATGCCCTTGATTAGCAAAAGCTTGGAAGAGATAGAAAAGAGGAGCAATGGTTGTTGTGCACTGCCGCCGAGAAGAATATTGGGAGGTAATTGCCATGTAGTTCGTGGGCTCTTAGGCTTGAAAATAAATAGGGCCCTGTCTCGGTCGAGAGTTGGAAAATCTCTAATCGGTGTTTGTGTTATTTGGTGTTTAATAATACAAGGCAAAACCAAAATCTTCGTTTGCAGTTTTTACATTGGTATTTAATTATTTTTTGGGGGTCTTTTGAAGCTATTATGAGGTGTAACCGTGGAATTCTGGGTGAAGGTACTCTTCTGAGGTGAAATCCTTGTTCAATCCGCTTGGTGTGCAGCCACTCGTTTGAATTGAACGAATTGGGTGAAAATTTAATCATGCTTTGATTGATTTGGATGTTTGATTGATTTGTATGTTGAGTTTCATATTTATGGCATGCATGGTTTATAGTTGGTTGATTCATGCCATCCGATATGGTTCCGAATAGGGTGTTGAGCTGAAACAACTTTAAATTTACTAGATTGAATGCATAAAACTATGTAGCTTGTTCTTGGATTGCTAGTAATTAACTTGAGGGGAAAAAGAGAGTAAAGTGAGTTTATTGAATTTTGGGAGAGGGAATTTTTGTTTTTTGATGATTTCTGCCCAATATATATTGGACGGAAATGGCTTGAGTGAGTTTATTGCTCGTAAAGTCCAAATAGAGTGATTAAATTGAGGAAAAACAAAAGTAAAGTGAGCTTAACGAATGTTTGGTGAAAGTAGAGTGACCAAATTGATATTTTAGGCATTTGAAATGAATTTTTTTAAGACAAACTAAAGAAGAGATAAAGACCAAGTATTTTTTAGGTTGGAGGGAGTAAGTGAAATATACAATTTCTTCTTTTTCTTCTTCTTCTTCTTAAAGGTTATAGGAGCAATTATTTTTTATTTTATTTAAATAAGGCGTAAAGAGCTCAAGCAATTATTAAACCTTGCTTAAAGTTATAATTGGGTCAGTAAACAATTTTCCTTGATAAAAACTGAACTAGCATTTCTTTATGTACTCTTTTCTTTTCTTTCTGTACTCTACTACTAATGTTTTTCATTTTTGCATTTCTTCTTCTTCATTTTTATTATTATTATTGTTAGGTAAGTCTTATCCGAAGTGTCATTTGCTAACATTGTTAGTAGAAGCGAAGCGTTACCTTTAGGAATTTTTGATATTAAAAATTTAGTTTTAGGACTTGTTGGAGGGAGGAATGTATTTTTTTCCCAAGACTTTATGAATGTGAAATTTTTTAGAGGGAATTTTTGGTATTTTTTCCTTAATTTTTTGATCATACAATACTCTTTCAAGTCGTTAACCCTCAAGTTTATGATTTGGGTGATTTATATTAGGTCACCAACTCTCTAAAAGCTAAACATTTTGAGTGAGGATGAGCGAGTTTTCTAATGTTTAGGTTTGCAACTAAACATTTTGAGACTTCTGGAATATAGAGCATGCATAGCCCGTCAAACACAATAAAGGATGTTGCCTTGGTTTTTAACACAATAATCTCAAGTGGTTCTTAAATTAATATTGCATGAACCATTTGGTCAAGTGAGAGAAAGTTTGTCATTTAAAAGTAGAGGCATGTGAAATCCATAGATTTATTCAAAGATTAGCGGGTTGAAAGAAGCAATTATTGTCTAAAGTGTGGAGGTTAACTCTCATAAAAAAAACACTTTATCTAGCTTGCCCACTTACTATTTATCTTTGTACTTCCGGCCTCAATACTATGTATTTTGGAAAAGATGTAGAGGGATTTTTTGTGGGAAGGGCAACGAAGAGGAGCGTAAGTTTCATTTAGTCAAGTGGGAGAAAGTTTGTCATGATATATGAGATGGAGGAGGGTTAGTGATGAGGCCCAAGTCACCAAGGAACCCAATGATGAGGCCCGAGACACCAAAGACCCTCCAACAATGCATGGACCAATCACAAGGGCTCGGGCTAGGAAAATTCAAAATGAAGTCCTCAATTTATCCCGTGAGACATTTGACGTGGAAGCCCAAATTATGGCACGCAAAGGAGGAGTCAAAGCGGGTCAAGGAAAATGGGTGAACACTTTAATATTTGCGGATGAAGGAGGAAGCAACGGGCTGAATTTGGGCACCCCAAACAAGGCTTAAGGCAGCAAGGAAGGAAGGATCTAGAAGACTTCTAGAAGGCTGATGACTCACCCTAATTGCTAGCTAAATGCCGCCCTAGTGTAGGACAAACAAAGGGAATATTCCCCACTTATGCTGCCTAGTCATAGATCTTATCTATTATTAGCTAGTTTGTTAGATCTTATCCCATAGTTGGTTAAATCTTATCATTTTGTAGCCAATGGCAGCCTTTTGCTCCTAGATATATATAGGGTTGTCCTATCTTTTGTAGATCAGATTTTTATGAATGAAATTTATGAGAGTTTTCTTTCCAACCTTGAGTATTCAAGACTATTGAGCGATCGGGGGTTACCCGAGTACTCACGAACCTATCAATCGTCCCTCCATAACGATTGTGTCGTTCTTCACTATCCTTTGATTGCCGGTTTCGTCATACGAAGGTTAAGGGCTGAATACCCGTTGATTGTCGTGTGCGTGAACCTGAGGTCGAGGTTCCACTTCCATCCATCGCCGCCCACTCGTTTTCACTTTGATTCTGCATTTTTATGAGTTTTTCCCCAAGAAGGCTCATATCATTTGGTATCGAGCGCGAGGTTCGGCTTCTACGACTATCTTTTTATTTAATCGTTCTTGTGTTTTCCTTCATTATACTTGTTTCTGCCTACTTTCTTTTGTTTGCTTGACCTAGAGTCTTAAAACTCTAAGGTTTTTGCTTTCTTGTTTGATATCTTCAAAACCAAGTGTGGTTTATATATATATTCCCCGTATTATCAAGAACCGAAATTTGTGATCTATCTTCAAAATCCGAGGCTGTTTGTGTTCCATCTTTAAATCCGAGAGTTTGTTGGTATAAAAATTCAAGAGAAAAGAAAAATAGGATTTGTTGTTCTTTGTTTTACATTCCGTTTCTATCTTCAAATCCAAGAAAAGAACAAAAAGAAATACATATCTCTCGATATCTTTGTGATATCCTTCTTTCTTGTCTATTTCGGCCCTAAGCATCTTATACTCTAAAAATTTGTTTGACTTTTTCGTTGGATCCATAAGTATAACAATTTTGGAAACTCTAATTGCACCCTTCAAGCATCCCGAATAGGATGTGGTGCTAATGAGCCTGGCCCGCATCTTGGATCTGTTTGCTTTTCTTATTCTATCTTCAAGGTGAATATTGTTGTTTTCATTTCCGTTTGATATAGTTAAAACCCAAGTGTGGTTGTTTACATCTTATTGTATTATCTTCAAACCCAAGTAATAGCGGTTGTTGTGTTCATCTAATACCTCAAAAAAAAAAACCAAGTGTTTGAGGTTTGTTTGTGTTTTGCTTTCTCTTTTCAGTCTTCAAATCAGTGTTTATTTCTTCTTTCTTCTAAAAAACTCCTTTCCGTTTGATAGTTTGTGAGTTACTTGTGGGTACTGCTTCCTTTTACTCATAGTCTTTTGCTTTAAGGTTGAGAAGTTGAGTGGAAAAAGGCAAGAGAGGGTTGAGATCAAAAGAGGAAAAAGCCGAATTAAGAGTGCATACGAGGGAGTGATCATATTTGAGTGAAACACGTAAGGGAGAGCTGTGAGGAATTCCTATATATATATTGTTAATTTTTGTGCAGATTTGGAATGTCGGAGGAAAGTGGTATTGGTGATGGGGGTGATGTTACGGGGAACAAACTGTTCATGGAGGCCTTGATGTCCAAGATCGAAGGGATGTTGAGGGCCCATAACGAGGAGATTTTGAAAGAATTGGTAGGTTGGAGAGTGCCCAAAAACAAAAGAGTAAAGTGGAGGGTACTAGTAGGGATGAAGTTGAAAGAGGTGAGCCACCCCGGCGTAGGTATGGGGAGGACCATTTTGGGGGTCGGGATGAATGGGATGATTATGAATCTGAATTTGGTAGGAGGAATCAATATAGGAGAGATGATAGGAGAGATGATAGGAGGGATGACAATCGCGAGGACCATAATCTCAATGGGATTAAAATGAAGATTCCCGCCTTCATGGGAAATGAGGACCCGGAATTGTACCTTGAGTGGGAAATGAAAATTGAACGAATTTTTGGTTTTCACAACTACTCTGAAATTAAGAAAGTAAAGTTGGCAGCCATTGAGTTCACCGAATATGCTTCGGTTTGGTGGGACAAACTTAGGAGGAGAGAGAGAGGTATAGGGATCCACCAATTGAGGCGTGGGAGGAGATGAAGAGGGTCATGAGGTTGAGGTTTATTCCACCACATTATATTCGGGACCTTCACCATAAATTGCAAACATTAAGACAAGGCACCAAGAGTGTAGAGGAGTTCTACAAAGAGCTTGAAATGGCTCTACTTAGGGCTGATGTGAGGGAGACTTCGGAGCAAACCATGGCTAGATTCCTTACCGGGTTGAATAGAGAAATCTTTAAGGTGGTTGATCTTCAAGAGTATGGCAACATGACGGAGTTGTTGCAAAAGGCCCTTAAAGTGGAAAGACAAGTGAAGGCGGACAAAAATTACTCACTTACAAGAACCCCGTGGAAGGCTAGTGTGGGAGGTCAAAGAAGTGACAAGTTTGACAAGGGTTTTGCCAAGACCAAAATTGAGGCACCCAAGACTACCGCTCCCGTTCCAACCAAAGGTGAAGTTTCTCAACCCAAAACTAAGTCGGTAAAATGCTTTAAATGTCATGGGTTTGGGCACTATGCCAATGAATGTGGTAACAAGAAGGTTATGGTGATGTTGGATAGTGGTGAGTATGTTCCTCTAGAGGAGGAAGAAGAGGAAGAGGGAATTGAGGAAGATGAATATAGTGAGGATGAGGAAGGTGCCGAGGGAGATTGTTTAGTGACTCGAAGGGTTTTGAGTGCTCAATTGAAGGAGGAGGAAGAAAGTCAAAGGGAAAATCTATTTCACACTAGGTGTAGGGTGAATGACCAAATTTGTGGGGTAATAATAGATGGGGGAAGTTGTGCAAATGTAGTGAGTGTGAACTTGGTGAAGAAATTGGGATTGACCATGCTACCCCATCCTAAACCCTATCGCTTGCAATGGTTGAATGAGCAAGGAGAGTTGAAGGTGAACAAACAAGTACTCTTGAAATTCAAAATAGGGAAGTATGAGGATGAGCTTATGTGTGATGTGGTGCCGATGCAAGCCACCCATATCCTTCTTGGGAGGCCTTGGCAATTTGATAGGCGTGTGGTTCATAACGGGTACACTAACAAGTACACGTTTGACTTTGACAACAAACACATTGCACTTGCACCTTTGACTCCAAAACAAGTGTTTCAAGATCAATTGACTTTGAAAAGAGAATTCGGCAAGTAAGGGAAAGAACATAGAGAATCTTAGAGAAAAAGAGAGTATGAGGAAAACAAGAGAGAGGGGCTAAAAATGTGAGTGAAAAAAGAGTGATAGCCGGGCAAAAGGAGAGTGAGTTGATCGAGGGGCCGATTAAAAAAATGAGTGACAAAAGAGTGATAACCGGGCAAAAGGAGAGTGAGTTGATTGAAAATATCTCAAAAGAAAAGAGTGTGAGAGAAAAGAGGAGTTTGATAGCCAAAGTGAGTGAGGTAAAAAGAGCTATGCTACTTGAGAGGCCCATGGTCATTCTCATGTTTCGAGAGGCACTTGTGAATACTAACAATGATTTAATTGCTTCTTTGCCTAGTCCTTTGTCTTCTCTTATTCAGGAATTTGCTGATGTGTTTCCCAAGGAGATTCCAAGTGGGCTGCCACCAATTCGGGGAATTGAGCACCAAATCGACTTTGTTCAGGGGCTTCCATCCCAAATAGGCCAGCCTATAGATGCAATCCAGAAGAGACCAAGGAACTTCAAAGACAAATTGAAGGATTGTTGGAAAAGGGTCAAGTTAGGGAGAGTATGAGCCCTGCATGCGGTGCGGTTCTTTTGGTACCAAAAAGGATGGATCATGGCGGATGTGCAGGCTGCGAGCAATCAACAACATAATGGTAAAATATCGTTATCCCATTCCTAGACTAGATGACATGTTGGATGAATTGCATGGTTCCAAATTTTTCACAAAACTTGATTTGACACAAGGATATCATCAAATCGAATGAGGGAAGGAGATGAGTGGAAAAGCGCTTTTAAAACAAAACATGGTTTGTATGAGTGGTTGGTGATGCCTTTTGGGCTAACTAATGCACCGAGTACATTTATGCGTTTAATTGAACCATGTTTTGAGGGAATTCATTGGAAAATTAGTAGTTGTTTATTTTGATGACATTTTGATTTTTAGCAAAACTTTGGATGAACATGTAGTACACTTGAAATCTGTTTTAGGTGCCTTACGTGATGCAAAGTTATATGCTAATCTTGATAAATGCACTTTTGAGTGCGGATAGACTTGTTTTCCTTGGTTTTGTTGTAAGTTCGCGGGGGCATCCGGTGGATGAAGAGAAAGTGCGAGAGATTCAAGAATGGAAGAGCCCTACAAGTGGGAGAAGTGCGAAGTTTCCACGCCTCGCTAGCTTTTATAGGAGGTTTGTGAAGGACTTGGATCCATTGCAGCCCGTTGACCGAAGTCATTAAGAAGCATGTGGGATTCGGTGGGGAAGCTCGAGAGAAGGCATTCGACCTTGAAGGAGCGGTTGACCAATGCACCTTTATTGGTCCTTCCATGTTTTGACAAAACCTTTGAGATAGAGTGTGATGCGTCGGGGATCGGGATTGGAGCCGTGCTCATGCAAGAAGAGGCGTCAGTTAGCCTATTTTAGTGAAAAGTTGAGCGGAGCCACATTGAACTACCCACCTACGACAAGGAACTCTATGCATTGGTTCGGGCATTGGAAGCGTGGCAGCACTATTTGTGGCCCAAGGAGTTCGTCATTCGCACGGACCATGAATCTTTGAAGCACTTGAAGAGTCAACAAAAGTTGAACCGTCGACATGCCCGTTGGGTTGAGTTCATTGAAACATTTCCTATGTCATCCGGTACAAACAAGGTAAGGAGAATGTGGTAGCCGATGCCCTTTCTCGGAGGTATGTGTTGCTTTCCAATTTAGATGCAAGAATTTTAGGATTCGAGCACATTAAGCAATTATACCATGATGATGCTGATTTTGGTAAGGATTATGTGGGTTGTGAAAAGATTGCATGTGGGAAATTTTATCGGGTAGATGATTTTCTTTTTCGTGAAAACAAACTTTGCATACCCGCTTGTTCCATGAGAGAATTGCTTGTGAGGGAAGCCCATGGTGGGGGCTTGATGGGACACTTTGGTGTGGCCAAGACCTTGTCGGTCTTGCAAGAGCACTTCTTTTGGCCACACATGAGGAGAGACGTTGAGAGGATTTGTGCTAAGTGCCTAACTTGTTTGAAGGCTAAGTCTAAGGTCCACCCACATGGACTTTACATGCCTTTGCCTATCCCTAGTCACCCTTGGACGGACATATCTATGGATTTTGTCTTAGGATTGCCCAGGACTAAGTTTGGTAGAGACTCCATTTTTGTTGTTGTCGATAGGTTTTCGAAAATGGCACATTTATCCCTTGTCACAAGGCAGAGCGATGCTTCCCATGTCGCGACTTTGTTCTTCGCGAAATAGTTAGGCTTCATGGAATGCCTAGAACTATAGTGTCGGATAGGGATGTCAAGTTTTTGAGTTACTTTTGGAAGACTTTGTGGGGTAAATTGGGCACAAAATTGTTGTTTTCCACCACGTGTCACCCACAAACGGATGGACAAACGGAGGTAGTCAATAGAACCCTATCAACACTTTTGAGGTCTATACTTTCCAAAAACATCAAGGCTTGGGAGGAGTGTTTACCACACATTGAATTTGCATATAATCGTAGTTTACATTCAGCAACTCAATTTTCTCCGTTTGAATTGGTTTATGGTTTTAATCCTCTAACACCTTTGGATTTATCTCAGTTGCCTACTTCTGAGTTTGTTAATGTAGATGGCGAAAAGAAGGCTGAATTTGTGAAGAAATTACATGAGAAGGCAAGGCTCAATGTTGAGCGAAGGACCGAGCAATATGTGCGACAAGCCAACAAGGGTCGCAAGCATGTAACCTTTGAACCGGGATTGGGTATGGCTGCACATGCGCAAGAGGTTTAGGAACAAAGGAAGTCCAAATTGATGCCAAGGCGGCGGCCCGTTTCAAGTCCTTGCAAAGGTCAACGATAATGCATACAAATTGGACCTTCCCGGTGAGTATAAAGTCAATGCTACTATTAATGTTGCTGATTTAAGTCCTTATGATGTAGGTGACGATTTGAGGACAAATTGCTTCCAAGAGAGGGATGATGAGGCCCAAGTCACCAAGGAACCCAATGATGAGGCAGAGACACCAAAGACCCTCCAACAATGCATGGACCAATGACAAGGGCTCGGGCTAGGAAAATTCAAAATGAAGTCCTCAATTTATCCCGTGAGACATTTGACGTGGAAGCCCAAATTATGGCACGCAAAGGAGGAGTCAAAGCGGGTCAAGGAAAATGGGTGAACACTTTAATATTTGCGGATGAAGGAGGAAGCAACGGGCTGAATTTGGGCACCCCAAACAAGGCTTAAGGCAGCAAGGAAGGAAGGATCTAGAAGACTTCTAGAGGCGATGACTCACCCTAATTGCTAGCTAAATGCCGCCTAGTGTAGGACAAACAAAGGGAATATTCCCCACTTATCTTTGCCTAGTCATAGATCTTATCTATTATTAGCTAGTTTGTTAGATCTTATCCCATAGTTGGTTAAATCTTATCATTTTGTAGCCAATGGCGACCTTTTGCTCCTAGATATATATAGAATTTGTCCTATCTTTTGTAGATCGATTTTTATGAATGAAATTTATGAGAGTTTTCTTTCCAACCTTGAGTATTCAAGACTATTGAGCGTCGGGGTTACAGAGTACTCACGAACCTATCAATCGTCCCTCCATAACGATTGTGTCGTTCTTCACTATCCTTTGATTGCCGGTTTCGTCATACGAAGGTTAAGGGCTGAATACCCGTTGATTGTCGTGTGCGTGAACCCGAGGTCGAGGTTCCACTTCCATCCATCACTGCCCAGCTCGTTTTTCACTTTGATTACTGCATTTTTATGAGTTTTTCCCCAAGAAGGCTCATATCAGTTAGGCATCAAAAACCTTAATTGTTTTAATTTAGCTCTTCTTGGTAAGTGGCTTTGGAGTTACATGGTCAACGTCAAGGGTATGTGGAGGAAAGTGGTTATTTGTAAATATGGTGAGGGGATCTTTTTTTTTTTTTGATAAGTATATATTAGAAGCGACAATATGGTGAGGGGACCATAATTGGTTCCCGAAGATCGCTTTCAATTCTTTTGGTTTGAAGGTGTGGAAAGGTATTTGTAAAGAGTGGACCCCTTTTGAGAGGTAGATTTCTTTCGATTTTGGAAGAGGAGAGAAGGTTAATTTGGAAGGATAAATGGTGTGGGGGAGGAAGAGATGTGGAGATTATATCCATCTTTGTTCTAACTTGTAGTGGATAAAAATTGCTCGGTGCTTCATATAGAGCAAGGTAGAGTAGTGTGAAATCATGTTTTTCGCAGGAACTTGAACTTGCATGACTGGGAGATGGAGCTAATTTTTTTAAGAGACTTTATGTGCTCCAAATTGATGGCAGCAGCCAGTAGGGAGGACAGGGTCCAATGGGCTACTTCAAAAGATAAGTTATGGTAAAGGCTTACTATCATGTTCTTTTGGGTAGGGAGGGCCTATTGTTTCCTTGGAAGATTATTTGGAAAAAAAAAGTACTCCCACTAGAGCAACTTTTTTTTTTTTGCGTGGGAGTCTTGCCATGGTGCTATTGATACAAATTATTTGGGGAATTGTCCTAAACTAAAAGATAAGCTAAAGGAGGATGTTGGGGTACTCATTAAAGGACACACATGGACTGTTTTGAGTTTCTTGAAGAGGTATGTTACATAAGGTAATGCAAAAAGTTTAAAGAGTTGTTGCACATTGGAAGGTACGCAAATGGAAGGAATAGGGTTAAGTACCTTATGGCCATTAGGGACTGTTTGGAAGGGTATTATGATACATAAAATGCTAATGATTTGGGACGTGGTTTGCATGCATGGAACAAACGTCGGGTTCTTGGTTAGTTGGGTGGACAATTTGGCACGGCTAGGTTGGAAAAGGCAAGGTAGCGTGGGGCTTGGGAAACAAGGCAACAAGGTGGACTCAACAATCAAAACTAATCCTAAAGGGGCTGTTACTCATTGGATCTTGGAGGGAACTTGCAACTCAAGGCGTGACAAGGAAGTGGTGGCCGAATTAGGGCTACAAGGGGGCGGCACTTTCAATCCTATGGATTGAAGGATTTACTTAATTTTAGGATTTATTTAATTGCTTTGTAATAAAGTCCCTTAAGGACTACGTTTACTTTAGTTAGTTTTATTTTTCAATTAAAGTTGTAAATCCCTTAAGGATTAGGATTTCCTTTTAAGAGTTCTTTAGGAATTAGGATTAGTTTGATAGTATAAATAGGGTTACTTTCATTGTTATTTGGTGGTTGAATTTTGAGAAAAGTAATAGAAAACGAGTAAATGAATTTGTTCAAACTATCGTATCTTTCTTTCTTAGCAGCTAAAAAGTAATTCACAAGAGATCTTTACGTTATTGAGTGTAGCCTAACCGGTGAACCCTTCATTTCTACCAATTCTGCGACTATCTTATTTTTATTGTTTTATTTTGATTATGTATGGGGCTGTTTTATAGAATTTCGGACAGCCTATTGTGTTCCCAAAACAGTTCGGCTAGCTTGTGTGGTTTGGCTAGGTTCTCACGTATGCTGGAGATAATTTGCGGAAGAGAAATGTCAACCGGTGCTACATGTGTAAACGTAATGAAGAGAGCATCAATCATGTTACTTCACTACTCGGTTGCTTGTGCTATTTGGAATTTGATATTGGGTATTTTTGGAATGTCGTGGGTAATACCCACTTCAACTTGGGAGCTGTTTTTGAGCTGGTGTTGGTATAATCGACGAAGGCGTAATGTTGTTTGGGATATTGCTCCGATGAGTGTGTGGTGGGCCATTTGTAAAGAAAGAAATAGGAGAGCTTTCGACAATGTTAAAGCCTCGTTGGTCCAGTTGAAGGATAACCTTTTGCGTACCCTATTACTTTGGTGCATAGAGACAAATTGTTCATTATGCCCGTCTCATCTTTCTTTTGTGGATTTTGTGAATAGTTTTCGATTGGATTAAGTAATTTTGTATACCGCTAGTGTATAAAGAATGCGTCACTTATTTTGACGCTTTTTATAATACTCATTATTCATAAAAAAAAAATATTGCGTGAACCAACAAATGTGAATATGAAAACCTTTTGGACTAGAGTTTTTCCGCGATGTGGAAATGTCTTTGGATTTTCCTTGCACTCATAGTTTCTTCTTGTGTATTTCTTTCAATTGTTAAAATTAAAGTAGTAGTTAGTGTTTGGTCTTGTTAAAGTTTCGGTGAAGAGCACAAGTTTGATCTCTGCTGGTTGCTAAGTGGTGAGAAAGAGAATGTGTTGCGTTGTTAGCACAACAATTTTCAACTAAGGTGCTACTCGAACTACTATTTTATTTTACTTGTATATGATTTTTTACGTACTGCCCGTGGCATATCTTTTTTTTGACAAGTGTATATAAATTAACAGGCACCAAAACAGGTGACACGCCCTTTGTACAATAGTAGTATACCAAATCAAAAAAAAGACAAGAAAAACTATTCACAAACTCCACAAAAGAATAATCTTGGGAAGGACGAGGATTTCTCGAATATGAGCACCAAAGAATAAGATACGAAGCACAAGTGTCTCGGTTATTGTCCCTAATCTAGGTCATTTCTCATAATTTTTTTCAATTACAATCTCACAAACCTATCAGATGAAATAAATTTACTTTGAACAATAATTATTACTCCATGTTAACTTTGGCCTTGTTTGGGAGTAGTTTGTTTTGTGGTTTGTAATCTTGTAATAAATACAAGATCAATAAATAAGAGAAATAGAAAAATAGTGGCTCAAAATTAGGGCTGTCAAATAGGGCAAAAGCCCGTGGGCATGCCCGCCCCGCCACCTATTAGGGGCGGATTGGACTGATGTTTTTGATACCCGTTTGTATGTGGGCTTTACCGTGCGGGCCGTGGGCATTTGCGGGGCGGGGCGCGGGCTGCCCGTGCATTCTGGCAATACATTAATATATTATATAGTTACATTAAATAGCCCCTCACATCACTGTCACTCAGCCACAGGCACAGCCGGTCAGCCTTATTGGACTTAGCCTCTTAGGTGATAAGATCATAAGGAACTAAGGAAGGCAGTTTGCCATCTCTCGCTCCATCTCTCACTCTCTCATCTTCTCTCATTCACGAATTCCAGAATTCATCTCTGCCGTTTCCGGCTTCCTTAGTGACGGACTTGACGGGCAGCGACAACGTCTTCTCTTCCAGCTTCCTCTCTCCTTCGGATCCGTCTTTGCTCCGACAGCTTCGCCGCTTCCGATTTCTTCTCTTCCGAAGTGTCAGATCTGAGATCTCAAGTTCTCTCTCCCATCCGGCCAACCTGCTTTCAGATCCCGACGGCCTCCATTCTCCAGTGACGTCACCGGCTCGCCACTCGCCAGTCAGATTGCTTCCAGAACGATCTGGGATTTTGGCTTGTTTTAAAGTTTCTGCATATGGGTTTTGTACTTGTGTTAAGAATCTGGGAGGGTTAGGTCACTAACCAAACTGTTGAGATTCTTCTTCCTCTTTTAATTGTTGTTGATGTTGTTTCGTGGATAGTATTGTTGAGATTCTTCTTCCTCTTTCTATTTTCTGAAGTACATTTCAGTTCAAAATAATTTTGTTTCGTGGATAGTACTAAATATTTTGTGTTGCAACTAACAGTTTCACATTTGAGATATGTGAACTTGTGTATGTATATTGGTATAATACTATAATTGGTGTATATTGGTAAATATACCCAAAAGCCCGCGGGTTTGCCCGTTTTGCCCGCGGCCCTACGCGGGGCGGTTTGGGCTAGGGGTTTTCCGGACCGTTATGTTCGCGGGCTTTCCCGCCCCGCCCCATTTCACATCGGGCTTTTTAGGCCCGCGACAAACCCGCCCCGCAGGCCCGTTTTGACAGCTCTACTCAAAATGAAAGGTAAAAACACAAAAGTAACTAAAAACTTCAAATTAAAGCCCTTTAGATCATCTCCAACAAGCACTTCAAATCTTCAAATTTGAAGTGTTTGTCCACTATTCACAACTCCAACAAGCCCTTCATCTCTGCTTCAAATTTGAAATGTTCCTCCCAGCCCTTCAAATTTGGAGTGTGACTATTCACAACTTCATCTTCCCTCTCCTATTTTTTTGTTTTGTTTAAGTAGTTACTTTGTATTTTATGTTTTTATTATTATTGTTAGTTTAGTTGTTTAGTTTAAATAATACTTTGATGTTTTTGGTTTAAATAACACAAAAAATTAATTCAATTTTTTTATTGTAAGTTATTAGATATATATATTATATTAAAATTATTTATAATAAAATTTATAAATATTAAACATTAATAAAAAAACGAAAATTACATTACATATGTCTATTTAGTTGTTTATAATATTAAAATTATTTATATTAAAGTTTATAGAATTATTTTCATATGTTTATTTATGTTTGATTTTAGTTGTATTTTCATATATCTATTTAGTTATTTATTTCAGTTATTTTAATGTTTGTATTTTATTTCTTATTTATGTCTTGCAATTAATTATTAATTTTAATATGTTTGTATTTTAGTCTCAATTAAATTCATGAATTTAATTATTCTTTTTAATGCATAATATTTAATTTAATTTAATATTAAATCTATAAATAATATATTTGTTTTGCTAAAATATATTAATACAAATTAAATGAAATAAAACGTATAATTGGAATATAAATTAAATGAAATAATGAAGAATATACTTGGAATATTCCTTTTAGAGTAAACTTTGAAGTAGAACTGTTGGAGATGATGGAAGAAATTTGGTGCAGAAATTACACCAATTTGAAGATTTGGTGCAATTTTAACTTCAAACTGTTGGAGATGGTCTTAGTTTTCAATTCAAACCCCTCTTCCGAGTTATGATTTCCTTGTGATTTTGTTGGCTAATTCATCATCGATTGTACGTGGACAACCTTTGTTTCGCCATCTATGTCTGGGTTCCCCAAACAGGTTATCATCTTCGTCAATGATCGAGCGCGGATTGACCCATTGTTATGAAAATTCTGCTTCTCTTGTTAACGATGGTGTGTTTGTCCTCTCACCACTGTTGAGGGTGTTTGCTTTTGGTTTACGTCGGCAAGATTGTCCGCTTTTTCAGCTAGTTGCTTTGGGTGTTGCTACTGTTTTTTTGGTGCAAGGGAGGTTTCCCCAAGCAGGTTTTTCTGTGGCGTTCCCTCCCCCACTAATCCTTAATGTTTTTTTGTTGGCTTTAGTTGGAGCCCCCACGACAAAAAAATAGTTGATCCCGCTATGGCTTCCCCTTCCCTCTCCAATCTTGGTTTTGTTTGTCTAGAGGTGGTTTATCTTGTCGATGGTTTGTGGCTTTGGTATCGCCTTGTGGTGATAGTCGTGCGAGGTTCCCCCAATTGCTTCTGGTGCAGCGTTTGATGTTTGTCCAACAACATGCTTGATCGTGTTTCGGTTTTGGATTTTTCGGCGAGTTAGCCGTGAATTAGGCCGGAGGTGGTGCGTGTTGACAATTTGACATATATCAGAGACGTCGTCTGTGTTGTCATGGATGATTGAGTTGTATCTAAGTATTGAGCTGGGCAAGGTGGGTTTAGTTCGATTTTAATCCCACTGACTATTGGGCCTTCTGATGAGGCTATTTTGTTGGGCTTTGACTTTTGGGCTCATCTTGTATTTTTATTTTTTATTTGGTGTTTGTTGTCTAAGTATTAAAGAAATCGAATGGATCAGGCTTTTGAAGGCGGGTCTACGACCCCAACTTCTTAGTTATTTGACAGTGGTCCTTGATTTACCGTTGTTGGTAAATGTTAGGTTGGGTTAGCTCTAGATGGCTAGCTAATTATGTTAAACTTTTATATATGCATGAGTTTCAATTATAAATCATTTTTTAGAAACTCATGATAATTTAATAAAACCCAAAACATTGGAACACATAATTATCATGATTTAATGTACAAATACATGTAATGGAAACTAACCCGGATCCATGATGTCAACTTTAATTTACAGCAATTATGGAAAGCGGAATTTTCGACCTTGCCTTTTACTTTAATTTTTCCGGATGGCGAGGAGAACCTTTCTTTTCCTTTTAATTTTCTGAGGACACTACTTTTAATCTCTCTCTTTTCTATATATATGTATATCCTATGTAATGTTGGATGATATATATATATATATATATATATATAAAATAAAGTAACCACAAATTAGAACAAAGAGTGTATGAGAGAAAGAGAGAGAAAGAGAGATTTATTCAGAGTGAAGGATTCCAGGGGTGAAATATAACTACAGGCTGCTCGGTATTTATAACCGAGCAGCACACAAACAACGAAAACCTTGCAATGACAATTGCATCATTCAATGCAATGTGCACATGCCTACACATAGGCTTTTGACTTTCATAACACTCCCCCTTGAACATAGCATTGTAAGTTGGCTAAGTGTGTCTCGTTAAAAACCTTTACGCCGAGAAACCCAGTAGGAAAAAATCAGATATAAGGAAAAGAGTACACAACTTAAATCTGAATTGTGTGCATGAACTGTCTGGTTAAAAACCTTTTCATGGAAAACCCAGTGGGAAAAAACCATGATAAAGGGAAAAAGAGTATAGCCATATATGCTCCCCCTTGAACTGACAAGGGTCAAGAGAAATCACCTTTGTAAATCTCGTAGGTTTCGCATCCCAATATTTTGAACATGCTTTCTGAAGGTTGTAGTGGGGAGTGCCTTCGTAAATAAATCTGCAGCATTATCACTTGATCGAACATATTGGATGCTGACCTCTTTCTTCTTTTCAAGTTCTTGAGTGTATAAAAAGAGCTTCGGGGGGATATGTTTGGACCTGTCACTTTTGATGTATCCCTCTTTACTTTGGGCGACACATGCGACATTGTCTTCAAATAATATTGTCAGGTCTTTGTTGACAGGTAGTCCACTGGAATTTTGAATATGCTGAGTCATAGATCGAAGCCATACACACTCTCGACTGGTTTCATGAAGTGCGATCATCTCAGCATGATTTGACGATGTAGCAACTAGCGTTTGCTTTTGAGAACGCCAGGAAATTACAGTACCACCCATCGTGAAGACATAGTCGATCTGTGATTTGGCCTTATGAGGATCAGACAAATAACCCGCATCTGGAAAACCAATCATTCCATCCTTTGATCATTTGGGATAAAATAATCCCAAATCAATCGTCCCTTGAAGATAACGAAATATGTGCTTGATACCATTCCAGTGTCTTTGTGATGGAGATGAATTATATCTTGCCAATAGATTTGTAGCAAATGCTATATTCGGTCTGGTACAATTAGCAAGGTACATGAGGGCTCCAATAGTACTTAAGTATGATACTTCAGGACCAAGTATCCCTTCATTATCTTCACAAGGACGAAATTGATCTTTTTCAACATTCAGTGATCTATTAATCATGGGGCTAGTGAGAGGCTTTGCCTTATCCATATAAAAGCGCTTCAAAACCCTTGTTGTGTAATTTGATTGGTGTACAAATTTTCCACTATGCAAGTGTTCTATTTGTAAACCAAGACAGTATTTGGTCTGTCCAAGATCTTTCATTTCAAATTCTCCCTTTAGATAATCAACTGCTTCTTGGATTTCCTTGGGAGTTCCAATGATATTCAGATCATCTACATAGACAGCGATAATAGCAAATCCAACTGTCGTATTCTTTATAAAGACACACGGACATAATTGATCATTCACATATCCGTCTTTTAACAAATGATCACTTAAGCAATTATACCACATGCGACCGGATTGCTTCAATCCATACAGTGATCACTGTAGTTTAATTGCACATAATTCTTTGGGCTTTGAGCTCAGTGCTTCAGGCACTTTAATTCCATCAGGAATTCTCATATAAATATCGGCATCTAATGACCCGTATAAATAAGCTGTTACAACATCCATGAGATGCATATCTAGATTTTTCGAAACCGATAAGCTGATTAGATATCTGAACGTAATAGCATCCATTACAGGAGAATACATTTCTTCATAATCAATCCCAGGCCTTTGGGAAAAACCTTGTGCAACAAGGCGAGACTTGTATCTCACAATCTCACTTTTCTCATTTCGCTTTCGAATAAAAATCCATCTATATCCAATGGGTTTCACAGCTTCAGGTGTGAGAACGATAGATCCAAATACTTTTCGTTTATTCAACGAATTTAATTCAGCCTTCATGGCATTTATCAATTTGATCTTGTCATGCCTCTTTTGACATTCAGATACAGATTTTGGTTCGGAATCTTCAGTCCTGTCATTAATTTCTTGGGATACCGAATAAGAGAATATATCATCAATATTCTCCATTTCATCTCGGTTCCATATTTTTCCATTACACATGTAATTAATGGAAATCTCATGGTTATCGTTGCCTGCAGGGCTTACTTGATTTGCATGATCGTGTGTTTCTTCTGGAACAATTTCACGATCGTGTGTTTCTTCTGGAACACTTTCATGTGATTGGGGATTTTCAATCACTTTCTTTTTGCGAGGATTTTTATCCTTTGAACCAATGGGTCATCCACGCTTCAGGCGTGTCTTAGATTCATTTTCCATTTTATCATTTGGTAGCCCTTTTGGTATTTCAATTCTGGCAGGAGCATTTATAGCAGCTCATGTGACTTTGTCACTCTCTTTGTATCTATAAATGCATCTGGTAATTGATTTGCTACATTTTGTAAATGTATGATCTTTTGAACTTCCAGTTCACGTTGCTTTGTGGGAGGGTCAAGGTGCAATAATGATGATGTGCACCATTTGATCTCTCTTCCTACTTGTTTCTCCTCTTCACCTAAAGGTGGAAACTTGTCTTCATTAAAATGACAATCGGCAAAGCGTGTCGTAAAAACGTCACCCGTTTTTGGTTCAAGATATTTTATTATAGAAGGGGATTCATACCCAACATATACTCCCAATCTCCTTTGTGCTCCCATCTTTGTGCGTTGTGGTGGAGCAATTGGTACATATACCGAACAACCAAAAACTCTTAGATGGGATAGATTCGGCTCTCGCCTTAGAATGCCAAGCTGTATTGGGAGTACTTGTGATATGCACTTGGCTGAGGCGAATAGTGCGGCTTGTTGCATGTAAAACAACATGACCCCATACAGAAGTAGGGAGCTTTGTTCTCATCATTAATGGTCTGGCAATAAGTTGAATACGTTTGATCAACGATTCAGCCAAACCATTTTGTGTATGAACATGAGCTACTGGATGTTCAACATCAATCCCTATTGCCATACAATAATCATTGAATGCTTGAGATGTAAATTCACCAGCATTATCAAGTCTAACTTTCTTGATCATATAATCTGGGAATTGTGCTCCCAGTTTGATTATTTGTGCAAGGAATTTGGCAAATGCCGTATTACGAGTTGATAATAGACATACGTGCGACCATTTGCTAGAAGCATCAATTAATATCATAAAGTATTGGAATGGTCCACTTGGTGGATGGATAGGTCCACATATATCACCTTGAATTCGTTCCAAAAACGATGGTGATTCATATCCAACTTTAGTTGGTGATGGTCTAATTATCAACTTTGCTTGAGAACAAGCATCGCAATGGAGTTCATTAGATTGAAAAATCTTCTGGTTTTTCAATGGATGACCACTAGAATTCTCAATAATTCTCTGCATCATTATTGATCCTGGATGCCCCAATCTATTATGCCAAGCTTTAAATGCTTCAGTAAACTTCAGGTTTATTGTAGAATATGATTCAAATATTCTTATGATTGTACTATACAATCCAGAAGATAGAGATGACAATTTTTCCAATATACACTTGCTTCCGGAAGTGTTTGAGGTAATTCAAAGATATTCATCATTCCCCTTATTCATAGTCTCAATATGATATCCATTCAGACGAATGTCTTTGAAACTTAACAAGTTTCTTTGAGACTTAGGAGAGAACAGTGCATTATTTATCATGAATTTCGTGCCTCCAGGCATTAGGAAAATTGCTTTGCCAAATCCTTCAATTATTTTGGCATTACCAGATATAGTGTTGACATTAGCATTGTCAATTTTGAGATAAGAAAAATATTTCTTACTTTTAAGTATGGTATGCGTAGTAGCGCTGTCTGTAAGACATAAATCTCCTCATTGGATTTTGGATACAAACATATTTGTGATCTATTTCAATATGAGAGAAAGAAAAATAAGATGAATAAATATGATAACACATTGAATGCAAAATACATATATTAACTTTATTGTAAGCATGCTAGTATACATAGGAAAAACATATAATGTTCCTACATAACAACATGTTACTATTTCCATAGCTTTTATCTCAAACTCGGACCATAGCTTCATTCCTATGTTAATTTATTGTTCATGACCAATATCATCACTAATGGTATTGGTCATGTCGACGTTGGCCATATCACCAAAATCAAAATTAAGATCTTCAGGATCGTTTTCAAGGAAATTTGTCTCAACATTTTCCCCTTTTTGTGATCTCTCATAAAGATCAACTAGATGTTTCGCCGTTCGGCATGTGCGTGCCCAGTGGCCTGTCATGCCACACCTAAAACATGAACTTTCTTCATTCTTTGGACGCACATTTTGCCTACTCGAAGAGTTGTTTCTATCATCATCTCTGTTCCACTTCAGGTGGCGAGAGGAATTTCCATATATGGATGATGGTGATGATGACGACGATAGTTATTTCTTCCACGGCCTCTTCCTCGGCCTTGATTTCGACCACGACCCCGTCCTTGTCCATGATTTCCTTTGCCTCGACCACGGCCACTACCACGCCCACGCTCTTGCCTTACATCATACATAGTCCCATTCGCTTCAGGGAATGAGGCTGAACCAGTTGGACGAGATTCATGATTTTTCATTAGAATCTCATTATTTTGTTCAGCTACTAGGAGGCAAGAGATCAATTCAGAGTACCTTTTAAAACCCTTTTCTCGATATTGCTCCTGCAGGAGCATATTCGAGGCATGAAATGTGGAGAATGTCTTCTCCAACATATCATATTTAGTGATGGTTTCCCCACATAATTTCAACTGTGAGGTTACTTTATATATCATAGAACTATATTCATTGATGGTTTTAAAATCTTGTAGGCGGATATGAATCCAATCATAGTGTGCTTTTGGGAGAATGACCGTTTTCAAATGGTCATATCTTTCGTTCAAATTTTCCCAAAAGACGAGTGAATCATTAACCGTGAGGTACTCCATCTTTAGGTCTTCGTGGACGTGGTGTCGTAGGAAAATCATGGCTTGAGCCCGGTGTTGATTACTTATCCATTCATTATTACTTTGTTGGATAGTATTTTCGAGGCTTCTGGCGGCCAGATGGGTTTTAGCATCTATTTTTCAAGACATATAATTTTTCCCAGTTATGTCCAGCCTTTCAAATTCGAGCTTAGCGATGTTTGCCATTTGTGAAGAAAAAACTATAAAAATGAAACATATATATTAATAAAATTATGACATGAAAATTTTATTCATATGATAATCAGTACATGTTAAAATGTATGTTGAAAGCTATTGTAACTGCTAACAGGACATACATGATACAAAGATAGGTAATAAAAATCTGAAAATCGTTTGGAGGGTATTCAGCAACAAAAACCAATGCGGTGCACGCAATAACAAGTATGATAATAATCATCAACATTGGAGGAAACATTTTGTAGAAGAAGATATGTTATTGAGAGTTTGTAAGGAGGTAGTAAAAATGTGAGTAATCTATTAAGATGTTGCTGTATATATGGAGAAAAAAAAAGGTCGTTTATGACCGTTAACTAGCCGTTTATTACCGTTGGAGGAGAGAGATAAAAATCAGTAACTAGCCGTTAACTAGCCGTTAGAGGAGATGGGTAAAAATGTAAAAATTCTGATTTAATAGAATTGCATTTATATTATGAATAAATATAAATCTTATTAGGAGCAATAAATTGATCATAAATAAAATAACTCTGCATGAATATTTGTCAGTCAACTTTATACAGCTATTATATAGCATACATATATATTCACGCCACGCTACTCAGCAAGCCTTTCTGTAGGTGTTTGAAAGTCAGTAATAAATATATATGTATATAAAGTTATTCATACATAGAATTGAAATATATGTATATTTATAAATATTCAGTTTATAGCTTGGGGTTATTTCCGCACAAGCATCAATGGACATATATATTATGCGTTAAATAATAAATTATTATTTCGTCATCTCACCATATATTATCGACGGTGGCTCAGCCAACCTTTTCTTAATAATGGTGATATACGATATATATTGAAGTAAACCATAGACATAAAATAAAAAATATATCGGTAGAAAATTTTACTGTTTGGGATTGTTAACAGTAGAATAATCGTGCTAATAACGTGCTATATAGTAACCACAAATTAGAACAAAGAGTGTATGAGAGAGAGAGAGAGAGAGAGAGAGAGAGATTTATTCAGAGTGAAGGATTCCAGGGGTGAAATATAACTACAGGCTGCTCGGTATTTATAACCGAGCAGCACACAAACAACGAAAACCTTGCAATGACAATTGTATCATTCAATGCAATGTGCACATGCCTACACATAGGCTTTTGACTTTCATAACATATATATATATATATATATATATATATATATATATATATATATATATGAGTGACTTCAATTGATTCTATGAAGAATCAAACCAAAACAAAGCTTGGTCCTTACTTCACGCCACCAACATGAAATGATGACATTGATAACATCATTGACTTTGGTCAATGGTGTTTATCCTTTAAAGGGAAATGATATATATACATATGAGTCCATTATTATGTATATAAACTTTTAAAGGCATAGGAAGAGAGAGTACTACTTTAAAACTCTCAAGCTTTAACATAATTTTATTCTCACTTAACCATCAAAGTGAGACATTTTATTGTTAAAACTTTATTTACCATTAATTCATATGGGTCACCTTACGGGATAAATCTAACATTCTCCCACTTGGCTCATATGACGATTTGGGGATTTAACAACTTTAAGTGTATACAACGTTAAATCCACTTTAATATCAATTTGACTTTCTTTAATTAAGTCAAACTAATCGGATCATGGCGGTTACACATCATTTAATTCGATATGTTCCCTTCCAAGTATCACAAATTAATTCAACTCAACTTTAACTTTAATGAGGTAAAAACATAAGCCTCAACCTTACTGTCTTCAATGAAGACTAAATCCTTTCTTACATTAAACCGTACAATGTAAATAAGCAGAAATATTAAACATATACATGAGCTCAGAGTGTCATAACCTAAAGAGCAAGCAACTGTTATGTATATATATACACATACATGCCCATTATGTTAACAAGGACTTTTCCTTGATACCCATCCTATCGACATGACCATGAAATGTCTTAGGTGGTAATCCTTTTGTTAACGGATCCACTATCATCGTGTCGGTGCTAATATGCTCTATAGACACTCTTTGTTTCTGCACTTCTTCTTTAACAACCAAGTACTTTAATTCCATATGTTTAGCACCTTTAGAGTACTTGTCGTTCTTTGAGAAGAAAATAGCTGCGGAGTTATCACAATAAATTCTCAGCGGCTTAGATATACTGTCGACATTCCAAGCCCTGAGATAAAATTCCGCAACCACAGTCCATGAACCGTGGCCTCAAAGCATGCCACAAATTCAGCTTCCATAGTGGATGTAGCAATGACATACTGCTTTCCACTCCTCCATGAGACTGCTCCTTCGGCTAAAAGGAACAAATAACCAAATATTGACTTTTTGGAGTCAATATATCCGGCATGATCAGAATCTGAATAACCGACTACATTGAGGTGATCAGACCTCCTGTAAGTGAGCATGTGATCTTTGGTGCCTTTTAAGTACCGAAGAACTTGCTCCCCTTTCTGTATTGGAACTATCCCAGCCGAACAATTCTCCATTTTGAATCTCTCTAGAACTTTATCAATATAGGCCTTTTGAGACAATCCTAACAATCCATGTGACCTGTCACGGAATATTTCTATTCCTATCACATAGGATGCCTCACCTAAATCTTTCATTTCAAAGTTCTCAGAAAGAAATTCCTTTACGTTATGTAACATTCCAATATCATTTGCAGCAAGCAATATGTCATCGACATACAAGACCAATAGTATGAACTTGCTCCCACTAACCTTCATGTAAATGCACCGATCAACGGTGTTCTCCGTGAAGCCATAAGATGTAATGGTATTATTGAATTTCAGATACCATTGACGGGAGGCCTGTTTCAGTCCATATATTGTCTTCTTTAATTTACACACTAAATTTTCTTTTCCTGTGGTCACAAACCCTTCTGGTTGGTCCATATAAACTTCCTCTTCCAACTCACCATTTAGAAAAGCGGTTTTAACATCCAATTGGTAAAGCTCTAAATCACAATGAGCTACCAAAGCCAAAACAATTCTTAAAGAGTCCTTTGTTACTGGGGAGAAGGTTTCTTTATAGTCAATGCCATCTTTCTGTGTATAACCCTTAGCTACAAGTCTGGCCTTATACCTTTCGATGTTATCTTTCGAGTCATGTTTGGTCGTAAAGACCCATTTACAACCGACTCTTTTAAAACCTTCAGGTAACTCTACTAAGTCCCAAACCTCATTGTCATACATTGACTTAATTTCTTCTTTCATGGCATTGACCCACTTTTCAGAATTGTTACTATTCACCGCTTGACTAAATGAGACAGGATCTTTATTAATGCTCAAGTCACATTCATGCTCAAGATTATACACCACATAGTCATCAGGAATAGTTGATCTTTTCTGCCTTACAGACCGTCTTAAAGCTACTTCCTGTGGTGGTTCATTAATATCTTGTTTGGCTGCGATTGGTTCATCTATAATATTCTCATTTTGTGGGTTTTGAACATTAACTTGATGTTCTGGTATGTTGTTTGACTGTGATACAACAATTGGAACAACAACTTCAACAGGAATATTGGGTAATGACATTTCTACCCGAATTTCCTGAATGTCAATTTCACGTGGTTTCCCACTCCCACTGAGCATTTCCTGACTCAACAATTCTCGTACTATGGTTAGGACAATAGAACCTATACCTCTTAGACTTTTCAGGATAGTCAATAAAATATCCACTGACTG
Organism: Codonopsis lanceolata; assembly: GCA_013146195.2. Taxonomy (NCBI): domain Eukaryota; kingdom Viridiplantae; phylum Streptophyta; class Magnoliopsida; order Asterales; family Campanulaceae; genus Codonopsis; species Codonopsis lanceolata. The sequence continues at coordinate 9,146,084 of CM028381.1, read as the reverse complement.
TCCTAGCATCAAGTTTCTTTTCATGTGGATTATATACTCTTACTTCCGCTAGGCAACCCCAAACATGAAGATGCCTCAAACTGGCTTTCCTACCTGTCCATAACTCATAAGGTGTTTTAGGGACAGCTTTACTAGGAACCCTATTGAGGAGATACACAACGGTCTTTAATGCATGCATCCACATTGATAGGGGTAAGGAACAATCATTTAACATACTCCTAACCATACCCATTAATATACGATTTCGTCTCTTAGCAACACCATTCTACTAAGGAGTCCCAGGCATTGTATACTGGGCACAAATTCCACGACTTTGAAGGAACCTTGCAAATGGACCTGGACATTGTCCCTTTTCAGTAAATTTTCCGTAATATTCACCACCTCTATCTGATCTCACTATTTTCACTTTCTTATCTAACTGCCTTTCCACTTCATTTATGAACACCTCAAGGATGTTCACTGAATGAGACTTTTCATGCAGTAGATAAATATAACCATAACGTGAGTAGTCATCAATAAAGGTACTGAAATATTGTTCGCCGCTCCAACTTGGAACGTCAAAAGGACCACAAATATCAGTGTGTATCAGCCCTAAGAGCTGAGTGCTTCTTGTGGCTGATTTCTTTATTGTGGTTTTAGTCTACTTTCCTTTAATACAGTCCACACATACGTTCCAGTCACTAAAATCCAATTGAGGAAGAATTTCACTTTTCATCAACCTCAATAACCTTTATTTGGAAATGTGACCCAATTTTTGATGCCACAAGTAAGCTGAACTTTCATTTGGTGTACTACGTTTAATGCCTACATTACTTTCAACATGAAACAAAGATTCAGCAAAATAGTTGTTGAGATTTATACGATAAAGTGAGTCACACAACTTTCATGACCCACAAAAACAGTTATCTTTGTACAACAAAAAACTGCCCTTACAAATCTCAAAACGATAACCTATTATATCCAGCTTCCCTACTGAAACAAGATTTCTGGCACTTTCAGGTACATAGAGACATCTTTCCAGGTTTAAATGACACCCAGTGTCCAAAAGCAACCTATAAGTCCCTATGCCCTCTATTATTGCCTTCATCCTGTTTCCCATAAACAAGTACTGTTCATTTCTGTTTATGGGCTGGATCGTACTGAATCCCTGCATAACATGAGACACATGAGTAGTTGCACCAGAATCTAACCACCAGGTATTATTAGGAACTTCTATAAGATTCGATTCGAAACATACAGAAACATAATATGTACCTTTCTTCTCGAACCATTCCTTTCGTTTAGAACAATCGGCCTTTACATGTCCTTCTTTGTTATAGAAGAAACACCTAACTTTCTTTTTCTTGATTTGGCCCTCAGAAACCTTTATTGGGGCCTTATCACTTTTCTTGCCTTTGTCCCTTTTACCTGGTTTAAACTTGCTGCTGCTAGCACCATCATAGACTGTGAGGTGGATGGAGTGATCTTTTATTTTCTTCAATCTCCCTTCCTCCTGTACTAACATGGCCTTTAATTCTTTAAAGTTCCATTTATCTTTCATGGTGTTGTAATTCACCTGGAACTGGCCAAATTCAGCAGGAAGGGAATTTATTATGAACTGTATAAGAAAGCTATCACTCACATCCATTCCCATAGTCTTCAACTTTGCTGCTAGGTTGGACATTATGATCGATCATGAATTGACTTTGACCAATCAAATTTCTTTGTAGTCAATTCACCCATGAGATTGCCTACAATGGATTTATCAGCAAGATCCAACTGGGAATACTCTTTAACCTTCAGCATGAACTCTCTAGCATTTTCAGTCTTTGGCATGGATGGCTTAATACTTTCAGCCATAATCATTTTCATAAGGTTCAAACTCAGCCTGTTAGACCGCTCCCAAGCCCCATAGATGGATTTGTCATTTTCTGAGCTAGTCTCTGTAATGGCTGTGGACTTTTCATCTGATACTATAGCCATGTCCAGATCCATAACACCCAGTGTAAACTGGATTTGTTCAGACCAGTCAGTATAGTTTAGCCCGTTGAACTTAACAACTGAACTTCCAGATGCGAAAAGACTTAATGAGGCTGCAAAACATTTATACATGCTCAACCATTAGTGCTTTGAGTTGACTTTAATAAATTCAGAAACTGTCATGAACTTTAAGCATGTATTTAAGTTCACCTTTGGGTAAGCCTTAAACACATAAACAATTTAATCGATGCCATACGATAGAGACTTTAATGGACAATCATAACATACAATAGTCAAATAAGAGTCTATCTTTGTATATACACCCTATTTAACCAAGGTACAATGATTAGTCCCTTTAACATTATAGACTAGTTCAATGGTCCGTCTTTGGACGACCTTCTAGCAATTAACCTATAAACTCAATTGTTCAAGCAACTTTTCTTGTCATTTTAGTGGCATCTCTGTACTTATGAACAACTGACATAAAATTAATTTAATGTGTTAGACATTCCATTCAGCCAGGCCACTTTGGTGACTAACAAGCTATTAATGCCTTAACAATAAATTATACTTTTATATTTCAAGCTTTTAACAGAACATTAAAATTTTATTTGGAAAATAAAAACATAATATCCAATTTGTTCTGCAAATTTTCGGTAAAGCTTGAAATTCAACATAACCGGTGTTAAACACTCAATTAATTTTGCCCAAAAACTTTACTGCACAAAAACTTTAATTTCACTCTTAAACAATACAAGAGCAACCAACATTACATGTACAATTAATGTACAAATTTTACAGTTAAAAAATATAATACACTTTAATCGGAGAAATTATGAGTTCACAACCTTTAGCTCTGATACCACATGTTAAACTTTTATACATGCATGAGTTTCAACCATAAATCATTTTTTAGAAACTCATGATACTTAAATAAAACCCAAAACCTTGGAACACATAATTCTCAAGATTTAATGTACAAATATATGTAATGGAAACTAACCCGAATCCATGATGTCAACTTTAATTTACAGCAGTTATGGAAAGCGGAATTTTCGACCTTACCTTTTACTTTAATTTCTCCGGATGGCGAGGAGAACTTTTTTTTCCTTTTAATTTTTTGAGGACACTACTTTTAGTCTCTCTTTTTTCTATATATATATATATATATATATATATATATATATATATATATATATATATATATGAGTGACTTCAATCGATTCTATGAAGAATCAAACCAAAACAAAGCTTGGTCCTTACTTCACGCCACCAACATGAAATAATGACATTGATAACATCATTGACTTTGGTCAATGATGTTTATCTTTTAAAGGGAAATGATATATATACACATGAGTCAATTATTATGTATATATTATGTACAATTTTTAAAGGCATAGGAAGAGGGAGTACCACTTTAAAACTCCCAAGCTTTAACATAATTTTATTCTCACTTAACCATCAAAGTGAGACACTTTATTGTTAAAGCTTTATTTACCATTAATTCATATGAGTCACCTTACGGGATAAATCTAACAAATTGATCTCGGAACTTGTGACGTAAGTTATGCACTCTTGTAAATTTTTTGATATTAATGATATGTCTTTGTTGGTACTTGGTAGAAAAAAATATAGTAACCAAAAACCACAGAAAGAAAAGAAAGCGAGGGAGTTCTTTTGCACCTAAATGTTCACATGTGGCATCACATTATTGGAAGATCATTAATAGAACTTAGATTAATTTACTGTCTATACTCCTAGTGTACATAGGACGCGTCATCTTTTTTGATACTTCTATGATATTATACTCTTATAAAAAAAAAAGGATCATGAATAGAACATAATTTTTTTTTGGGAATAAGTTGCCACAAAAGTGACAGACAACTCTGCTATTGTCGGCTTCAATTGGTTCGTCAAGGGCCTCAAGGCAAAAGGCCATTATCTCAACATAGTCCGATTGATAGCACTGTTTCTGGAAAAACTGTCAGTGAATTCTATTGGTACGCTTACATGAACAAGGCTTTTACATTTATTTGTGAGTTTCCTTTTTAATATCGTTGTTTGCTTAATTTATAAATTGCAAAGATTACAAAGATTTGATATGAATTTATTTGCCTTTTTATAACTGACGGGTAAGGTCACCATGCTTTTTATTTATATTAAATTAAATGGTTATAATTTATTTCTTTGAAACTAGTTAAGCACATATTGAATCTGAGAAAATGCTTAGTTCTTGGACACTACGGTATCAGCTCACTTGGTGGTTCAGTATAAAATTATTGAAGTGGTCATCTTTTTTGAGAGGTTAAAAAAATGTTAAGCATAGCTCAAGGGCTCAAACTCAATAGGTTGATAGCATCAATTGGAACTGGACTGCCACGTCAGTTAATGATTTGACCAATAAGTTTTTTTCTTGAATTCCAACTTGAAAATGGTCAAGTTTACTATAACGAGTCAGATTATGACTCTTGGACTGAGGGAGTACTTTGCGTAAGTTGATTTGACTTTTATTTTCAAATTTTTTTGTGTGCACTAAATTAGATGAACTCTGAATTCTTTCATTTATAATGATTCATGTAAATGATCAGTGGTTGGAAGTTCAATATGAGGTTTGATGGTCGTGATTTGAGCTTGATTGTCTTGTTTGTCTTTGGTTGGAATCAAGGTTAGCGTTCGCATCTACTCGTACAATAGATGTATTTTGGATTTCAATTCAGAATAACGCTTAGTCTATGTAAGATCAAAGGCATATATGATATTGGTTGTATCAAATGCCTTGATTTGGAGGTAAAGGATTGTTCGTGTAACAAAAACTTAATGGCTTCTAAGTTGTTTATAGGAGACATCATAAGACGGATGACATTGACTTGACCTTGATTTTGGCTGCCTAGGGTTAGCTTGAAAATTTGGGATTCAATTATAGATACCATATACGAATTGTTAGATTCTTTAGATTTTTGGTGGAAAAAGTGGTTGATTACATTGGACATTGGATGCCTTATATTTTGGTCAAGAAAGATGGTGGATAATACGTATTTCAGAATCTTACTTGATCTACATAGGTGAACTGTTTATGGACCATTATAGTAACTCTAAAACTCTGCAACTACCAATGCTCAAAAGTTTTCTCTATTGTGTTGAATGGTTGGAGGCATAACTTTTTTTGGGTGCTAATTTCATCAAGATCTTAAATTATAATATATACAACTTCTTTTCTCGATGAGGTAACCAATCACTTGCACGGACACGGATACGTGGACACAGATATGCGGACATGGGACACGGGGATACAGAATTTTCAAAAAATATAAGACACAGGTACGGGGAAATGTATAAATATTTAAAATATAAAGATCAAAATATAAATATTCAAAATATAAGGACTAAATTATAAATATTAAAAACTATAATTACAAAATAAATATTTCATATTAAAATTTTGTTATAACAAGTAACATTTAATTTATAATTCAATTTTATAACAAGTAATATTTAAAAACAAATCATCATAGTATATATATTTTTTATAATAATTAATAAGAAAGTCTTTCTTATTAATTATTACATACTCCGTATAAAGTATTTTGAGGAAGCCCTTCCTTCCAGTATTCACTCAACAGTCCCAAGTCACAAACCTCGACAAATATCGAAGAGAGAGAAGAGACAGATTGAAATCGAAGACAAAGAAGAGAGAAACAGAGAACGGATCAACGGATGGTTCGAGGCTTCGAAGTTCGAATTGAAGGGAGAGAAACGCACGGCGCAGCACCCAGACGCAGGGAAGGTCGAAAGGGCAAGGGGCCGGCGGCTAGGGCTCGTTTTGACGAGGGAGATTTGTGGGCTAGGGCTCGTTTTGAGTCGCTGTGCCTGTATTTGAGGGGATTCGACAGTCGATTAGTAACAGCGCAATATAACTTTCCCCTAACCGTGTCCAAATTAAAGGTACGTATCCGACTGTCTTACCCCGTGTCCGTATACGTGTCCAATATTTCCGGAAATTCAAATTTGGCCCCAAAACGTATTTGGGGCCGTATCCGCCGTGTCCCTCTTTAACTGGCATATGAATCCGTGATTGTCCTTCTTCTGATCGGCAATTGTATTATTGCTCTCTGACCAGGTAATGATCTTGAACTCCTTGTGCAAAACCAATCTATAAAAGATGATTTGTTTGAACTGATGCTGAATGATGGTGATAAATTGATAATTGCGGTTCAAGCAACTCAACTGCGGCCAGGTTGAACTTTTAAAAACTGCTGTTATTCTGATGGAAATGGAGTCTCAAATTTTTTTTTTGGTTGAGTAGAGTAGAATAAATGGGCGTCAAAACAGGTGACACATCTTAACTCCTATACACAGTACACAGGATGTTATACAATAAAAAAAGATCCTCTAACCACTGCCCTGAAGAATTGACACATTACACCAGAAAAACAAATTCTGAAGAGTCAGATCCTTAAGCCCCTCTAAGCTCCTCATGGTATTCTCAAATGCTCCACAATTCCTCTGCCTCCAAATAGACCAACAAACCGCCAAAGGAGCCGCATCCCGAAAGCAATTCCTCCTTCGTTTGTACAAAGACCAGATGAGCAACAGGTCTTTTACTGATCTTGGCATCAATTATTTAAGCTTTATTTTTTGTTTTAAATATCATCCAGTTTAGCCACCGTGTATAATGATTGCAAAGAAGCGTAGAGGAGACTAGATGTAGATTTTTTGTTCCCCTTAAACTGGTGGATGCATACAAAACACCAATTTGCAGTTTGGAATGTTTTACCCTGTTATAAACACTATATACCTTTTATACTTTACCAACACAAGTCAATTTAAAAGCAGCACGAGAATACATTCATGGAGTGCTGTTTCCAGTACTAGAGAAAGAAACCCAGAATACCTTGACAAGCAAAAGCTCATTAGGCAGAGCAAGACAGGTAAGGAAAGATTAATGAAATAGTGCACATGATCGAGTTTAAGTTTATGGATGAAAGAAAGTTCAAATTGGGGTTTTGCCATTGACTTTGTTTTGTCTAATTCTGTTTTTGCGATAACTCTGATTGCTTCATTTGTACAGGTCACTGAACCTTTTATCCGTGTAATATTGAGGAGTGCACCACGCAAGTATTGCGTCAAAGATCAGCAGCACCTTGGTATTGATAGTTTTATGTCAAAATTGATTCCATAACTTTAAAATGTTTTGTCAATTTGCTGATGTCTACCACTGAAGGGCCCTTTTGCTATTCACCTCTATAGTACAGCAAGCAACCTTAGTCTTTAGTGGGTAATAAAGTTGTCTTCATCAGCCTTGGCTTGGTAGTGATAGTTGTACATTCATCGACCAGTTATGGGGTCTGATGTCAAAGGTTATTCACATACTCTCATCTTCTCCTTATTTAACTTGATTGTGATAATGAATCAATCAATAATGTATTTCTCTCGGGTAACTGTAGTCACTTATTCTTGGGATTTTATTATAACTCTCTCTCTCTCCTTTTTTTAACAGGGATTGCTGTTGTAATTATGGGTGTCAGCGGGGCTGGGAAATCGTGAGTCTCATAACCATATGTGATGCTTCAGTTTATATAAGTCATATGCTTCTTATAAGTTATACAACCCCCGTTCGAAAAAATAAATGTCCCCTTTCATTTTCGGAATGATTTCCTAAACCAATTATTTGAAATACCTCTCTTAATTGTGATATAGAATCGGCAACAGGTCTCATTGATTTGACAGTAGTGGAGGATAACTTGAGGGTATTGAAGGAAAAACATGTGGAGTCAAAATAATGTCAAATACTTGCTTAAAATCTGTGTGAAGTCAATAGGGGACACTTATTTTGGTATAGAGGGAGTAACAAAGATCATGCTACTCATCAGTTATCATGATAATCATGTTTCTCATCAGTCATTGCTACGTTCATGTTGGGTACATCTTTATTTGTACTTCTCTTATCTGGCCTTTAATTGTAATTTTAGAGGTTAAGCTTAGGCTTGGGAGATTGGCATGTATGTATAAAAAGCATCTATTTTGAATATTGTTCCCTGATATCCACTGCTTAAATAGATAACTTATACGAGGGAATGGCCGTGAGAGAAAAATATAGAGTATATAGAAAAAACATTCTGAGTGTTGGGTATTATCTATGAGAGGCTTCATCGGAAGGCAACTAATAGTCACCATCTCTGAAAGGAGCAAAGACAACCAAAGTTCATTTTCATTTCCATTTTGCTTAGGCAAACATTTTCTGGCTTACTACTCATCCCTTTTGCTCTTGTTTATCTTGTTTTTCCCTTTTCTTCTTGATTATGTCTTTGATTATCCCAGGCCATACCCATGTAATCTATTCATGTGTAATGCAGAACGATAGGTGAGATGCTCGCAAAAGTTCTGAACTGCAGCTTTCTTGATGCTGATGATTTTCATCCTCAATCAAACAAAGGTACAACGACTAATTAGTGGATTAGTGCTTCTTCTACCAACTTTTCAATTTCGAAATATGAACATTCATTCATAATTTGTTATTGTACTGAAATGGTGGAATATGTTTAATAAAACAGAGAAGATGCAGAATGGAACACCGTTATCAGAGGAAGACCGTATTCCGTGGCTTGAAACGCTAAAAGATGTTCTTCAAGCAAGCTTAGCTAGTGGCAAAATAGTGATTCTTGGCTGCTCTGCTTTGCGAAAACACTACAGAGATATACTTAGGTCCTCTGATCCAAATTATGAAGCTGGGACTTACGATTCATGTGCTGTGAAGTTTGTTTTGTTGGATGTTCAAGCTGACGTGCTCTTGGCTCGGATAGAGAAAAGAGCAGCAGAGGGAAATCACTTCATGCCGGCTAAACTATTGCAGTCTCAGTTAGATTTACTCGAGACCGATGAATCTGAAGGGATATACAAAATTGATGCCTTACAAAGTCCACAAGCTATTGTGAACACCATAGAAGCTTTGTTATCTGACAAACAGAGCTCAAGTGAACAAGTGTTGTAACCATTTTACTCTATTCTTCTCCAAGAGTTAATTACAGTGATCTCTCGATCTGTTCTTGTAACTACCCTTTTTTCATAGTAATTGCCAATCAATGCTTGAATTTGTTAATACACGAGGTCTTTGTACTCGTGCCTATAATATGATGTCGTATAGGACTAAAAAAATGGTATGCTCGAGGTTTTATAGAGGGTGACTATCAGAATATTAATTGAATCCGACCATTACAAAACCGCTAGCATACATTGATCTAGTACCATAATGACATCATGCCATAAATACTAGCATAAAGACCTCGTTCTTCTAATATTTGGAGTCAATTTTTTTTTTTAAGTTTTTAATATGCTGTTGGTTTTTAATTTGGTGTTGAGTTTGAGTCAAAGGAGAAGTAAATTGTATGACGTTGAATTTAAACAGGAACAGATTTGGGGGTTTTCTAGTTCTCCCTTGTTCCATACTTTTATGGGAATTTATATTTTTGTAATTATATATATTTAAGGGATTTATTGTTGTGACTTTGATCATGGGTTAATTAGTGATTATGAAGATCTCTTGAATTAATTTTTTAATATTTCATCTTTCAACATTTAGAGAATCTTTCAAAATGTATGAGGAGAGAATTGAAGGAATTTATTAGAGCAGGGGATAATTACCTTTACACATGCAGATGTAAAAAATAACGATATTGAGGTTAACAACACATCAAAATGTACTCTTTACACCCCCACCAACTTAATCAATTTTAACACTTTACTCTCTATATCTCACCCTAATTACCTATTCTACCATTTTTCCCTTACCTCTCAGACTCATTATTTTTTTCTCTCCCCCATTTTCTTTCCCTCCCTTCAATTTTCAGGTCATCAAACCAAAGCAAGCATCCACTTTCTCTTCCTCTAACATCCGTATTTGCATAAGCTAGACGAGAGCAATTCCTTGAGCACAAACAATAGCTCACATTCTTTGAGATTCATACTCTCATCAAACCCTGATTTCTCTGTGTCCATCAATTTGACACCAGAATACTTGAGAAATCAATCTCCACTCACACAGTCCAGTAGAGTCTTACACATACCTTCCCTTCCACCAACCCTCTCCCCCTTTCTCTTTCCCATCACAAAAAAATTGAAAACTTATGGGGCATTGTGTTTGGCCATGGTTGGCCGCACATGACAATGGATGTGCGGTTGGTGCTTGTCGCACATCCATTCTGCTGTGGAACAAGTACCAAACACACATCCAACGTCATGTGTGGCTAACCATGACCGCACATGGTGTTTTTTTTTTTTTTTTTGGAGAAGAGGGGAGTGGATGATATGTGAGGGAGAGGAGAGAAGAGAAGTGTGAAGGAAAGGATGAAGGAAGACGAGAGAGAAGAAAGGAAGAAGAAAAAAAAGTCGCCGAAAAAAATGGAGGAAGAAGTGAAAAAGAAACGCAAGGAATAAAATGATGGAAGAGAAGGTTTATTTGGTAAATTGGTTTGATGACATTGTTGCAATTTTTGTGTGTGGGAGTGTGGAGAGCATTTGTTGGTGTGTGGTTAGCCCACTCCAAATCTGAATCTGTAGTTAGTTGATGTCAATTACACGTGTACAAAACAAATTGTATTGTAATTGAAGGAACTCGGCATGAGTCGACCAGGGGCCTACCACTGGTCCACTACTAAGCTAACCGGAGAACGGACCCACTGAAGAAACTTGGCATGAGCAGACCCAGGGCCCACCTCTACTGAGCTAATTGGAGGACGGACCCAACAAACCTGTAAGGAAGGTTCCTCGACTTGGAATATGCCGAGTAAACTAGCTCGGCATGACCGTTCACCCTCCCCCATCGGGGTTGGAGGCTATGACTCTACCTCGGCAAATACTCTACCGACTCGCCTCAACACCGAGCCTATCACGATAAAGTCATTGAACTGTAGCTCTGCCCCAAAGCCTGGTCAAACAACAAGAGTACTGACGCACTCAGCCAACAACTCCTCTGACAGGCAACAACTCCTTTGACAGGCACCCCGTCTCTTCATATCATTCACCTAATTCAGCGTTAGAATAATGATGAAGGGCCGCCCCGCTCCACCAACGAGAAACCGCCACCTCCCGGCCAATATCAACAACGCAACAGTCTGATAGGGTATATAAGGGCGTCCAAGAGTTATGAAAAAGGGGACGGGCAATTTTTCTTGAGCAGGCACTAGAGTTCAAAAGCTCTCAAAGTTTATCACCCCGCAAAACCTCACAAAAAACCCCATATAGACAGGGTTTCAAGAATCATCACCATAAACAACTTCAAATTCCAGATACTTGTCCATGCTCTCTAATCTCAAATTTATTGTTTAAGATTAGTTTGTAATCATTGTTATAATCATCATTACCCAGGTGTTAGAGAGGGTTTGTTAATGTTTGGAAGTCAAATACGCCATATATCCTCATTGTATTTGCTGTCTACATGGGCATTCGACAAGATCATCATTTTCTGCATGATCAATAATAGATTTTTTGCTTAAATCGCAATTTGTTCATCTTACTTTCACACTTTTTGCAACAAGCTAACTCTATTTTTTTTTCTTTCCAGTTTAGTTATTATACTTGGTTTGGATATTCAACAACCTCACTCAAGCCATTTCTATCTGTTAGACTATTATATTGGATGGAAATTGTTAAAAAGACTAAAATACCCTCTGAACAAAATCAATTTACTTTTTTTGCCCCATTCTAAAGCACTTAGATGAGTAGCAGAGTGAAGGAGAAGAGGAAGAGAATAGAGACGAGAAAAAGGGCAAAACATGTCGGGAGGAATCACACCGGGGTCGTCTCACCGAAGAGAGGAAATCGTGGTGAAAGAATCATCCATATGGTTTTGCTGCTAAGCCGAACACTGGTACAAATGGATCCGTCAATTTGATGGTGTGTGAAAAAAAGTGATTGAAGCAAATATAAAAAATAGAATAATGAAATAACCAAAAATAAAGAAAACTATTTTGATATATGATCTGGTCAATGAAGAGTTCATTGAAGACTTCATTGAGATATCAATGTTGCGGAATTTAAATAAACAAAACAGGAAGGAGCGAAAACTGAACACAAGAGATACCTTTTGATAAATATGTAAAATCAACATATTGTTCGAGCCTCATGGCTAAAAATATTTCACTAGTAAAATCGGTTTAAGCTAATTATATTCGAATGACTAACGAAGTGGAATTTATGTAATAACTCTTTATGAAGTAGATATGACTTTGAATAATCCTAACACCTCAGACTACCTAGAATAAACTACCTAAACTGATGTACGCTCAATAGCTTTTAACAAAGGGTAGGAGGCGTTAACAGAAAACAGTGAAAGAAAGAATGAAGACTTCGATGTAGCTTCATTCAACAATGCATTCAAAACAGTCACGATAGTTTTCTACAATCTCTTCTCTCTCTTATCAATCTGTGTATAGTATATGCTCATCTTCATCTCTTAATCTTTACAGCATTGTGTCTAGGCCTGTCAATGGATCGGATTCGGATCGGATCAGTCATATCCATTATCCGATTTGTTAAGAAATTATCGGACTTGGATCGGATCGGATTATCTTTCGGATATTCAAAAGCTCGATCCATATCCTAAATTTTCGGATTCGGATCAAATTCGGATTTTATTCGGATTTTATTCACCCCTAATTAAAGTACTGAATAAAATTAATATTGATGTATTTTTTCTTAATCAAATGTTAAATAAAATTAAAAATTCATATTTTTAGCTTACACAAACATGAATAATAATGTTAGTAAGATCTTAGAGTTCGTCGAAAAATTTATATTTAGTAAAATTAGTAATAATTAATGACTAAAAACACATTATTAGTAACTTTTATATGTATAATATTAATATATTTTTTATATCGGATCGGATCGGGTTGTTGAACACCTTAATCCATATCCGATTTGTTAAGTATATGATCAAAATCATCTTCTAAATCCATATCCTAAAAATAACATCGGATTCGGATCGGATTCGGATCAAAATCCGATCCATTGACAGGCTTAATTGTGTCCTCTTATTTATACCTGCATCCTTAACCTAGAAATCTTGTAAAATAAGAAAACCACTTACCATAAAAAATTAGTAGGTTAGTGCAATAAATAAGAACTAAATCTTATCAAATATATAAAGTTACCAAATATGTAGGATTCCTTACCATAATAAATTAGGGCAGTCGTGTCTTATGGAACAAGACATAAACGGCACCTATGACTTTTGTTCCAAAAACACACAATCCTACTAGAATAAAGATTCATATAAAACCCTAAAAACCTAATTAAAGCATAATCTCCAAAAAAACCTTTTTAGAAAAGGTGTAACATTAATAATTAATCAAAGTAAATACCAAGAAAGACAAAAACAAATAATTAATTAAAATAAACCAATTAGAAAACATAATAACTCAATTAATTAAATATCCAACAGTGTGACATTCTACCATTCTTGGTAAGACTGGGACGAATTGGGGGGGGGGTAACAGTGTGAAACCAATTAGAGTTCGCTTCAGTGAAGGTGAGACTTATAAAATTTGGCCATTTGACCCGATGAGTAAATAAATATAGCCTTTGACTACTGGTTTATCAATAAACCAATTGGTTTACTGTTAAACCAGTGGTCAACTAGTGTGGTCGACTATCAGTTGTCGACTAGTGATTTCGGATGTTGAGACGTTCACTTTTACTGGTTTACTGATAAACCGGTCTAGTTTATCCGTGGTTTATTTAGTCGATCAGGCCATAGAAGAGTATTTTTTTTAACTGGGACTACAAATGCGTAAGTCATTTTTGACTTGACCATTTGTGTAAATACCCCGAAGGTGAAGACTGCCTTAGAAAACCACCAAATTGAATGTTCCCTCAAGGTTTCTTCCACCCAAATGTCTATCCTTCTGGACTAGTGTGTATCAATCTTGAACGACGACAGTTGCCATTACATTGAAGCATGATTGATTCAATTCTCTTAAAATTCTCGTATCAAAATTACCCGACTGCACATCAAGATCCTGGTGATAAAAACACAAATGGTAAAATGTGAACAAACCCAAATGTAAATCTTCAAGCAAATTTATTTTTGAACAAACTCAAATGGTTAAATCTTAAAAAAAAAAAAAGAAATTTTGGGTGAGATTGGTGGTGGCCTGGGGTTTGGGGTTTGGGGTTTGGCAAGTAAACCAAGTGGGTTTTGTTTTCTAATCTTTGTGTTTTCTTGTTGTTAAATGCATTTTGTTAATAATGTAGGTAATGATATTTTCGAGTTCTTACAAGTGTTTTAAAATTTTCATTTAAAATATTGGATGGATTGATGAACATGCGATATAATGCCAACTATAATGATTAAAGTCTAGTTTGGTGCAAGGTTTTTAAAACACAATATTTTCAAAACATAAATTTTTTTCTTATAAATATGTTTGAGAAACTATTTAAAAACGCTATTTTCATAAATAGAGTAGTTGTAAACGCAACATATTTTTAAAACACTACATTGAAACACTTTTAAAGAGAAAACACTGCGTTTTTTACCAATGTTTTGGTCAAAACGCTCCACCAAATAAGTACTAAACTGAAAAAAAAATAGTAAAAAAAACATGAATGTATGTTGACCAAATTACGATTTAAGCCTAGATTTTTTAGTCCTAACCCAATTTGATCTAATCAATTTGGAAGTATATTAATCAGGTGAAGAATTTTGACCCAAAATATTATACTACACCCTTCTCCATAGCGCTATCATTGATAGAGCCGTCAAAATGGGTCGGGACCCGTTGGGTTAACCCAAACCATTACTTAAAATAGTGGGTTGGGTTGGGAAATTGACAACTCAAAAAAATACGGGTCATATGGTTTGAACCTTGTTGAGAACGGGATGACTCGATTAACCAGGCAACTGGCCAGTGTTTGCGTGGTCGCCCAGTGTTTTGGTTAAGCGATTGCTCATTAAAAGAATCATTCGAGGCTGCTACTGGTTTTTGCACGGTCGCCCAGTGCTTGGGCTGAGCGACCGCTCAACCCCGTTTTTAGGGTTTTTTGCTGTTTGTCAGTTTTTAAAATCCTTTTAAGGGTTTTAGGGTTTCTATTGTATCCATATAAATAGTTGTATACCTAGAACGTTTGAAGGTAGAGTCTCTAATAAAATTTCGATAGTTCGTTGGCCCCAATCTCTCTCTCTTCTTTGTGATTAATCCTATATATACTATGTCAATTTGTTTGCTTGTCTTCCGTTGTGCACAACAGACCTATATGGGTTACATGTCGAAGTGGGTTGGGGCGGGTTTTTAACGGGCTGGCCCGTTTATAGAATATCTAATAAATTAATACTAAATTACTAATTCCCTCGATTAAAAATAAATGGTAGTCTGTCTCTGGCTCTGGGCCTCTGGTGGTGATTTACTTTCCCAAAACATTTACCTTTCCCAAACCAAATCCCAATCACAAGTCTCAAAATCCCGTTACCTTCGACTTCGAGTCTGCGAGACTACGACCATGGCGATTGGCGGTGACTCTTCTGCGAGATTGATGGCGCTTAAATCTCATCTTCTCCGGCAGTGGCTAGCCGACTAACTCACTCTCTCGCTCTCTTAAGTCGCTCGCGAACATCGATTATATGTCTCTCAAGTCTCAACCTCTCTCACGCTCCCTTTCGCTCTCTCTCTCTCACTCTCACAAATTTCCTCAAACTCTTTCTCTATTCTCAGCCTGACAGCGTCTCTAGTCTCTGTCTCTCCCGACATCGATCGTCTCATTTTTCGGTAAGTTCCTATTTCCCTTGGATTTTCTAATTTTCTCTGTATTTTGCTTCTATCTATTCTCATTCTTGGTTTGATTACGTTCATTTTTGATATTTTTGTAGTATATTCATGTTTGCTATGGATTTTGCTAAGGATTCGATTTTCTGATTTTATCTGTATTTTGCTATTATCTACTCTCATTCAAGTTTTATTTCATGACTATGGTCATTATGACATATTATTGGAGGCTATTTCGATTCTTGAAACGAAGTTGTGAGAAACCAGAAGCATAGAACCAAGTGTGTTGTTTGCGAGTATAGGATGGAGAAGATTTGTACAATTAGTGAGACCTTATTTGCTAATTTTTATTCTATTATCATTTCACATTTAATCCATGCATTAAAACGACGATAGTTGCAAGCATTAGGCTTGTTGCAATTTTTGTGTAGATTCCATTGTTGTCTTTTATAGGTTGTTCCAAATTCAACTAATAGATCCAAGTCACTAGTAATGCTTGCCGAGAAAAAATATAGTTCTTCTCTTGCGACTTTTGGTTATGCAATGGCTCCATAGTGTGCAAGAAAATTGTCAGAATTATAAATGTCTTAATTGCCATAGTGAATGAATTCTTTCAGATTAGTATTTTAAAAAAAATATACTCTCATTCTTGGTTTGATTACTTTCAGTTTTGATATTTTTGCAGTATATTCATGTTTGCTTTGGATTTTTGTGGGTTGACCCATCTGACACACAACCCATATTGAGTTGGGTTGGGTAGGTATTTTATTGACCCGTCACCTAAATGGATTGACCCGCCCCACACTGTTATATGACATGTTTTCTTGACTCGTGGGCTGACCCAACCCACTAATCCATTTTGACAGCTCTAATCATTGAAAGTGTACGTTGATGCATAAATATCTTTAGTAACTTCTCTTAAAAAAATGAGTTTTAAGTGTTATGAAATTACTAAATTTACATTTGTTAACTTCATGCCGAATCCCATTTATATATATACTAAGGTTCCGTTTGTTTTATGGAAAATAATTTCCAGAAAATGATTTTTGGAAAATGAAAAGATTTCATTTTCAGGTGTTTAGTAAATTTTTTTGAAAATATACAAGAAAATATTTTTGGGTGTTTGGCAAACGCATAGAAAATGTTACGGAAAATAATATATAAATAAATACAAAAAGTATATTCTGATATTAAATCACATATTAAATATAAAATAATGTTGAACTTTAAATAATTTTCTTTTAATAATCCTTTACTTATCATTAATGGTGTCAAATCAATAAGGTCCATCTTTTTTCAATCTCACAAATACAAATAAAAAATTAATAATTGATATGAAAAAATATTTTAAAAAATAAAATGGATAATATTTGAGACGTCCTTAGATAATATAATGGACACTAATTCTAGAACGTAGTGAGTACTTATTAAAATTATAATTTATAAATGATGTGCACAAACTCAATTTTTATTTCTAAACAATTTTTTTGTTGAGTGAAATATTGTGCGTGTATGTAAATATGTGTAATTGTGGAAGGGCGCAGAAGAGTACTCGAACATTCAGAAAATGACTTACGAAAAATGAATCCGTAAGTTATTTTCCTGAAAAAAGGCTTCATTTTCCGTTGACTCGAAAAAGCTTTTACGTTGACTACATTTTCATAAGGTTACCAAACACCGAAAAATGGGGAAAACTTTTTTCGGAAGTCATTTTCTGTAAAACAAACAGAGCCTAAGTGCGGTGATCAATTGGTAAGGGGTTATTCTAACTTAATTACGAGGCTCAGATTCAAGCCGTGAGCTGTGTAAGTCCAGATGGCAACAGTTAAGGCTAGAGGGGGGGGGTGAATAGCCTTTAAAAACTTTTGGGGATTGATTTGAAAATCATAAAATATTGGCAGCGGAAAACTTTATCTTGTCGATCAAGCGAAGAGTTGGTCGGTTAGGCGACACTTTAGAAGTTCCTTAGCCTGAAGTGAGATGGTCAGTTGGCTGACACAACAGTTTTCAAAAGAAATTTGTTTTGAAGTTTGATCACTGAATATAGAGAAGAAATTCGAATCACAATTTAGCTAAACAAGTAAGCAAACAAGTGTTGTTAGCTGGCTGACACTTAATCAGTTTAATAACTTCTTAAGTGTTAAGTCAGTTAGCAGGGATGTAAGAAATGGTGACAATTCGGTTGAAGTTGGAAGTGGTTCACGATATAAGCGCTACGCCCACTACCAAGTTGGTCGGACTTGGATTTTTGAAGTGCACTAATTTTATTAAAAATCTAATTGATCTCTAATGGATCGGTGTACAACAAAAGACCGGTGTTTGGGAGAATGATTGATAAACAATCAAACTCGTGAGACAAAGCCGGCGAGTTCGAAATAAATTGAAATGAGTACTCGTACTTAGTGTTTTGCCTAAACAATAACTAGAAAGAAATTTTCAATGGCAAGTATCTAGCTAAAGTTTTTCAAGACGAAGGCGAGAGTTTGTAAGTGGAAAGTTTCTTGACTTGAAAAATTCTTGATTCGTTGTCTTCACCAATGCTTCCAATGGGTATATATAGATAGTCTTTGCGAGCAACCCGTTAGGAACACATTTGAATTTTGAAAATGTGTTATGACAGATGCAAGATCACAAAGGATCTTGTGAGATATTATATGGCGGGGACATCTATCACAAACACAAAGTGGGAAAGAGTTAGTACTAGAGTATGTTTAAACAAATAAGGAAAGATAAACTCATTCTATAGCGGCGTATAGATCAGCTGAGAAAGTTGGCTGACAAAATAATATTCAGCTGACCAATTATAAGCTACTTGTCCTGGTGACAATCAAGTGAAATGTTTTTAAGCAAATCTCTTAAATTTTAAGATTCAACAATCTCCTCCTATTTGCTTAAAACCATTCACTTGAAAGCAAACCAAGAATTTTGAAGTTCTGCAAAAATTTTCGTTAGAACCACGATGTAATAGTGAAATCATAAAAGTAGTGCCCAAAGTAAGGTACAAGTAAAGCGAGAGTTTAATGAAGTTTGATCATAGTAAGAGAGAGAGAGATGAAATGTTCAATAAGGCGATGTGGATCCTGGATCCTTGATTGTTTTGGCTGCTTCAAGCGATGGACCAACTTGACTTCATTTTCTTGCTGACTTGACTTCTTGAATTTGTTCTCCTTGACCTGCTTGAGTTGCTTGTGTTTCGGCTTGTGTTTCATCGACTTACGCTTCTTTTCGGCTTCACCATGTTCTTGGCTTCATGTCGACGAGTCATTAGGCATTAGCTTTCCAAGAATCGGTTTTCGACCAAGCATCGGCTCTTGCTTTCTGCTTCTTCTCCTCCTGAATGGTTTGAAGCATAGCAGCTTCAGCATTGAAAGCACGATTTGACCATTCTTGTTGATAGAGCAAGAGAGTCCTCAGGATCATCCATATGAGCTTCACGAGGAGCACCGGCAATGGCGGCTTGCACCTCGGTGGTAATGATGTCTGGGTGAGGTTTGGGAGCGAGAAGCAACTTGTTGTTGAATGGTAGAAAGGCGATGTGTGTGTATGGCAGTGAGGGTGACTTCATATGCAAGTGATGAGCATAGAGAAGGTCGAGCTTAGGCAGAGACATGGAACCGAAGAGGTAGAGGTGGAGCAGTGGTTGAGTGAGGTGCATCGGAGAATAAGCGATGGGTGTGAATATCGGCATCCTCGAGGTCGGGGAAAAACATCCATGGGGTAGGTGGGATTTGGGCTTCGAGGCTCTCGGGTGCTCGTGAAGGGGTAGGCATGTCTTCTTGAGGAAAGACTATTTTAGTGCCAGTGATAGGATGGAGTAAAGCTTTGGAAATAATTTTGCGTTGTTGTCTAGCTTTCCTCTTGGCTAACTAAGAGGAGAGAGAGAAGAGATTAGATCCTCGGAGTGGATTTGGAGGAGTCGGAGAATGAATCCATGATGGTCCGTCGAGAGAGTTGTCGGGGAGAGAGAATCGGGATCATCTTTAGGAAAGGTTCGGGATCGTGTAGTTTTGAAGACAGAGGCTGAGATAGGGTGTGGGAGGTGTGAAGAGAGATCGCAGAATGAGCAGTGGAGAGGCTTGGTTTGGATGAGTAGGCATGTCAGTTGGGGAAGAAGAAGCATTGCAGTGTCGGTGAAGATATAAGAATGGCAAATGGCGGTGAAACCACAAAGAATCGAGGCGCAAGCCCGATGGGAAGAGGGGGAATAGTAGCAGACAAGGGAGGATGGATGTGTGACCGATGTAGTGGTGAGGGGACATGAGGCGATGGAGGAATGGCTAAAATTTGGAGCGAGAAGAGGGAGTGGGCACAGGTGGGGGGTTGAGGCATGGTGACGGGGATTGATCAAGAGTAGGAGTGCTTGGTGAGATGGAAGGCGGGGTGGGCGACATGGTTTGAGCAGTGAGGGTGACACTCTTGGAGTTGAGGGAAGAAGAACTGGAAGAGGCGAAGGTTGAAGAGTTGGGGCCGATATTGGTAAAGTGGGGAGAGCAGTTGTGGTTGGAATGGACGATGAGGCATCGGATGGAAGGATGGAAGAGATGGGTTGCGGGGTTGAAGTGGAAAGCTTGACAATTTTGCGGAGGGAGGAAAGCAGGTATGGTGGTGGCTGACACTACAAATGGAACAGCTGAAGGAGTGATGTGAGGAACAGTGGGTATTGATTCAGTAATTAAGGGGGCTGGCTGACTAGACATAGCATCAGGGAAGGCTGTGTCCATGGAAGCTCCTCCTGGCATGGAGGCCATCCGTCTGTGCAACTCAATGTAGGCTAGATTAGCAGTGTTCGGCATCTGAACATACTTATTGGCATTCTACGGATCTAGCTAACTTTTCGAGGCTCAGCAGAGGGTTGTTCCGTCTTGGTTAAGTTCATCATCCTCGAGGCGGTGCAGTGCATACGAGGAAAGGATCATTTGGAGGGAGAGGCTGGAAGATTGTGGACTTTCTTTGTAAATGGTCGGAGCCAAGTAAACAAGCTCATCTTGGACAAATCTATCATTTGAGAGATAGAATCTTGGAGGTCAAAATCGTAGTTTGCTACTAAGTCCTCTTGGCTAAGATTTGGAGTGGCAGGATACAAGACATAGGGTCTCCGTTTCAAATTGTGGTCTATGTATTTAACTGGGTTGACAGGGGGCTTGTCAGTTTTCTTCTCCTCATGAAAAGAGAGAGAAACTGAACAAAGTAAGGTAAGTGATCAATGGGAAAGACCCAGTTTGGAGGAATGGGAACAGGATTTGCCTGATAGTAGGAATGCCTAGGATGAAAGGTAGGATTCCTAATGGGAGGGAAAAACTTGATTGGAGCGGTGTTTGGTGATTTGGGATCGAAGGGGAGAGATGGGAGCGAGGATCATTGCGGTGGAAGTAGAGAAAGGGACAAAGGTACCTGGATTCAGCTCAGGATTCCTTCTAGGCCTCTTTGCGGCGATATCATTGCCGGTCGTCGATCTCCTCCTTCTTGGTTGTCTACATTGGTGACCATGTGACCAATTCTTAGTGACCACATTGACCCTTGGTGGGTGAACTTCGTGTTGGTGAACACTTGGTGAGCAACTTGACTTCTTGACCATCATCGGTGGTGACTAGATGACACTGACGATGGGGCTTGAGTCCTTGTTCGTCTTGGTCTTCTGCTAGACTGAGCTGGCTGAGGCTCCTGACCAAACCTGCTAGAAATACTAGCTCTCCTTATATCAGCAGCAACATATTTCTTGATCTTGACTGGTTCAAGATCACCAACATTGATGAATATGTGCTGAAGAGTGGGTATGGATCGAAGGAATTGGTTTATAATCAGGTGGTGAGTCAGTCGTGGGTTCCCAGCTTCCATGTTATCCTTATACTTGGCAATGTTTACCTTCACGCATTCTACGAATGGCTCCCCAATTCATTTCACGGTTTTCCACTATTCCTTCCATAAGGAACATTTGGGCCTCAAGTAATCTTGTCATGACCCAGACTTGATTATCGGGCACTTATCGAGCACGATGGCTAGGGCATAGTGAAGAGGGCAAGCGGTGCTTGTGCTGTCGTATGCAAGCTCCAGCTGGGACCTCACCTCTCATGGTAATCGGCCATTCTTTGGGTTTCATCGAGGAATGGTGTAGGTTGAGGAACCGTCGTCATAGAGACCGGGGAAAGCAGCGGCAATGGTCTCCGAGTCGAACACGACTGGAACACCTCTGATATTGCCTATGAGAGAAAAGGGATCAGCTGGGTTTTCCTCCATTCCCATAAAGAATTCCTCAGTCAGTTGACAGCTGTAGGTTCGAATGCTGAAAGATAGAAGGGGCATTAACCCATTTGCTGTGACAAGATGAATCAACTCGAGCCTAGAGGTTCTTCATTCAAAGAAACAACATCAAGAAGGCATCAATAGGCGTATTTAAAGCCATCTCTGAAACAAGAAAAGCACAAGTTAAGAACTTGTTAAAAAACAAAAGAAAGAAGAGGATTTGAGAGAAGTAGAGATGCAGAAAGAGTTTATAGAAAAATAGGGTAAGAAGATTTTCGATTAACCAAGTGCGTGGCGTTGTGTTCTCGGTGATACCACACTGTTCGAGTGTTTTTACATATCAATGGAGTTTCAGTAGATATACTTAGATTTTAGGGTTTTGAGGAAGAAGAAGAAGGATTTTAGAGAGAGAGAGAGAGGTAGTAGAAGACTTTTAGTGAGAGAGAAGGTAAGAGAAAAAATAAGACAGTGAGTGGGTTTATAAAGGGGATAAGATACGTACGGATGCTTATAGTGGGTTTTAAAAGCGAAGATATGTAGTGTAGTGATAAAGTACACAGAATTTTGGTTTTTGTGATAAAAATAGCAATTTATGACAGATAGTCATTATCACAATGATGAGCCGTTTTTGTGAAACCACGTCAATTCAACCGCCAGAGTTGGTGGGTTAGTGGAAAGGTCATTTTGTCTTTTCAAGAAAGTTTTACGAGTTCCAAGGAAAATAAATGGCGGGAAATAAATGAGGAATTTTTTAAATAAATTAGAGATTAAGTCTTAGCTGAGATACGATCAGCTTTGACTTAGGGTTTAGAACTACAGACGGTATTTGTTAATCACTACATTATATGTCGACTAGACAATTTGTCGGATTAATATGTATCAGCTGTGAGTGTTTGTCATCTGGTGACAAATTCAATCAAGGAATGGAGATAAGTATTGTCAGTAACGTTTGTCAGCTGAGAGGCTTTGTTGTACAGGAGCTTCATGTGTCAGCTACTGGCTGACAACTATTTCCTTGAGCTACTGGCTGACCATTTGCATGCTGAAATAAATTGTCAGCTTGAAGCACAAAAACTGAAGTATACCCTGCATAAGTTAGTCAAGCCAAATATATCGTTCTATGATATTACAAGCATTCCTAATTCTCCTCTTAAAAACTCAAATCTGTCAGCTTTCAGGGCTTTTGTAAAAATGTCAGCTAATTGGAATTCAGTAGGAACATATTCTAACTGAACATTTCCTTTTTCAACATGATCTTTCAAAAATGATATCGATGTCTATGTGCTTGGTTTTAGAATGCATGACGAGTTTTAGAGGCTGAAATGGCGAAGTATTATCACAATAAATAGGACAAGTTCCATGGGCATTTCATAATCCGATGCTTCTTTGTTTCATCAAAGAATCGAGAAGCGGCGGCTTCAGCGGCAATATATTCGAACTTGGTTGTTGAAGTTGAAGCGAAGCTTGCTTCTTACATGCCCATGAAACCGTCTGTTTCAAGGAGCCGACATGTTCAGGTGCTCTTTCTATTAACTGCGAGGCTGCAAGGTCGACATCTGAATATCCTGTTAAATTAAATGAAGAGTCTCTGGGATACCAAATGCCAAACTTTTCAGTATCAATCAAATATCTAATGATTCTTTTGGCTGCAATCATATGAGATTCCTTAGGATTAGCTTGAAAACGAGCACATATACATACAGCAAACATGATATCAGGTCTACTAGCTGTTAAATAAAGAAGAGATCCAACTATACCTACGTACTCGGTTGTGATGCGACTTACCCTTTTCATCAGTGACTAAATGACATTCAACTCCCATTGGAGTGTTTGCTGAATTTGCTTCTTGAAGATTGTATTTCTTGATCAGTTCTCTAGTGTATTTTGATTGATGAATGAAAATTCCTTCCTCAGTTTGCTTGATTTGCAAACCTAAAAGTATGTCGAGTTCTCCCATCATACTCATCTCAAACTTTCCTTTCATGAGATGCTCAAATCTTTTGCACAAAATTTCATTAGAAGATCCGAAAATAATATCATCAACATAGATTTGGACTAGTAAAATATTACCTTTGTGCTTCAAAGAGAAAAGAGTAGTGTCAATTTTACCTCTTTGAAATCCTTTCTCCATAAGGAATTTGGATAGAGTTTCGTACCATGCTCTTGGTGCTTGCTTAAGACCATAAAGAGCTTTTCTTAATTTGTATCGTGGTCCTTCTTTTTGAGGTCAATGAAACCAGGAGGTTGTTCAACAAATACTTGTTCTTGAAGGTCTCCATTTAAGAATGCACTTTTCACATCCATTTGGTATACCTTGAAGTCCTTGAAAGTTGCATAGGCAAGAAATAATCTGATGGCTTCAAGTCTTGCTACAGGAGCAAAAGTTTGGTCATAGTCAATGCCCTCCTCCTGTCTATATCCTTGGGCTACCAACCTTGCTTTATTCCTTGTAACATTTCCTTCTTCATCCAACTTGTTTCTGAACACCCATTTTGTTCCAATGACTTGTTGATCTGTGGGTCTAGGCACAAGTTCCCAAACCTTACATCTTTCAAGCGATTCGGACTCTTCTTGCATGGCCTCGATCCAGGGGATCTTCGAGGCTTCATCAATCTTTTTGGGTTCAATGGAAGAGACAAAAGCATGAGAATCAAGAGTTTCATTTACGAAGCTACTTCGGTTCTTAGACCCCGGCAAAGGGTCTCAATGATATTTGAAGCTGGATGATGTCTAGCTTCCCTAATTTCCCTAGGAAGATCGGCAAGAGGCTCGGTTGTAAAGGTAGAAAGGGTGTGTGTCGAGTTAGTGAATGGCTTCGAGGACTAAGTGTGTCGGTGACGATCTATTGTAATAGGATGAGGATTGTCGGTTTGAAGAGTGTCTGTCGTTTAGGTTCATTTTTGAAGGTTTAGAGTTTACGTAGTAGGAGTTGAAGATGGAGGATTATTTTGAATTGAACATGCTTGTTTCTGTCTCAAATATTTCAAAATTGTTAGTAACATCGGGGAGTTTCAAAATACCCAATTAAACTTGATTCATCAAAATTAACATGCATAGATTCAACAATTACTTGAGTTTTCTATTATAAACTCTATAGGCTTTACTATGCTTGGCATACCCAACAAAAATACCTTCATCAGCTTTTTCATCAAATTTACCTCTGTAGTCTCCACCATTGTAATGAATGAAGCATTTGCACCCAAAGATTTTAAAGAAAGCAATATTAGGTGTTCTACCTCTCCATATTTCATAAGAGTCTTACCATGAAATTTGTTTATAAGAGATCTATTTTGAGTAAAACACGCTGTATTAACAGCTTCGCTTAAAGTATTTTGGCAATTTGCTTCAAAACATTG
>CM028381.1:9036143-9120672 GCA_013146195.2 Codonopsis lanceolata | reverse complement strand
AGAGACTCTGATCCTGATGCTGCTCCTCTCCGTCCTCGCAAGCGTAAGTCAAAACGCTCTGAGCCTTCTGAACCTTTCATTCCATTTATCCCACCTTCATCTCCCATATCTTCTTCCTCCCTCCACTCTCACTTCTTCAACAGCCTGCTCTGCTGGGGAGGAGCCTGGCCGCCACTCATTCTTCCCTGCTCCCTCTTCAACCCCTGCTGTTGTTGAGGAGGAGCACTCTTCCCTGCTCCCAAGCCAAAGAAACGCAGACTCAGAAAGTCCTGTGGCTCTATCACCCTCTCCACCACAAGACTCTTCCTTCTCCTCCCCATTCACCCCGAACCCATCTCCACCATTCTTCTTCCAGACACCTCCTTAGCCATTATACCCGCTGTTTCAAACTCGTCTCCATCTACCTCATCTCCTTCCTTCTCTATGCCCCGACCACTCTCTCCTCTGCCCCTCACATCTCTACTCTTCTTTACCAAACCGTATTTCTACCCGAAATCTTCCCCCTATCTCTCAATATCTTACCCCCATCTCCATCTCTTCCGATCTCTACCAAATTCTCTTTCCCTCCATCTCCTCCGCCACTCACTCTTTCTCTTTGACTTCTCTCCTCCATATCGACCTTCTCTATCCTTCTCCTTCCCTCCTAACTTCATTCTTCTACCCGACTATCCCTTCCCTTCTTACCCTTAGAAGATCCTCTTCCTCCTCTCTTTCACTTCTCACTGCCGCCAGCCTTAGCCACCGACATCGAGGCTGATTCCAAACCCTCTCTCCTCCACCTTCTACCTCGCTAATCACCCCGCTTCATCTTCCTCTTCTCCAAACCCCCGCCCACAACCTTCCACCACCATATCTCCATTAACCTTAACCCTTCTACCTATCACCGCTTACCGATCCCGCCATTCTGAGCTTCTTCGAGCAAACAATCCACTCAGCCTAGCTCGCCAACAGACGCTTTCTATGGCAGCAGATTGATGTGCTCAACTACGGCCTCAATGCTACTCATGCCACTATCTTTGACATGTGGAAGATTGTTGATCAACTAAGTGAACCATTAATCGCCAGCCTTCACAACTCACAAGTTCCTAGTTCAAGATCAACAAGTTCTGCCTGACGGATGTCGCACTCTCAACAAATCTCGTGGCCCTGCTTCAATGAGCTCAAAATGTGGATGGCTAGTGGCGATTCTTAGCCGAAGGAGGTTGCCGATTTCACCAATCTTCGCCTGTCGAAGAAGCCGATGCTCGGCTGGCCGAACAACAGTAGGTTGGTGCCATCAGGAGGAGAGAGCTACTCACTTCTTGAATCAAGCCCCGATTGAGGAACGTAACCGACTTCGAGAACGCTCCGAATGACGAATCCGAACCTGGGTTGAGACTACTTAACGAAGACGCACTCAAATTTCAACCTATTTTGATTACGTTGGTATTTTGCTCAGATTGCTTGATAAACCATGTCGTTTTGCTAAAAACTTCTACTGCTTAAACAAATTGTTTAATCACGTATGTCTCAAGTTTCTTTCAAAGTTTAAATTGCTTCTTTCTCGATATATTCTTCAATTTAAACTTCGCTTAAATCTTTATATCCCTGCATGCATACTTATAGATTTAAACCTTGTCGTCTTAAGTATTGGGTCTAGTTATCTCTATTAAGACTCGCTCCGAGAGGTATGTCCGCTCTTAATAAAATTTTCCTTAAGACATACTATTATCTCAAGCATAATTCAAAGTCTCCAGAAGTTGAGATGATGACATCAACCAAATAGAGGAGATTGTTGATTCCTATGATTAGATTTGGTTGAGTCATCTTCTCGATTCTATTATTACAAGAGGCTAAAAGGTTCATGCATCGATTAGTGTGGCAACTGCCTTAGAATCACTTTGTTTAGAATAGTTTCTAAGTGTTAGTTCTAGGCGCCTAACAGCTCTACAAGAAATGGTGAAGGACAGCTCAGACTTTGAAGTCCGCTCTCAAAAGCGGAAAATCAAAATTGGCCAAAATCAAGAAACAATGACACGTGTACACCTATTTAGATATTTTTGAAAATATCTAGTCATTATGTCTTCACCAGATTATTTTTCAAGAAGTCAACTCGCATGATGACAACCGTCTGCATCAATCCTCAAATCAAGATCGAAGACATTACCGGCTTGGCTAAGAAGACTTTCCAAGCCGCAAAGCTCAAGACTCAAACATTACTGCTTAGTAATGTCTTCTCCGCACACCGCATCTCTCGATGACTGTGGTCGTTTTTCACCCAAAGCGCCGAATTGCATTCAATGCAAAGGAACGTTGACTGATTTATCTCTCGATTTTAAACCAACGGTCAAAAGGTCTCTTCCTCGGTATATATTCAAGTTTTGAAGATCTGAAGATACAACGCTTGCGCATTAACTCTCAAACTTCATCTTCAACACTCAAGCATTCAAGAGATCAAAGGACAAGGGCTAACACTTTACCAAACTTTCTGAAGCTGCAGATCTGCCATCTTAAATTCTTTCTCAGCTTCACTCTGTTTGTCTTTAAACTGTTCTTTAATTCTGCACGTGTGGAGAACAATTATTTATTGATTGTCTCTCTCACCTTTATACACTTGGTTAAAAACTAATTTTGTACACGATCCATTAGAGATCTAAATCATAAACCTAGTGGATAAACAAGTGCACTTTTAAAATCCAAAGCTAACCACTTTGGTAGTGGATGTAGTACTATTCACAGAACGAACCACTTCAAATTCCTGCGCTTCAAACTCTTTCTTATCTCTAACTTTAATCGCAGGCTTAATCGTTCAGATTCTCGCGCCTTAACAAAGACTCTTGATAATTTCGAATCTGATGAGCTCCCGCCTAAGCACTTTATTCAAACCTTTCATAAATCCTTAAGAAAGTATTTATAAAAGAAAAGTTTTACAAAAACATATCTAGGCTATTCAACCCCCCCTTCTAGCCTAGATTGAGCCTATTTTGGGACCAACAAAGGGCTTGCTGAAGGAAATCCCATTCCATCCGGTTATAAGCCTTAGACATATCCAATTTAAAAACCACATTGCCACCACAACATTTAAGGCTAATCCTATGAATCATTTCTTGAGCTAAAGCAATATTCTATTGGATACTCCTGCCTTTGACAAACCTCGATTGCTCCTACGAGATGATATCCGGAAGAACCAAAGCAAGCCAAGAAGCAAGTATTTTTGAAATAATTTTGCACGAAAAATTACAAAGACTGATAGGGCGAAGATCAGATAAACTAGCACGATTAGCCACCTTAGGAATAAGAATTAATGAAGTAGCTGCCATACCGTTAGACATCCCAGAACCAGAAAAGAACTCCTGCATCACATTAATAACGTCCACTTTGATGATGTCCTAACAACCCATGAAAAAGTAACCCGTAAAGCCAAACGGACCCGGAGCACCGTTAGGGTTGAGATCTTTAATTGCTTGCCAAATTTCCGACTCCAAAGGGGTTTGCATTAAAAGCTCATAATTCAGAGAAGTTACTGAAACCGGAATATCAGTGAACAAAGAGTTGTCAAAAGAGTGCGGACAGGAAGAGAAAAGCTCAAAAAAGTGACTAACTGCTAACTCTCCAACCTTGGCCGGCTCATCACACCAACTACCATCATCCAACTTAATCTTAATTGTATTAGCCTGAATATGGTCTCAAAGACTAGCATGAAAATAGGACGTGTTACGATCACCATCATGTAGCCAAAGTTAACAAGACTTTTGTTGAAGAAGCTTCGTGTCCTAAGATATCAACTGATCAATCTCCTTCTTGGCCAAATTTAATCTATTAGCAATACCCGAATCCCAAAGTTGACAAGACTTTTACCTTGCACTTGTTGATGTGTGCAAAAATACAACTCGGGCAAAAATACCCGGCCATATCAAGTAATAAAGTGTACATAAGTACGAGTTATCGATCCCATAGAGAATGTACGTAATTCTCACTCCAACTAAGTACCAAAATTGAGCTAACTAATTATATTTGAGCGAGAAAAAAATTAAATTAAAAACTAAAAATATAAACAACCTAAGAAAGCAATTAAATCTAAACTAACGTGCGAGTGGTTTGGCAACAAAAAATCAAGATTGAAAAGATAAGAGTGCAATATTTATAGTCTAGCCGGTGACTAAGTCGGGCGTACTATTTTATTCACTACGGGCTTTCACTACGTATAGCAAATATAGCTATCACTCAACCTTGCTACGACCTTATATCATCGCAACACATAACATAGGGAGAAAATAACTATATGTCTAAACAAGCCCCTAATGATTATTTACGCACAATCTCCTTTCGGTCTCACACCACACAAACGATTATTATGATTTTCGGAATAATAAGAAGGGTTTTGCTTTGTATCCTATCATTCTAGGGTTCATTTAATGATTTGCTACGCCATCAAAAGCATTAAGAACACACAATAATAACCAAACACATGGGTCTTCGCAAAAAGATATTCTTTTTATTTTTCTAAAAATCATGTCGGTAGCCGAGACACACAAAATTGATTAATTACAGACTCTCGCATCTTATAGTCAAAAAATTTTCTCCAACCTCGCGAATGACTAAGGTGGTTCGATCACGTATCAAACCATGTCTCACAATGGCTATCGGTGAGTGTCACAAAAACACCAACTATTAAATTGATCATTGGTCTGAAATATAAAGATAGCTCTCGCGGATCCTAAATATTTCTAAAATCATTTAATTAATGGTCAATTAATTAAATGTATTAAACCTACAAAATAATAACAAAACATGAATGTGTACTAAATAAAAAGAGAGATTAAATTTAAATCTTACATTGGACATAAAAATTAATTGCATTCCATAAACAAACTAAGCACAAACCAATTCAACAATTACAAGATTAATCAACCCAAGAAAATACAATAAATATCTCAAAAGATAGGTTGGAAGAATTAAACTGAAGAATCATGAATCTGAGGTTGAAATCTTTTGTAGATGCATCCTTAACTCTTGATTTGAAGTTCCAAACCTTCAAAGGTGATCAATCTTCAAAAAATTGGTGAGAAAATGGGGTTGGTGCCCCATTTTGGTAACAATGTCCCGAAAATGGGGACTTGGTTTCGAAATGGAGGTTGTTAGGAGATATTAAAATTAGGACAGTAAGAGGCAGGGGCAATATGGGCAGAACAAAGGAGGTTTGGGGGATAAATTGGAAGGGAATATGGAGATGGGGCATGGCTGGGAGGCGGGTTGCCTAGGCAGAGGCACGCAGGTCAACCGGATGGAAATGAGTTGGTGGATGTGAGGGGAAATGGGCTGGAAGAAGAGGGGATGGAGCAGGCATGAGCGGGTTTAGGCTGGAGCTCCAATTGGCTGCTCGCGGGCCGTGCTTGGATGAGGACAGTTGGGCAGGTGGTGACGTGGCAGATGGAGAAGTCGACAACGAATAAAAAGAGAATCCAACAATTTTTTCGGTCTCCCCTTCTATTTCTGGATGAGCGCCGAGGGTCCTTGAGCAGCCATGCTTGGCGATTTGGTCTTCTGTTAGCTCCGTTAGCCCTCGTTAAGCCTGATTTTGTTGAATCTTGCCTTCAAATAAAATTTGCTTAAAAACATTCCACTTGTTGTCAGCCAAGAACTTTTAAGTTATTTCATTTTGGTCAGCTTGTGATTTAAATTCTTTGTCAGCTATTTGTTTCAGCTGATCATAATGTTTTAGTGTCAGCTTGTTTACCTCATTTACTTGAACATTTCCTTGTACTGACACTTTCTCATTTTGTGTTTTTGGTAGATATTCTGAAAGATAATCTTTCCAACAGGATCTTTGTGATCTTGTGAAGATACATATACATTGCCAAACACATTTTGAAATTCAAATGTGTTCCTAACGAGTTACTTTTCAAGAACTCCTATAAATACCCACAGGAAGCACTTAAAAAAAACAAAAACATATAAGTCCGAAGCATTCTAATCTCAAAGAAATTTTCTCTGTACCTTAGTCTTTTTGAAAAACTTTAGCTAGATACTCTTCTTTGAACATTTCCTTCTAGTTATTGTTTAGACAAACACTGAGTGATTCATTTTACACCTTTTAGAAATCAGTCAGTTTGTCTCACGAGTTTGATTGTTATTCAATCATTCTCCCTAAACACTGGTCTTTTGTTGTACACTGATCCATTAGAGATCAATTAGGTTTTTAATAAAATTAGTGCACTTCAAAAATCCAAGTCTGACCAACTTGGTAGTGGACGTAGCAGTTTTACTGTGAACTACTTCAATTCTCTTGTCATTTATTTCATCTGCTCTTACAAACTGATCTAACACTTAAGAAGTCACAATCTACTTAAGTGTCAGCCAGTTACTTACATTAATTGTTTAATTATCTGTTTTGATAAATTGTTCTTCTGTTCTTTTTTCTTATATCTAGTGATCTACCTTCAAAAGTTATCTCTTAAAAACAATTGTGTCAACCAGCTGACCAATATTTATCAGCTTAAGCTTTTTTAAAAACATCAGTCAATTGACCAATATCAGCTGACTGACAAAATCAAATTTCCGTTTCCAACTTTCAGAAGCTTTACAAATCAACCCTCAAAGTTTTTAAAAGGCTATTCACCCCCCCCTTTAACCTTGTCAGTTGCTAACTGGACTTACAGATTTGCCTTGGAATACTTAACGGACTTTGACCGAATAATTTGTAATTCAACTTTGTACCCCGTAATTGCCTCGAACTTCATGCTAAACACCATGAATGCTCAATTAAACCTTGGAAACCTACATTAAAGCACAAATAATAATATTTTCAAGACATAATTAACTTAAAAAGAACACAAAATAAAAGGAAAATTCAAGAGAAAATTAGTTGAAATCTTGGGCTCATCACTTGTCCACTTGTGTTGTAATATGTTAGTTGTCGTTAAGTATTTTTATAATTACGACCAACTCAAAAACTACTTATATATCCCTTAACTATTGGATTTTTCAAACATGAGCTATTTGGGTAGAACAGATGAGGGAGTATTTATTATTTTTTGAAAATTAAACTTTTAAAGTGAAATATTTCAAAATAAATTAGTAACTCTTTATCTAAAACGAAAGGAGTAAAAACATTTTTCTAAAAAGAAAAGTTTTAAAATCATATATATTTTTTAAAGTGCAAAAAGATAACAAGATCATTTGTACACAACTTATTAACTTGTGAATTTTTATAGTGAACCGCCCAACTTGTCATGGTTATGTGTTGCCTGCCTTTCTTCCACACTGAGTTGTAACGGCTGGGTTAACCTCCGTTAGGTCAACTCCACTTACCAAGTGTCTGGGCTAACTTGGAGAAATTCAAACCGGTCCACAGGATAATTTTTGACATCTTTATATGTTTATATATTTTTTTGTAATCGAAAAAAGATACGTTATGCATCATGATTCGTGACATAAAATATCATGTATCGAGATGCAAAAAATAAGTCACATTCATGAATCGCGATGTACAATTAATGTATCTTGATGCATGATTTTGTGCATCGCGATACATGAAGTGCATTTTTCAACAACAAAAAATATAGAGTATAAAGCGATTGAAAACTAAAAGTGGATTGACTCGCAATTTTTCTATTTAAATTCATAATTTTATAATTTTGGTGCATTTAACCTCATAATTTAGTACTTGTTTGGTGGAGCGTTTTGGTCAAAACGCAGGTAAAAAACACAGCGTTTTCTCTTTAAAAGTATTTCAATGCAGCGTTTTAAAACGCTACAATTTGTAGCGTTTTAAAAATATGCTACGTTTACAACTACTTTGTTTATGAAAATAGCGTTTTGAAATAATTTTCCAAACGTGTTTACAAAATAAACTTTTGAAAAGCTTTTTTAGTCACTTTATTTTAGAGTGACAAATTATCTTTAATTTGAGTCTTCAAAAGTAGAGCTGCCGAAC
This sequence comes from Codonopsis lanceolata, assembly GCA_013146195.2. NCBI lineage: Eukaryota > Viridiplantae > Streptophyta > Magnoliopsida > Asterales > Campanulaceae > Codonopsis > Codonopsis lanceolata. The sequence goes on along the minus strand of CM028381.1, from coordinate 9,112,757 downwards.
CTAGCCGTACTTTAAAATCTTGAGACCAAATTGTTAATAAATACTCTATTCGTTTTGGGTAAAAAAATTCATTATTTATTTTGAGATATTTTACTTATAGAGTTCAGTTCCAAAAATTTAGGCATAAACATGACATTGTATTAATGATGAATTACTCCCCCCGTTTTCAAATTATCGTCCACCTTCCTTTTTTCGTCCGTTCTTAAATAATTATCCATTTTCAAAACTTTTCTTTTTAAGAAAACATTATTACCACTTTACATTTATTTTTCTACCTACTTTAATTATGGCCACATCCTCAAGGGCATTAAAGTAAACTACACATTTTACCAATATTTATAATACAATCAATTACTTTTTCTTAAACGGTGTGCCAGGTCAAAATAGAAAAAATTTTAAAAACGAAAGAAGTACTAAATATGTCATTTTCTTAAAAAAGTTTGACTTTTAAATGAGGACTCTTTGTCCGGAATGGTGAGAGTGTTTTTTTTTTGAATTAATTATTACTAGATTTATAAGAAGCTATATATATTGTGTATAATAAAGTTTAACTAACATTTTATTATAAATATTTGTTAAAATTTGTATATTCACGATCATGTATGGACACTTCTTAAGAGACGGATAGAGTACTAAGTAAAATTTATGTAACGTTTGAATTAAAACAAACACACACACACACAACCTAACTAAAAATGGTAGATATCAAAACACTTAACAATAACAACTCTAAATTGAGTAAGTTTTCGAGTCTCTCACTACTCAATTCACTAACACATGTTGGTTGGCTCAAATAGATTCGTTTTACAAAATATACATTGCGTCTTTCCTAAGTTTTTGCTCTCTAAATTTATCTTGAACCTTCTTTTTAAACTCATATCTAATTGAGAGATTGAGAGAGAGAGAGAGAGAGAGAGAGAGAGAGACTAATACAAAATTTCTTCTTTAATTTTTATCAAGGATTTTGTAGAGATATTATCTATTAACTATTATTAAAACAAACGTCACATGACGACTTTATGTGAAATGGTAAAAGCTTTAAAAGATTTTATGTTGCCACGTGTCACCTTTACCTTTGAAATGGTAAAAAAATTCTTTTTCCAAAATCGATTAATTTAAGATAAAAATCCTATAACTATATACAATGTTCTAAAAATCGACTTAGGCGGGAGCCTAAGCGCTAGGCGCCACCTCAATGCATATAAATTTGGCAAATCGGCGAAAAAAATCGACTAGGCGCTCTAGTCGGTCAACTGCTGATTTTTCCTATTTTTTAGTTTTTTTAAATTTTGGCCGTAAATAATGTCATTTTGGGTTTTTAAACTAATAATAACAATAAATATCAGTTTCAAATTATTAAATTATTTTTGTAAATTTGTAATTGTCAACGGATCTATGTGTAATTGAATTGTTGACTATTTTTATAATATCTTGAACTTTAGATGATATTAAATTTCTAGTTTTACTTTTAAAATTTAACATCTTAATGTAATTATTAATTTTAAATTATTAGGTGATATTTAGTATTAGTATATTTTAAAAAAATTATGTTTAATAATTAGATTATAATAAAAAATATATTAAAAATCGGATCTTATGTCATATTTCTAGGCCCCGCCTATATCCCGCCTAGGTGCTCTAGGCACTAGGCACTGGTGTGGCGTCTAGCGCCCGCTAACGATTTTTATAACCTTGACTATATATATAAGATGAAAACCTTAAACTAATTTGATAAGATAAAATAGATTTATGAGATTTTATCACATTTAATTTAAACGTGTTTCACTTAATTAGAACTCCAAATTTTCATAAGTTTTTTTAGGGATATAATTTATCACATTTAATTTAGACGTGTTTCAATTTATTAGAACTCCTCAATTCTCATGGTACACCGAATCCGGTTAGTTTAAGATATACTAGTTTTTTAACTCGTGCGTTAAACACACGTCATTCTTTTTTTCATCTAAATCGTACATAAACAAAATAAAGAGGATAAAAAAAATCTTAAAGGATAAAATAAGAAGAATCGAGTTATTAACAAATACACATCAGTATATCACTAATCATTATAGATTCTAAAAAAATTCCTTATACACAACATTTGTTGTTTTATTAGTTGGATTTTCATCTTTACCGCATATCAATATCTTCAAATCAAAACAATTTGTTCTATAGAAACTACGACATATAGTTGCACATGGCTAAATATTGGTTTCTTTAAAAAAGAGACCTATGTGCAATTATTGACTTTGACACTTGTTAATTGTCATTGAATATGATACCAACAATGAAAATTGTCTTCTCTGGAACTTGAAAGCCAGTCTTACTTTAGATGGAGTTTGTTTGTTTTTTTTTAAAGTTTTTTTAAAAAGTTTTCTTTTGTAGACCTTTTCCTAAGGGGACATGTAGTGATCGACCTTGAGACCTCACATTTTGTATAGCCCCAACTCTATCATTGGGTCACCCCTTAGGGTCTACATCAGATAGAGTTAATGACAATCATGAGATAAAAACTTTTTCTACAACATTGTTTCCTTTCAAATTTTTTGTTTCAACAATGTGATCCTCAATATTTATGATGATTAGTCTTGTTCCACTACACAACCCTGCAACATGGTCAATGTTTCTTAATAGCATTACTGAAACACCAATTTTATTTTTTAAGTGTTAATCTATGGCCTGACATTCTCAAACACTTTATACTATTCAAAAACTCTATAGAATGAATGTCTTCGAACAAACTTGAGTTTTTTCCGCCATATAAATAGAACTAAATTCAAATAAGTTCTTCATTTAGAATGATTACTTTTATTAAATTATATTTGTATTTTACGAATAAATGAATTTTTGATAAGAAAATAAGCTAAAATCAAAATAACGAAATTATTTTTACCGTTAACTATTATTTTGTTCCGTAAATTAATTATTTTGATTTTACTAACATCCATTATATTTTTTGTTTTATTGACTTCGTAACTGTTATTTTTGTTTTATTTTTAAGAATTAGTTTTACGGAAAAATTTTGTTCCGTAAATTATTTTTATTATTTTATTAATCTCAATTTAAATTGTTTTTGTTTTATTGACTATGTATTATTATTTTTGTTCCATCAAGTATTTTTATTTTACTAACGTATTTTTGTTTTACATAACTATTTTTAAGAATTTGCTTTAAGCATTTGTTCTATAATTTTTTTTTTATAATTTTACTAACCTCAGTTTAAATTATTTTGTTTTATTTGACTATGTAACTATTATTTTTGTTCCATCAAATAATTTTATTTTAGTAATGTATTTTTGTTTTACATAACTATAATTAAGAATTTGTTTTAAAACTTTTGTTCCGTATTTTTATTTTATTTTAGTAACCTTAGTTTAAATTGTTTTTGTTTTATTGACTCTGTAACTATTATTTTTGTTCCATCAAATATGTTTCATTTTATTCTTATATGGAAAGTTTCTTATTCTCTTGCTAGATTTTCCTACCCATAGGTGTATTAATGTTACTCTTTTTCATGACCTCCTCTTAGAGATGGACAATTTTCGCCCATGCTCATTTGTCCGCCAGACCGCCCACTAAAAAATGGGTATAAGCACACTTAAAAATTAACATGGGTACAAATGAGGCATGCCCATTTGAGACCGTGAAATAATATGGGCTAAATGGGCACCCACGCTGAACACAACACGCTAAACTTAGATGGAACATCGGTTCCTTACGTCATAGGCTCTGATTGTTACGTTGTTGGCTTCGATTATTGCGTCGTATGTTTCGACTGTTGCATCATTGGCTCAGTTTGTTACATTGTTGGCTCTGATTGTTGTGTCGTTGGCTCCAATCATTGCGTTGGTTGGATTTGGGGGAGAATCCAAAGGAAAAAGGAAGACTCCGATTTTTGATAATCGCATCCCTTTCTGGTTAGTGCTGCTCGACTAAGGTTTCTCCAACATTGTTTTCTTCTTCATCATTGTCAATTTCTTCCTCGTCTTCATGAAATCAGCATCACTTGTATCATAATTAATGTATCAAATCAATTTAATGATTTTGGAACTATGCATGTGTTCTCATGTTGATGGTCTAGCAGAAGTAGAAGTTTGTTTGGTTGCTCCTGATACATGGTGATGGGTCTGGTTTTCTAAATTGTAATATTAGCTTTTCTCTTTGATCTTGCCAAGAAAGGAAGATATCAAAAAAAGGAAGATATCACTTTAAATGGATAAACGATGCACCATGTTACACAATATTTGATTGATTTTAATTGGGATGCCTTATTTTTGTATTGTGATTCCCAAATTGGGCAGAAGCTTTTTCCATTACGATGCCCTAAAATTTTGAACAATGCCCAAAAATTTCTTGTGATGCCCAAATTTGGACACTTGCTTTTGCATTACGACGCTCAAAATTTTAAGCGATGCCCAATTTTTTTCTTTGCAATGCCCAAATTTGGTCAATGGTTTTGTCCACACGCATTTTATTCATTAAGAGTATCTTCGTCATTTTTCTCCAAAAATCTACTTTAGCGATTTAAAACAATTATATGAGATTTTTCTAGTTATCATTCAATCAGATGTGACCAGCCTGAATTTTTCCCAAAAATAGTTGAAAAAATGGTGGGCCGGACCCCTTTTTCAAATTTTATTCGCTAAAGTACTCTATTTGTATTTTCAACCGCAAAAGTCACTTTTGGACGGGAAAAGACTACATTGCCCTTAATGAGCACGTGATGCGTGTGACAGATGACTAACCTCTAAATCATGGTTCATAGTTGTATATACCGCGATGCAAAACCTATATTTCAAATTTAATTTGTACCGCTATATATAATAATGTTGCACATCGATATAAATTCTTGTTTACTTACATTTCTCTATTCAAATACTGATGTAATTACTATTTTTGTATCGCGGTGTATAGTTTTTATATATCGCGGTGCAAAACCTATATATAAAAATTATGAACCGCGATATATAAAAAGTTGTACCGCGATACAAATATCTATTTACTTCAATTTTTCTATTAAAACTTAAATAATGTAAAAACTAATAAATATTAATTGCTATGAATACTGGTTAACAACATATGTGCATCGCGATATATCTTTCAAAATCTTTGAATCGCGGTGCAAAAATATGTAAAATTAATTGATGAAGGAAACTTTGCACTGCGATAAATAAATTTGCACTTTATAAACTTTGCACCGCGACTTATAAACTCGCTGTAAAAAATATTTAAAAATTAATCTTTGAATAGCGGTACAAAAAAACTGAAATTTGAACTTTTCTTCATGGAATTGTATGTTGTGACTGCCGTAAACTTTGCACCGCGATATAAACTTGCACTTTATAAACTTTGTACCGCAATATATAAACTTGACGTAACGTGCCTATTACTCATTCAGAGTATGTAGTCTTTTCGCGTCCAAAATGACTTTTTCTGGTTTAAAAAAAATGTACTTTAACGATTAAAATCTTAAAAAATGGATCGGTCCGAATTTTGCTCAAAATATTTGGGAAAATATGTCCGCCATCAATGTCACCCTACAATTACACCCAACCGGCCCAAATTAACATCCAACTACAGCAACAGCATTGATATTGGACTTTGTCACTAGGCCCAACTAACGCAAGGTTCCAGCCTCATAATTAAGTCCAACTACGCGGCTTAAATTAGAAACCTCCACGTCGTAACAAGACTAACCAACATACGTTTTGTCGTCAGTTCATAACAACCTCTTCCTCGAGAACCAGAAAAAAAAATCTTTTATCCTCATTACCACCCCCCTCAACGGCCACTCCCTCTCACACAACACACACTCACTCACTCGCAAAACTTCCATGGATGTGAGCTTCACTGTCAAGCCTCAACGATTCTCTCTCCTTCCTTGCAATTCTTCATCCCCTACGACGTTTCTCTCTCCTTCCAAGCTCCGATCATTGCCTAAGCAATTCCTCGGTAGTGGCCACAATTTGAGGCCTCCCGGACAACAACAACTCCGCTCTCGAAGAAAATGCAGCAGCTACGGTTTCCGTATTCGGCCCCCGCGGTTCGTTTTTCGTACGTCGGCTTCGTTGGACCCCCAATCGTTGATTGTTGTTGTCTCTATTGTTGCGGTATCAGCTCTCTCTGTTGTTTGTTTCCAGTACGTGAAAAGGAAGCAGAACGCCAAAAAGGTAACTGAAATTTGAACTTTTCTTCATGGAATTGTATGTTGTGACTGCCGTAGAATGTATATTTTCAGTGGTGGATTGAGGAATTGTCTGTTTGCTGCGCCAATGTGTATTAGAGTTGTGAAAATTTCATTGTTGTTTGTTTTGAGTTCACGAGAAGGAAGGAAAATGCCAGAGAGGTAAAGGAAATTTGAAATTTTCAGCATTGAAAGGTAACCGGAGGATCGAGGATATTGTCTGTTAGGGGCCACTATGTGATCGAAGAAAATCAAGTAAAAGAGAAGGAAATTATATTAAATTTTTAGTGTTGGTGAAAATTTCAGCAAATTAACTGTAAGTTTACATGTTCGAAGTCATATTTTGAATTATAAGTGCAAAGAGTGTTTCATATATAGGCATATCTATTAGCACTCTAATTCTCAACCGATGTACTCCGTAGTATACAGGGTAGTAAGCATTGTGTACAACTAAAATTAAGCAATACATGGAAGTTGTAGGCCCTTGGTTGAAAATCGAATTGCTATACTATGAGAACTAAAAGTGATGTTAATTATTTTATTCTGAGGAATTGTATGTTTTCTAATTCTTGTGGGAGCGCGGCACCGCCAGCCGCCTCTTGCATGCTTTTTGGATTTGATTGAAAAACTTAACGAAACATTTACAATTATTCAAGAGACGCTCCATCCTCCATTCAACTCAAAGTATTGATATCTTCAACGTCGATATCTGATACTGAAACCCAAAAGTATGGATATCTGAACAATATCAATATCTGAAATGTCAATTATTCAAGAGACGCTCCATCCTCTCCGCTCAGAGAAAGTGACACCTTCTGTTTCTGGATGTTCTGCTGAAAGCTAATTGATCATAGGAGGATTTGATATGAATTTTATCTGTATTTCCAAAACAATAAAACCTATGTTCATGGTATATTTTTTATGTAGTTTGTAAAGGTTATCTTTAGATATCTAGAACCAAGTAAATGTATGTTGAATATTTATCTGAAAAATGATGAAATTGAATGTCTCAAGGTGTGATACTTTCTGTGGGCTGGAAGGAGTGTAAGTTCCACAGTTAGCCTTATTACATTGATCTTGAAATTAGACGACCTATTTTAAGCCTTAAAATTGGGTACTTATGAATATTTATGTTAATCCTTAAAATGTTTGACCTTCAAAACATGGACTCATGGAGTGCAAGGGAGAGAACACATAACTACCATTGAAATAACTATAACAGCAAAATTATTTTGATGCTTCATCTTGTATTATTTCATATAGATCAGGAAAGTTAGAATGTCATGGCAGTGCAAGCTTAGCTTTCAAAATGAGACTCTTCATCCCAAAAGGCAAGTATAACTCCTTGATTGAAACACAGGGAATATAACATATACATTAATTACAACACTAGCATAAGCAAAACTAGGTTCTAAACTCAATTATTGGTTGAATTAACTTAGCTGGATTTTAAGTATTTTATTTTTATTTACTACTCATGGAAGTTATCATCATACAATATTATTACCTCCACCCCAAACGAAAAGGTATGCTTCCCTTTTTTTGTTTGTCCCAAAAGAAAGGGAATTTCCTTTTTAGGTAAGCATTGTTTGCAATACAACTTCATTACCCTACTTGTTTGCAGATGAGGTATATTAAGTCAAATCAACTAAAACAAGTATAAATTGTGGCCACACAAAATATGGGTGTTTTAGGAAGATAATGGACTTTCAACCGTTGTCTATTTGCGGAATAAGTCAAATCGCCCCTCTTATTTTGGAACGGAGGTTGTAAAATTTACCCAGTGTTTGTTAGTTCAGCCTGTGGATGTTATGCTCATCTTTTGTATTTGTATGTTGACATTGTAATTTCTGTAGAATGTGGATTATTTGTTAAGCTCACTGATATTATAGGATTTAGTTTTGTTATATTTGGAAAATTTGAGGGTCAAGATATATTGCTATTACCCTGCAGTTATTGGTAAAAGAAGAGTCGTCAATGCTAACAAGTGCCTCTGGACAGTTGGTAAGAGACTGACACGTTTCCTGGGCCACTTGTAAGCTGGGACCAGTAAGCAGTGGTATTTGCATTGTAATGTTGTTTTGTGTATTTAAAGAAAAAAATGCAGGAACCCAAGGGGTGGGAGAGATGGCAAGGGCACTCTGGCAAAGACCTTGAGGTCCTTGGTTCCAACCCCCATACCAGCAAGGGGTCATACTTACCTATCAAAAAAATAAAAAAAAATGCTGGGATGGTTATTTTGTCAGTTTAGATTAGATTGATGGATATTCTTATAATTTTGTTTATGCGAATAAAAGAAATTTCAACTTCATTACAGACGCTGCATGGCTTGATTGACTTTCATTGGAATATCAGGAGAAACCTTAGGTGTAGTTAGTTATGGTACAAAGGCTGAGTGAGGTTTATCATGAGTAGCATACAAACATGTATATAGTTTTGCTTGTTGGCTGTCATTTAATAAATCTTTGCACCAGTTTTGTTGTGTAAATGGCCATAAAGACGAAGTGATTTTTGGGTAAAATAAGAATTCCATGGGATGCAAAATGGAATTTACTAACATCAAAATTTGATGGTGTACCTTCCAATAGGAATTATCCTAGAACAAAAGATAGTGCTCACAGAAAATGCACAAAATCTTGGTAGGATCATCCAACTCATTAAACTCCGATTTACCAAGTTTCCACTTTTTGTTCGGTTGTTTAAGGAAATTAGATGAACACCAAAGTGTTTCAATGCTATCACTTTTTATAATTTTCAAACACAAAGTTGATTGGTTAACATTGAGTTAGCTTATATCAATACAAGCTTTCTAATGCATATCCAAATTCTACAGGTCTCGGATCAAGTTGATCTTGCAGTGTCCCAAAAGGTTGGTGGTAAGAATGATTGGGGAACTATGAATCAGATTACTGGTCACGTTCAACTTCTTGAGGAGACCTCTGTTGAAGAGAATGAAATTGCAGTGAAAGAAATAATCAGAGAAGTTTGCCATGCTTCACAGGATACTATGGTGCAGCTGCAATCTAGAGAATCTACGTTGGTGAAAGAAGAAACTCTCGCCACAAAAACAATAATGCCTCCAGGTTCTAATATCATGACTTGTATTACCGATTCCATCTCCTCAAGTCATTCTGGAGTTACAGAGTTATCCTATGTACCTAATGTGCTCCCTGAATTAGGAGCTCTACCATTTAGTCTTGCTACAGAAATGAACTATGCGTGTTTCAAAGGACAACATGAAATAGATCCTGGTTCTGAATTGCCTAATGTTATGGTAAAAAATGAGGTGATTGCTGCTTCGGCTCCTGTAAATGGTATGCAGGCAGAAGTGAAAGAACTTGAGAAACCCAACCGTGAACTTGTTGATGTGGATGGCATCCACAGTTGTAATGGTATGGGTGCAGAGTTAGCCCCAGAAGCATTATACACGTTTTACGAGGTGAATAATCATAAAATGAGTTCCATGAAAAATTGTAATGGTATGAAGGCGACGAGTACAAATGGTTCTATCAAGAACAAAGTCTTTTCTTCAATGCGTAGTTCCACATTGGAAGGAGCGAAATTATCTGCACAGGACATCCTTCATACAGCAGGTTATGCCAGAAATGTTGTAATGGTGTGATGCCATTCTATGCAATTTAAGTAAAGCATATATCTATCTCCCGTCTAGTTTAGCTCATACAACTTGAAGAAGTCAAAGATATTCTTTTCTTTTCGTTCCCTTTTTGAAAGATTTAATGTATAGAATGTATAAATATATTTTCTTTTCAGAAAACATTAAAAGAAAGATAACTTTCGGGAATTATAAAGAAGGCTCTTTTGATGGAAGGAAAAACTTCCGGAGAACTAGTGAATTTCCTGGCTTTGGAGAAACTAGAACACTGGATGAGGATAGCCACAACTCATCCCCTCCCCGAAAGATGAAGCACATTAACGACACAGACTATTCTTCACAGCAATTAAGGGCTTACAATCGTCTTCTAAGAGAAGGGAGGTAAGACTTTAATTTTTCTTTTATAATTCAAGTTGTTCTGTCCTTGCCACTTGATAAGAAGTCCCACTCAAGTGTTAAGTTTTGTGTGTGACATGATAAATGCCTTAGACACTATAGCACTGTTTCATGGTGCCTAGGTGTGTTGTAATGTTACATCCCTATCAGTTGTGACTTCCCTGTAAGCTTTATTAGTTCTAGGCTCATCGATGACATTTTTGTGTTCTAGCTTGAGTGAATCCTTGGAGAAGCTTGATCATTTGGAAGGAAAAGGCTTGTTAGATATGGAAAAGGTAAGGCTCACTCTTTACACAGTTGACTGAGTACTCCTGAATATTCAGTTAAGTAGTTGGTGCTATCAATTATGGTGTCAGGTTTATCATGCGGGATTTTTCCGTTTCTGCAAAAGTCAAAAGGCTGTGAAGGAAGCTTTTCGGTTTGCCAATCTTATTCCTAATCCAACCCTGAGCACATTCAACATGCTTATGTCTGTTTGTGCAAGCAGTCAAGATTCAGATGGTAGTTTCTTGCACATCTTTCTCTACACTTTGTGTGCCTTTTTATGTGCTTCAGAATCCTGATATCTCTTCATTGTATTTAGGAGCTTTTCGAGTTCTGCAACTTGTCCAGAAAGCTGGACTGAAAGCTGACTGCAAACTTTACACCACTCTAATATCAACTTGTGCCAGAAGTAAAAAGGTTGATACAATGTTTAAGGTATGGTCATTAATTTTGTATTTCTCCTTTTTTGTTTAAGGTATGCAACTTATCTCTTTTTCAAGTCAACATTGTTAATGAGATAGTGTTGAGACTCAGAACAGTATCTGCTTGGCTTCTTTTCCATTTCAAAATCAATCTTATTTATGCCATATGGTTGATATGGCTGGCTTACGAGATATGTTTTGGAACTGTTACTGCTTTTTTAATGGTGGATAATGTGCTGCCCTGAACCTCCATTCTCATACCTGTTCACACATGGCATGTTGCTTTCGTACCATTGTATGATCAAGTGTTTCTTTACCTCATGCTTTATTTTCATATACTTTCCTTGTAACAACTTCAGAGGACCCCAAAAAAATGCTTAAGAGACCATTGTTCCAATATTTTCATCCTGTGAATTCTCTCAGCTACTCCCTCCATTCCACCCAAAGAGTCCATATTTGAAAAGTCTAATTATTAAGAGATATATAACTAGTATTAAAGTTGGTCATAATTGCAAAAATGCTTGAGCATAGCCAATTTATAAATATCAAATGTGGAGGGTAAAGTTGAAATGTTATGGAGATGATAAACATAATTTTTTTATAGTGGACTTTGAAATTGAAACATCCTAAAATAGTATGGTGGACTGTTTGCCTGGAACGGAGAGAGTATTAAATAGCCTATTATCTATCAGAAAAGGAAATAGCTACTCTACTAATGGGGTTGTTATCGATATATATACTTAACACTGGTTAAGAGTCTTGATTAGGCACATAGGTTTGAGGAATCGATTGTCGAACTTATTTGTTGTCATATTTGCAAATTTTTATTTTTATTTTTTAAAGAGGATCAATAGTGGTTCCCCACTTACCCCCATGGTATAGGTAAATCGTCTTACCACTAAGCTGCACTTCGTTGTCGTCATATTTGCAATCATTGAGTACCTGATGATAAAAGTTTTTCTAATATTCTCCTGTCCTGCTCAATGTAAATATTGTTAACACGCTTCTTATGTTCAGTATATATTGTTATGCATTCATCTATCAATTGATGTCTTCATTTTCAATGAAAAGTAGGTTTTTCATGAAATGGTGAACTCTGGAGTAGAACCAAATGGACATACTTACAGTGCACTTATTGATGGTTGTGCTAAAGCTGGACAAGTTGGCAAGGCCTTTGGGGCTTATGGCATAATGAGATCAAAGGTATGTAAACTTTCAGGTTCTTCAATTTTGTTTCGTCAATAACTTATTCTTTCCCCTTTGTTTAGTTGCCAAGCGTGGTTTTCATGAACTGCATTTTAGTTCTGTATTGGGGGTGAGTATATTTTCATAACTAATCACATGTTGCATGCAGTAGAATGTGAAGCCAGATCGAGCAGTATTCAATGCACTTATCACTGCATGCGGTCAATCAGGGGCAGTAGCTCGTGCATTTGATGTATTATCAGAAATGAGAGCTGAGAATCAACCTGTTGACCCCGATCATGTTACTATTGGTGCTCTGATGAAGGCATGTGCTAATGCTGGTCAGGTGAGGTTTATCTAGTTTCTACTTTGTAGCAGAAAGTTGTTGAGCAGTTTCTATTTTCCTTTCTTTTCTCCTTTTTCTTTTCCTATTGGCAGTGCCTTTCATTTTACAATGTACTTGACGTGTCCTTGTCCAACGTCCACGTAGCATAGTCACCCCATCTTTGTGGCGTGATCAGTACTCTGAATTTCTTTAGGTTGATCGAGCTCAACAAGTATACAGGATGATTGATGAATATAAGATCAAGGGAACTCCGGAAGTTTACACCATTGCTGTTAGTTGTTGCAGCCAGACTAGGGACTGGGAGTTTACATGCACCGTATATAATGATATGAGAAAAAAAGGTGTCGTTCCTGATGAGGTATCTTTAACTCATTGTCTACATTTCATTATTTATGGTTCTCTTCTTTCTCAAATTTCTGCTGGCATTTACAAATTTGAGATATCTGTTGGAACTCATAAGTCAATATGGTCAGGATGCTTTATATAGGGCACAGATGAAGGAGATTTCTCTTTCTTCCTCTAGGCAGTTCTCTATTGTTGATTTTCTTAGCAGAAACAAATCAACAATTAGTCCTTTAACCTGTGCCCATCACATGAGCTATTGAACAAGAGTACTACCAATAACAGAATTGCTTGATGTACTAGTAACATCAGTATTACTAATAATCACTTGGTCCCAAAATAAGTGGTAGCCTTTCCTCTTTAGTTTGTGTCAAATGAGAGGTATGTTTTTTTTATGAAAGGTTTTTTTTGTATAATAATTTTAATACCTTTTAAGTTTGTGGATGAGAATAATCAAGTCAAATCATTTAAAGCAAGTTGAAATTACGGCCTCACAATGACATATATTTCTGTGAGTTTATGGATTTTCAAATAATTTTCGTGATCTGTGCAATAAGTCAAAGCTCACCTCTTATTATTGGACGGAAGGAGTAATATTGATAGTAAGTAATAGAAATTGTAGATAACTTACATTACGAAAATTGTATAGTGAAGTGTTCTGAGCATTAATACTTTGTTTGCTGCAGCACATTTGCATCATACTGCATAAAGAGCCCCCTAATCTACTGCTTTTCAATGGAGGTTGCTTACTAAACATTCTTTCTTTCTGCAGATGTTTATCAGTGCATGGATAGATGTGGCAGGGCATGCTGGAAAGCTTAATGAAGCATTCGAAATATTAAAAGAGGCCAGGGCAGGAGGGATGAATTTGGGAATCATATCATATAGCTCATTGATGGGGGCCTGTTGCAATGTATGTTACTATGTTGACCTCTGTCATAGGTGTCCCTTGCAGGCTAGCTTATATGCCATCTGAATCCCACAGTTATATACTTGAGGCTAGGGCTTGCAGAACCATTTTCACCTGAAATATACCTTGTTCTTCAACTTTTACATCTTTTGATCACTGTTGTTCAAGTTCCTTTTTGGATCTAATTTAAGAGAACTAATGCTTCAACATGTCCTCCGAAGCTTTAGTGGTAGATGTCATGTTACTAGAGAGAGCCAATGAATCAGATAGATTGCCAAGGTGTCTTTAATGTTTTTTCTTTATACCGTGTGGGAAATTCTAAGTGTCTACTTCTTGTGTTTGACCAGGTAGTAGTTCAGTTAATATGTATGTCTAAGAAAAATGGGAATAAGTTTGATACAAAGTTTTGTGTGACTTGGGATGGGTGTCTTTATTCCTTTATTACAAATGATTACAAGGCTATCTTGAGTCATATCTCCTTATAGTAATCATGCAAGACCTTTACACAACTTAAATGCTGTTTGAAGTTTTTAATTTGGTATGGCTGTAAATATTACTTTATTGAAGATGATCACTTGGTTATTTTCTCACCCTCCTTTTCTCAGTGGCATGCAGAACACAGGCTATTGGGAAAATGTGAGATTAGTTGGCTAATGGGTATAAGAATGTGCATGTGTGGGATCTTGCTGTTTCTTTTCTCATAATTTATAGTATTACAAGTCGTCTCTGTTTGGGGTCTTTTGTTATAGTTTAGAATGCTTGATGTGATATAGGTGCCACAAAATTCAATCACCTAAGTAGGCTGTTCGCAAGCTAATTAAGGCTGCATATAGTTGACTTTTCCATTTCCTTGCAGTTACCAGAGTGAGAGTACGCAGATATTTTTCAAAAAATATAACTATATTTCACGATGGTAAAATAATTTACTTGATTTCTGGTTAATATACATAGGAAATAATGCATTGTAAACTTGTTTATCTGTGATACTTCCTTTGAAGTTGAAGGTCACATAGTCAGTTCTTGCTAGAATTTCCATTATTTTTCTTAGAGTGCATCATGAACATTGCGAATAAGATTGCCGATGAAATTGACCAAATGCTATCGCTTTGATTCAGTTTGTCTGAAACTTGAGAATTACGCTATCTAAATCCATGAAAATTTCTGTCTTAGAGCACATCCAAGGAACCCGTTAGTTGAATAAAGTAAGGTAAAAACCAAACCTATAGGATGGAAACTTTCAGCCGGTCAATTACGAATTTCCCTCTGCGATTTGGCCATGAGATATTACATCTGTACTTGATTCGCTAGTTCACTAGCCATAATGGAAAATTTAGGGTCTTGAGCTGAGAGAAATCCATTTTAAAGTTTGATTCACTCTCTTATTAGACAAAGAAAACTGATCTGAGATTGTAAGCTTGGTTCATTTACTTTGAGTCCTATACTTTCTTCTGGACATTGTAGGCTGTCCATTTTTCCAGAGCAAGTTTTTTCAGTCCCCAGGAAGGTCAAAAAGTTTGAAACACCTTTATTCTCCTCTTCTTTCTTCCGTCAGTTTTTCCAACCCTCCCTTGTGTATTTTCAGTTGCTGATGAACAGAATTTTCAACTCTCGGTTCTCTACAGACGGCCTCCTCATGTAGAACCTCAAATCACCATCAGTAGCTCTTCAATAACAATCATTTAATGAGTACATTGCCACAACAATTGTATTTACCACCACCAACTTCGTGTTTGCACCACCTTAGCCATCCCCTTACAGGAACTACCCACCATATCTGGCCATTAAGAAACGGAGAGTTTTTTTAATTATTATATATATATATATATATATATATATATAGAGAGAGAGAGAGAGAGAGAGAGAGAGAGGGAAGGAGAAATGTATCTAGTGATTCTTGACTTCTAGAGGTCAGGACTGTCATTTCAGTGTCAGATTTATCTTTTTTCTATCAAAATGGAAAATCATTTTTCAACTATTAGTAGCTCAAACAGGATAACATCATTTTCATAGAGCTCTTATTCTCTGCATCTTCCAGAGTGAAAGGCAATATAGTCTTTCTTTGTTTTCCTTTTGGTTTCTTCCATACGTTTGTCAAACTTGATATGACAGATGTAATGACATAATTTTTGCTATTCATTTCAGGCAAAAAACTGGCAGAAGGCACTGGAGTTATACGAGGACATTAAAGCCAAGAAGGTGAAACCAGCAGTTTCAATGATGAATGCCTTAATAACTGCCTTGTGTAAGTGTATTTCAAATCTTTTATATCTCTCCACCACCTAATGTATGTAGTTTGAGTACGTCCTCATTATACATTGCAAAGATTCCTGTGTCTGTGATGCAAGTTTAGAGTTCAGAAGACTTAATTTTGCTTTAATCCATTACATATTACATGCCACTTTATAGTTTATAATGTATCTTGATGGTATTTATATCTATAGTTATAAAGTTGAGTGATAACAGTGAAGAGTGAAGACCTGCTTTTAGCTCATGTTAATTCGGGGATGGTGTAATTTCTAAAACTGATTAAAAATGTTTCTCTTCTCAAAGATTTTCTGAACTACATCCTGCTTAATACACACTATGGATCATCAGGCAAAACCTTAGAGAAGGCTCTTTCAGAGGTGCAAACTCAATTGGGCCACACTCTTGCTCTGCCACCCAATTGATAAGTCCATGTTGTAAGCCTCAAGCCTGGCTACATGTGAGGGGACGGAGACACTAAACATACATCGGATAAAAACAAGCCTAGCCACTTATATGGTATTGCGGTGGACAGCAGACTTTAATATAAGTGGCTTGGATTGTACGTACCCAATAGTGTCTTAACCCACACCCTTTGTATTAATGGAAATTTCAGTTCTTTTCTAGGCTTGGGGAGGATTGCATTGCATGTTGTTTTTTTGGTTTATGTGATAAATGAACCAGGCTTTAATAGTGATGTACTTTCTCTTATAGCAGATCACTTACATGAATTTGATGTTGAAACTTCACTGTAGGTGACGGGGATCAACTGCCGAAGGCTGTAGAAGTTTTTTTCGAAATGAAGAGAGTGGGCCTACGCCCGAATACCATCACTTACTCCATTCTAGTTGTAGCAAGTGAAAAGTAATTTCTAGTCTTTGATATTTCATAGTAAGTTGCTGTTACATCTAACTTATGCTGATTTTTTGTTGTTGTGTAATTTTACTTCAGGAAGGATGATCTGGAAGTTGGTCTCGTGCTACTTTCTCAAGTAAAAAAGGATGGTCTTTCAATGAACCTTGTAATGTGCAGGTCTTTAGTTGGTAAGGTCAATGTGATTTCTATTAGATTCTTCTAAGCCTTCTGTTTTTTACTCGTTGAATAGGCCCTATGGTTCTTAATGATTTTTTACTTGATTTTCTATTAATTGTTATCTGCTTGAAGCAATGTGCTTTCGGAGATTTGAGAAGGCCTGTTCGCTTGGCGAGCCCCTATTATCTTTCAGCTCAGGAAGATTAATCTTGGAGAGTAAATGGTGAATATCTCTCAAAACCACTATAAAGTTGTTTAGCTATGCTTTGTATTTGTCAGAAACAAAACATAAATAGTAATTTCTGCTGGAGAATCTATAGGAATCCAATGATTGCGACCTTTAATTAGGTTACCCTTTCACCTGATATGTGAATACACATAAGTCTCAAAAAAATTCTTCTAGAGAGAATTTATTGCTGCATTTGTAGCTGTTTTTTTTCCTAATATATTGGTCATACAGAATGGTAAGCCTAGAGGTAAATGAATAGAAAATTAGTCCTTTTTTGATATTACCAGTGAGAATTCAGTTGTTTGACCCAAAGTTACTACCAAAAGTATGAAAGGTTGTGCATAGATAACTAACCTCTGAAATACACCCTCCGTCCAGAGAAAAGGTGTCCAAAGAGTGATCGCCATACTGAAAATTGATCAATAAACTCTGGTTGTTATGGTGAATTTCTTATTCATGTCTTCCTATCTATAAAATCGTTTTTCTCCATCACCAAAAATAATAATTATAAATAAATAAAATCTCTTCCAAGTTCAGTAACCAAATTAAAGATTTTTCTAATAAAACAACGCAGAATTTTTAAATTTCTAGTTTTAGGATGATAAGATGGTTCCACCAAAAAATCCATTTTCCATCTTATTGTCATAATTATCTTAGGTCCATCAGGAGCAATTTCTTAATCTCCTGAAATTATTTTGACTTTGTAGTTCCATGTGCTCAATGACATCAAGTATCATTATGTATTGCAAGCTTCAAGAAATCAACTCATGTCAACTAAGCCTTATCCCAGCTATTTGAAAATAATTTTGTCCACCCAGAATTCCTACCCTTGATGTTGTAGCATCATAAAGATACTCGTGGAACCAAAAGTACCCACACGTTTTGGCAGGATTTTGAACTAATATATAAGAAGTTGCAACAAGTTATTTGTTCCTTTCTTGATAGTGTGCGTGTGTATTGAGCCTTTAGGAAATGAATATATTGTAGCAGCTTCTAATTAAAATTTAGAAATAAAGATAATTGATGAAGCTTGTCCTGTTCAGTCATGGTCCTATTAATTGTAATGCAAGCATCATATAACTCTTTATGCCTTCCTATAAAGTTTGGAAGTTTCATTCATATTATCTGTCTTCAGTGTAAAAAAGAAAAAAGAAGAAGAAGAAGAAGAAGCTGCTGATAAGATACTTGATTGATTTGCAGGACATCATTGGTCTTGATGATCTATAGGGAAACAATTACAGCACGTGTGGTTCCAACCATGGGAGAGTTATCACAAGTTCTGGGATGCCTGCGGCTCCCACACGACATGGCCTCAAGAAATAGGCTCATTGAGAATCTGGGAGTTATTAATGAACCGTCTAAAGGCTCAAATCTCTGCTCATTGATTGATGGATTTGGGGAGTACGATCCCCGTGCATTTTCATTATTTGAGGTTTTTGAACAGTGATTATAACTTCCCTTCTCAGAGTTTTGTTACTTTTGAAATTTACTGAAGATCATTTTATATTTTACTCGACTTTAGGAAGCTGCTTCACTTGGAATTGTTCCTTCTGTATCTTTTAAAGATGCTCCAATCGCGATCAATGTGAAGAATTTACCTATATATTTAGCTGAGGTGAGCTTGTTTTCCATTATGTCATGCTAGTTTCTTTACTTCGTAAAAGTAACAAAAGAAGTACACCCACAATTCAATTTACTTTCTCTGACCAAAGCTGCATCATTTGTTGAGATATACTGTTTTAATGCCACCGCAATTCCTTTCCAGTTTCCCTCCACACCCCCCCCCTGGGGCGGTTGCCTCTTCCTCATGTCTGGAGTTGATGATAACATGCTCAACTGATATATTTTTCTAAAATTCTGCTCAGGTATACCTGTTGACAGTACTGAAGGGTCTCAAGCATCGTCTTGCTGCTGGTAATCCTTGGCACTCTCAATTTTTCCTGGTTAAAGATGAGTGATGTTGATTTATGACACTGATATATAGTTTTCTGAAGTAATAGAGCAGGATATTTTTCATTTAAAGTAGAGAAAAATAAAAGGAGCGATAAATTAGATTTGAGTTCCGAAAGTTCAAAAGCTTTGTCAGTTACCAATTACCATCAGTGAGAATGGACTACAATTTTAGGGGTGCCTTTATTTTGCGATCCATTTAGAATTTTTCTTTTTTTTCAAATTTAGTTCTCTCTCTCTCTCTCTCTGTTCTGATTTTAATTTTTCTGACTGCTTTAGGATAAGAGTTTGTTTTCCTTTATAGATTTTCCAAAAATACAATGCAACCCAATTATCATAATTTTTTAAATTTATCATTTCTGAGAAAATAGCAAGCATAGTGAGGTCTTCAAAAGAGTTGCTGCTGTGGTAACTTTTAGAAAACAAGAACTTTCCTTAAAATGTTTTACTTTCATACAGTGACTCGTTTGGTGGGATGGGAAAAGATAGCCAACAATAAGTAACAAAAGTTTCTAAATTTTGGTTTGTAGTAGCATTACATACATAATATGAAGAGAAACTATGGTGCCATCTTTGTATTCTTTGATAATTAACATTTGATGTTCATTTTTGCCTCTTAAACTGTTGTTTGCAGGGGCAAGGCTGCCTAATGTAATGATTTCCCTACCTATAGAGAAGACGCAAATTCAAGCTCTTAAGACAGAGAAAACAATTAACATTTCAGGAAGGTAAGATAGCTTCTTGTCAATTTGAAAGAGGAATACACATGTGATACGAATACACATATCTTCTCCAACAATTCAATTTGATTTGGATTGATTGGCATTAGAGCAGAACAGAAACAGCATGCAATCTAGTGAACATAGGAAAATAGTCTAAATGATTTTACGAGACCCAGCCGTGACTTACTTTATTGGAGAAGGGTGTTATTTTTACTTGATACGACATCAATGGGAATAGGAAAATAGTGCAGACAACTTTTTTGTTTCTATAAATGTGTTGTGTTCTTGATCAACAGGACTACCCGGGCTGTTGCAGCATTATTGAGGCGGTTAAGACTTACTTATCTAGGAAACGAGTCAGATGGAAAACTCCGAATCAATGGTGTCGTGGTTAAAAAGTGGTTGCAGCCCAAGCTTGGTTCTCCTTATGGCGGAAAACCAATGGATTTCGGTTCATCCCAGTCAAAACTGGGTAAAGGAATTGCGAATCAACAGCGTAAGATTCGTTCGGGCAATCTGTTTTTGGAGTAAGAGCGAATCTTTCAGCACCTTTGCATTTTTGTTAGTAACTGGTGCTCTGGCTTAATTAATCAACAACCCATCACCAGCATTCCTAGCCTAAGTTGACACGTTCTGTAGCTTATGGTTCATCGACTCCTCTTGTGGATACTCAACAGCGCCATTCGAAGTGAGGAGACATACATGATACATCAGAACCGAGCCAGGGTATCTATCGACTTTGAGGATTTTATCAAAATACAGAGGTAATAAACCCGTGCACCACGGATGCCAT
Organism: Codonopsis lanceolata; assembly: GCA_013146195.2. Classification (NCBI taxonomy): domain Eukaryota; kingdom Viridiplantae; phylum Streptophyta; class Magnoliopsida; order Asterales; family Campanulaceae; genus Codonopsis; species Codonopsis lanceolata. The sequence goes on along the minus strand of CM028381.1, from coordinate 9,092,125 downwards.
CACACACTACCTGGTGGGTGCTGTTTCAAACTATAGAGGTACTTCCCAGAAGAAAGGAAAATAAAAGTAGAGGTTATAATAAGATAATAAAATGTAAAGGCTGAGGGTTTTGTTAATATCATGTTCTTAGTAATAATGCTTGTAATGCATTTTTGACTCTGACAATTAATGTATTTAAATAGTCAATTCAGTTGGCTATTGCCTTTGTAGTAAGTTGAACTCTGGTTTCATAAATAAAGTTGAAAATGGCTAAATTGACTGAATTGAATGGAAACCATTATTAGATAGCATTGGTTAGCGAATAGGGTTGTTAAATAGGGCAAAAGTCCGTGTGCATACCCGCCCGCCACCTATTATGGGCGGGTTGAGCTAGTGTATTCGATATCCGTTTGGATGCGGGCTTTTCACCCGCATGAACCACGGGCATTTGCGGGGCGGGGCGGGTAGCCCGTCCATTCTTATTATTCTTAAAAGTTTTAAAAACATTTACATTGGACAGCCCAAGCCCATTCCTATTCCTTTTTTGTCAAATTAGAGTTAGGACTTAGGGTTAGTAGTTAGTAGTCAAAAATCAAAATTTGAAAATACTCACTCTCTCTCTCACACTCATGCACGGAACGCCGCACAACTTCCGATGACTTTCTTCCTTCGGCGATTGCGTCGCTTGGCCTGGCCTCCGACTTCGTCTCAAACTCTCAACTCTCTCTCATCTCACACCTGGAAACGAACTTGTTGTTCTGCCGCTATGTGTGACTCCGGGGACTTCCACCACCACGGTGCTCGACCTCGCTTCTATACCAATATACCTAGTCTTGCATTTGGATCGTTTGACATTATGATAGCTTTGGTTAATTAATTGGCTAAATTGATGATTACATCTTTCTAGGGTTTGGTAATTTCGATTAACTGAGATATCACACAATCACTTGGTCAGATAAGTTTTAACATTTTCTTGATTGGTGAGTTGGGGTCACAAATTTGGTTGAATTTGGGTGTGGCCTCTGTGAAGTTGGGATAAGTTAACATTTTGCGGGCTTTGCCCGTCTTGCCCACGGGCCTACGTGGAGCAGATTGGGCTTAGGGATTCAAGGACCAACAACATTACGGGCTTTCCAGGCTCGGTCCATTTAGTGGCGGGCTTTCCAAGCCCGCGGACAAGCCCACCTTGTTTGCCCATTTTGACAGCTCTAGTAGCGAAGCATCAAAGATGAAGATGGGAGGGGGAGAGTTGATTTATTACTCCCCCCATTTTCAAATTATTGTTTTCATTTCTTTTTTAGTCAGTTCTAAAATAATTCTCGATTTCAAAACTTTTATTTTTAGGAAAATAATTTTACCACTTGACCTTTACCTTTTCTACTTACTTTAATGATGACCACAGATTCAAAGGTATTAAAGGAAATCATAGTAGTAATTTATGGAAAATGGATTTGGTAGTACATGGTGGTGCTATGTGTGGTAACTGGTTCTTTCAAATGGGGGGATATTATATTTATAAAGGTGGTCTCATGTAAGATGGTGAGCCGTAAGACGGATCTATCTAGGTTAAATGTGATAAAATTCAGAAATAACAATGCAACCCCTTAGTTTTTGAAAATTACAGCGCCACCCCTCATGTTTATATATGCAGAGTGTCACTTTTTACTATTAGCAGTGTCACTTTGTAATATAAAATGTGTCACTTTTGACCTTAGAAGTGTCACTTTGCATTTTTAATGAAAATTACAATTTTTTCCCTTAAAAAGTGTTACTTTTTGGGCTTAAATGTGTCACTTTTAGCCTGAAATGTGTTACTTTTACTTTGAAAATTGTCTCATTTTTTATAAATGAAAACCATTATGTTTGACATTAAAGTGTCACTTTATAACATTAAAAATGTCATTTTTAGCATTAAATGTGTTACTTTTGACCCTAGAAGTGTTATTTTGCCTTATAAATGAAAATGGTCGTCATTATTAACCTTAAAAGTGTCACTTTTAAGCATTTAAAGTGTCACGTTTTAGTATTAAATGTGTCACTTTTGGCAGTCATCATTAGTTTTAAAGTGATTTCTCTTTATAGTGTCACTTTTAACATTAAAATATGTCATTTTGACTTTTAAATGTGTCACGTTTGGCTTTAGATGTGTCACTTAGCATTTCGTCAAAGTCCGTTAGGATCCGTCAAGCATCCCAAGGCAAATGAGGCTAACAGAGCTGATTGAGGATTAAACTGCAAGGCATGCGAAGCATAAGAATTTCAGCGGCAAACCATGAAAGTGCAGGGGCATCGGAGCAAAATGAAAAACTTCTCATTAATGAGCAGTAAAATTTTTATTCCGTGGCGTGGTGGACTCAAAGCCAAGACCTCATAACCAAATCTTAAGTGCCGATCCTGGACTATCTTGGCTGACTCATTATTATGATTTTTAGTAACATGTTCTTTATTTATTATGACCTGCGAATTCTTAAATGGGACTTCGTCTTACGGATTTAGGATTCGTAAGACCATCCTACACAAGTTTTTGTCATAATTATAGGGTTGATTGCATCATTGGTCCCTTGATTTTAGATTATTCTCACTCTTAGTCCCTTAAGAAATTTTGTTAACAATTGGGTTCTAAACTTTTTAAATTTTCACAGTCTCAGTTATTTTAATGGATAACGTTAGAGAAAAATTGTTAAGTTGCACATGTGTCACCCACGTGCATTTATTAAGGACTAAAATGATTTTTTTTGCAAACCTAACTTAATTCACAATTTACAATCAAGTCCCTAACGTTTGACAATTATGAACCGGAGGCCGGATGGTTTTAATGACAATATGATTGCACTAGAAAAACCTTTCCAATTGTGATGATATAGGGTTGAAATATGAGTCGTGTTATTCGATATTCGACCCTTAACTCAAATTAAATAATTTGACTCTAATTCGATTAATTTGTCTTTATGAGTTGAATTCATTAATATACACTATTGGCTAAATATTTAACTCAATGCTTTGGCTTCTTGAGGCAAAATGAGAGTTGTGCCTTGTTGATTGACTCTTGACTTATAAGCCGTAACAAACTTTCAAATTTATCTTCTTTTAAGTTGAATGTCAAAAACCACTCTAAAAAAACTATAACAAACCAGTATATACAACTACTAAACTAAATGGACATTAAATTCTATCCAATTCTATTTCCTTTCCATTTTCCACGGTGAACTGTGTCGTGTGATCCACCAAAAAATTCTCATATCTAAAAATTCCTAAAAATAATTATTTTATCCAAAAAATCCAAAAATCAGAATTTTAACTCCAAAAGTCTAAAACTTAACATTTCTCTGTTATGTTAAGAAGCTTTCATTTGGACGAAAATTTATTTTTCTTTCAATTATGATAAAAATTGCATTAAATATTATTAGTATTAGTATTATTATTATTATTATTATTATTATTATTATTATTATTATTATTATTATTATTATTATTAGTACTATTATTATTATTATAAAAATAATACTATTACTATAATAGTAATATTAGTATTTTCATTAACACTATTAGTATTAAATACTAAATGTCTATTTAAGAAATTCATTTCCCAATGATCCCAAAACAACTATTTAGTTTATAAAATCTAAAATTAATCTTTTCATACTTAAATTTAAAAAGCTAACATTTACACTTTCAAAAGGTTGTAGTCATAGTAGTGATAATAAGGTCATATAAAGTCAAAGAAAACTGATAGAGAAACAATCTCTCGTAACAGTTACATGAGAATGAATATGTACAAGATGTTCCAAGAAATGACCCTCTTCTTCTCTCTCCCTCCCACAATCTTATACCAAATCACAAGAATGAGAGAGAGTTACGGGTTGGGGTCAGCCTTGGTGCTGCACTAAGTTGTTGGCTGTGATCGACCAGGAGTTCATGGTTCGATCAAAAGGTTAGCCTTGATGCTAGCTGACTAAAGAGGATGTCTCCTTTCCTCGACTTACTTCATTAGATAGGCAACTTAGCAGTGAGATTGATAAAGGCATCTATTCTGCAGGGAATCATTAGGCCACCCATTGGATGATCAAATCCGTATTCTTCCTCTGCCCGATGCAGCAAATCTTGGAATAGTGGATGATCCAAGTATGATATAGGAACGACGAACCGCCTCTTTTTCCCTTCTCCTACATAAACTGCAAAATGGCCTTTAGGAACATCTGATTGATTTCTATTCAGAAGAGATTGCAGTTTGCAAATATGTTTGGCATTAGCTATCATTGCAGGAAACCAGATACCCATGACTGGAAATTTGGAGGGTGAAACAAGTAGGTCTCTTGATTGGATTTAGGTACTTCTTAAAGTTGGAAGATTGAAACTTGTTCTTTGGAGAAGGTTTGAGGCTTGTATTTATAGTAAAACAAAATTTCATTATTGTTTTTTTTTTTTCGAGTCCAATAAGGCCATATGGGAATTCTGTTAAAGAGTTTTTTATTTATTTATTTATTTTTGTAAGGGGAGGGGGGCCTACTTCATGTAGCTGAGCCTCACATGGCTTTGATCATTTTAGCTCAACAAATTCCTTCTCACTATCCAGCCATCACCCTCACAGAGAGTTCTAGAAAATTAGAAATTTTTGAGCCATTAGGGATTATAACATGTTTTGTACAAAAGATCTTCTGATTCTCCATTGTATCCTGGGAAACAGCCGTCCTTTTGTAACTTCCAAGCACTTATGGGAAAATGACAAATCTGTTTTAAAGAAGCTGTGTTCGACACAAGCCTTGGACTAGTAGACTTCAATTCTGCTACAGAAAACTTCAGCAGACTTGTCCACCAGTAGGCTTCATAAGCTCCAGTACCTCCAGTAGACTTCTCAAGGCTTAATACACCAACAAACCTTCATAGGCTTCGTACACCAGCAGCCTTGGAGACCATCAGCAAACTTGCAAAGCATTAGCAGTCTTCTAAACTTACACCAGCAGTAATGATTTTAATTACTTTTCTTATTCCGTAATTACTTGAATATTTCCTTGTATTATTTCTAACACTGAAACCGTCTCGACTCAAGATTTCCCCAGAACAATTCTTTCCTATTCATACAAAATTTGTTCTTGAGCATACCACCCTTCCCAACTTGACTGAGGGGGCCACCATAGTACCCTAAATAGGCAATCCTCAGTCAGTCTTATATCCACGTAATCTATGGTTATTGGGCAGCATTTTTTATGACAGAGTTTAGATTCAATCATTTCTAAAGCTAGCTTTCATTCTTTGAACTTGGTGTATAGCCCATACCCCTACAATCATTTTTTGGGTTAGTAAATGTATGATCATGCACGCATGTTCCTATAATCCTATCACACGTGATTCATTTATCATTATACACCAATCATTACATGATGTGCTTGCTTGCTAATTCACCATTCACATACTATTGAGTAGGATTTATTGGTACTATTTGGTGCAATTTTAATATGTATGTTTTCACAAGTTCTTTATCAAACATTAGTTCCCTCAATTGGATGTGTTGGGTTGGGTGTGGGTCGGGTTAAGACGGATAACGGATCGAAACTCATTAAAATTCAAATATCAAACGTGTCGATTTGACTTGGGTCCGGATATAATGATTGGCGAGTCGGCCCTTTGTAGCCCGATTTTTTACTAAAAAATAGGCATGCATAGAGTGAAAACTATTAGTTCAAATGGGCAACGGACTCGGCCCGTAAAAGATCAATAGTAGCTAGGATTCAAAGAACCTGTCGAAGCAGCTTGTGATGCAGCTACATCCGGAGGTAAATTGACTAGAAAATCAAATATGTAAATAGCGGAAGACTTTAAACACCTAAAGCAGTAATAAAACACAGATTTATCAAACAATGTACAAGCTATGATTGTAGATCCAGCCTCATGGCCAAAAAAGATTTCATTAAAAAAATTATAAGTTTTCTTAAACACAAATATGAAATCACCAAAAAACAAAAACCCTTTAACAAGATATGCAATTTGTAAAGGAAACCCACAAACAAGAGTATAGAAAACGTGAGATTAAAAAACAAACTTCCTAGAACCTAAGAATGCAAACAACAACAACGGCGATGTAGAGCACGTCTCTCTGATTCTCTCACAATCTACACTACGTATTCCTGTATGTGTTTTACTTCTCTATCCTCTTCTGTATGCTATACTCCCGTATATATATATACATATATATGTTGGTGGAGACCTACAATACAATTAGGAAACACAAGACTACAAGAAATTAAAAGATTAGGAAACAAAAAGAGTTAGATTCCATAATCAATTAAACCAACTTTATTACACATATTATATTACCAAATATATGGACTCTCTGAGAGTTTTTAGGAAATGATTAAATATAATAATTACTTACCAAAACTTGGGACCAAGAAAGGTTAAAAACAAGATAAAAAATAGGACACACCTATTTTGCCCTTACAGCTCGCCTTAACCCGACTCAACCCGTTAATATAAAAAATACTAGATTTTCGTGCCCGTGCCTATGGCACGATGCCAGTATATCTGATTTCATCAATTGAAACGACAACGTCTAAATAGAAGGTGCGATTTAAAAAAAATGTTACAGTTGAGAGGTATATTACTTCAAGTGGTAGTTGAGGGGACGTTATTTGTAAGAAGTTATATGTAACTGACTTATGAACGTTTGATTTTGCGGCGGAATCAACCCTCATGGCCAGATAGTTTTAGTCAATCAATTGAGCTCTATTGTGATATTTTATTAATATAAGGTTTATATTTTGTAAGGGATAATGGTTTAGAAGATTAATCTTAGCCCGTGACTGCTCGTAATATTAATTGTAGGGGGTGACTGCGGGTGTCAGTATATATGATTTTGTCAATTGAAATGATATTACCTAAATAGAAGATGCGATTTAATTTTATTTTATTTACAGTTAAATGATACATTGCTTCAAGTGAAAGTGGAGGGATTGATGCTTTATAAGGGGTGACTGTTCAGAAGATTAATCGCATGGTGTGATTTTGTAATATGAAGAAAGAATATAAGGAGAAGAAAAAATTGTACATAATATTAATTGTAACTACTGTTAAAATACAAAAAGAAAATTTATTGTTTTCTCAATAACGAAAACTCAATCTTCTTTTTCTGGTTTTTGCTTAACTTTGTAAACATGAGATGTAATAACTTTGTCTATTATTTCCACCTACACATGAGACAAAGAAAATTCAAACATATTCAATTAACCAAAATTTATGCTTCATCTATAAAACTCGAATCCTCCCACATATTATCATACAAAATCTAACAGGTGAACTAAGATGCATTTGATCCAATATAATCAACTCTAAAAGCTAAAAAAAATGGCAATTAAATCAATGGAAACCAATACACATACCCCAACAAACGAAACCACAACAATGAGAAGATGTCCAACGTTCTATAAAAATAAACTCGTGCCCATTGGCAAACGTGGTCAATGTATGAACCGAGCATGATGAAAAAAATTAATTAAGAAACTACAACTAAATATTTGGAAAACCGTAAAGGCCTCTTTGTCCGGAACGGAGAGATTAATTAATAATTTGTACAGGAAATTACAGGTCGACTAAAAAATGGGCCGGACAAAACTTATGCATTTTTTTAGTTGTATAAGAAATTGCGGGCTTGAAAAAAATTAAATTGCCGAACAAAAAAAAAAAAGCCGACAAAAATTAAATTTATTAAGTTAATTACGATAGTTAAAAAGAAAAAAACAAATATTTCAAATTACAAAACTTACGATTTTTTTTATTTGTATACGCAATTGTGGGTCGAAAAAAAATTAAATTGATTAAGTTAATTAAGATAATAATTAAAAAGAAAAAAATTAAAATACAAATATTCAAAACTTACAGCTGGACTAACATTAAATTGATTAGTTATGCACGTTAAAACAATAAATGTCAATAAAACAATATCGGTAAACCATAAAACAATAAATGTAAAATAAAACCGTAAATAATAAGTAAGTCGTAGGATATGTCTTTTTCGAACGCTTATCTATTTTTGGAAGAAAAGAAGCAAGAAATTGAAAGTAATCGCCTTTCACACGCTTACAATTTAGATTAAATGTAGAGCGTAGAATTGCAAAAGAATTAATCTCACTGTAATTAGTCTTTACCAATTACACACGTGTTTTGGGCCTTTTGGCATCTCTATGACCAAGATATAGATTTCATCAATTCAAATGACCCTAAATAGAAGGTGCTATTTTAAAAAAATATTACAGCTTGAGGGTACATTACTTCAAGTGATAGTTGAGGACCGATATTTTATAAGGAGTGATTGTTCAAAAGACTAATCGCAGGGTGCAACTTTGTAATATGAAGATAAAATATAGGGAGAAGAAAAATTGGTGACTACTCATAATATTAATTGTAAGGGGTAAAAATGGATAACTACTCACGTATGTGAATGCGGGGGTGAATCTCAACCGTTAAATTTTTAAATATAATTTAATCTCAAGCTCTGAATAGCTCTAGTCAATTATCTAGTTGTTTTATAAGGAGGAAACCCGGAGAATGTTACTTAAATAAATGACAACCGTAGGATGATAGTAAAAAATTAAATCCTTGAATAGGTTGTAATATAAAAAATATTAGCGGATTATGTTGGATTGGGTAATTTTCAAATTTGATCGAGTGAGATAACGAGTTTGTGGTTGTAATTGCGAGGTCTATCAAGCTTGATCAATTTGGATACAGGAAAATGATATTAAGTGTCCTTTCAGGTACTTTCTAAGAATTTAAATTTAGAAAGAATTTGTGTTGGGATTGTAATTTTTTTCAATACCACGAGTTTGGAGAGAAAAGCTTTCTAAATTTTTGACTACTTAAAGAGCACATGTAGTACACTTTTTTCCCCGATATCATTGCTGGTCTTATGGTCAAGTACTATGTTATGCTAAATGTTCGAAAATCAAGTTGTGAATACGTAAGGGCTTGCCCGCGCTGCATTAATTTTGTATCGCGCTACATCAGAACGATGCATCAATCTTTGCAGCGTGATACAAAATTGAATTAGGTATTTGAAATTAATGCATTGCGGTGCAATTATTAATACAACGCGGTACAAAATTGGATTAGAGAATTAAAATTGATGTCTTACGGTGTAAAAGTTGATGCAGTGCGATGTAAAATTGGATTAGGTAATTAAATTGATGCATTATAGTGCAAAAATTTATACAGCGCGATACACTGAGTGAGCGGTTTATTAAGGGTATCGTAGTTTTTTCACCCTCAAATATTTCTTTTTCCGGTTTAAAAAAACGATAGATTGTAACGATCGAAAACTTTGAAAAAGGGACGGACCGAATTTACCCCGAAAAACTACATACCCTTTCCTATAGGCAGGAGCCTAGTGCACAACTCCCGTCCTTTTAAGATGTCAGTACTTTATAGATTATTTCTCTCTTTTGTATAATGGGACACTGAGTGACTGGTCCGAAAGTAGGATTTTCTTCTCATATTGATCATTTCGGTGGCATTTTAGCATAGAGCTCCATGGGCTTCTGGGTTAGCATCAATAAGAATTGATGCTGATGAGAGCGAAAAAGCAAAAACCAACGATTACATTGTGTGCTGAATGTTAATGTTTTCAGTATGTGAATTCAATTAGAAGAACCAATCGCATGGCATGCTCTAGAAATCATGCATATTTTAGTGTGACTATCGGAATGTTTTGGGACAGAATGTCTCTCATAATCATGAGAAATTTTTACATGAGAATTTGTTCATGTTATTTTTCTAACTAGTGATCAGCATCATCTGTCTGCCCACGGTCATATATATCGTGGCGGAAGAGCTTTGACTTAGTTGACAAGAAAATTAACAGAGTTTGGAAAGAGAGAGAGAGCTTGAGAGAGTTAAGGGTCAGCCTAGGGGCCATGATATGGCGCTTGATCACAATGACCTAGAAGATCATGGTTTGCTCTACAACTGAGGCTCTCTGCTTGCAACGATAATTAAGACGTTAGTCTAGAAGTGAGATTAATAAAGGCATCTTCATTGCAAGGAATAGTTAGGCCGCCCATAGGATGATCAAACCCAAACTCTTCCTCAGCCTGACGCAACAATTCTCGGAATTGAGGATGATCCAGTAAAGATATTGGAACCACAAACCGCTTCTTCTGAATCTCTCCAACGTAGACTGCAAGATGGCCTTTAGGAACATCGCATTGGTTTCTACTCAGAAGAGATTGCAGTTTGCAAATATGTTTTGCATTAGCAATCTTTGATGGCAATCTGCTAATACCCATGACAGCAGGATATGTTTGAAAGTATTTGAACTGAGAAACAAGAATGGAAGAACAAGTTGAGATTTGAAGAAGGGTGTGTGTGAGGATTGCATTTATAGTTGAAACTTGAAAGTAGTGTTTCAACTTTCAACTCCATTGAGCTCATATGGGAATTCTGATAGGGAGATTAGTTTTGGAAGGGCCTACCTCACTCAACCTCACATGGCTTAGCTCATTTTTAGCTGAACAGGAACCATCTCCCACCTCCTATACAAGGTTTCGGAAATGGGAAATTTTTTGTTTGGCTTATTCAATTGTTATTAGCTAAGATATAACTTTACGCGTTCCCATACATCTTTTATCGATGAATATGTTAATAGATAGCGTTTTAAATCGACCGACTAGTCAAGTCGTCCCACCTGTTTTCATAAAAAATCAAGATCCAAAGATTGATATTTTTCTATGCTAGTATGTATGAAACTGCTTTTACTAATTAATTGCACCAGAAATGAGGTTGGTGCAATTTAATGATCACCACAGATATGAGATATGTGCCTTTTCAGGCATTATTTGTTCTGTGGCTGCATATCACTTGCCCAACTTGGCTGCGCAGACCCACTTGAATTACTATAAATAATAGCCAATCGCCCACTGTTTTTAACATATTTTTGGTAACTTTCAATGACTGTCACAGGTTTCATGCCATGAACTTGGTTATACTATTCAATAATAGACTGGCATGCATTTAGTTGATCATTCTAGGCCCATACTTGTACAGCCATTTTGGATGAGCAGTCAGTGCGTGTGTGTGTGTTTCAATAAGGCAGTCATGTTCCTGTCATGTGCCAAATCATTGATTTATATGCAATGAATACATGTGCTTGAGAAAGTCAATAACCCCTAAAAGAATAGGCATTTGAGGGTACTATATGGTACAAACTGATGCACGTTCTTGGCAATGACTTTAATCAATCATGAGTTTAGAGACTTTCTGTTTTTAAGTTCTGTTACTTAATAATCTATCCTGATGAGATTTTCCTTCGATTTTTCTTCTAGACTAGTCCTATTATTACTTATTAATCTAACAATCAATTGGTCTTGTCCTGCCAAACTTTTGAAATAACATTGAAGAACGGCGTTAGGCTCCAAAACACGTACATGTCAGCTTGAACTGGAGGGAACGTAAATTGCCAAAGAGTGGTGGCTATGGACTGAAGGGGACGTAAATTGTGTGTGATTTGCTACATTTAATAGCATTGTGATTACAAAGTAGTAAAAATCTCTCTACTATTGAGTTACGCCACTATACATAACAAACATACTCATACCGGTGTGGTAGACACGAGTATCTTCAATTGCTGTAAAATTTTCTGGACTAGATGTATGAAGAATTCTGACCAGTGTTCGAGAACTTATATGCACAAAACGGAATCTGCCAAGTTTACGTTTTGCACAATTATGCATGGTTATTAAGGTATGATCCTGCAAAGCTCTGTCCAAAGGCCAAAGTTGCGTTGCGAAAGACTAGCAGCAGTGAGAAGCCCCACTAACCTCATTTAGTTGGTGTCTGGCGGAATTGAGTATTCATGCAATTACTGATTTCATGGAAAATCATAGTAGAATTCATTCATCAGTTTTATTGCATGACTTAACATATAACCTCCTCTTATCAGACTCTATTCTGGGATTTCTGTTTGAAACAAACTAAAAAGGAAAGTAAGATAAGTAAGAATTTTTTTTCCATCTTTTTTTTCCTTGTTGTGCACAGCGGAAGACTTTGCAAACAAAGGTCCAACCAAGTCCTACAACTCGGAGGACTTGGCATGTTGTGAGGGTAATCAAGTGATCATGTTCTCAATATTCTTTTTGTGGGGCAAAGGGAGTACTAATTAGGTACGAGGATGTTAAGTTAAGGAGGGAATCGTGAGCGTCATTCTGCAATCAAGGCACGCCTTGGCTGGAATTCATTTAGAATAACAGGGACATAGAAAGAAAAAGTATCTCATACAATCTATAGGAAATCTTTACAAGAGAATTCATACATATGTATCCTAGCTAGTATGAGCATTGTCCCTAGATCATCCCACTGCTCATAGTGGTGGAAGATTAGCACAGAGTAAGATTAAGGTTCATCCTTGGTGCCGAAGTATGGCACGTCAACGTGACACAGCTCAACCTCTCTGCTTGCACGGGGAAGGACTAATCTATGTTAGCCTCTTTCAAAATCCTGCACCAGCAATGAGGTGGCCGGGTGCACCTGCCGTTGCTTCGTTTTAGAGGTTGTCTTAGTTTTCTCAACCAGTCATGAAGTGTGTATTCTAGCAATTAGATTGATAAAGGCGTCTTCTTTGCAAGGAATAGTCAGAGCACCAGCACAATGTTCAAAACCGAACTCTTCCTCGGCTCGACCCAATAATTCTTGGAATAGAGGATGAGACAAGTAAGATATTGGAACAACAAAGCGCTTGCGCTGAATTTCTCCAACATAAACTGCAAAATGGCCTTTCGGAACATCTGATTGATTCCTATTCAGAAGAGATTGCAGTTTGCCAATATGCTTGCCATTAGCAATCTTTGAACCCAGTCTGATTCCCATGACAGAGTTCTTCAACTGATGAAGAAATAAGCCAAAAATTTTTTAGAAAGAAGTTGGAATTTGAAGAGGGAATGAGCTAGCTAGTTAGACTTGTATTTATGGTTGTCTGTCTCCACTCTCCAGTATGAACTAATGACTAATGAGAATTCTCTGGTGTGAAGAATCAAGATTGGTTTTTTGTGGGGCCTACCTCAGTAAGCCTCATCACATGGCTTAGCTCATTTTAGCTAAACAATAACCATTGATTAGGCCTACCTCAGTAAGATCTAAAAACAATTCACTCCAACAATTACACTTTATACAACACTTTATACACCTTAAATATCTCAAAACTCAACTAACAAACCTAACTACCAATATATTTTTCATCTTTGTAATTTCTATTTTCATGATTTGAATGAAATATTTTATATTTTATGGAAAAAAAGTTGTATGTTTTAATAATTTTAATTATTTTTATTCAAAAATATTTGACTATGGAGGATTTATGTTTAAAATATATTTTAAGTTCTCTCATACATTAAGGATTTATGTTTAAAATATTTGACTAAGAAGGATACTATTCATGCTACCTCACTCCCAACCTTAAGAGGGAGAGCTATTTTGGAGGTTGGGGGTGCTTGGGTGTCCATTGTAGTACCAAGGGGTTAAAAAACTCTAGCTTTGGAGGGTGGGTCTTATGCTTAGATCTTATGCAGAGTTTTAGAGATGGGAAACTCTAAACTAATTCTCCCACCTCCGTTTTCGATCAAAGACTTTATTATTTTATTTTGAGATATTTCATTTACAAAATTCGTAAAAAATAAAAGTATCAATTTATTATTAATGAGCTACTAAAAATATCAAGATTTTTTTTTTTTAAGTTTGATTTTCAAACAGGAACTATTTACCCGTAAAAAAGGAAAGGAGTACTTCATATGAGTAGGAGAGATACAGATGGATGGATGAATCTAATTATTAGTAATTATGATGGATGGACAAGTTAAGTAATCCCATTAAGTGAATCAAGATGCAGAGAAAAATATTTAATTTTATTTTATTTTAGGCTGGATAACATTGATTTTATTGACTAATTGAACTTGGAAAAATATAAATAATTAGCCAACCGAATCGTACCTTTTAGATCCAATAACTGTCTCAAGTTTGAACTTGCTTATCTTTGTTCAATATTGGACTTAATTGGCTCTTACCTGTTCATTCTATTCTGCCCATACTTCTCCACCCATCCTCTCTCTACGAGGCCATCATGTGGCCGAATCTTTTATTTATACTCCGTACATTCCACAAAAGTAGTTTTTTCTTGGTTAATTTTATTATATTTTGACTAAAAATTTACTTCTTTTGTTTCGGACAAAAAGTTCACAATATTGTTTTCTGATATTCCACTTAAAAGAGTTCATTTTTAAAAAATTATGTGTACAGTCTCCGTTACATTTCAACTATACCCTTCATATTTTAAATTAATATATTGATTATGCTCAAGCCTTTTTGTAATTATGATTAATTTTAATGTTTTAGACTTTTCAAACGTGAACTGTTTAGATAGAACATAGGGAGTATAAAAACTTGTTCTTAATATTTCTTTCAATGATCAAAACTTTATAACTCAAAACATAAATAAATAAATGTATGCCAAAAAGTACTCTCTCTATTCTCAAAAGATTATTCTATTTAGTCCGACACACAGGTTGAGCGAAAATTATTGATTCTATCATAAATATAATAATAGTGTATATTTTTTAGAGATACTCATGTGAGAGTAAGGTTATTAATTAAAGTGAGAATCATATCAAGACAGTATGGTAAAGATAAATTTCAAAAAAAATGAAAGATTAGAAAGTGGATAATTTATTTTTATGTTTTTTAAACTCCCTAAAAAAGAAAGCAGAACTTTTTTTTAGGAACAGTGGGAGTAATATGATATTGTTCTAGGTTACTATTTATATGGTTCACATTGATGCATTTTGTTGGCAATGTCTTTTATTAATCAGTCATGAGTTGGCCATTGCTTTAATATCTGCTTTTAAGTTTTATGCTCTCAGTCACGCTTCAAATGGATATGTCACCGCACACAAACTCCTTTCCACAAATTTTCCTAATATGTTCTCTGTCACACTTTTTTTTTTTTCCTTTCTTTGCAGATTCAAGCAAGCAGTTATTATATTTTTTTAATGCAGATCTTCAAAAGAAACAAAAAAGTCTGGGGCATTAAGGGAAATAAGAAAATTCGCGTATTGTATTTAGCATTTTGAGTGCGCTGTCCTTCTTAATGTAAAAAATAATAAAGTTTATGAATAATGACATAGCATTTTCATTGATTAAATCACTTATTTATATAGTGAGTTACAATTAGGGTTACACTAGGAGTATGGTACAAAAAACATTTACAAGATAGGAATCATAATAAGGAAAGAACTATACAAAGTATTAACTATTAAACACTAATTACAATAATTAATTAATAAATATATTATTCTTTAATATGTCCCCGTAAGATGGGCGCTCGAGAGGAGAAACCAATCTTGTGAAGTACTTGATGGAAGCGCTGGCGAGCAAGCGGCTTGGTAAGGGCATCGGTCAACTGATTAGCCAAGGAGATATGAGAAACCCGTAAGAGTCCATCCTGAACTTATTGTCGAATGAAGTGAAAATCCAGGGCACATGCTTCATACAAGTATCGAAGATCGGGTTGGAACACATGTTAGTGGCACCTGCATTTGCATAATAAATGACAGGTTGAATCGAGGAGGTGATACCGAGCTCGCCGAGGAGAGACACAATCCAGCGGACTTCAGCAGCAGTGGCAGCCACTGCCCGGTATTGAGCTTTAGTCAATGAGCGAGCAACAGTGTGTTGTTTCTTGAAGCTCCAAGAGATCAGGTTACTGCCAAGATAGACAATGTAGGCACTGGTGGATGTGTAGTCATCTTTATTGCCCGCTCAGTCAGCATCAGTGAATGCATGGAGAGCTGGAGGAGACTGACGATGAAAAGAATGCTCGCATCAATAGAACCACAGAGATACCTGAGAAAACGCTTGACCGAATCCCAGTGCTCGATAGTCAGCCTATGCATGAACTGAGAGAGTTTGTTGAGGGCATAGGCGACATCAGGGTGAGTAAGGAATAGATACTGAAGACTCCCGATCATTGCTCGAAACTCTGTAGGATCCGTGAGAGCAGTGCCGACTGAAGTGTCAAAGTTAGTGAGGTGGTGAGGGGAGTAGCAACTGGGCGAGCATTTGTCATGTCTGTGCGAGCAAGGAGATCGACAATGTATCCTCGTTGGGAGAGCAAGAGACCACTTGGTCGCTTAACAAATTCAACACCAAAGAAATAGTGAAGATCACCGAGGTCCTTGAGCGAGAAGCGACTAGTGAGCAGAGAGATGAAGGTCTGAACTGTAGCGGGCTAGTTTCCAATGATGATGATGTCATCTACATAGACAAGGACAAGGAGATAGATTATGGTGCCCCTGTATGAAGTATGAATAGCAACATGTCGACCACAAATTTTTTGAAGCCAGAGGCAAGAAGAAACTATCGCAGCTCGTTGTACCATGCTCGGGGAGCCTGCTTGAGTCCATAGATGGCCTTGTGAAGTCGACATACATGCTGAGGGTTGTCCTTGTCGATGAATCCCGGAGGTTGAGTCATGAATACTTCCTCAGAGAGAGTACCTTGGAGAAAGGCATTGTTCACATCGAACTACCAAAGAGCCCATCCTTGGTAGATGGCCAGGGAGAGAATAAGTCTCCCTATAGTGGGTTTAACAACCGGGCTGAAGATCTCATGATAGTCAACACCTAGTCGCTGGTGAAACCCCTTGGCAACTAGGAGAGCTTTGTAGCGATCAATGGTGCCATTAGCATGTCGTTTGATGCGGAAGTTCCATTTACAGCCAACAACATTGCGAGCTTCAATCGATGGAACCAGGGTCCAAGTACCATTCTGAGTTAGCATATCATATTCTTCAGACATGGCCTAACGCCACTTGACATCTTTGAGAGATTGAGTAACACATGTTGGTTCGTTGTTCGCTGCTAGTTGAGCTGAGAGACTCAGTTTGGTGAACGACTTGTAGATATTATTCTTGGAGAGAGTAACAATGGATGAGGTACCAATAGCAGCGGGCACATAAATGCTCTCGGGTGCAACGGGCACAATGCAATCTTCGAGCATGGGGCTAGGGATCGAGGCAGTTGGAGCAGCAGGCATAGGAATTTTCTCGGGCTCAGTAAGAACAGTGCGATCCTCGGGCATGGGGCCAGGGACCGAGGAAGTTGGAGCAACGAGTACAAGAACTATCTCGGGTTCAGCGAGCACAGTGCTATCCTTGGGCAAGTTGCTAGGTGCCGAGGAGGTTTGAGCAGTAGGCACAGAACTGGCAGCAGGCAAGGTAGTGTTGGGGTGAGGTTGGTATATAGGGGAGCTGGGATCAACCACATACTGATTAGTGCTAGAAGCAACTGGCGGGGAGTCACTGGAGTGAGCAGCGAACGGTGTGTATGAATCCGGGAGCAGTTCATGAGGAGGTAACCAGGTGGTTCGAGTGAAGTCATTGGAGCGAGCAAGATGGGTGGCAATGGTGGACATGGGAAATGTAGACTCATCAAAGTAAACATGACACGAGACGAACATCCTGATGGTGCTCGGATCATAATAGAGATAAGCACTCTGAGTGAGCGAGTAACCAAGGAAGACACAGCGAGTGAAGCGAGCAGTGAGTTTGTGAGCGGAGCCAAGGGTAAAGGCAAACAAAGGCATGAAGTTTGAAGTAATTAGGCGGAGACCCAAACAATTTCTGATAGGGAGATAGCTACTTGAGTGTGGGTGTAGGGAGCCGATTGATGAGGTAGGTCGTTGTTTGGAAGGCAAACAACCAGAAGGTCAAAGGAAGAGAAGCCTTAGAGAGAAAAGAAAGATCGATCTCAACAATGTGGCGATGGCGACGTTCCGAGAACCTATTATGTTCCGGAGTGTGGGGTGGCGAGGTGAGATGAGAGATGCCATTAGCGGACAGGTAAGCGGCCAAACCAGTATCCCGGGCAAGTCCCATGTACTCGCCTCCATTGTCCGAGTAAAGTGTTACGATGGTAATTTTGAAATAGTTTTCCACAAGGGCTTTGAAGCGGGGAAATATGGTGGCTACCTCAGACTTTCTTTTGAGCGGGTAGAGCCATATATAATGAGTGTAATGATCGACAAAAATCACATAGTATTTAAATCCATCAATATAATAAATAGGAGAAGTCCAAACATCATAGTAGATGATTTGGACCAGGGCGGTAGACACAATAGTAGATTGAGAGAACATAATTTTATGACTTTTATTGCATAAACAATCATTACAGTGCAATTGTCTAACGCGAGTAGTGTCTAACACTAAAATTGATAGAATCTGACATTAGATGGGTTCAGACGGATGACCAAGCCAATGATGCCAGTCTTGGTGAGAGACTTTAGAGCCTACGCAAGCAGAGGGGCGAGGAGAGGGGGCTGTGGTCGGCCATTCATACACTCCGCATCCTTAGATTTCCCGGTCAGTAGTATGTGCACTATCAGTAGATCCTTCATATGAAAAGCAGATGGTAAGAACTCAATGGATGTATTGTTTAAGATGCAGAATTGAGATATAGATATGAGATTGCGTTTCATGTGAGGAACAAAAAGAACATTATGCCAGGAAAATGTGTGTGGTGGTGTGTGAATAGAGGAAAGAACCAGTTTTGGAAATTGTTAAGTCTATACCATCACCAATGACCATGTCGTCAGTGCCCGTGTAATTGGAGTGCACAGAGAGGTTGCCAAGATCACCAGTGACATGGTGAGAAGCACCACTGTCAAGTAACCAGCTCGGTGTCACAGTGTCCGCTGTGGTTGCTAGGTGAGCTTGCGGTTGCCAGGAGTTGTATGCTGAGGATGGGCGAGCAGCGGACGGAGAAGTAATGACGACCATCTGGAAGTTGGGGCAGCGAGCAACTAAGTGACCCTGTTGGCGGCAGCCTTGACATTTGTCGAGATAAAGATGTTGTGGCCGAGGAACCGAAGCCGAGGACGGCGTGGAAGACTGCCGAGGTTGAGAGGGCACGTGCTGAGTTTGCGAGGAAGGCTGCTGAGCATACGAGCTGTTGTTCCTCGAGGTAGCAGGATTGGCCGAAGCAGGATGAGAGAAGGACGACGCGGGTTGGAATTGCTTCAAGAGTAGTTCGGGGTTGATGAGTTTCTCAAGGAGCTTATCAAACGAGATGAGAGTATCTCGTCCTTCGACCACATCAACAATGTGGCGGTAGTAATTATCTAAGCATGCGAGGATGATCTCAATGAGATCCTCATGGTCGAGGGGTTTGCCGAGGGCAGCAAGTTCATCTGAACGACACTTGATGGACTACATGTAGTACGATATCGTCTGACTACCTTTGGATGCTCGATTAAGGGAGTCTTTGATTTGCTTGATATGACCGCGTGTCGGGCGATTATAGGTATGAGCCAGAGTGTCCCATGCCTCGCGGGTGGTGACGTCCTGTTGGATTATGGGGACTAAGGGAGCAGAAAGGAAGCCAGCAAGGGCACCAAATAAAAGTTTGTCCTGCCGAATCCAAAGTTGGTATTGCGGGTTAGGGGTTGGAACATCCTTGGATGTTTGAGCATCCTTGGCGATGACGATGGGGGTGGACATGGGTGTGAGCCATCTACGAATTTGTAGAGATCATAGCCAATGAGGGTTGTCTCAACTTGAAGTTTCCAAGCTATATAGTTGGTGGAGATGAGTTTGGTGATGTTGTGATGAGAGATGTTTATGAGGTCGAAGGTTTGAGTTGGATCAACGGTTTTTGATGGTGAGGGTTTGGTTACCGTTAGCCATGGAGGCGAATTGTTTGTGGATGGCGGCGACGGCAAGAGGAAGAAGGTTTTAGGAGCAAAGCTCTGATACCATGTAAGAAATAATAAAGTTTATGAATAATGACATAGTTTTTTCATTGATCGAATCATATATTTATATATGGAGTTACATTAGGAGTGTGGTACAAGAAATATTTACAATAAAGGAATCATAATAAGAAAAAACTATACAAGGTAGTAACTATTAAACACTAATTACATTAATTAATTAAGACATTGCTCTTGGAAATAAGAGTGGATTGCAACTTGAGATTTTAAGAAAGCGTGAGAGCATTCTATGTGTTATGTAATCAAGTTACTTTACACTTGTTCCTATAAAAGCGTCTACTTTCTCCGTTTCAGGTAAAAAGTTTATTATACTCCTTCCGTCCCTAAATAATCGTCTGGGTTGATCCGGCGCACAGTTTAAGAAAAAGTAATTGACTTGATTATTTATATTGGTTTAATGTGTAGTTTCTTTTAATATCCATGTATATGTGGCTCATAATTAAAGTAGAGTGAAAAAGTAAGGGTAAAGTGGTAAAAGTGATGTTCTAAAAAGGTAAGTTTCAAAGTGGACAATTATTTTAGAACATACGAAAAAGGAAAGGAGGACGATAATTTAGGGACGGAGGGAGTACTATTTTGGAATGTTTCACTCTAAGAGTTTACTTTTAAAAATTATGCTTACACTTTCTATAACATTTTATCTTTACCATCTACTTGTGTTATAAGTACATTGCATATATTTAATTATTTTTATAATTATAACTAACTTTAATGATATTAATATATTCCCTAATAATTAGACTTTTTAATTAAATAGACTTTTTAGGTGGTGGAGTATTTCCCGAGGGAAGGATAACTTTAAACCTCAACCTACTAACTAACTGTAAGAGCATCCCCATTGTTGTTTTTTCAAACTTTTTAATGCTTTGAAATTTGTATGTAGTGGTCATTAGGATTTTTTTTTTTTTGTTCACCTGGAAGAGCGGAAGAGATTTAACTTCTTAAATAAGAAGTTGGGGGAGGAGAGAGAGTGAGGGGATAGCCGTCCTTTTTGGCATTTGTGTGTTTGGGGGGTGGGGGGTGGGGGGGTTTTGTTTTTATTTAGATGATGCTAAATTTAATATTTTTTTTATGTAAGAAGATTATACAATAGGAAGATATATTCTTAAGTGGGTAAGAAGATAAAAATGTGTAAGTGGTAGTGGGACACAGTTAAGAAGTTGTAACATTGGGCATCCCCTCACACAAAAAAAAATTAAATTAAATTTAACATCATCTAATAAAAACAAAACCCTCCAACCCCCCACCCTCACACACACACACGAGAAAGTGAGCGCCGTCCCCTCACTCTCTCTCCTCCCACAGGTTTTTAAATAAGAATCCCTCACACTCCATCTCTCCTAATTGAACCAAAAAAAATCTAATATGACCGCTACACACATTTTTTAAAGCCTTTAAAAATTAGCTTTGCCAAAAATAGGGATGCTCTTATATAATAAGTTGGGTCCTCCGTAGTTCTCATCACACATGGGCCCATGTGCCTTTCATATCACTTTACCGAACTTGGGTATTTGAAATTTTGAATGCTTCAAGTAATGACAGACTTGAAAACTATTTTTTTATATAACGTATAATTTGGAGGAACTAATTTACCTCGTATTTTTAATATTATCAATATTATCAATGTATTTTGTTGTGGTCAAATTGTTAGTGGTGTATAAATGTTTTGGATAAAATGTTATCAATTATGTTAAATATCCATCTAATTTCGTTGACAGAACGATTATAATTTACAAGGACTTTTAAAAAGGGTATTTTTTTTTTCGTCCATTTCAGAATTAATTTCATTTTCTTCCCTCACCATGTCACTCATTGATTGCTAAACCGTAAATTTTGAACTACTATGCTAAGTTGAGCTTTCAAATTCATTCCTTGTTATTAAACAATGTAAAATATTCTTAAATTTAATTTTGATTTTTCATTACATGTTATCTCATCAACAAATAAAAAGTTCATGGATGAAAATACCCTTCAAAAAAATTCATGTCATCGTTTCATCAAC
Source organism: Codonopsis lanceolata (assembly GCA_013146195.2). Lineage (NCBI taxonomy): Eukaryota > Viridiplantae > Streptophyta > Magnoliopsida > Asterales > Campanulaceae > Codonopsis > Codonopsis lanceolata. The sequence continues at coordinate 9,070,347 of CM028381.1, read as the reverse complement.
GAATGTCCGTTAATGAATTTGGATGAGAACTTAAAGGAATTTGAGACATTTTATTCAAATTATTTGTGCATTATTAACATTCTGCTCCAACCACTAGTACATTGCTAATATTTGAAATATTAAAAGTTTGCGGTTAAATTGATTTTACCTAAATTGTACGTTGCATAAAAAAATAGTTTTCCCTTTTTATTTCGGATATCCTTGGGAACTTTTAGGCCGTACTTCCTTTCACCCAAAGAGTTTATATTTGTAAAATATAATTGTTAGGAGATATATAAATACCAATAGAGTTGTTCATAATTATAATAATACTTGAGTATAATCAATATGTTCATATTAAAGGTTAAAGTTGAAATGTCATTGAGCATGTAAACATAATTTTTGGAAGTGTGACTCTTAATACTCCCTCCGTCCCTAAATTATCGTCCTAGTTGACCTGGCGCAAGGATTAAGAAAAAACAATTGACTTAATTATTTATGGTTATTTAATGTGTAGTTTCCTTTAAAGCTCAAATGTATGTGGCACATAATTAAAGTAGGGTGAAAAAGTAATGGTAAAGTGGTAAAAGTGATGTTCTAAAAAGGTAAGTTTCAAATTGAACAATTATTTTGGGACGGACGAAAAAGGAAAGGAGGATGATAATTTAGGGATGAGGGAGTGAAAGTATGGTAGATTATTTGTGAGAGGGAGTATCTTTTTTATCCAAACGTAGTTACATAATTGGAGCACCTCCAATGCTAATGTTGATGTGAAATAATTTAGATGTAACCTAGTATTCACACTCTTTTTGAAAGAAAAAACATCTCCAATGTAAATGTGGATATGATATGTCAATCAATTTTTTTTTACATTGTGGATAACAATGTCAAACTTTTACATTTTATTTGAGGGTGTGTATACATCCAAATCATTATTATTCTTTTTAAAACTCTTTCCATTGGTTGTTCTTTTTTCTTTTCTATTTTATTTGTCAAATACTATTTTTGTGATGGAATACATGTTACATAAGATTAAATCTACATTTGTCTTAGAGAGATCCATTTTGATTGATTGTAAATGAAAAGAGAAAAAATGGCACGTATGACTGAGGGTGTGAATTACTCACGGTCATATAGGAAGAAATCTACAATTGCAATGGTGATGCTCTTAGAGAACGACTACCGTGTAAATATGACTTCTGAATATCAGTTATATGTCACGGCATTAGACGAGAACAAGTCGATCGTGTTTCATCTAGACCTAGCAACAATTGTATTTTTACTATTAAATCGTAATCGTAAATTATTGTTCTCGAGTGAGAACAAGACAACAATAACGGATGGATGTCAACCAAAACATTGTTAGTATACTTGCGGGTACCAAGTGCTCACTCTGCAATCAAAAACGAACATAACAAATTAAAACACCCCAAAAATAGTAACAGCTATGTGTAAAAAGACCATTACGAGTATGACGGTAGGAGTTGACAGTCCTTGCATGGGATTGTAAGACCACCCTTCGGATGATCAAATCTGTATTCTTCCTCAGTCCGCCTTAACAAATCTTCAAATATAGGAACCACAAACCGTTGCTTATATGTCTCTCCAACGTAAACAGCAAAGTGGCCTTTTGGAACGTCTACTGTCATGACATTAGATGTCCAAGACTGGTGGTTATGGAGAGACCTCGGTTGGAGGATACGAATTCCCATGAACTCTTTTGGAATATGAACTATAAAGAGATGGATAATACTTAAAAGGCCAGGAGAGTGATCTGATAGACTTCTGAAAAGTGATAAGCAACTTTGAGATGTTGTTATATATGGAGAGGATGGACTTGTGACCCTGGATTGGACATATATGGTAGGACCAACTTATCCCTTACAATCATGCAGTGTCGGGCTGCTTTTTTGTGCTGCCAATTGCCATACAAAGCTAAAAGGTCTTATAATCACACTTGTACGAGTGGGTGAGTTCTCCAAGAAACAATCATTGGCTTGTGCCCATAGTTTTTACCAATCAACTGTACTTAATTAGCCCTTATCTTGGAATTCTTTATGCACCAAAATATGGACACCTTAATGATACTTGGTTATTTAAGTTGGTGATCCAAGACCACGTTAAATCTACTCATGGGACAGAACCACTTGGGAGTGAAACACCACCTTTCTCAAGGACTTGATCCCCAAACCCCAAATTTGTTCCAAAATTTGCAAAGCCAGGAAAATCGTCTAAAGGACTTGAACCAAATTCGTACTTTACATATAGTTTAAGTCAGGGATCTAGAGAGTTCTATTGTCGACTTTCTGACATATAGTTTATGTTTACATCAGAAAATTTTGCAAATAATTAACAGAGTATAGTAAGATCAATCACAGAGAAAAGAGAGAGAGCGATTTGGGCCAACGGACTGTCGAAATTTTATTAATGTCAACCTTAAAACCATTTTAGAGTTACTATTATATATAGAGATACAATATCAAACCCTAAAACCCTAATTAAGAAAACCGAACAAACACAGTTGCCGCTACGATGTGGTCGCCTTCCACAGCATGACGTGACTACATCATTGTTGGACATGATCGCCTTCCCTATTTACACGACCACCTATTTCGCAGTAACATTGTCCATAAATCCTCCTTAGTCATGCAGTTGCTTTCTCCTGTCACACGGCCGCCTTGTAGAGATGCGGTCTCCTTGTGCCGATAAGACGCGACCGCCTTGTCCAAAACTCAATGGTTCGTGCCTGCCTGGGTACTGGCCTGTTTACCAAGGTAATCGAACAATCTTATTCTCAACAGTTTTATGACCATAATTGAAAGACGGAAGATCTTAGTATCTTATTCAAATGGATGTAATCTACGTGTGTGCATAGAATTGATAAAATTCCAAATTATAGGGTCAGTACTCAAGAGAAGTAAATGTAGATGCCACTAATGAACTAGTTGCTTCTCTTGTGTACAATTATCTGCTGCCATTCTACCACAATAGGACTAGGCCTGACACTCACCCAACCCAACCTGAAAATTACTCGATTCGACCTAGCCCGTTAACATTTTTGAGTCGAAATGGGTAACTTGTTTCAACTCAAAAATATTAACTAGTTGGATCGGGGTTGAGTTAAAGTGGGTCAAACTCGTCACTCAAGTTTGACACGATAGTTTTTCACTCTTCAAAGGTATGGATTTTTTAGGGGAAATACGGGTTAAGACGGGTCGACATGTTACTCATTTTAACCCAACCCGACTCATTTCGACACGTTTGTTATTCGGGTTGTAATAATTTCGATCTGTTACCCGTCCCAACCCATCCAATTACCAATTAAGCCAGATCCTTCAAGCAGATAAGGCTGCTTCTGGTTCATTTTTAATCACAGTATTCAACTTGTGCCCATTTATTTAAAATTTGCCCATAGTTTTGAGCAGGTAACCGTGGAACAAAATGTAGTGCCCATTTTTTCGTGTGCCGTTAAACAAGATAAAAGTGCTTCAGTCTAATGGTTTCGAAAAATGTTAAGGTAAATACTTGTGTAAAACAGTTTTACGAATATATTTTGAAAGATGGATCATCTTCACCCGACTCACCGTGTGTTGGTGGATTAAGTTGTGAGAGAGCGGAGCTTCATCTTACGAATTAAAATCCGTAAGACTGTATTGCTGGAGACCTACTCAGATGTTAAAGTTTGCATCAATAATTGGTATGGTATATTGTGTTGAGATACTATCACATCTTAATCTCTTTCCCACCGTAATGTAAACTTCTTGGGCCAGGCCAGGCCAAGCTTAGAGCATGCACATTGTATAATCTTCATATATATTTTATTAGCTGGGTCTCATTGTCACCTAAACATTTTTATCTTTTTACCTACTTAACAATATATCTTTTCATTATATAATCTTCTTACATATCTTCTTACACAAAAAATATTAAATTTAACGTATCCCAATAAAAAATATTACATTTTACCCCCCCCCCCACACACACACACATGACACAAAGGAAGATTCTTTTTGTTTCTTCCTATTTAGGAAGAAAAAACTCACTCTCTCTCCTAGTTGGCCAACCCTCTCTTCTAGGTGGCAATAGTATCACTCTTCACAAAACCATGGGCTGCTACCGGCCTACTGCTAACTTCTGAAATGTACCTACAACTTGGGGAGTACCCTATAAGCTCTGGCCATGGCAATTCAAGAAGCAACAAACCTACTTGTTGAGTGTAATTTGGTCCTACCAAATTAAACTTCTAAGCTCACCACTCTTTGTAACCGGACAGACACCTTTTGCACAGTTGGAACGCTTACTATTCCACTATATACACCTAGAATTGAACTTGGTCGACGACCACATTCTCATGGCAATTTGTTTTCGTTTGGTGATGGTAAATGCAAAGAAAGTACTACGAAAATGGTCTACCCAACACCGCCCATGGAGAACTCCTGCAGGGGCTGCAGTGATTGTTCCAAGAGGTCACTTTGCAGTTTACATTGGAGAAGGATGTGATCAAAGATTTGTTGTTCATTTATCGTATTTGATACATGATTTGTTCCAAGAGTTGTTGAGGCTAGCTGAGGAAGAATTTGGATTTAATCATCCCAAGGGTGGTCTTACAATCCCATGCAGCATTGATGCATTCTTGAGCATCATTTCTCATTTGAATGACTGCCACAGACACAGTAGGTGTTCTTAGTGTGGGCTACTCTTAACTACACAGAACAATTGTGCGAGAGACAGGCAACCGCTACTACCCCCAAAATTAATTTCATGTAAAATTCGCTTGTTTAGTTGCAGGAACATGTTTAGTTGCAGGAACAAAACATTGTGTGACATGGTATGTGTAATGGCCTATGGGTTACATGAAGTAAAATCCCTACTTCAATCTTACCCTAATTTTGTACATCGATCAATTAAGTGTATCCGAGTAAACACTTGTCAACATACGTTACTTAACGATCATTGTGAATGATAAATGAATGCACATAAGAATAACTGAACAGCCAAGAAGGCCAAATAGGCAATTTTGGTAAGACGATTTGTCTTTGAAGACTGTGCATTTAAAGAATCCACTTTAAAAAATGATGCATACAATCTCTATAACTTTGAAAGAAGTTTTGCTTTCAGTTTTGATATGAGAAGAGTACATAAGCAAGTTAGGCAAGTGTAGCTAAGTAAACTACATCGACACATGAAATTCTAATATGTGACCAAGTAATTAATGTATCAATTCGATCAAGATGTCAAATTCTTATTCACGATCTAATATGACCCAAACTTTTAAAGTAAGTTTTTTATTTTATTTTTTATATGATGTTAAGATAAAGATAATTTCAAAAGAGTCGTTTTTTATTATTATCGTACAAATTTTCTTTTAAAAAAGTGTTTGTTAGATAAACATCATCCAATACAATCATGGCAGGAGTTGTTAATACGCCTGATCCCTTTCTACAATCCTTATTCCTAAGTATGCGTTCAAGATTTCTGAATCGTCTTTGGAGCTACAAGTGCAACGAAGAAAAATATGTCAAAAGAAGAGGAAAGGTAAAAAAACCAAACAGCACATATACTTCCAGTAAATAATCTAATACCTTGAGTCGATTTCCCTTTATGTTGTGGGGCTCCGGCTGCCTGACCAATTAAAGATGCACGGTTGATAAGTCCCACACTTGGGTGTGGCTTCCTCTGTCTTCAAAGCCCGGTCTGCACCAAGAAACTGAACAGTACTCGCAGGCTGTTTTAGCACCAACAAGAGCTGTAAGATTAGGAGCAATGGTGTTCATCATGCTCTTCAGATCATCATATTGCTATAAGTTGCCGCTCTTTTTGTGTTAATAGTTACCCTTCTCTCGCCTCTTTTCATCCCCTTAGAATTTCCAACAACACCCATATCACCATTCAATTCCCACATTGGAATCAAAATTTAACACTACCTTGATAGTAATAAACTTATATTAATATGAATACACAAACAATACCCATTTACCAATCTCAAAATTCAACTTTATTAAAAAAAATATATATAATTCTTCTTACTTCAATTATACTTTATTCAAAAAAAATTATATAATTTTTATTTGTTCAATTATTAGGAGACGGGTAGAGGTGGAGAAAATTAGCACCCAAAAAATAAGTCTTCTTTTCTTTCAGTTCCCACAATTGGTAGATTCACAAAAGGGTAGAGGTGGAGAAAATTAGCACAATTGAGTACAATTGAATAGTAATAAACTTCTTAATATTGTTTATTGTTTATGAATAAATAAACAAACAATTCCTATTTACCAATCTCAAAATCAAAATTCAACTTTATTCAAAAAATATTATATAATTTTTATTAGTAGCATCCTAAAAGTAAGACTTCCTTTCTTTCCGGTTTCCACATCGATAGATTTACAAAAAGAGACGTAGTCTATATAGTTTGTAAGCTTTATTAGTAGCATCCTAAAAGTAAACCTTCCTTTCTTTCTAGTTTTCACATCGATAGATTTACAAAAGGAGACGTAGCACCCAAAAAGTAAGCCTTATTATTTACAGATTAAGATACGTAAAACCGTCCTATAGAAGACCACCTTATTATTAATACTGTAAAAAGGATATCAAAAATCATTTTATCATCATTCTTTTTGAAACTTCTTATAATTTATATTTACATTAATATTGTTGTTAATATACATTATTCTAAAAAATGTCATTTTTTAACGAATTTATAATAATTTACTTATATTCAAGATTTCCGAACGAATTTCAACCTTTGATCGAGAGGATTTAAACTAACATTAATTTCTAGCAAATGTGAGATATATCATTCTATAGTAATAATAATAGTGTTTTATATAAAAACTTTTAAAATCAACATGTCTTTTTAAATAATGTGAAATACATCTGTTCTATTGGTTGTAATATAAAATTAATAATAATAGTAATCTTTTATTTAAAGAGTTTTGAAACTTCTTATAATTTTTATTTACTGAAGTAATAAAATTATAATAAGTTTTAATTTTTTTGAATAAAGTTAGGATTATTTTTTATTCATACTAAAAAAATATTATGTATGAACATCACTTAGATCAGACCTCGTTTGGATGGAATAAATAACTTCACTCAGATCAAACCTATAGTCGTTTGGATGGAATAAATAATTAATAACAATCTCTATACAATCATACTCTATGATAATTGAGCTAAAAAGGGTAACTTGCTAGCTATAAGGTAGTGTTAACTTTTGATTTCAATGTGGGAATGGTGATATGGGCATTGTTGGAAATTCAAAATACGTTTCTAAAGTATAATAGATGAGGTAAGTGAGTGAGGGATAAAGTATAAAATAAAATTAGGCACAAAATGAAAAGTGTCACTTTTTAGTTTTAAAAGTATCACTTTTTAGTATAAAATGTGTCACTTTTCAACATAAAATGTGTTATTTTACGTTTTTAATAAAAATTACTGTATCACTTTTTCTCTTTAAAAGATATTACTTTTTAGTCTTAAATTTGTTATTTTTACTTTGGACAGTGCTACTTTGCATTATAAATGTATAAATTAAAATCAACACTGTTAGTTTTAAAATGTCACTTTTTAGTATTAAGAGTGTTACTTTGTATTTTAATGAAAAAAAAAATCACATTAAAGAGTCACTTTTTAGTATTAAGAGTGTCACTTTTGCTTTTTAAATGTGTCACGTTTGACTTTAAATGTGTCTCTTATAATTTCGTCAAATTCCATTAGAGTCCGTCAAACATTCCAAGACAAATAAGGATAACGGAGGGCTAACGGAGCTAACAAAGGATGAAAGTGCAAGGCGTGAGAAGAATGAAATTTTCAGTAATAAACTTTTAAAATACAAGGGTACGGGGCACTAGAGGAAAACAACAAACTTCTCATTGATGTGATATCACCTTCATCGAGGTGACACGTGGCGTGGTTGTCCTTGGACGACCCGCGAACTATGTTGGTGGATCAGGACCAATCCCCGGATTTCAGCCCCAATTGTCTGATTTTATGTTTATTTTCTCTCACATTTTGACCAATTTTTTCACTGGATAACCTATGATCTTTATTAATGGGTTACACGCTTCAGCTACCTTCTTTTTATCATTGTTAGGATTTCGTCTTATAGATTTAAGATCCGTTAGACCGTCGTCCTACACAAGTTTTTCCCATTAATAATTGATAATGTTGTTTAAGACATTTTTTTAGAATAATGTATATTAACAACAATATTGATGTAAATATAAAATATAAGAAGTTTCAAAAAGAATAATGATAAAATGATTTTTGATTTCTTTTTTACACTATTAATAATAGAGAATGTTGTTTAAAAATATTATTTAGAATATAATAGTAAAAATTTATTATTTATTTTTAGGGTTAGCCTAGTGGTTATCAACTTAACATTCTCAATTAAAAACCAAACGACTTTATACTCTAGGAAATGAGTGTTGCAGAAAATCGAAAAGGCGGACTCTAAAATATTACTATGCGTTAGGCTATTTGGATTATTATAAGAAGATACAAAAAGAATAATAATAAAATAATTTTTGATTTCCTTTTTACACTATTAATAATAGAGAATATTGTTTAAAAATACTATTTAGAATGTAATAGTAAAAATATAATTTATTTTGAGGGTTAGCATAGTGGTTAACTTGCTCCCTTAAAAACTAAACAATTTTATACACTAGGAAATTACTAGTATGTTGCAGAAAATGGGAAAGACAAACTCGAAAATATGACAACACATTAGGCTATCTAGATGATTATACATATATATTTCCCGTCATGCATAATTTTAGAAAGTTGACTTTTAAATTAAAAGATTTTAAAATAATATAGTGGATTCTTTGTTTCAAAAAAAATATTGTAATGTTGAATGATTGTATAAAAACAGTCCCTAGAACATTGAAAATTGTCCTAATAAACCACACAATTAACAACATTCTAGAGAACGCTACTATGCAACGATCATGAACTTTTAATTGTACAAATGATTTTGACATACTGCTATAGACGACTTTCTCCTTTGTATTTCTAGTAATGTGAGAAGTGATCATAGGGCAATCATAGAATTATCTGTCTGTGGTACACATGGGACAAAAATCATTTTTACTTCTATGGGCATGAGGCTTGTTTAGAGCATCTATAATGTGTCTTCTTAGAGCATTCTTCCTATGAAGAAGGGAGATTATACAATGGGGGAAGGATTCTTATACATTTCATGTAGGAGAGGGAGGAGATTGTCTGCCAGTTGAGGAAGAAAACAACCGGCTAAGAAGAACAAGGGGGACGGTGTGGTGCATTGCTTCCTCACACCACACACGCGGGAGAGGAACGTGAGAGGGGCTACATGGTGGATCCCACCGTCTGATTTTGTCTGATTTCAATAATTAATTTTATTTTTTCTTTTTTTCTTTTTTTTTAAAAAACTTACCATTCTATTTTGTACTGTTGGGGGGAGTCGGGAGATTTTTTATAACCGTTGTTTGGGTTTCAATTTAATTTATTTATTTTAAAAGCCTTTTTTATTCTTTTTTTTTCTTCTTCCCTATGAATATAACGGCTCAAGCTTTTTTATTTTCTCTACAACTTCATTCTCTCTTCTATTTCTTTATCATTTTTTCTAAAAAATCATTTTCTCTACATACTTATCTTCCAAATGGATCCAAGAAATAGTAATTTTTTTCAAAATTTATTGACTTATTCCGATGTGAGCAAAGATTTGTTGTTCATTTATTGTACTTGAAATGAATTGTTCCAAGAGTTGTTGAGGCTAGCTGAGGAAGAATTTGGATTTAATTATCCCAAGTGTGCATTGATACATTCTTGAGAATCATTTCTCATTTGAATGACTGCCACGGTAGGTGTTCTTAGTGTGGGCTACTCTTAACTACACAGAACAATTGTGTGAGAGTCCCCCCTCAAAATTAATTTCATGTAAACTTCGCTTATTTAGTATGTGTAATGGATAGGTTACATGAAGTAAAATCCCTACTTCCATCTTACCCTAATTTTGTACATCGATCAATTAAGTGTATCCGAGTAGACACTTGTCAACATGCATTACTTAACAATCATTGTGAAAGATAAATGAATGCACATAAGCGTAACTGAACAGCCAAGACGGCCAAATAGGCAATTTTGGTAGGACGATTTGTCTTTGAAGACACCTGCCTCATTACAGTTCACATGAATTTGCTAATTTAGTTGAAGACAGTTGCTCATTCCAACCACCAGCTTGTTTTTATTCAAGAGATAAAGCCACATTGGTCAGCTTCTAACAGGAAACACTCTAGCATGCTAAGAGAAACATTCTATTGGATTCTTATCTAACACACGTGACGCGACACTCACATACATACAGACCCACTCATATACAACAAGGGGTTGGGCTTATTCATTTAGAATTTTCGCATGAATTCTACAAACAATTGAATTCAGATAAAATCATGAAGATCCAATACAAATAGAGAATTTTTGCCAAAGCCAAGAGAACATTAAAATCGAAAAATCAGAATCTACTGTTGTAAAGCAGACACAACTTAGTTGCAACAAATCAGACGAGAGTGATATCTGGCTTCTCTCTTAAAACAGGTATGACTGGTTCAGTGGTTCTCCGTAGAAGAATGTCCCAAGAAACTTGTTTCCCCCACAAAAGAATGACAATGTCACCACAACCAAGTACCAACACAAATCAGCTGAAAAATCTCCCCTTTAACTTAGTGTCGGGTAATGAAAATCCATTGGTTTAGTGCAAAACACATCTCTGATTGGATGTGAAGTTGATTAGCATCCAAAGGAAATATATGTTGAAGTACAAACTAATACATGTCTGATTGGATGTGAAGTTGATTAACATCCAAAGAATATATATGTTGAAGAACAAACTAATACAGCCCACTGACCTCATGCATTCCAACTCCTATTTCTATGTTTGGTATATGATAGTTCAACATAACCATAAAATTTAAAATCTGAACCGTCATGAAAATGACTAACCTCAAATAATTAAGCACGTTCGAGGATCAAAGTCCTTATATCCAACATCAACAAGGCAAAGGCCATCCGGGGGTGCTGGCGGAGCAGTGGCACGCCTGCATGTGGCATCCATCAGCTTTATCAATGCATCATCATCTGCACCAGCAGCTGCTTCCCTAATCGATGTTGCAACAAGCACGCGAACCATCTGAAATCATGATCGGTTTAGGTTATCTCAGAAACATGCAAAATTACTGATAAAATTTAAGGAAAAAAAGGTATGTTACCTTGCGTAGGAAGCGGTTAGCAACCAACTCAATACACATTGCCTTTGTACATTCCCCATCCTTCATAAAAGGAAAAAAAAAAGATGATGATATCAGTAAGATTCAAAATCTTGTACATTAAATCTTTAAAAAAAAACTCACTTATGAAGATGGATTTGCACAGTTATTAACTTATGGAAATTCCTACAAAATTGAAATAAAAAAGTGCCAAGGACTTCTACAAGTCATTTAGTTTTATTGGTGGCCAATTCTGCTCCATGAAAGTAAATAATTTTATTACCCAGTAATGATGCAATGTTCCCAATTGATATGAAAGACGGGTAAAACATAACACAATTACTAATTTTTGGGAAAGTTAACATGGCAATTATCTGTTCAAATGGAAACAAAGTACGCTTTCACGTGGAGAAATTTGATTAATAACCTCTATATCACATGGTAAAATAATTTCAGAAGCTCGAGCATGGAACAGAAAACACTCTGTTGGTGGACCACTGCAAAATAAGTGCAATGCAGTTAGAGAGCTGTCAATCGGCAACATCACATACCAAATTAACTTAGAACAGCTTTGTGCAAGATTCACTCAGAATATCTTAAAATTAGAATACAATACATCCTGCTCAGGATGAGAATCTAATTTACACACGCATGTCCAGATAAAGCATGGAGGGTTGAAGAATCATACATGGCACATAGGGTAAATACTTCTATCGACCCCAATGCATGAAATATTAATGAGGTGTTCACATAAGTTCTTTTCTTGTCCAAACTTATCCCCATGGTGGATGGCCATTAGAGAACTAACAGAACAGATTATAATAAACATCAAGATAAGTAACTCACCTTCGCCCCCAACCCACTCCCTCCCCCCCTCTCTTAACAGACCACAATTTCCTCACTTCAATACTCTTCTGCACCATCACGTTTTCAATTGTAACATTCACCATCAGAATTCACAACCAACCTGGCTGCCACCTCCACTATTAAGATTTGACAATTTTTCACAACTGATATAGGCATATAGGGATTACATGGTACCCGTCGTCACAAGCTTATGCCCACCAAGTGGCCAGTGCACCACTAGATCTATGCCTACACTCCATCAAAAGATTAAGATTTTAGCGTTACAAAGAATTCGCTAGTTTGGATTGACCAGTGGAAGAAAATCAAATACTTGTCATATTTAAGACGTGAAGAAAAACTATTTACATTAGACACAAAAGTAAGTACGTATGTAATCAGAACTCCTTTCAAGGATTCAGATTCGGTTGGATTGTGGATCTTTAGTTCGTACACATCTATCAATTCATAAGATCCAATAAATTCACCACTAGGTATAGCTGGCACTTGAGGGTTCAAAGGTCAAATTCAAGATTGTCCTTTTTCTTCAGCCATGATACATGAGATGGACATATGGATCAGGGTTCAAATTTAGATTAGAATTCAGTTTTAGGCAGTGAGCACTATTAAAGGCGGTTCATGTGGTAGTCGTGCTTATGGACGAAGAGGAGTTGCAATCTTACAGTGGTCAAAGAAGAATGGTGGTCATGTTATGAACCTGTTTAAGGATGTGGTCATGGCAAGTGGTAAATTGGTAAGACAAATAGGGTGATTGAATGAGAGAGAGAGAGAGATCTAATACCTGGTGTTATTTGGAAGGTAGGGACGAAGAAATTCTTTGGAGGGGGGTTCAGGATTTGTCTGGATGTAGTAATGTAGTATGTACCTTGACAGTTATGTTTAGGTAGAAGTTCATGCCCCACACAAATGATCAATTCTGTTAAACAAGCAATCAACCAACACCAAGCTAAATCCAATTTGACTATGTGAAAATCTTATCTAAATGTACACAACCACAACAAATGCTATAAGAGAACAAAGGGCAGGCAAGAAAGGACAACACGCAAAAAAGTAAATAGGAGCTAGCAACGAAGCTTACACATTTCTTGAGGGTTTTGTATCCGCGCAAACATCTTGTACGATAACACTTTCCCTTCCAATTGACGAAGAAGCTGGTTAACCTTGCTAACTCTGAACCTCATTGGTTTCTTTTTACTTTCCAATTCATCCTCGACATTGTCAAGTGGATCATCGAAACTCTCTTCACCAATACATTCCACGTATTTATTTTGTTGTTTACTATCATTTTCGTTATGCACAATGTCCTCCTCATCCTGAAACTTTTCTTCTCTCTCCTCCCCATCATTGAAAGGGAAAATGTACAAATAGCGTCTCCACTTTGCGGAGAAGTTAGGATGGAATGCACGAGACACCTATGACGATTACACACATTAATTAATTGAAGCTGTATTTATGTAGAGGTAAGAGGTATGGACTCGCCAACTAAATAATGAACGGAAATCATATTTAAAGAAAATTGTAGGAATAGATTACAAAGTGCAAGAGCTTGTGCAGTTTGTCTTACAGATAAACACAAGGCTACACTACCTCAGAAACAGATATGACCCTTAACTTTCCAGGGGATGTCCTGTTGATGGCATCTTCAATATCTCGAGCTTTAACATCCTTTCTCCAGGTATCTAGACAAATAAGCATTTCAAGTAATTTAATGTTCCACCAGAAGGACAGTTACATTTGAAAATATATAAATATTGACTGTAACTAAAGAAAATGGTCAAATGATACAACAGCTCAAACAACCACCTTAATCTTTCAGATATAGACTCCACTTACCTAGCGCATTATAACAAAAACTTTGTACTCGACCAATAAAGACAACAACTAGGGCTGGCGATTGGGTGGGTCGGGTCGGGTATGGGTCAAAACGGGTTGTGACCCGTTATGATCCAAATATTAAATAGGTTGAGATGGGTTGGTCGAAACGGGTCAACCCGTTTTGACCCACAAATTCCCATAAAAAACTACATTTATATAGCAAAAAAAGGGTCAAACACAATTACACAAGTAATCTGCATCAGATCAAATGCAGCACTTTCCCTTCATATTCAACTCCCACAATCCATAGAAACAAGAATTTCGTGAATCCGAATGAGAAATCATTAACAATACAATATCGGCATAACAAGTCTGTGGAACATAAGTGTGGATACCAACAATTGTAGCAAAATACTTAATGAAGTGCAGTTCAGAAAAGGATCAAGAATAAGATAGAAAAGTACTTTATATATATATTAAGTTTCATTGCTTAACCTCAGTCACAACAAAACACCCACTTCACATCCCAACATAACATCTTCATTTAGCTACAAAGACATCTACTACAAATCAACACGCATACACGCACCCTAACACAGACATCTTCATTTAGCCCCAAGCATATTTAGGCCATGCCTCCACTTGTTGCCGTGCGGATGATCTGAAACAAAGCTGGCCAAAAAAAAGTAAATAAGGAAATATGATCAATATACAATTTAGACAGGCATAGACAATTCAAGAAAACTAGTGTAACTATGCGTGAGACTTACAGGATCCAACAACAACAAATATGAACAACCCAAGCACCACCGGCCCAACAGGATAAGAACTTCCTTTCTTTGTAGTTGTCTCGGGCACTGCACCTCTCTTCTTGATGTTCTTCTCAAATCTCTTCACAAGAATCTTTAAACTGTTCATAAGATTCCTCAAACCCTGCAAGTTGGCCTAGAAATACAAATAGACAATGTGGATGTAAGAGATAAAGATAAGGAAACAGTAAGCTATGCCTTATCATGGGGGGAAAAAAGGAATTACCGGTCAATACAAATTTCACTTGAAATAAATGAAACTTCCAGAGATGAGAAGGGAATCTTTTACAAGAACATGTACAGAAAGAACAATACAATAGCAATTGCAGCAAAAAGGAGGAACCACATCAGCACAAAACCACTCTCTCTCTTTGGAGAAAGATAAAAAGGAGTTGAGAACATGGCCATTATAAACCATTCTGACCCTGTAATGGGATAATTTTCTTTCTAATTGAGGACATGGCCCTTTGTTCCACAATGTCTTGTGACATACAGTTAAATTAGAAGCACGGAAGTAAACAATAGTGCATGCAATCAATATAGGTAAGTACAAAACCAAAATCTAATTCTCTAGCATTACCATGGAAGGATCATAAAAGTTTTTTCCTTTTTGCAATCTCATTCAGATGATGTTTCTAAGCATGCTCCTCGCATTATAACTTAGTACATCACATTCCCAGATAATTGAAATAAGAGATCATTCTTACATTATTCAAAAATTCCAAAAGTCTTTTAGAGATCCGAAACTTGAAATTCTTTAATAAGCTGCATGAAAATACAGGGAAGGCAATCTATTAGTGGAATTGAAAAATTCATTGGGAATTGAAGCTTAAGAAATTCATCCAAAGTCACCACTACTACTCTAGGCCCTGTTAGACCACATAGTCATTTACCCAACAAGATTAATTCTGACCATTTCAGGATTTAGGACCATGACTGAGTATTTCTCTCTCAATCGGTAATCTCCAAAAGGCCAAAGCCATTGAGATTGCAAAAACAAGTAATGGATCAAAGATTCAAAGTATAAGATCAGTGATAAATTACTAAGAGTTCTATAAATAGTTACAGGGAATAATGCTGAAGCATAACGATGTCTCACCCGACAAAACAAGGATTGAAGAGCAAATAGTCAACATGGTACACAAATTTATTTAACTTAAGATTGTAAAGTAACTAACAATCCCTTCTATCCAGCATCGCCACCAGATAGATAGGCCTGTAACAAATTAACACCTGTAGCAATCCACAGACCAAGCAATTCTGTCTCTTAGATAACAAATTGGCAACTTGAAAACATGCAAAAAACCCTCCAGTCCTTCCCCAGGGGTCGACAAAGCCTTAATTGAGGACCTTTGCCATGTTTTACTCCCAAAAACTTATCATCTGTTTTGCTTGAATTATAGTAAGTGTTGATCTCTTAATTAAACATAGGTCTATATATCTTGCCCATTTCTGCTGCAAGACATATACATCATCTACTAAAATATTTCTGCTCTAAGCTTTTTGATGAAACCGTGGATCAACAACTAAAACCAGACAACTTAAAGTTGGGAAAAACTAGCGTTCAGGGAGTAACTTACAGTATCCGCAAGTTTGGGAGGGTTGAAAATTCTGATGGTATATCCCCTGATATGTTATTATTATCCAGAAGCCTACAGACAAAGCATTAGCAGAAGAAGTCAATGTCCAGTCCCATATTTCCTTTCAAAACTAGCTTCTCTGTGTGTAAGGTGTGTGTGGGGGAGGGAGGGAGGGAGAGAGAGAGAGAGAGAGGCTGCTATACTGACTCACAAGTGAAGCAAAGTGGTTACGTTGGAAAGATCTGGAGGAATTGGACCACTGATCGAGTTATTGTTCAAGTTGCTGAATATAGGAATATGCAAATGCTTAATGGAAGCAGTCCGTGGAAGAACCTACAAGTCATAAAATCCAAACAG
Organism: Codonopsis lanceolata; assembly: GCA_013146195.2. Taxonomy (NCBI): domain Eukaryota; kingdom Viridiplantae; phylum Streptophyta; class Magnoliopsida; order Asterales; family Campanulaceae; genus Codonopsis; species Codonopsis lanceolata. The sequence continues at coordinate 9,053,697 of CM028381.1, read as the reverse complement.
AATTGTCTAAATGTCCCAAAAAACTTTCAATCATTAAATTTCTTCAATATTTATGACCCAACCTTAAGAAATTTGAGAAGGCATACCAATAATATCAACAGAGTTTTCACTTTCGTGCTCTAATGTGCCAAAGTCCTCGATAAGCAACTCCTCATTTTCTCTATCTCCATCAAACATCTCAGCTATATTTTTTTATCACCAAACAAGATCAAAACCAAATTAAAATGATTTAGACAAAATAAATGCTAAAACCAACCATTGTTTTACAATCTTTTAAATAAGAGTATTTTAAATAAGAGTCTCACCGTATAACCAGTCTCGTGTACACAACAATGCCTCCGCATTTGATGACAAAAGAGAATTGCGATACTTTCCAAAAATTTGACCCCCAATACTAAATGAAGATTCTGAGGAGACAGAGGTTATAGGAACACTCAAAATATCGCTTGCCATCATGGAAAGCTCCGGGAGTCGAACTCGATTTCCTTTCCAGTAGCTCAAAATATCTAAATCAACATACGACTTTCTGTCCAGGGGGCTATCTTCGAGATACAAATCTAATTGGGACTTGTTAGTGTTTGACACACAGCGTTGGCTTTGAAAGAAGTCAAAATCCTACACAAGTACAATTAAAACATGAATAGAAAACTATCTTAAACAAATTCAATAACAATGACAATTACTAAAAACTTAAATTTAACTTACAGCCAAATCATCTCCATCATGACTAGCATCCACATCACTTTCAACCGCTTGTGCACAATGTATGGAAGGGCTAGAGATATGCTTGTACTCATTGAATAAGCGTTTTAACTTGTTGTGGACATTCGCCACCAATTCATCAACTTCCTCTCTAATGTATCCAAGCTTTCCATAGCAAAACTCCACCATCTCCAACTTATACCGAGGATCAAGAACAATCGCAAAAGACAATACGACACTATGCTGCTCCCAATATTTTTCAAATTTTCTCATCATGTCTTTCGCCATGTCACTTAAGAGAAGATCATTACTAGCCATTTCCCTTTGATAAGCATTTGAATCTTCCAGGACATTCAAAAATACAAATTTGCGATCGGATATTTGCATCCAAGAAAACAAGGTAGTGATGTCGTAAAATGGCTTCAAGAACCTCGCAACTTTCTCGGCTTGGTTCCATTCTTCTTCGATTGGACAAGTCTTAAAGTTCAAATCAACCAACTTCATTTGAGAAAAAGCTCGTCGATGTTGTAATGCACTCTCTAGCATAGGATAAGTTGAATTCCATCTTGTCACCACATCTTGACGGACTTTCTTACCACCCGCATGAAAATTTGGAAATGAATTACGCAAATGTTAATCTTCTCCCTTCCCATCTCACATACTTAACACATTCCCGAATTTTATGAATACATGCATCAATCCCCTTAAGTCCCTCTTGAACTATAAGGTTGAGAATATGTGCCACACACCTAACATGAATAAACTCTCCATTACAAACAAGCCCGCCCTTCAACAAAAGATGACCTTTCAAGATATTGACTACACCATCATTATCCTTTGCATTATCTAATGTAATCGAGAATATCTTTTCCAATACCCCAATCTCTTAAGAAGTTAATCAACTTCTGCGCTATCATACTACCATTGTGTGAGGGGGCGCACATGTCGAAAATTTAGAATCCTCTTACGTAAAGTCCAATTTTCATCTACATAATGGGCCGTCAAGGCCATATAACCATCGGTGCTAGGAGAGGTCCAAATATCGAAGTCAAACATATTCTACTACTAACAACTTGTAACTCATGTTTAACCTTTTTTTCTCTCTCTTATGCTTTTTAAGCACATCCTCTTCGCGGTGTTTCTAGTGATATGTTTTACTTCGGATGTAAAAAGCGTGCAACTCCCTAATTCCTTCATGCTCCACAAAACTAAATGGGTAGTTGTGCTTAATAATTGCAGCACACATTTTTTCCCGATACATTGCTTGGTCCAAAGGAGTATATGTATGTGGATGTGAGTGTGACTCTTCAAGAAGATTGTGCTTAAGCAAATGACGGTTTAAGTTTGTAGTACCATTTACAGAAGGACGTGTTCGGCTAGTATAAGTGTGGCTGCAAATTTTACATGTTATGATAAACATGCCATCAGGTGCATTTGACAAATCAAAATATTTCCAAGCCTCGGCTCTCCTAGCCCTCTTTCCACTAACAACAGAATTCTCCTGATCATTTCCACTACTCTCTTCCATTTTAACACCTAAAGAGGAGATGGAATTATAAATAAGCCCACAATTATAAATACTTTTGCTGCATACTCATAGAACTAAGAACGAACATGCAGCAGTGAAGAAGATCAGTGTACCAATTCTGTGATATTCCAATATAAGAAAGTGCCTCTGCAACAGCTGCAACCTGGGCTTTTACACCTGCATGCAATGGATTTGGCAATATAAAAACAAATTCATGAATCATGACAGGAAAGCAGCAAAATATAAAAGATGCAAGTGATCTAACTACAGGGCTTCAGGTTTCTGAACATTGCAGCATCTAGACATCTTCTAATTCCTACAAGTTCAGAAAGAGAAAAAAAAATCATGATCTATGACTCAGTTAACACCCATCCTGATATGAACAGGCATCCAGAGGGCAATACATCAATATGGCTATTTTGACAATAAATTTGTGAAGACTTACAGGCTCAAATTTTGTGATTGCATAAACCCACCCTAAACCAACTGCTTCATATAGTTTTCTAAATGCCTGCACAAATTCTCAGTGCCTTAAACTTTAAGCCTGATTGGAAATCATCATGCGAGAAAATCAAAGTAACCAGTTTAACTTCTCTGTTCATTTGCTGGATTCAAAATACTAGGTACTGATATTTTCGTGGTAGCACATTATCACTACCCTTCACACATGCAACGAAATTGATTAGGCTGCCAAGATTAAGAAGATGGATGGCATGTAGAACTTTACATAGTTCAATAGGTTTCGAAGTCCTAAAGACAAGAAATATGTCATTTAGATTAAGTAACCACAAGAAACCCCTAGTGCACTGCCTGAGCACACAGTAAAGGAAATCACTTATATACAAATGACAGAATTTAAAGGATGACCCAGCGCACAAGGTTTGCATATGCAGTTTGGCAAGTATCAAATAAGTAAAAACTTCAATGAACTTCTTTAACAGACTCTCTCCAGTATGTTGTCCAGTGTCTAATTCTGTTTGATTTATTCAACTGAAGCATATGTGTCGGTTTTCTGATATTATATCTTCAAACTTGATTAAGCAAGTATGAGAGGAGCCGTGCTAGTGGCCATCGCTGCTGCCATTGGCAACCTGTTGCAGGGATGGGATAATGCTACAATTGCAGGTATATGTTGTAGTTGTACTGCTTCCGTATGTTCAAGTCTATGTGCACGTGCACTCCTTTTCAACTCAGTTTATATGCAATATTTTGGATCTCAAAGTCATTTCAGGCCTGAGAGACTAACCAACTCAACAATTTTGTGCTAGTAGACCTATTGTTGATTGTCACCTTTCTTTTTTCTATCTTCTTGAAAATACAGCTTGACTATATTTTCTTTTCTTTTCTTTTCTTTTAGGGGAAAACTAATAAATACTACTCTTTTTTTATCATGATTATTTCATTCCGTATCATATTTTCTTTGGCAAAACCTATGAACCTCTACAACATTAATGATTTGTTAAAGAAGGTTATCTAATCTGTTTTAGGGGCGGTTCTTTACATCAAGAGGGAATTTCCATGAAAGCTGAATTTAGAAATGTGGGTAAACCTTTGACATCTAAATCGCTTTATTATTACTGTTTGTAACTTCAATGAACTTCCAGAAACAAGTTCCACTTTCAATCAAAACTCCGAGTTTGACCTTATTGTTACAAGTCCTGTTTGTAACTTCTTCCTGTTTGACCACACCACTTATACATAAGCTAGTACTTAGTAGCATTCATGAACCTTTTATAAACACTTGAAAGTACCATGTAGGCAGGGATGGACCCAGTATCTAAGCTGGAAGAGGCATCAATGCATATATACGGAGTAATATAAGGGGTCACATTTAAGAATTTGTTAAAACCAAGGTGGAGGGGAAGAGAGAGCTTGCACCCCATAACCAAGGAAGCTATGTATATTGGATTCCTCTAAAAGTCATATCCAAGCTCAAACAAGTTATGACATCCTTGATCCTACACTATTTATCACAGTGGAATCATGCTTACGACATGCAATGTTTAAAAGGCCTTTGTATGCCAAATATAAGTGGACACTTGAGTTCACACATTAAGGGAGAGAGATCCAGGTCAACAAATTAAGAACTAGCCATGGACAGAAAACATGAAACTGAACCTAAAACAAAAGCAAGATAACATTACCGAACTTGGTGAATTACCCACAATAAGAAAAAGATTTTAACTGCTAAACAAAACCCAGACACAAAATCAGCAGGCCTATAATAGCAAAAACTATCACATTCTAGAATTTAAAAAATAGATATTAAATAGACAACCCCAGCTTCATCATCGTATTGAGTCGGGTCATACTGTGAAATTGAGCTTGAACCTAAATCCACCATTCCCATTAACTTACTCGAAATTTCAAAAGAATGTTATGGATACTAACAACAAACATAAATGAAACTGAGCAATTGATCGATGTGAAACTTAAATGAAATTTCCAAGGCTTTACTAACCTTAACGAGATGTCAAGCGAAGATGAAACTCAGTTGAAGAGAGATAATTTAGGGAACGCGATCAGGAAAAGAGAGCGAGCCACACAGTGAAGAGGGAGACGAAGATCCAACTGACCAGAGGGAGACGAAGACAGGAGAGGGAGGCAGAGACGGAGACGGAGAGAAGAGGAAGACGGAGACGGGGAGAGAGAGGGATAGATAACGACGAGAGGGGTTGGGAAACTGGTAACAGAGGGGATCGGGCTTATCGGTTACGGCAAAAAAAATCCCTAATTAACCCGTCAGTTTATTGGGTATATATTAATGGGTTAAGTTGGATAGTGTAAAACTCAAGTCGGATCGGGTGGGTTTTCAAATCTTGGTCAGAATTGGCACCCCTAGGTTTGGGATTGATGGATGAATGATGATTCTTCACCGATCTCAAATGCACAAACGGTTTTAGCAAATTGTTTTGATCTAAATAGATATATTCTACTCCATCCGTCCCATAATAAGTGTTCCTTATTTCTTTTTGGGACATTCCAAAATAATTGTCTCATTTTCTTTTCTGGAAAACAAATTCAAGTCGATTATATGTTGTGCCCGTCTTGTTTGCAAGATAGAAAAGTAAGAGAACCCCATTGATTTGTCAACAGTAGTGATTTTTTATTTTTATTTTTTGATAGGGAAGTGTGACTCCTTGTTGATATTGGAATCAAGGACTTCAAGGTCGTTACTTGAGTGTCCTTGCCAACTCTCCCACCAAATTGAGGAGCATTGAAGAAAAATCACATAAAATCAAACACTTTCTTAAAACCCGTGCATATTCAATAGGTGACACTTTTTTTATATAAGTAGGAAGCAATATTAACAAAGAGCGATAAAACAAGTGTTGCGTCCTATGTACACCAGGAGTATACTCAAAAGATTATAAAATAAAAAAGCTATCCATAAAATCTACAAAAGAGTGGCCCTTAGGGAACACTTATTTTGGGACGGAGGGAGTATATTTTTATATTTTCGATCTAGTGCCATTAATTAGTTAGTATTTGACAAGGGTTTCTTGTCAATGTTACAGGTTGAAGACATGATCACAAGCTGGCTGTAGTACAGAACACTGGTGAAGATCAGACAACGGAATGAAGATACCAAACCAATCATTTGATGCATGACCTAATCTTGTCAACGTGCATGTTTCTTTTTGGACCCTGGATTATCTGCTGCAGTCATAATGATAAATTAATAGGCTACCAAAGTTTTTAAGATAACATAATTCTTATCTAGTTTTCTAAGGCAGTTAAGTCACTTATTGATCAGGAATAACTTCTTAAAGCAGCTTGACATCTAATCTTGAACGGAAGTAACAAATGGCATAAATGTGTAAAAAGCTCCTGCGAACAGACTTTCAAGATGTAAGCGTTAAAGTCACCTTACTTGAATCCTTAAGCAGCCGCCTCCTTACAAGGATCCTCCCTCGTCTGCGATCCTCTATTCAAAATCACAGTTTCCAACACTAGTGACAATTCCAGATCTAGTCCTCTGGACAAAATACAATAGGAAAACCTCCCCCCCTAAACTTTCTCCAAGTCAAAGGTCCCTTGCTCCCTTTCTAAAAGGTCAACTTGCATAGAAGCTTCTTTATAACAAAAAAATATCTCCATAAGATGAATGATTTAGTGACTTGCAGAACATAATTAATATGAAGCATCGGGGGTCATAAAATGCAATTCCTTCGAATTCCCAAAATCACCATTTTTGCATTTGTTAGTCAATTAACTAAGAGTTTTCTGAATCCAAACTTTCATCGCAATCGCTATCCTCATCAATGTAATCAGACTCAGCATCACAATCCGCATCTGATTCCAAATTCTCTATCTTCTCCTCATCACTCCTAACATTGTCTTCAGACACAAAACTATCTAAACGATTCCCAACACAGTCTCCCTCAATTCTCTGCATATCATTACCTTTTCTACCCCTCCTATAATGAGCCAACTCCCTGTCCTCGCCGACGTTTCTCAGCCTCAACATGATCAACTGAGCCAACTTCCTCCTCGCTAAATACAAATCATTTAGCTCAACCAATTCCCCCTTCCTATAAGCCTCCCTCAGGAAAATCGTATGAAGCTTCCCCTGGTTCCCTCTAGTTGAAACATAAAATATCCCCTGATGTTGAAGAAGAAACTCCTTAAGCCTCTTGGGCAAATCCATTGTAACCCTGAAATGAGCAATCCTCTCCAAACTAATCTTCTTTTCCACAGTTAAGGACAACAATTCATGAATCATGGCAATCGCCCGCTTCTCCATTCTTTTCTGAGCCTCGAGTGACCTCATGTCATAACCAGACACATCTTCGTAAGGAGACCAGTAAGGAAGCCTTTGCCATTTCCAAACAGCAATCTTGTAATACTTGCTAATCTTAAATCCCGGTGGGAAATTCACAATGAATGAAAATCGAATATTTTCAGCATCAATTCCCTTCTCTCTGTACTCTTTCTCCCTAGTTTTCTCTATAAGCGCAAACAGCTAAATTTGAATCTCTCTCTACAATTTCAATGTACTTGGTCTTAGTTTCTTTAACATCAAACAACCTAAAAAACTGCGGGTACTTGAGAATTACCGAAAATTCGAAATCTTCCGGGAGCCCAAACTCCTTCCTAGCAATTCTAACATGGCCAAGACAAAGCCGGCCAGTGTTGGACAACATGAGCAGCTTCCTCAGTCGGGTAACCGCGTCGGGGATTTGAGCAATTAGAGCTTCATTTTCTTGATCAATTTGTTGAAGGGCTTTTCGGGAAAGTCTAATGTAAAGAATTCTCTGAACCGGGTGTTCGAAAACTTCGAAAATTTGCGGGTATCTGAGAATAAACCGCTGGGCTTCGAATTGTTTAAAGTCGAACCGACGGGAGAGAATGTCGAACCGGGAAGCCGATATCATGGAGTTGTGTTGAGAGAGAATGAGGTCTTGAAATTTGAGGACTTTCCGGAGCTTCTTCTCGACTTCCATAAAGTTGTCGTAGCCGTGATCTCGAACTCGTCGTTGCTTTTTGGGAATGGCCGTTGACTGAGACATTAACCTGGTGGGTGAGAAATTGTTGAGGTTCTCGCAGATTTTGGGGTTTGATTTTAGGATTTTGATTGAGTATGAAAGAAGAGTTTGCATTTTGGGGGTTTAGGGTTTTTGGGGGATGGTGTATTTTCAGTCCCGATTTGGGCTGAAACTGGCGTTTTCTTCAAACCTTTCCAGCTGCAAGGTGACGACGGTAGTGGTGGTAGCTTTCCGACGGCGGCGTTTGGTGGGGCGAGCTTCGGTGTCAGTGCGCGTAGTCGGGAGTCGAAAAATCCAGGTCAACGGTTGCAAGTTTTCAGTCGGACACCCACAGAAAAAGCTGGGGGAGCACGTGGGTTTCAGAGATTTTGAATTTTAAACCTTCTATGGCTAACGACGTCGTTGGGGGAAGCCGTGGTTTCCAAACGAAGCGTACAAGTGGAAAATATCTTTGGGCTGGAAAAGATAAAGGAGGGCAACAATCAGTAAGAGGCCCAAGGTTCAGTGCAAAGCCCATGAAAAGTATATGTATGGGTATCCCGTAATAATAAGAAGGAGTCCGTTAAGGTGAATAATGGTGAGTCCATGGGTGATAAGGCTGGGCCTTCTATTTGGACTTCTAGAGGGGAGTTACCAGTTTCTAAAGGGGTTAAATCTGGGCCCAGGCCAAATGAAGGAGAAGGAATTAGTGACCAGGGCAAACCAACTCACGTGGGTTCGTCTTTTGGTTCAAAGCAAGGACCACTCACTATTATTAAGGAAGACGCTGGTAAGCGGATTTCACGCCCAGTCCCGAAGTCCGTAATCATCAGATAAAGTCAACGGGTCACAAGGAAGGAACTTGGCAACGCCGATAGGAGAGGAAGGAGCACAAGGCGAAAAGAGGGGGGACAATTGTTGTTTCGCGAAGGACGTTCAATCTCAGAAATTGAGCAAGACGGACAGTGCTGCTGTAGATGATGAGTTCGAGGTAAGTGATGAACCGAAGAACGACGATTCATTCTCTAGCAAAGTCTCGGTGGATACATCAAAAGTAAGGGACTGTCCGATGGATTTGCAAGGTTCGCCGTCTTCCCCAAATGAGGACTGTACAAGGACTAGTAGTGTTGGTGGAATGGAAAAAGATAAGGTGACGTTCAGAAGTCCAATTCCGAAGGTCAGACCCGAGGAGGTAGTGATTTGTAGCCCAATATCGATGATCAGACCTAAGGAGGTTATGGAATAGAAGCTGCTGACTGATGGGGATCCTAACAAAAAGATGTCTGTATGGGTAAGTAAGAAGGCTAAAGGTGTCGTGAATTATCTAGGAGTCTACTGTAAAGGTCATGAGGATAAAATTGTGGATATACTTCTGGAAATGGAAAAAGGTAAGCCGTCAGTTAGTAAGAAGGTGGGATCCAGTCGAATTAAGGCTCGAGGGGCTGAGAGTAGGGAGGTAAAAAATTTATATTGTGACATCAATTTTGATGGTGCTGCGGGGAGGATTGGCAAGGTGTCCGGGAAAGAAAAAGTTAATTAGTTGGTGATATGGATTTAAACTTAATCAGCTAGAATGTTTGGGGTTTGAATAATTTCAGGAAAAGGCAGATAGTCACGGCAGCTCTTAGTAGATGGAAGCCTTCTGTAGTATGTCTACAAGAGACCAAAATGGATTATATGGACAGAAACCTAGTGAATAGCATAGGAGGATGTCGATGGATGGACTGGGTTCATTTAGATGAAGTTGGAGCTGCGGGGGGTGTTCTTGTTATGTGGGACAGAAGAATTCTAACTATTGAAGATCATGTGTTAGGGGTTTTCTCAGTTTCGTGTCTATTTAAGCGGGTAATCAATGACTCTCGTTGGGTTTTCTCTGGAGTTTATGGTCCTTGCTCTGACAACCACCGGTCAAATTTGTGGGCTGAATTGAATTCTGTTAGACTTAAATGGAATCATCTGTGGTGTGTGGGAGGTGATTTTAATGTGGTTCGTTTTCCCCGTGAGAGAAGTCGGGGTCAATCGTATACCCATGCTATAGAGGAATTTAACGATTTCATAAATAACAGGGAGGCGATGGACTTGCCCTGGAGGAATACTTTCACTGGTTTCGAGGAGGTCGGACCAAGCAATGTTCTAGGCTTGACAGATTTCTTATTAGTTCTGATTGGGAGGAAAGGATAGAGGCCTTCGTTCAAAGGACTCTTCCTAGGGTTGTGTCTGACCATTCCCCTATAATTCTTCAGTTTGGGGGTGATAATGGTAGAAGGAAAACTCCATTCAGGTTTGAGAACATGTGGCTGAAAGCTCCTGGTTTTAAGGATTGGGTGAGGTCAAAATGGGATTCTTACGAGGCAGTTGGTAAACCATATTTTCGAATTACAAAAAAATTGAAGCTTCTAAAGGATGATCTCAAAATTTGGAATAAGGAGGTGTTTGGGAGAATAGAAATCAGAATTAAGGAAGTTATGGAGGAAGTCAAGTGTCTGGATGCAAAGGAAGGGGAAGGATCTTTAGAGGAATCGAAGCGACGTCGTGAAGAGCTTAAGTCGGAAATCAAAAGATTGCTCATCGGTGAAGAGATAAGTGGAGGGAAAAATCCGAGGTCTTGTGGCTTAAAGAGGCGACAAAAATTCCAAATTCTTCCATAAGATGGCTAATGCGCACAAAATTTCAATCGATTAGTAAATTTGAACATTGATGGTTTCGTGACGGAAAGATGAGAATCAAATCGGTAGAGGCTTTGTAGAGTTCTACCAAAAGTTGTTCTCGGAAGATAGTGGGAGAGTGCTGGATATAGGAGGGATCACGTTCAATAGTAGAGCCGTCAAAATGGACCAAACCCATTGGGTTGGTCCGCCCCGCCAAGTAAAAATGATGGGTTGGGTTAACAAATTATAGGTCCGCTAGGAGGCGGGCCTAACGGGCTGACCGCAGGTCGGGGGCGGGGCGGGGGCGGGTAACCCGCCATAATTGATAATATACAATTTTATCATTAAATATATACTCCATATATATATAATATACTAATTTATTACTAATAAAGTAATATTTTAATATACACCTACGGCCTAGGTTGGTTTGAAAAAGAAAGTTTCTCATTTTTATGATCCAAACCCAATAAGTCAAACAATAAATATAACCAAGTTAGTACCCAAATTCCAAGACTCCCACAACCACTCATTCTCTAAAATATCAAACTCAATGTTTAAAATATTTCATTTCATCAATTCATTGTATTTCATTCTCTCAGATAGTCATACTCCATCTCAGACTTCTCAGTCTCTGCGTCTGCGTGAGAGATAAAGCGCCGTTGATTGTTGTTGAACCGTGCGGTCCACCACCACCATCTTCGCCGCCACTCTCTCGGTCATCGCCTCCACCGTCCCGTCCGACCATTGATCTTCTCAGGCCGCCATCGATCTCTCTCTCTCCGACATCCTCCCTGCCCACCGCCACCGGTTGTCTCACACGATCACAGATTCATAGCTTCACCCTTCAGCAATCGGGGCCTTCTCGATCTCTCATCTCTCAACTCAAGAGTCAAGTGACCATCGATTGTTGACCTATCATCTATCGGCTCTCACTTGCTATGTATTTCGTCACCAAAAATGCACATCGGCACTTTCGACACATTACACATCATCACTTTCAAAGACAACAAATGTCTATTGAGTATTGACTAACGAGGAACGACTCCAGCATTTGGATAGTTGAATTTGGATATAAAATTTCCTTGCGGGTTTGTGCGGGTTGGTCCGCCCAACCCAAGGTGGGTTGGGTTGGACGATGTCTTTTAGTCTCATTTTCGCGGGTTGGTCCGCCCCGCCCGCTAATTGCGGGGCCCGCCATTTGACGGGTTGGTCCGCCTGTTGGTCGTTTTGACGGCTCTATTCAATAGTCTCGATTGAGGAGGACATGAATTTCTTAGAGCAAAGTTTTAATGAAGAAGAAGTGGTGGAGGCTTTAGGTAGTTTGAAAGGTGACAAGGCCTCGAGTCGATGGTTATACCTTTGAGTTTTTTAAACATTCTTTGGGAAGTGGTTAGAATTTATGTCATGGAGGTCTTTCGCTCTTTCTTTGAGGAGGAGGGATTTGAGAAAAGTCTTAATACATCGTTCATTGCTCTTATTCCCAAAAAGAAATGGGCGGGGGAGTATAAAGACTTGGACCTATAAGCCTCTTGGCGTATATAAGGCGATCTCCTAAGGTACCGTCCAACGGGAATGAGGAAAGTGATTGGCAAAGTAATTTGTACGCAAAGATGCTTTTGTGGGTGATCGTCGGATGCGAGGCGACTTTGATAGCAAATGAAGTGGTCGATTCGAGGGCGCGAGTGGAGTGCCGTGGATTACTTGCAAGTTGGATGTGGAGAAGGCATACGATCATGTTAGATGGGAATTTTTGATTCATATATTGGATAAAATGGGTTTTCGGAGAAAAATGGAAGAAGTGGATTTTATTACTGCATTTCTGATCGGGTTTTCGGTTCTTATTAACGGTCACCAAGGTTTTTCTCGACCTCGAGAGGTTTGCATCGGGGATCCTCTTTCTCCATTCCTTTTCATTGTGGTAATGGAGGCCCTCGGTCGTCTCATTGATAAAGGCGCTTGCGGTGAGGATTTATTAAGGGTTTCGAGGTGGGTAATGATCATGGTCTGGTGTCTCTATTTCTCATCTCCTTTTGCGGATGATACCTAGTTTGTCCGCGATGCGGATAGTGATCATTGGATTGGCTGCCTTCGCCTTATTTTTCTGATTTTCCAAGATCTATCGGGCTTGAAGACTAATGTGTCGAAATGTAAGTTAATTCCCATAGGTGGAGTGGATAATGCGGAGGCTTTAGCCTCGTTCTTTGGCTGCAAAGTTTCTAATCTTCCCACTTCATACCTAGGATTACCTCTTGTTCGCCTTTTAAGAACGAAACGCTGGAATTCAGTTTGGACGATTTGAAAGGCGGTTGGCAGGTGGAAAAGACGGTTCTTATCTAAGGCGGGAAGACTTACTCTTATTAAGAGTACTCTTTCTAACCTTCCCACTTATTTCCTATCGGTATTTATGGCCCCTGTCTCAATTTTAAAAAGGCTTGAAAAGTTAGAAAGAGATTTCCTATGGGAAGGAGACAAAGAGAAGGGGAATTATCATCTAGTTGACTGGGAATCAGTGTGCTCTAACAAGGAGATTGGGGGTCTTGGAGTTAAAAATCTCAGATTGTTCAACAAGGCTCTGTTGGGCAAATGGCTTTGGAAGTTTCTAGTGGATAAAGAGGCGTTATGAAGGAGGTTAGTGGTGAGCAAATATGGAGCGGGTGATCATTTTTAGTTCCCAAAGAAAGTTCTAATCTCTCACGGCACTAGCGTGCGGAAAGGAATTACGGAGTATGGAATGCGTCAACAGTTCATCAAATTCGAGGTAGGGCAAGTGGAATCAATCAAATCAGCTCAAATGATTACGCAACCCTATTATAATCATTATAATAGGGTTGCGCTAATCCGACCCCCAATTCCTCCAAGTTGACCCCCCATTCCAATTTTTTATGACAAAAATACCCTTACGTCCAAAGACAATTATTCCCTTTAACCTTATAAGTATACCTCCATCCTATTTTTCTAAAACAAACAAACTCTAAGTAAGCCCCCACCCCAAAACAAATATACACCTTCTTCCCAACTTTATTTTCTTCATCCTCTTCATTCTCATTCTTCATCTTTTTCCCTACCATTCCTAAATACATTCTTCTTCAAAACCTTTTTCTTCATCAACTAAACATCTTTACTAACACAATATTTTGTTCTCCTTCATCTACCTCTTCTTTTGTTGTGAAGAAATCACCTTCTAAAAACCATTAATTTCCAAAAAAAAAACTAGGGCTTCAACATTGGGTGTGAAGATATCAAGCATGGATGAAAAACAAGTCATTATGACTTTTGTGGTAAGTATTTAAAACGTTGTTTTGCTTAAATTTGTGTAAAAAAAAATTTCTTCTTAAAAAGAGGGTCTTCGTCGTAAGCGGTTCGTCAAGCTCAGAACATTTTTAAATGTTCGGCGTCCACCAACCTAACATTTTTGAAGCTGTTTGGCAAGAAAACCAACCGAACAATTTTGAAATGTTCGGGTTGGAGGTCACCAACATTTTTGTAATGTTCTTTAGTTCCAAAGCGTTCGGATGTCCAGTAATCGAACTTTTTGGAAATGTTCGCCTAGGACCAACCGAACATTTTTGAATTGTTCGGATGTGATTAACCAAACATTTTTGAAATGTTCTTCTAGTTCCAAACTGATCGGAAGTCTACAGCCGAACATTTTGAAAATGTTCAACCAATACATGCCGAACATTTTGTAAATGTTCCACCACCTCTAACCGAACAGTTTTAAAAAAACTGTGTTTTTGATGGGTTATTGTATTTGATGACAGGATTCAAACACGTTGTCAACAAATCCTAGTGTTGATGGTCCTGCTAATAATGAGATTGTTGAAGTTGAAAATAATGCGATAGTTCCTATTCAAGATATTGTGGCGATTACGATGTATTCATGACGCATGAACTCTTTTCATCTCGCCAAATGTTGATTGATTGGGTGCTAGGGGGAATGAGCTTGAAATGGTAATAATGGTTAGGAGGTCGGACAGTGGTGCGGGTAAGAAAAAGCCCCTGCATTAATGACTTGTGAGCGTGTTGGTCATTACGGTGGGCCAAGAAATCACAAGCAAATGATGAAAATCAAAGTGGAAAGAAAGATTGGAAAGAAACCGGATCTAAGAAGCTTGGTTGTCCATTTAGTTTGAGGGGCAGAGAAGTGTCAGTTGGAGAATGGTCATTGGTTGTGAAGTGCGGTGTCCACAATCATGAACTTGGAGCGTACAAAGAAGGTCATTCATATGTCGGTCGATTATCAAAAGTTGAGGAGGAATATGTGGTTGATATGACACACGCCAATAGTAGACCAAAGGACATTTTGGTGCGTTTGAAAGAAAAATTTCAAGAAAATAGATCTACAATAAGGACGGTCTACAATGCACGTTTGAAGAATAGAGTTATCGAGCGTGAAGGTCGATCACAAATGCAGCAGCTTATGTTTATGTTAGAGAAACATGGATATGTCCATCATCATCGGCGGTGCGAGAAGACGAACAATGTGAAGGATTTGTTCTTCGCTCACCCAGGAAGTGTTGATTTATTGCGTGCCTTTCTGAAAGTCATATTAATGGATTGCACGTACAAGACAAATAGGTACAAGTTACCTTTGTTGGAGATTGTTGGTGTGACGTCTACAAATATAACTTTTTTAATTGCAGTTGCTTATTTAGAGAATGAGAAAGCAGACAGCTATAAGTGGGCGTGCTCATGCTTGAAATCATTGATGGACCAATGGAGCATGCCTAATGTGATCGTTACTGATAGAGAAATAGCTTTAATGAATGCAATTGAGATAACGTTTCCTACCTCGAGACATTTCCTTTGTCGATGGCACATCAATAAGAATGTTTTGGCAAATTGTAGGAAAATCTTAACGACGAAAGAAAAGTGGGATTCGTTTAATATGTTTTGGAATTTGTTGGTAAAGTCTGATACTGAGTCGCAATATAATGACTATTTGGGAAGGCTGCAATATGAGTTCAAAGATTATCCAAGTGCCATCAACTATGTGATGTATCAATGGATTGAGCCCTACAAAGAAAGATTTGTGTCATGTTGGACAAATATTGTCATGCATTATGACAATACCTCTACAAGCAGGTATTAATTGTTTTCGTTTATTTGTTACATACGTACTTCAAATTACTGAATATTGTTTGTACTTTCAGGGCGGAGAGTCAACATGCGTCATTGAAAAGGCAACTTGGATCGAGCCAAGGTAATTTTGAGACTTGTTGGCGACAAATTCACACTCTTATTGAGACTTCTCACATCGCAATCAAACACTCATTTGAGAAGAGCAGAAACGTAGTCATGCACAAATTCAAATCATCTATATACATGGATCTGCGAGGCATGGTATCCATACAAGCGTTGAATAAAATTTATGAAGTAGAATATGTGGTTGGCAAAGATATTGTTGTGGATTCTTTGTTGTGTGGTTGTGTACCGAGAAAGACGTGTGGTTTGCCCTGTGCGCATGAGATCGTTGAGCTTGTGAAATTGGGTAGGCCAATTCCCCTTAACCAAGTTGATAGTTTTTGGAGAAAGTTGGATATGTTACCGGTTAAGGGCGAAGGTGATGGAATTCGAGGTGAAATGGATTGTGCATGGAAAAACACAGTTGAAGAAATTCATTCTATATACAACAATGCCTCACCAACTTCGAGATAGGTTGGCCTTGTTGAAGAGCAAGAGAGTTTGTGAAGCCATCAATTACATCACGATTGAGCCTCGGGTTTTGGAAGTTATTCGTGGTGGCCTCGAGAAAAAAAGGCTAAAATTGACAAATCAACAAAGCATTGATCCGAGTAGGTTTGAGTATATCGAGTCGATGGAAGAGCAGTTACTCGCCGCGAGAACAAGTGACGTACGAGGTTGGCCCATCGACTACTAGGCGAAAGATACCGGTAATTTTAATTAATATGTTTTTGTTGTTTACTAGATCTTTACAATTACAAAAAAAAGCTAAATTCATGCTTAATTAGATGTCTTCGTTCAATAGGTTGCAGCGACAACGATTGAAACTCAACTCTGCGATTCGTTTCGTTGACCTACTCCCATCACGGTTGCCAATTTTATTGCGGAGACAAAGGATGTTAAAGCGGATGGACATTGCGGATATCACGCGGTTGCCGCGCGCAGGTTAACTCAAGATGGATGGCACAACGGATTCGGCAGACCTCCATCATGAGTTGACAGACTAACTTAGAGTTATACAAACGTGTTTTCTGGCAAGTGATCGTGTTGATAAGGTCTGCACATAGCTTATGGATTACTACAAGGACAATGCTTGCAGCGAAAACATTGGTTTTATTTACTTCGAGGAAATGGGTCACTTAGTTTGCATCGATATGCATAGCTCGGTATGTCTCGATACCAGAATGTCGTAACTTATCTCGGATTGAGGAATGCGGCAAGACTTCCAAAGTTATTTGTATCGGATTAATAAATGAAGACCATTTTATCGGTACACCCCAGATTCTACGTAAGTGTTTTTACAATTATATTATATAATTTGTTGATATGTATAGCTTATTTGCGAGTTTATTGCTTGCGAGGGTTACCCATTACCACCGTGTCTATACATTGGGATTCGTTTCACGACCGGTGTGCATCGGGGTGGAAAGACTTGTTTCGAGACTCAACTTGATTTGTACTCACATAGTGTAGGATACTGTCGTGTTGGTGAAGTCTTGAGACTATTATTTTAAACTAGCAAGTTTTGTAATTATGGTTTTAAACGCAAGTTAAGATATAAAAGGTACCAGTTATCGAACAAGTTAAATTACATATGAAAATTGTCTAAAATGTCATTGCATCAACGCAATCAAGTGTTTCTTCTACGGCGCCTAGATCCTCCTGTCCACTTGTAGGCGGTCCGGGTCCCCTGTTGTTGCCTCCCAATGCTGTGCACTACGGATCATTCCCATCTCGTCGAAATATATCTCGGTCTCCCATACCATAACGCACCGCCATCGGTTCCAACAAACCGCGTGCTAAGCTAACCATATTCCATGGATCGAGTAAACTGCATCGAGGCGAGTCCATTGGAAGGTGGAATGATGCTCGAGGTTACATACGATTGGATGAGATACGGTTGTACCAATCCATATAACCCGGTGCACCTGCCATGGTCGCTCGGCAACTATACCAAGTTGTTGCTCAGATAGGATTTGTCTTTCCCAAATATCAAAGTATTGGATGAGCATTGCCAAGAA